>JAPQWN010000001.1:60227500-60827500 GCA_028538565.1 Umbellularia californica
TATGAGCACCCCGTCCCGTCATATGTATTTATTGGATTTGATTTCTTGTATATGACCCATGAGAGTAAAACCTTGAGGCAATAGGGGGCCAGAGCTTTGTAGTGCGAGCCCATGAGCTAAAAGAGAACATGCATACATGTATTTGTTTGTTTACTTGCATATAACCTA
Source organism: Umbellularia californica (assembly GCA_028538565.1). NCBI lineage: Eukaryota > Viridiplantae > Streptophyta > Magnoliopsida > Laurales > Lauraceae > Umbellularia > Umbellularia californica. The sequence goes on from JAPQWN010000001.1 coordinate 60,227,669, forward strand.
TGAGTCGGCACCACTAAGCTTGGATAACCTTGTCAGTCTGATCCACTGACTTGGAGATTCCCCACTTGTCCCGCCAGCTGCAGCATGGATCCCGATACCCGGTTTATTAACCGTGGTCCCGTCCCGATACCCGGCTCGCTCCCGTGGTTCCCGATATCCGGTTCGCTACCGTGATTCCCGATACCCGGTTTGCCACCGTGGTCCCGTCCCGTATTATTGTATATGTATATGTGAATTTTGTTGTACCTCCTCACTTCGGTGACCGAGGTCAACGCCCGATACTCTAGTCACTTCGGTGATAGAGGATTTAGCTTTGTGTGGTTGCCATCTTGATAGTTCCTGATCCTTGATACCCGTACTGCTTTATATTGATCATGTCTTTTCTTAATAAAGGATGCATTAATTCTACATGCTTTAAATGAGTACCCGATTTGTAAAATGTTTATTGTTTGTACATGCTTTAAATGAGTATCCGATTTGTAAAATGTTTATTGTTTATACACGCTTTAAATGAGTACCCGATTTGTAAAATGTTTATTGTTTATACACGCTTTAAATGAGTACCCGATTTGTAAAATGTTTATTGTTTATACACGCTTTAAATGAGTACCCGATTTGAAAGATGTTTATTGTTTATACACGTTTTAAATGAGTTCCCGATTTGTAAAATGTTCATGTTTTATACATGCTTTAAAGGAATACATGCTTTGCCTAATATTCGTGTTTCATACCCGTTTTATATGAATACATGATTTCGTCAGATACTCATGATTTCCGATACATTTTATTATGTACAATTTTGATCAGACAGTATGATTTATTTCATGTTTTACCATTCAGTATATTGTTATATCTTTTCACCCACCTGCCAGACCGTCGTGTCTGACCCACTACTTTGGTACTCAGGTTCAGATTTCTTCACCCGAGATGAGTGTACGTGTTGGCGGTGGAGCCATGAGCTTACAGGTTGTTTGTCGGCTATGTCATGTAGACATTGAGCTTGACATCGGTTTTACGTCACACCTGGGTAGTGATCATTAGCTTGTTTTCTTGTATGGCTTCTATTAGCCTTTTTCTTGGGATTTGTAATTAATACACATTGTTATTTGTAACTTGAACATATATGGGAATGTAATATCCTGTTACTGTCAGCTCTGTACTTTTATTGTGATAGATTATTCCATTCTGAGATGGATCATTGATAAGATGAGTATATGCTTGGGTTAAGTGCGGTGCGGAATCCAATGGCCACGGACTCCGAGTCGCAACACCACGAAAGCTTCCGCTAAATATTCAGAGTGTGTTGGAATGAATTTGTAATCCTCACACACGCGGATCTTGGGAGAAACATAACTCTCAATTCACGGACCCCGGGTTTGGGGTCGTGACAGGTTGCACCAGAAATGGTGTTCTGTACATTCCTGGCACTGACCATGGACTGGAAGTTAAAGGACTCTAAGAGGAGGATTTAGCATTGTTGGCATGGCTAACGATTTTTATAGGGGATTTTGGATTCTTATGGGTATGGATTGTTCTGGGACTTTTTCGGGTTGATAATGATATAGGACTTAAGGCTTCTTTGGAACTTAAGAGCTGCTTTAGACTTGTGGGTTTGGATACATCAGTTTGTTCACTTAATTTTTTCCATTAAGCATTTGGATCTTTTGGGGGGTTGAGAAACCATTGGACTGTTGGGGTTGAATGGGGTGGGGGGAATGTCAATTCCTTTGCCTGCACTTTTGCGTTTCTTGGGCTCTTTTCCTGCATGTTCTTTTGCCTGCTCTCCTTTGTCTCTCTATGGGAAAAGATGCACCAAAATTAGTACAGAATTTCATGGACATATAGAGTGGAGCTGATTTATAGCATGGATGACTCATTGAATCTCGCATTGTCTACATCCTCTAAGTTAGCCGCCTCAAAATAAGCCACTACATCCTCTAAGTTAACCGCCTCAAAATCAGCCAAACACGCATTTTTTAATTGGTTAACTTCGGTTTTCACGCCGTGAATGAAGTTTGAGAAACCAATGGACTTTCCTTCTAATTGATCTACATCGCCGTGTGATGCAAGGATTTTCTCGATAAACTTCAGGATCTAGATTAGGTAATATTAACATAGTTCAATAGTTAGAATTACCTATAGACAATGGCCATTTGTACTTGTTTTTGCCCGCAAAGTAAGATGAAGGAATTTACTTGAGATGAAATGGACTTTAGGTTAAGGCTGTTTCTGGAGGTAGGACAACCGATGCGAAGCCGAGTGATGCCTCTATACCATTGGAAGTACGCCTTCGTGTGTGGGAAAGTATCGCCCTCTTCTCTATAGGTTATGGCATCCGTCCTTTTATTCCATACGCCAAAATAAATGGGCCGTAGTTTTTCACGTTTATTGTCTTCTATTGGAACGATTTCATTCCGTGGAAATAACTTTAGGAAACAGGGTGTATGAGGCCCCACCCCTTGTGGACCCTCACTTTTGAATTTGAATACTATTTTACAGCCTTTAGTATCTAATTATACTAATTAATAGGGATTAGTAAGGGTAGATAGGTATTTTCCTAACTAGACCCTTTGGTGTATTTTATAGAGTTAATAGGGTGTCTTTTATAATTTTGGAGTTAGTTAGTTAGATAGAGGCCCTATATAGTAACTAGAATTAATAAGAGGGGTTTCCACATGAGAATCTTCTAGATATTCTACTAAGGACCTAAATACCCTTGTACTTATCCTCATTTTCTACTAAACTAAGAAGGGCACTTTGGTAAACAACCACCTAACCTAAACCTATATAACTACAACTCCCCCATCTCATGCGTATGCTACTTCTACTCTCTCATTTCCCTCTCTTTTCTCTCTTCTTCCCTCATTTCCCTCCAACTCTCTCTCAATTTCCCCCAATTCTCCCATCTCCCTCCCTTTCTCTTTCTAGAACTCTAGATTTAGAACTCCAAGAAGAAAAAGAAGACCACCTATAACTACCTGAACTGCAACTTATTATTAAGGACCTCTCTTTCCATCTTGTGAATCTCTTCTTCCTCTTCTATTTAAGGTATGTAACATCTTCTAGTTGAGTTTCCTTAAAAAGCTCTCTTTCTCTCTCTAGATCTCCTTCCTTATAGCAAGTCTCTTGCGGATGAGGGTGTAGGTGTTAGAGATCTCTCTAGATCTGAGTTTTTGGGTGATTGTAGGATTGGAAAGCCATGGGAGCTGGATTTTGATATTTGAGCTTTGGATCTCTCTTTCTCTCTCTATTTTCATTGCTTTTGGATTGAGGTAAGTGCAATATACCTATTTAGCATAGAATGCATGTTTTCCTTCTCTTGATTCTGTCATTTCAATTCAATGGATGTATGAATGCTTAGATCTATCATTTGAGCTTGTTTTCATAGTTTTTGTCCATTAGTGTATGGGTTTCATCTCATTTGGAAGATCAATGGCCCAAGAGTGGATGATTGGATGTGTATTGAAGTGTTTTTCATGTTTTATGATGTTTCTATGATGATTGGATGAGATTGGGTGTGATTTGGATGGAAATTGGACTGAAGAGGAAGAATTCCAGAAATCTGGATTTTGTAGCAGGTCGGTCGACGAAGACACTGCAATTGGAGAAAATTCAAGTCCTAGTTAATTTTCCGCGGGACTCTCAGTCATATGTACTCGGTCGACCGCACTCTGTGCTTAGTCGACCGAGGACAAAGATTGTGCAGGAAATAACTATGAGCTGGACTTTCTCTCAGGAACTCAGGAAATAGGGTATTCGGTCGACCGGCCCCATGCCAGGTCAACCGAACACACCGAAAAACACAAGAATTGGAATTTAACATGTGCTCTATTTGATGAAAGGATACCTGTGTACCAGGTCGACCGGATACACTAGGAAAACCAGAGTTCAAGTCAAATTTCAGTCCCTGATCTGCAGTATAGCAGGTCGACCCAACCATAGCCAGGTTGACCTGCCACATTGCAGACATTGAGATTTCTGAGTTCAGCCTGTTTCGAGGTTGTGATCGTTTGTGGGGCCCATTGACCATCCAAATGGACTTCTATTGATACGCCAAGCTTGAGTCAATGGTGTGGCTCAACCTTGACTCATGGGGACTACCAAGTAGGATGTAGGTTATGGATTCAAAGATGAATCGACCCTTAGACGACGTCGAAGATGGTTGCGACTTTTGGAGCACCAAACACAGTATCTATTTGCATCTGGGACTTCATTTAGAGATCAAATTACCTGAGATGAACCCGGACCTGAATGTGGACCAATACTTAGGTTGGACTATTGATATTCCCCGTTGATTCTTTTACTTGAAGGTTGATTTCACTTAATACATTACTATCACTCTTTTATCCTTTTTGTTGTCTATACCTCTTAATTAATGAAAAATGGATAACCTGAACCTATGATTACTTAGAAGTGACCTGGTGATGTGATTGGGTGAACATTGACCCATGTCTATGGCTAGGCTGGCCCTTTTATGGCCTAAGTGTGAATGTGTGATACCCTAAGATGGAGAGATTATTATTATGGACTTATAATTCATTATGGATGAGTATGGACTGTTGATCATTATAAATGAACTTGTTACTTTATTTGGACTGTTTTAGATCAGGCCATGTATTTGGTGGGCTTCGGTATGGATCAAATGATTGGACTTAGACCTGGACTGTGATCCATGGATTAAACTGGCACTTGGACCTCTTAGAGACTTTGTTAAGACCTTGTTCACACAAGACAAAGTCTAGACAGACACAGACCTTTATTGTTTCCTTGAGTCGGCACGAACATTCATTTAGTTGTTTTAAGCTCAGTTTGTTGACTGATCATCACTGGTATAAGCTATTTATTAGTGTTGAGTAAGCTATCATGATGAGCTATGTTTGAGACGGACGGTGTGATATCGGGTCCGGTCTCCTGAGTGATGACTGATGAGTGTTGAGTTGGATGAGTGTTGTTTTGTGGGGCTCGTCATTCCCCAACGCTGGTGAGATTTTCCCACCGCGACTGTGTTCAGTATGGGAGGGCCGCGGCATAATATCTTGCGGTGTTCCAGCTTGTATGAATGTGCCACATTGATGTCTGTTAGACTAGATTACTTATGTGTCCTGATTCTAAATGCTTTATCATGTGCAACTGCCTAGATTATGTATTATTATTATTCTCATTGATTATACTCCCGTCTCTACTCTTTTGATGCATACATCATATGTTACTTGTATATCGTGACTTGCCAGATTTTTGGATTTGACCCATTTTTTGTGCTTAGGTGACGACCCTTATTACGAGGACGATACGATCATCGAAGTGCCCGTAGTTAGTGACTACGGTTGGGGACCAGTAGACCCGGAGGTTGAGCTAGAGGATGGAGTGCCATAATCAGGGGTCTGAGAGTACATTTCTATTTTTGGGATTTGAGCGATTTTTGTAGTGAGCTGAGTAGTAGTTGAAGTATGTAATGAAACTTTGATTTTCGTAACGTTGACATTTTAGGCTGGACTTTAGACCTACCACATTTGCTATAGATATGTGATACCTTATATTTGCTTCCACTATTGTTACATTTGCTTCCGCTACATTTTATATGCTTCCGCAATTTAACCATTGTATTATATTGTTCAAAAAGTTTTAAATGTGACCTCACTACGGACCTACGATCTTGGAAGTTCCTGAATTTTTTGGGAAGTAACGCTTCAATCTCAGGTACCTTGATGGTTTTCTAGGTATTCGGAATTGGGGCGTTATAGGATGGCACAATCTGTTGTAATTAAAATTGTTTCATTACTCTTTCTGGACAGTGACATTCCACAACCCAAAACGAAATCAAGGCTGTGTTGGACTGAAAGAAAGGTACATCCACATTGTCAATATAGTTCGACATGTTTTCATAATCTTGATATGGTAGCCAATTGAACTGCAAGAATAAAAATTAATAAGTAAATCCATAACTGTCCAAAAAAAATGACCACATAAAGTATGATTGGACAAGAGGATGATGGCAAAAGCACTACCAAAGGCTTCTACCATTGTTTGATTGCTATGTACTAAATTAATACTTACAGCGCCGACTTCCATAATATCTAGCTATCTTCTGGCTTCATGAACTTTAGTTTGGAAATGATCGGACCGCAATTTGTTATACCATGTTAATAGAAGAGGAAACTCTACATCTGTGTCCCAATCAACTGTTCGACGAATCAGGTTGCCAATTTTCATACGCTAGTATGCCCAAACCTGGCAAATTGCAGATCAATGATTTTTTCAAGTATAGGATAAAAAAAATTACAAGTATAGATCACATACTAGGTCAATCACCTGCAATAGTTTTAGAGGACCCGTTATTGTATTCACTGCTTTTCATTTCTTTTAGCATAGAGATAATTTGGCAAGGCCCCTATATAGATTTTCTAGGCATGCAGCTCCCTAAGAACACTTTTCAAAATGTCTAAATAATTCCAAAATGTGGGCTAGAGCCTTTGTACTTGAAGAGGTCCAAAAAATTTGACCGGCAACGAGACAAAATAGGAAAGCATGTGTCCGCCTAATGTCTTGATCTCTAGGTTGGCTCTTGGGCATTTGACCAAAAATTCTCTCTAAAGTCTAAACCAGGTGAACTTAATTTGCACTCCATAGCAGTCGTAGTTCACGTCCGGTACCACCCCTAGTAGTTCATCGCATAATTTGACCATGGTTGAGGGGGAAGAGAATGTGTTGCCATTCACTGGGAGACCATCAATGGGGAGGCCATAGATGTAAGCTACAACCTCCAAAGTTACAGTAGCCTCCCCACGTTGAGGTGGAAGGTGTTTATCTTTGACCTTCACTGCTCAACCAAGCCAATTATTTGGCCATGATCGAGTTCAATTTTGTTTATCTTCGTCAGTTGCTCTAGCCCGGTCTGACGTATTAGTTCCCACATGTGATCATTGATTTCCCAGCTATCATGATTTGGCGCGAGAATGCATCGTAGTGGGCCCGCTTCCTGTATTTAATAAATGACAAAAAATCTATTACATTTGTCATGGCATAAGCACAAACTAAATATAGTACTACAGCTGTCATCCAAAATTCTACTTACTTTGTCGTTCCAAACTCGTTCAGAAATGTGGCTATCTTGGTCATATAAAATAGAATTACCCAAAGGATCGAGCTAAAGATTCTCCATCTATAATCCTTAGCCACTTTAAAGTTAGCACAAGATTCATTTCAATTCATAGAACCCTTAGATGAGGTTAAGAACAGCAACAAACGAAATTGGGGAGAAAAATCTGAAAGAACTTCATTTATGGCTGGTTAGAACTTGAGTTTTCTGACTAAAATTGTAACGATATCATTACCACCATTTATAGTTCCTTCTATCATTTTGTTTTTTCAACTAGTAATTAATGATCAATTTTATATTGAGATGCATAAACAGTGATCAAGATATAACGATATCATTTCGAAATCCCATTTTCAAAGTTTCGTGATAACGATATCGTTATGCTGATTTTTAGATTATTCAACCCTTTTTTTGTCTCCAACAACAAATTGGCAATAAGTTTATAATGAAATGCATAAACTATGTATAAGACTTGGGAAATCTCACCCGGAGTATTTTTTTAACATCTATTTTATGTTAACAGTATCATTATCGTTATTCATAAGTTCTAAGATCATGTATGACGCCACCAATAATCATATTGTCAATGCAACCTATAGCTGGTGTCCCCATAGTCTACATCCGTAATTGACTCCCGTAAAAATATATTTAAAAGAACATCAAATGCGGTAATTACTTACTAAGGATGCAGAAACTTGTTGGGTTAAATGCTACCTAAATAAGAAAATAAGTTAAGGGAGACCAACTGATATCAAGTGTAAGATGCATAAAATGTTCTAACACTGAACTCTGTAAACTTAAATCCATATCTTATGAAACAAGTTAAGCAACTGACAATTGAACAGGCTAGGCATACCTTTTTGGCTTGATGTTCTTTAAAAGAGCCTTTTAGCGCTGTATAATTATGAGACTGAAGAACGTGTTAGGATATCCGACAAATCAACTACCAAAAAAGAAACGAGATATTTATGTGTGTACCTGTATGTAATCACTTTAGACGATGACAAAATTAAGGAAGATCAGGAAAAAAGTTAGTTGTGCATCATTTAATTTGGTCGAAGATCAATAGACATGAAAAAACTGGGAGGCAAGCTCTCAAATAATTAGGCAAAAAATGTGACGCTTTAAGAATTTTTTTGAAGAACAAAAGAAAATGAAACATAATATCCATCAGATAAAAAACCTAAAAGAAATTGGAGCAGAAAGAGTAGTTAGCTGAAACTAAAAGGACTTGGAGCAAACCTACTTCAAGTAGAACCCAGAGAAATACAAACATTTGAAGAAACATGAACTCCGACAGTTAAGGCTAGGCTCAGTGATAATCAAGTACAAACAAGATCATCAGAAAATTAGTGTGGAATGTAATTAGTAACTATATAAGAACTATAAAGCAGTTATAGAAAAATTTAGTTTGCTTTAGTTGTTGCATTTTCTGAATGAGTTAGACATAGTCACACAAATAGTCTGAACAAAATGTATCATTCATCAAATTTGGAATGTTGATTGATTAACTTAAGCTACCAGACCCGTAAATGAATGTGAAAGCAATCTGGGAAAGAAATTCATGAATAGCCTCTTTTTCAACTTCTAGTAAGATCTAATTAGGAAGCAAGAAACAAAAGACTGAGAATTGCAAAATTCCCCAACCATCTGATGAGCACAGAAAATCACGTTGGGTCTTTTCACTAAATATATATATAAGCCCATGTTCACAACTGCAACATATGAAAATTGGAATTGCAATACTTTTGAACTGCACAACCAACTCAACAAAGGGACATAGATTTATCAATCTTTGGTTCAATGCTCTAGTCCACAATTAATCCATACCATCCCTTCACACCAACACCATTATTCCACACCATTCATCCACAACACTCTTGATGATGTTACTATATGATCACTTAATTTATCCAGAATGTGATTTCTTGAGAAACTGTCATGCACGGAACATGTAAGATAAATAAATGTCCCTAGAGGAAGTGTTCCACCCATGTTATACGCAATCTGAGAGTACCGTCAAACATTCTCTCCAATCAATTAAAAAAATTATGTAGCTCATGTTCATTTAAGAAATATGTAAGTTTATTCTCATTCATGTTCAATACTATAAGGGAACTGTTGCATAATATAATTATTAGCTACATACAATTTGAAACTGCTTTTAGTGGAGGTGCTTGGTTAGAGGAGTTATTAGACCAATTGTTACAACTTCTGTCGATATAGCTCAATATGTTACGACTATATATACTAGTTAGCAGAATAAAATGTGACAACTATACAAATATAATACTAATGTATGTCATTGAAGCCAAACAGTTGACATATGTCAATGTACCCAAACAGTTTAATCATTTTCAATCTAGAGCCTTTGCATGTGGGGTTAATGAAATTAAATGGAAAGATAAAAAAACAAACATGTAGTAACACACCTACGATCAATCCAAAAAGTCTCTACTTAGAATTTTTTTTTTTTTTTTTAAAGATGGTCCATGCAATTTAGCCATTTGATTTTCTTCTCCCAGGTCATCTCTTTACTAAATTATTTCTCCATAACCATTCCAAGAACCAATAAAAAAAAAAACATCTAAAAAACTCAGCACATCCATAAATAATATTGAAAGATAACAATGACATCATTATAGTAACAATACCCAATCTTTATTTTCTGAACTAAAATCATTTTAATATTCTTAACATCTCCATCTTCAAATCAAATAGAAGATATAGCCACAAATTAGAACAGAACAATATCTACCGCCGACATTAGGGGCCCGTAATATGACTCCACATTACCATGAAAAAGTTGTTAAAAAAACACCATTGTAGACTCAAACAATTGTCTTACAAAATACACTTATCTAATACAGAAAAAAAATCACATCGTTCTTGGCTCAATTAGCAAAACTAAACCATTGTACACAGTAGAAACATTGAATTTAAACTAAGTGGTGAAAAAAAGGCACTTTAATCTCTGCGTAAAACCAAAAAACCACATATGGGCACAAAATGCCATTTGCAACATAAAAAAACGTCTGACCATAAAAAACGAACTTAGAAAAAAAAAACATCTAGAATGAAATACCTGCATCCATGAAACTTATGGACCTTCTTTAAGCAACATAAGACTACAACCAGTATTGGGTTTGAGATTGATGTACTAATCTTGGATTTTGGTTTAGGATTGAGGTACTAGATTAGGATATTAACACAAAGATTTGGGATTTTTCCATGGCTGCAACTTCCAGATAACTATCTGTCTGCAAATACCCCAAACCAAATCCCCACAATTCCAAAAGTTATAGATACTGAAGATGAAAAGAAAATAAGAAAATAGAGAAGGTGGAAGAGAGGAGATCCGAAAAGGACCGGGTTGTAGATTCTCCATCTATAATCCGTAGCAACTTTAAAGTTAGTACAATGTTCATTTCAATTCATAGACCCCTAAAATGAGGTTAAGAATAGCAACAAACGAAATTGTGGCAGAAAAACATCTAAGAACTTCATTTCTAGTTGGTTAGAACTTGAGTTATGTGATTGAAATTGTAACGATATCATTACCACCATTTATAGTTCCTTGTAGGATTTTTTTTTTCAACTAGTAATTAATGATATACTTTATATTGAGATGCATAAACAGTGATAAAGATATAACGATCTTACTCAAAATATATTTGTCAAAGTTTCTTGATAACGATATCGTTATACTAGTTTTCATATTATTCGGCCCTTTTTTGTCTCCAACAACAAATTGGCAATAAGTTTATAATGAAATGCATAAACGATGTGTATGTAAGGGCCGGCTCGACCATTGGGCAAGAAAACCCATTGCTTTAGGCCCCATAAAAATTATCTTTTTAAATTCTAAAAAAGCATTCAAGCAACTGCCATTATTTTTTTTTCTCCTAAGGCCCCATAATAGTAATTAGTATCACATCTCTAAAGCCATCTTTTCACATTTAAACAAAACATTAAAGCAAGTGTCATCCTTCTTTTTCTCTACATACTGTCTTTTTAAATCCCAACAAATCTCAACCCGGCCTCCTTGCCACCGAGGTTTTTCAAATGAACGTTTCTCCACCACTGCTTTTCCATCTCACGTACTCATTACTCTCTTACCCTCTGTCTCTCTCATAGATTGCCTTTCTCTATAATTACTTTTTTTTTTATAAAGCAATCTTCTTTAAAGATTTATTGATCTGGTTTTGTCTTCTTTTGAATAATATATATGGATATATTCTGATAATATATGTGAGTCTTTTTTATAATATATGTTAATCATAACCCCCTAACTCAAATGTAATCCTTTTTTTTTTTTTTCATAATGAAAAAGCTGGATCAAATTCGAAATTCATCTACATCTACAATATTTATGGCCAATAATGATAAATCACTAAATCAGTTTCTATTGTTTTATTATTTTAAGATATTTTTTAATTCCGTGCTCGTATTGTATGTTTATTATAGTTAGTGTTCGTTTTATTTATAAATATTATTAGTTATAATTTATAAATGATAAATGGATCTATTAGAAAATACGAATCCAAACGCTCAAAACTTTACACACAGAGAGAGAGAGAGAGAGAGAGAGAGAGAGAGAGAGAGAGAGAGAGAGAGAGAGAAATGAATAGATAATTTGAGGCCTCATTTAGAATTGTCGCTTTAGGCCTCAAATTGCCTCGAGCCGGCCCTATGTGTAAGACTTACGGGATTCACCCAGGGTATTTTTTCAACATATATTTTATATTTACAGCTTCATTACCGTTATTTATAAGTTCTAAGATCATGTATGTTCGGCTGCCAACAATCAAACTGTCAATGCAACCTACACATGGTGTTCCCATAGTCTACATCCTCCATTGACCCATAACAACATATTTAAAATAACATCAAATGAGGTAATTACTTACTAAGGATGTAGAAACTTGTTGGGTTTAATGCAAATTAAATAAGAAAATAAGTTAGGGGAGAGCAACTAATTTCAAGTCTATGATGCATAACATGCTCTAACAGTGTACTCTGTAAACTTAGGGCCCGTTTGGTAACTCTAATTTGATTAATAAGAGCTAAATACATTTGCGGTCTAAAATAAAATTTCTAATTTTTAAGTTCTGATTTGTAATTAGACTGTTTGATAAAATTATAAAAAAAGGCTCCATTTTCACAATAAAGTGTATGGTAAACATCAAAATAAGAGCTTATTAGAGGGTCATTTCTAAAGTCATTTAGAAAAATTAATTTATCTAAAAGGAAAGTCCGATACCGATGACTCCATATCAAACTCCATTTATTTCATGTTTACATCTGCTAGGTAAATGAAAGATAGCTGAGTCATATGTTAGTGGGACATCGAGTTTCATGGCTGAATATGTTTAGTCCATTTATTAATGGGAGCCATTCCACGTACATTTCGGGTTTACCTATTGTGGGGCATGTGCTAGACCAAGGTTAACCAAAGTTAATTGATGCTCAGAATGGCGTTATTAGCCTATAGTTGAACCCAAGCCAAAAGTGACCTAAAGTCACCTAATTTGGTTCCAGGTTTTAGCATCTTAACCACTGATGTATTTGTTCTTCTAACGTATTAAGGCCCTACAATTGGGATGTCAATAACATGGAAATGAGATATCAAAATATAGGGAACAACATACTTTCTAATAGGCATACAAATTCCAGAAAAGCCCAGGACAGAAAAGAACCAAAACCACCAAAACAATTACCATGCAAGGCAAAAACCCAAGCAGCCAATTCCCAAGCAAAAACCATAGAAACAAAACAAAAAGCAAGAAAAATTTGGAAAATAAATAAAGAGAAAAAATAAAAGAAAAGGGAAATAAAATCCATAAGAGACAATCAAATTCCACTAAAAACCCCACCATAAGAAAATCTAATGAAAGATTGAGTTGAAGCAGCAAAACAAACAGCAAAAACACTACAACCCCAGTTGGAAGAAAATAAGAAAGAGTGAACGTGAGTCTATGCCAAGGCATACCACCTCATTTCCAAGTTCTATAGCAACATCTTAGTAGCTGCTCTTCTTCCCCAGACTACTACCAGAGTAGTCCCATCTCTAAGGCTATCCATGACCATGAGGCATACTACTGCTAAGCCTTCCTCATATGTGTAATATCAAATTCTTGGCTACTCTCTTTCTTATCCCTATCTCCAGATGTACTACAAATGTTGTCACATGTATCTTTCATCCTTAGTAAGCATCTAACAAAAGTCTACATAATCAAACATAATTTTTACAGACCCTACATATCAGTTCATCGAATAAACGATAACCAGTCTCTACTCCAAAAGCAGACCCCCCAACAACCAAATTCCCAATTCAAGACCTTCTCTATCTCTTGGAGAAATGCAAATGGAAAGCTCAGCTCAACCAGATTCATGCCCATATGATATCCACAGGCCTCATTCACAACCAAATAATCTGCGACATAGCTGGTTACTTTCCTTGCTCACATCCTCCAATCTATGCCACACAAATTGCCTTTTCAATTGCAGATCAAATGGATGGACCTGATGTTTACCCTTGGAACACTGTCATTAGAGGTTGTTTGAATGATGGAAGTAGTGGACAAGAAGCTTTTTCAGAACATGCTCATGTTAGAAGGAAAGGTTTGAAAGTAGATAGTTATACACTGTTACATGCTATCAAGGCATGTGGGCTTGTGTCAGCTAGTTTTGAAGGGAAAGAGATACATGCCCAGATTTTTAAGTTGGATTTTGTACCAGAGGTCATTGTGCAGATTGCCCTAGACCAAATGTATGGTTTGTTTTGGACCCTTGAGTCTGCACAGAGAGTGTTTGATGAGACTCCTCAAAGAAATTTAATTCTATGGAATGCTCTCCTTGCAACTTATTAACAGAGGAACCACCCCCATAGGGCACTCTCAGTTGCATTTGCCATGATGAATGGAAATGTAAGGCCTAATAGGGTGAGTGTTGTTAGCATTCCATCTACCTGTTCGGCTTTGTGCACACTAAACCAAAGGAAATTAGTCCATGGTTTTGTGATCAAATGCTTCTTTTGGGAGAAAGACTTGTTTGTTTACAATGCATTGATCAAATGGGTGAGATCTTTGCCTCTTCGAATTAGTATTGGAAATAATATAAACTATAAACCACAATAGTCAGAGGTTTTTATCAATTCACTCTACAGCTCTCTATTTTCTATCAATCTCAAATTACTAATATTAGCAAGATGGAGACACAAAGATTTGGGTTTTTTCCATGGCCGTAACTTCCAGACAACTATTTATCTGCAAATACCCCAAACCAAATCCCCTCTCCAGAACGCCATAATTCCAACAGTTATAGATAATGAAAATGAAAAGAAAACAAGAAAATAGAAAAGGTGGAAGAGGGGAGAACCTAAAAAATCACCTTCACTAAAATCTCAAATGGAAGATGACATTAGAGTAGTCGTCGGGAGTTCCACTGGAGGATCTAGCTGGAATCGCTTAGAGAGCAGGGAGCATAGAGGGAGAAGGAAAGAGAGAGCAGGAGTCGCAACGCAGGGAGAAGAAAAGAGAGAGCAGGAAGCAGAAGAGAAGGAGAGAAAATGGGGGGAGAGGAAAACATTTGGGGAAGAAAGGAGAGTGAAATTGTTTGGACTTTTTAGGGTATCGGTGAATGAAATGACGATGTCGATCGGCACACTAGAGGGTAAAGTCGTCCAAAATGCGTGTACGAACACTAAATTTGGTGTTTAGGTGTATTTATGATAAAATTGGGCTAATACATATTTAGGAAGATTTATTTAGTAAAATTTCCTAGATATAAATCTTATATTCTTAAAATATGTTATAAATTATAAAAAAAAGGAAACAATTTGCAGGGTTAATCAAGAAATTTCAAAAATACCCATGTTATCAATTTGAGAATGGAAGCATTTGCATTAAACAATATTGAAAATGCAAAAAGTAGAAATATGTTGGAAATGTGATGGGGAATTTGCTCGATTGAATTCATTTCCTTGAATTTTGATTTTACATATCAAGCGATTTAGGGACCAGTGTCTGGATGAAATGCAAATCGGATCTTTTGTGATTGCGATGCTAATGGTCATTCCTTCAATGGTGTCATTTACAAAATGGGGTGAATATAAATATTACAAATATACATAAGCACACATACACATGTCGGAGAGAAAGAAATTTGAAATCACATGGCCTTAATGGCCATTTATTCACCTTGCCTTCGCTAGAGAGTCATTGAAGTTTGGATCATCTTTGCTAGGAAAGAAGCTAAGGAGAGGAGAGCTTGGGTTCGAGAGCTTCTTGTGAGCTGGCCATTTCCTTCGGTAAAGTATTTTCAGCTTCCATTTGTCTAACTGTCTAAAGTGGGTAGAGATTCGAAAAATAAGAGTGTTTGGCACACGATCCTACCCTCTACCCGCTTTATAGAAGTAGAAGCAAATGCTCTTAAAACTAAAAGCACAAATTTTGAGAATAAGGAAATAAGAGGTGCATGCTCTAAAAAAATAGCGGCAGACATTATTTCTTAAGACAAAAATACCCTTAGACAGTGTCTTATTTGCACCAAGAATCCTCTTAACAAAAACCCTCTGTCATTGAACATCCTTGAACGATAGGAGAGAAGAGGGAAGAGAGTACTTGTGGATCAGTAGAGGAGAGGATTTGTATGAGGTGATGATGATGAGGTTTTCATTCTTCCCTTTTTCTTCGTTCCTTCGCTCTCTCTATTTGTGTCTCTCTCTATGGTGATGACATGGAGCTTTGGAGAGGAGGTTTTTTTAGAGGGTTTGTTGTCGATGGAGGTTTTGAGATGGGGTTTTAGGCCTAAAATCCAAATCCATCCTCTTCTGATGTGGCATTGCATTACACATGCACGATCATTCCTATGTCGGGGCCATATGGCAGTAGCAGACTGATAAAGAGTTACCCATGAGGTGTGGGTAGTTTGTTCTTAAGTCATGGGGAAAGTAATAGGTCATGGGGGTTAGTTGGTTTACCCAAGTTTAGGAGTAGTTTTCATATTTGTATGAGTGTGAGTAGTGGGTGCGGTTATCTGTAGGAGTGGTGGATGGAGTTGTGGTAAGTTGTGTTAGTTATAGGGAGTGGGTCAAATTGTGGTAGTTATAAGTGCATGTGTCTTGTATTTAAAGATGGCATAGATTAAAAAGGGATATCCTATCTTCTAGCAACTTTTTATTAAGTTATTGGAGGGCCAAGGTTCCCCTCAAAGTGAACCTACATATTCTTCTTTTACTTTTGGCAAAGAAGAAGTGGCAAAGAAGAAGTGTGCACATAACATCTTCTCTCTATTTTTGCTTGAGGAAAGTATTTCCTCCTTTCTTCTCCACCATTTTTCTCTGATTCGTTGTGGAAATGGAGTGTTGGATTGGTTGAGAAGGAGGGCTGTGGAGATAGAGGGATTGTTACACCCCGACCTGATTTGACCTTAATTAGTACTAATTAATTATGATTTTAGCTAAATTAAATATGTTTACTTATTGGCTATGGTAATTAGAGTCTGTTAGTCTTTATAGACTGAGTTAAATGAGTTTTACACCTTATATAGGTGAGTTATAGTGGGATTGACTCAATTGAGTTGAGTCAAGGGCTTTTTTCGTAAATATTGATTTTCGCATTTTTCATCATTTGTTCGTCATTTTGACATCATCGCGTGTATTTTGAAGAGTACAACGATTTTTGTATTAGACTCTTTTTCATTTAACCAACTATTGAGTATTTGGACATTCATTTGACTTCACATGAAAATATGCTCTTTTTATGGACTTTCTTGCAAAATTGCCAACTTTACCCTTTATATATATAGAGAGATTCTTATCTCTTTCCTTCATTTCCTTTTCACTTCTTTCCTTTCTAAGTTCTTTCTTCTCCTCTTCCCCTCCAATCTCAACGAAGGAGAGAGTGTTGTGCCTTGGGAGTTAGGGAGTCTTAATCTTCATCATCCATGTCTCCTTCAAGCTCCTTCATCTCTTGTTGACTAGAGCTATTTCCATCTTTTCCATTTCTTCCAAACCTAGAGTTCCTTGTCAAGGTATGAGCCAAGGACCTTTTGTTATGATTTTGAGTTAGAATGAGTCAAGAGACTCGTTTATTGTCTTTCATAACCATTCCTTGCATATTTCCTTTGGATTGTGGTTAGGGTTTGGTGATTTGGGGCTTTTGGGATTGTCTTAAATCAAGGGTGTGTGAAGCTTTGAAATCTTCACTGAGGCAAGTATAAGCTTTAATGATTAATGCATGTGATGTTATTCTTTGATTTGGATATTAAATGCTATTATTTTCTTTTTTTACTATGATTAGCCTCTTTAATTTTAATTAGGGAATGATTATGGCATGGATTTGATTTTAGGGTGTTACTAGTTTTCATTTGGAAAGATTAAGAGGAGATGGGGATTACTGATGAATGGTGTAATGAAACAACACATGTGGGTGCACATGTATACATGAACCCAGAGAGCATTTCACCTATGCATATGTTGGAATGATAATGGGTGTGCATAGTGTGTCCAGGTGGGATTGAAAATCTCACAAGTGTAACGATGGCATGTGGGATGAGTGGTGATGGACCACACTCATATGAAGTTTGTATGATGGAAATAATGTTGAAACTTGAATGAAACATGTGAAAGTTTTATATACAGGTATGAGAATTGATGAAATAAAATAGTGGATTAATGACAAGTGTCATGTGAAAGGAGTGTGATTGAATGGAAAAGGATGGGTGGGTGAAATGGTGCCTGGGCATGTGCTGGAATGTTATATGATGGAAAGTGCATGAGGAGATTTACATTAAATAAAGTAAGGAAAGGAATAGAGTGAGCCCCTTGGACACAGAACGTGTCCATGCTGAATGGACACAGAACGTGTCCTCACTATAGCGAGGATGGACCTCGCTGACACCTTCTGGTGGGCTCGCTATAGCGAGGCCAGGTTCTGTGCAGGGGTCCGGGAATTTTGACCAAATTATTTCTTTTCGCACTCTGTAGATGACAAACATTAAATAATGTGTATTTATGAAACCCATTAGGATTTTTGACTCCGAGAGAATTATATGACCCTAGAAAATGACACCCTTGACGAGTTCAACTGACCAATGGTAATTAACCACGTGAGAAATTATTGAGGTTAAGATTATTTTATGTGAAAATTATTCTTTTCTTCTAACACGTTGTCATGGATGAGGCTCAGAGAAACCGGTGCACTTCACTTATATAAAGTGGCACCAAATTAAAAATAGCTATGCACAGGATTTCCAAACCTCATTGTGTGGGAAGGTGAAGGATGAAAGCCTAGTAAATAATCCTTGATTCTTTTAATCAATACATGTGCATATTGAGATTTATTTTCTTTTCACCTTCCAAATTTTAAAGAATGATTTACATACATAAATTGTTCTGTTTTTCTTTCATTATATTTGTACGGTTATACAATGTTCAATTGAAATTCGAGATAAACAAGTTTATATGTGAAAACGTCAGGATATTAATGATTTGATTTGATTCAAGTAAAAATAATCTTACTCATATTTGTATTTATTTGATCCGATTGGTCTGGCACTACTGAGCTTCGACCTCGTGATACCCGACGGGGTTAAACTTGGTTTAGTTATTTGAGATCACTGCAGTAGATCATATGGAGCACCGGAACTCTAGAACAGGGTAGCCAGCTAGCCTTTGGCCGGGCTGCTGGTGACATCTCAACTAGATTTGCTCTCTATTTGAGAGGATGAGCTTAATGTAGTAGCCAATTAGTGTGTTGTATCCCTTATTGATTTGTAAAGCATAAATTATTCGATTTTTGCATGATTGCCTAGTTGTTACATGTTATCGACATCTTTTAATTAATTTGTCTACAAACTTTATTTGATACAACATGTAATTTATTATTAATGCCTATATTTGCCGAATCGTCGTATTCATGATGCTATTCTTGGTGTCATAGTCATAGGTGCAGCCCCCGGCCCTGTAGAGGCCTCGGAGGGAGAGACAGTTGCCCTGAAGGTATCTTCGGGATTACAGGAGTGGCCAGAGCCTGGAGCCACTTAATTACCCTCCTCGGAGAGCGCAACTATTTTTTTTGAGTACTTTAGTAGTGAGTGTGGCTAGCCCCTTTTTGTGGGGGTCACACTCTATGTTATTATTCTTTTGTTATAAGTTTGGTAGTGTTGTTTAGTTTCTTCTACACCCTCTTTTGTAAACAATGTGTATTTAATTGTATAATTCTTTTGTATTAAAACTTGGAATATTAAATGGACTGAATGGGAAAATGATATCCCTCACATGAATTACAGCTTCCGCTATGTTTAATTGCTATTGATGTATTCTAGTGAGTTCTCGCTCACGTGTACGTAAAGTTGTTTTTCTCTCCTTCGTGTGTTGTATTTGGCTCGAGACAGGTACAGCACGCGGGAGTACGTGTGGCACACCTTGGAGATTACCTTAGGCCAGGGTGATTTGGGACCGGGATGTGACAAGGATCGACCAATGACTTGGACTTGGCTCACTGTTTGAGCAAAGTCGATGTCACGTATTTATCAAAATCTAGGATTATATGCTTATTACAGTGCATTTACTTGCTGTTTGTGCATTTCATACTTGGGTCTATTCACTATCTTCATGTGTTCATGTGAATTCTGTTCATGTTTTTTTTTTGTTTTTTGGAAAGATAAGGTATTCTTTCTATTCTCATTAAAAAAACAAGCTAAAGAAAAAGGGATAACTAAAATTTAGTTATCCCTCAATGGGGCATACCCCATTAATAAGCCCACATCTCAGGCCAGGAAATGAAAAACCCACAAACTGAGCATAAACAATTAGCCTTCATACAAGTGCATCAGCTCTTGATATGGGAAGTGCTTAGCAGAAGTTGAAGCTATTTTGATTTGCTTAAGCAATCGCCAAGAAGGCCTGATTTTGAAGTGTCCTATGGACGTTTCCTACAAGAAACCGATGATCCCAGTCTGAATCAAAAGGAGATTTAGCCGTTTTGAGAAAGAATGAATCCAACTCAACTATAAAAGTATCCACAAAACATGGCACCAATTCCACAACCACTTCCACGGCAGGAGAAATATTATTCTCATCTAAAGAAATAGCCTGAGATGGATGCCCCCAGAATTTGTCCAACAAATGCCTACAATACATGGCGAACATTTGGCAATTGTAATACGCCAACTATTTGGCAAAGCAATGACTGCAGGAGGAACTTTTATAGCTTTGTTAGGTGGGAGATCCCAATGAGACCCAATATGATTTGGGAGCTAAAGTCCCAAATACAAAATCCCACTTCGAACTTTGATTGGACACCCAAGTGCAAGGGTGCAGTTGTAGTAATAACTGGTGAGACCAGGTCGATCTACAAGGAGCAACATTGTTTAAGAAACCTTACTTTAGCATGTCCTAAATAGAAGCTAAATCTAACATAATTTAGAAACTAAAAAAATTACAAGAAAATTCCTAATAATTGAAAATTAACAATTAGAACTTTCCAAACAAGTAAATAAACCAAAACTAAGAAAAGAAATGGAGGCTATTCAACCCTATTCTAACTATAAAGAATGTATAGCTTGCCAAAGGGGGAGAGATTGCATGGTCAAAAGGAGAGAAGAAAGTGTGGAAAGATGATTGTCACGACCCCAAAATATAGCCAAGGGATAACATGAAAGATTTGAATAAATAATTATTTTCCTGTGTTTAATGCAATACAAGATCCCAAATATGGACCCACAAAATTCCGAAACATGATGAATCATAATAAAATATTTGTGGAAGCATTAAACCAATTGGTATCAATATCCAAAATTAAACCAACACATAACTAATGAATATTTAAGGTTTAAAGTTTCCAAAATAACTTAAATAAAACAACTAACTAAATTTATGTTCGTTATTAAGTATTGCTACTAAAATAGTTTTTCCGATGAAAGTCACTCCCGTGCGGTCTCAGATGGCTTCGTAGCCATCATCGACACTGCACTCGGGCTCGTTAACTGGCTCAAACGCTTGAAATGTTTGACCCTCTTCCGTCTCCTCGGCAGGATAGGGGTCGATACCTATGCACCAATAAACAAAGTAAACAGCAAGCACGAAAGCATAATTTATAAATAAAACACAAGATCAATTTGAGTAATGACAAGTAATGATCATAAGAGATTAACAATAGAACAATGATGAAAAAAACGTACAACCTAAATCCATTCTACACAATAAAGCAATACAATAATCACATAGAATCACTGCTACTGTTTTGGGTGGTTAGCCCTAACTATCTCAATCATGTCAGTGGTCATAAACCGATCAATAATCCGGAATACCGGTCAATCAATCAAGTCGGATATTACAGTGTCCGCTCACATCGGTGATCAGCCGTCCAATTACAATTGCAGTTGTTCAATTATGACTCAATCACTGTATATATATCATAATAAAATAAACCTAGTGATTTGTAAAGCTCTGACACAGAACCCTAGGTCAAAGTAAAGGGTTGGCTGCACAACAATCCATAATCGAATACCAATCAAATCATTCAATTAAACCTCTACAATATCTCAATCAATTGCCACGCCACATCATGGTCCATATCCAATCATGTAGGGTATGCAACTAATAGACCAACATCAATCTCAATCATGTATGCAAATCCGAAGGTCAAAAGATAATCACAACCCAATCATAAGGTTAAACATAAGATCTCGTACCCAACAGCTACAGGAATCTCTAATAAATAAAAGATCAACGCACCCGTTCTCAAGCAATGTTGCATAGACCTAATTAAGGGTTTTCCAATAGAAATAGGTTGATCTCGAATTTACTAGAATTTCCCCAAAGTCATAAGAAGTATTAAACCCTACGTTAGTAACATACCGTGTGCCCGGACGATATTTACTTGGTCAAAAGATCCAATAATAAACATAATTTTAACACATTGAAAACCATAGATTTAATATTAATTTGCAAATAATAATAATCACAGTTTATAATTTTTGAAAACCCGGGGACTCCATCCAACATATTTTCCAAATTCAATTCATTATAAAATAAGCCAAGGGTTCTAATTTGGATTCATTGAAAACTATAGGGCTTTTTTTTTCTCTAATTTTTAAAGCTAATGGGGGCATGGTCAGAGACTCAGAACTTAATGTTGTACCACCATGAGATTTCCTTATCCGAAACGTGCCCAGGTCAACACTCACACACAATTACTTCTTTTCAACTTATAAAAAACTCATGGGCAAGGACAAGGTCACACTCAAACCAAGAGGTCTCTCTATCTCCTGATGCATATTTAGGACTAAACTGCCCCCACTATACATAACAGAACCCAGAACCTAGTTTTAGAATAATGGACTTCACACACATCACGCCTAGTATAAAAGGTCATGTGGATAGTGGGCTCCACTGATCAAGAAGCCAGATGGTTCAGTCCTTTAGTGGGACCCACTCCTAACAGGTCCACCACCTCTAAGGTCGCCCGTGGGTCCACTACCGGATCTACAGTCTTGATCAAACATCAGTGGGGTCCACCTGGGCCCCACAATCCAAACCTGTGGTAACAGATCCAGACGATCTGTTCTGGAATTCTATTCGATCTTGGCGGCACGGTTTCTGATGGATGTGAATTGTAATTAGTATCCAACTCACACCAACCACCTAATCTAAGTATTACCCGATTACACAAAATCATATATGTAAAACAGTTTTTCTCAAAATCTCATCGCATAGCCACGTTATCACATGAAAAGGGCATCAAAGGGGTTCCTACATGTACCAACAGGCAAATCAACGAAGGACACAAGTATTAAATTTACAAATTATGGTCAGGTACTTACCTGCGATCCGCGGTTGAGGGAGATGGTGTAGAATTCCTATTTCCAATTCCCAAAGCACAATGTGCTATCCCAGAGAAAGTTGGAAGAGAGAGAGAGAGAGAGAGAGAGAGAGAGAGAGAGAGAGTTGTGTGTGAAAATAATAGTGTGGTGGTGTATAAATAGAAAATAAGAATAAGAGTTGTAATCTAACTTAAATTCTAAAGGGTATAGAGTTTGGGTTCTAAATAGATAGGAGTTTGGATTAGAGAAGAATTAGATTTTTGGTTAGAGAAGAATTATACCCACTAAACTGGGCCTGGGTTAACTATGGGTCAAGATACTTATCCAACAAGCCTAATGTAAGACCCCGACCCCTAATTTCCTTGATTTTTGTGTTTTTAATTGTGAGTTAGTTCTTTAAACGAGTTTTTGATCCTAATCGAGTTGGTTTGTGGTAGTTTAGTTTTCTATAGCTTTGGGAATTTTTGAGAGCCTTTGGACTTAGTCAGACACGCTCAGGGAGGCCCTGAGTGCACGTGTTAGCATGGGAGGATAATTATGTTTTCCGATTTTAATCGTGATTTCGACCTCATTTGAATGGCTTTATTATTTGTTACAACTTTTGTTTTAAAACTGTCTGTGTTTGAGGCCCAAAAACCCAAGTTTTGGCCCAAAGGGGTAAATCTGACTTTTCATGCAAAATCTGGACACGAATTTCGAAATCTCAAAACCATATCAAAATTATACTTTTTCGAAACTAGATTTTTCGACGATCGTTTTGTTTTTCTTCGTCGATTTCATCCGGGGTCCACAAGACCATGTTTTAATCGTTCAAAGCTCAGCTGCTAGGGACCCACTTCTCAGACACTATATAAGCTCTCTTTCTTCCTCTTTTCCCATTTCCAAATCCCTGCAATTGTTTTGAACTAGAGTGAAGAAGAGAAGAAGGCCTTCTCTTGATCTTTTTCTCCTTGAATCATCTAGCAAGAGAGCTCCAATCCCCGATCCGACTCCGTCAATCTCTTCCTCTCTTCTCAAGCTTCAGCTGGACCCATTTTTGAGCCAAATCCCTGACACTATTCATCATCTTCTAGCTCTCTTCTTCTTGTTTGACTAGCTAAAGGTTAGGGCTCTTGTTCCTCTTTTCATTTGATGTTCTTTTAGCTCATTTAGAACTTGTTTTCCATGTTTTCAAACCCATTTTCGAAATGGGGGTTTGTGATGACCAAAAATGTGATTTTTATGTGTTCTATTTTGGGGCTTTTGTGTAGATTTCGTGGATCTTCCCTTTGGTTCAGTTTTGTGAAGATTTCCTTGGCATTGGATTGAGGCAAGTGAACTCTATAGGATTCTTCATGTATATTGCATTATGGTTTTATTATTTTCATTAAGACATGATTTCTATGTTTAGTTTCATAATGCAAACTATGTTTATATTCTTTCAAGTCATATGTTTTAGTTTCTTCACTTGTCTTGTTACTAATGATTTTTCAAGTCCTTAGAATCATGTTGATCTTGTAAGTTTTTATGATTTTGCACATGGAAATGTTTTGATGTTTCTCAATGGAGTGAATGGTTTATTTATTGATTGAATGATGTTAAATGTTGTTTTTGACCCTTGGTGAGCATGGTGGCTCAGGAGTTTGTTTGGTTCAGGGGTGAGAAGAATAAGGAAGAAAAATGTAAGAAAATGAATGAAGGAAAGGGCAGTTTCTACACTCAGTCGCGCACAGGCAGAAGCCTGTTCGCTCGAGCGACCTCTGGGTTCGCTCGAGCGAACGTGCCTCTGTTTGAAGGGTTTTAGACAGAAACTTGTCCGCTCGAGCGAACCCTTAGGTTGGCTCGAGCGAACAAGCCTCTGTCTGGGGTCCGCTCGAGCGATGATATGACCGCTCGAGCGAACCTGACTGTCCCAGTTTTGGATTTTCAATTCTTTTCTGAATTTCTTGGAATTTAAAAACTAGACTATGCTTTAGACTTTTAATTGACGTTGTGCAAATTGGAATTTCCAAAATGTACCTTACCTTCGGGGACACCAAGCTATGTAAATTCTGACATTTGGGTTTCAACTTCACAAAGGTCAATGCACAGTCTTAGCCTATGCTTGATGGACTTATGTTTGCACTCTTGTTTTGATGCTTTATGCATCATCGTGTTCTCATTTGATTTTCAAGTATAAGTTTGAGGAATATTTGTTTCATGAATCAAAGCGCTTGTTTTGATGCTTCGTGCATCATCGTGTTTTCGTTTGAATTTCAAGTATAAGCTTGTATTTAAGACGTGTTTCAAGAATCGTGTTTCAAAAATCAAAAGGAAATCATTTTTTAAGTTTGTTAGGCATTTATATTATGCTATTTTGCTAGCCTTGTCGTGTCTCGTTTGATAAATGATTTCCCTCTTGTTTTTTCGTGTTCTCGAACGTGTATGCCATGTTTTGTGCATTCATGATATAAGTGAATACCACTGAGCTTGGACTGCCCTTTTAGCTTGATCCACTACCTGGGGGTCCTTAAACATGTGGACTGTCTGCAGACTAGTCGTGTATTATATTACACATCGTGCGTGTTCGTGTTCCGGTTCCGCGGCCGCCCTCCCCGTCTACCTTGTGTGGCGTGGGATCGTGTCTTACGTGCCGTGCGTGCTTGCTTTTGTCATCATGTATGATGGAGAAAGGATGGGCTCGTTGTGGATTTACTAATCATGATATTATATGTATTCATGTCTTGTTTCGTATATCGTTCATGCACTCGTGATTTCTTGATAAGTATCTTGTTCATGCATTGTTTTTAAATCTTGTAAATCTGTTTCAAGTTCAATAAATTGTTTTTAGTTATTGTTTCCTTTAAACTTTAATTTTTGTTTATGCTCTTGCCTAAATTGATCACCTGCCAGACCGTTATGTCTGATATTCTACTACTTTGGTGCTCTAGATAGCAAGTCCTTGCTTTGAGCTAGTTCGTGTGCAGAGGGCTGTTGAGCCACAAGTTTTGCAGGCTTGTTGTGTCAGGGATGTCATGTAGACGTCATGCTTGACTCCGGAGTTACGTTACACCCTTAGGTAGTATTTGTTCTAGCTTGCTATTTTGTACGGCTTTTGTTAGCCTTTTTCTTGGGAATTGTAATTAATGCACTCCCTTAATTTGTAACTCGAATATGCTTGGGTAATGACTAGCTTGTTACTGTCAGCTCTGTATATTTTGATATTATGATTAGTTCCAGTCTGAGTTTGAATATTACTATGACAATCTTATGCTGACAGATTGAGTACGACACGGAACCGATGGATACGGATTCCGGGTTGTAACATCTTGTAGAGCTTCCGCAAAATATTTTGATGTGTTGGGAATTTTGCCATCCTCACACACGCGGATCCTGGGGAGAAATACAAAATTTTAATTAACACCCCATATTCGCGTCCCCGAGATCGGATCCCGGTTTTGGGGGCGTGACACCTAACTCACCAACCTAAGTCTAGCGTGGTCCCCACTTAGACTAATCGCATATTTAATTAAAATACAATCAATTATATAATAATAATTAAATAAATAATATTTATAATCAAAACGTCACAATGATAGAAGAGAAAAAATCTTTGAAGATAAAGAACGTGCTTGGCCAAAAGGGCGAGTTAGCTAAAAAGGAAGAATGCTCAAGCTCCAAGCACCAAGAAGAGTGAAGAAAAAGACCTAGAGCCCAAGCCAAGTTAAAGAAGTATCCAAGAGATTTCAAGACTTGTCTAGTTCAGAGGGAGCTGAAAACTTAGAGTGAAAATTAAGTGTTGCCATCAAATTGCAAAGGGAAAGATTGTTAGGGATTTTGTGTTTTTCAATTTGATTGATGCATGTTCATTTCACCATTATTTGAATTTTCACATATGCATTGTTTTTTAATATCTTGAAATCATGAATTTTCTCGTGCATGATTTTATAACTTTTAAATCTTGTTTTTCATACATGATTTGGAGTTTTAAACTTGGATGCATAAGTAATTGAAAAATAATTTTTGATCAAGCATTCCTATGGTCTTATAGGTAAATCATCTTAGGCATTGATAGGTTCTTATTTTGAAAACATCTTTTTGGATTGATTTAAACATGAGACAAAGCATGAATTCCATGGAAAAAAAAATTCCTCTTAGAAAATTATTTTCAAGTAAAAAACCCTAGGGATTTTCGATTAACCGACATATATTTCTGTTACCTCTTGGTCAAAACAACTAGATGGCATAAATTTTTAGATTCTGAGTTTAGCGAACTCTTCGGTCCAAGTTTGGTTAACCGAACTGTGAAGTCGGTTAACCAACACCTAACCAAAGTTCAAAATGGTGGTTATGACAGGATATCAAATTGCCGTTGTATATGACCGTTGGGAGTTCGGTTAACTGAATTGTGAAGGGGGTTAATCGACAAGTAGTTGTTGGACAACTTTTTCTACATAAACCAGCTCATTCCAAAACCAAAATTGAGGAACAAATAGGGACTCCTTGAGGTGTTTTGAGGCCAAACAAAGGGGAATGAGCTAAGGAAGACTAGAGGGTCTAAAGGGAAGCTAAAGCTTGGAATCATGAGTTAAATTATTATAGTAAGCTTTGTTTTTCTCATCATATGTTTTCATGCTTTGTTTAAATTATTGGTAAATCTATTTTAGCATGTTAACTATGATTTGTTGTATCCTTAACATAGACATCATTGTGAATTGATTTATTATTTTGGATGCTTTACTTTGATTCACACCAAGTTGGACTCAAATTGGTACATCTTATTGAATCATGCTTTGTAATCACCTTTGAAATCAAATGTAACGTGATTCATACACTTGGTTGATTCTTTGGTTGTTGTTTTCCATTACAAGAAAATCACTTTCAATCTACTTATGTTTTGGACTCAACAAAAGTCACAAATCACATGAATTGGATTTTGAAATTTCACACAACTTGCTTTGCATTGATAGTCATATCCTTTCAAAGTTGTCTTTAAACTACATGTGATTTACACTTTTAAATGCTTTAAGCATACATTCATGAGTCACATTTTTAAAATTGATTGAAGTTTTCTTGCATCACATGTTTTGTTTTTGAAACTTCACAACTTGCTTAGACTAGATAGGTATATCTTTTACAAGTTATTTTTAACATTTGATTAGTATTCCATCCTCAATCAAACGCTTTTTTTTATTTAACCTTTTAAAAGCCTTTGGCATATATTTAAGAACTTTCATTGTATATTTGATTAAGGATATCATGCATACACATTGAGCTTTCATCTTTGTATTCATAGAGTGTATGTGTGAATTGTATTATCACTTTTATATCTGCCTATTTAGAGGCATTATATTGAGCCTAAATTGTATCTCTTCAAGTGTAATTTAGACACATCTTGGAGAGACAAACCTTAGGGGTTGTAAAGGTTATTGCTTAGCCTAAAAAGGCATATTGTAAAGGCTATTGCTAAGACTTTTCAAAAGCATATTGTAGAGGTTATTGCTTAACTTATTGAAAATCATATTATAGAGGTTATTGCTAAGCCTATTGAAAAGCATATCATAACGTTTAATGCTTAGCCTATTGAAAAGCGTAAATTGATAATGGAATGCCGGTGGAGTGTAGGAACACAAGCTAGAAGTAGATTCAGGCAATTGGCTGAACCACTATACAAAGTTGTGTTCTGGTGAATGCTTTGTGGTGATTTATCTTGATAGCTTCCTCAATTTATTTTTGTAGAATCATCACTTGTGCTTATTTGTTTCAAGGAGTTAAAATTTGGCAGAATAGGTCATTAAGCTCACCCAATTCACAACCCCCCCCCTCGGGTTTGGATTCCGGACTTTTTCACTGAAGACTAGCTTTACTAAAAGAAGGTGTTTTTCAAACTTAAATTAAGTGGAAATCCAAATAAAAAGGAGATAGTTCAATTGGACTTTGTCACAAGGGTATTGTTATCAGGGTTGCAATCGGGCGGTTCCCGGACCATACTAGACCCCCGATCCACACCCGTTTCTAAATAATGGTTCTAGTTCTAATTCGGAACTTGTTTTGTTCGTTCCAGACCAATTCTGACAGGAGGGCCCGGATCAGGTTTGTAACCTAGTCCAACTAGAGGACTGGAATCTAGTTCCAAAATTGTATCTAACTTCTTTTAATTTTTTAATCTTTAATTTCTTTTCTTAAAATAAGGATATTATTCAATTTATAACAATGCATCAATCTATTACGTTCATAATTAAAGATAAAAATGTCCAATAAAAGTTGATTTTGAACTACAGTTTGCAACATTAAAGGCTCATATGTTGGGTCCCGGGTCTACATGTTGGAGCTTGTGTGGACCAAGAACCAACTTGTTTATCAATCAGAACTTAAATTGGATTTCAGACCCAGACCCGTTTATCATTCGGAACCTAAAACAAGTTTCAAATCCGGTTTTTCTGGACTGGAACCTCCGGTCGGATACCCTTTTTGCATCCCTGCCTGTTAGGACACCTTATTAAAACGGTTTGGTATCAAGATGTGCAAGCCAATTAACACTCTCATTTGCAAATATATTAAATTTTCTAGCAATATGAGCCCTATTAATAATGAGGAGAACATACTTTTATGAGAGATGTGCCTTACGCGTAGATAGTAAAAGGAGCATAGTGTGTATAAGATGTTATGTGACTAGAGTTACAAGACTAATTTCATATGCGTCGTGGGTCTCATTATTAGATTCCCAAGTAATCTAGGTATGTTTGTTTAACAAATAAACAAGAGGAATTTGCGGTGCATCAAAGACATTTGCTTCATTGTTTGAGGGTGCGATTGTCAACTTTGAGCCTTGTGGATGTATGGATGCCAGTTGGGGTGTTAATTTCGACAAGTGGGAGTCCTTGTCTAGTTATATTTTCACATTCGCTAAAAGGATATGTATTTTTTTTTTTCTTTTTTAAGGAAGTTAGAAAAAGACTTTGGCTCAGTAGCAAAGCTAGGTCTCATCATCATCATCATCTTCAAAGCCTTGCCCAAATTATATTGGGAGAAGCTGGGCATAGAGCTTGTAATGCAACAATCCAGGTGTCCATCAGGTTAATTTTGTCATATGAAGATGATAAAAATCAATGGGTCACTAGAAATGTTTAGTGTCGGCGATTACATTAGTTGGACCCTCTACTCGTTCCTCGAGACATATTGAGCCAAGATATCATTTAATCTGAGATGTGGGTCAGGAATTCGAGTGTATATCCCACAGGTGAAACTGATGGATGATCCTTTCACAATGGATTTACCTAGGGAATATTTTGATGGGGCACGTATTATATGTGGGGATTGAGGTAAATTTGATATATATCGCATTCGTGTCAAGTGGGAGAGGGTTAGAAACAGTATGTCGCACGTGCCATTGGGCCCACATCAGATTAAGCACTTGGTTGGTTACCAAGATCAGATTATCTCTCATTTAAAGTCTTAATCCCTTACCCTAGGAGAGTTTGAATTGGATCAAACTCTTATTCAAGATTCTGAATTGAAATCTAACTAATTGGAGATGTACAATTTCTAGCGTAGTATCTTCTATCTCATGTGTCACCTTGAGACTTCTATTCACAGGCAGATGGAAACCCTAGTTAGGAATATCTAAGGGAACATATAGCATTTGCAGGCCATTCACAGGGACCAAGACCGTCAGATCACATGAAGATAATTGGAATAGCCGATACTGGGACGAGCACAGGATAGCAGCATACCACATGGAAAATGGAGATGACCATGCTTAATCCACACCACATTATAAGATGATTCCAAATGCTAGAAGAGTTGCATATCGCAAGAATACGTGTATAAAGAACATTGACATTAGAACTGGACTTCTGCCAAAACCAAAAAAGGAACAACGACATTAGATGTGAAATGTGTCATTTTTCATATACAGATATCTTAATTGTAATGCCAGGCTTATATTATATACAAAAGGTACAGTGATTCTACATTCTCTTCATACAACAAAGAGACCAGCTCAGCTGGCACCCTCCACCAACTTGTGCTTCAAAAGTTGCAAAATTTCTGCAGCTTTCACTGGTCGGTCTTCAGAACATTGCTTTCATTCGCAGAGTTTCCAGCAGAAGGATCTCTCCATAAGGTGAATCTTGTTTCACATCTATATATCCTTCAGTCTTCAAAACCTGCAAGAAATTGTGTAGATTTGTTGGATACATACTCCACAAGAACTTAGATTCACTATTTGTAATGGGCAACTATATCAAATTTCTCATACCAGTAGGGATGGCAATGGATTGGATCAGGTTCAGATTTAGGCTGACCCGTACCTGACCCAAATGGCACTTATTTTGCCCCATACCTGCCCCACCCCGTGGCAGGTTTATAGTTTGTGATGCCAAACCCACACTTGTGAATGGTACAGGTTGGGTTGGGTTTGCTAAAGTTGATTTCTTTAAATCTTAAAATACAAAAAGATCTCCTGTAACATGGAATT
This sequence comes from Umbellularia californica, assembly GCA_028538565.1. Lineage (NCBI taxonomy): Eukaryota > Viridiplantae > Streptophyta > Magnoliopsida > Laurales > Lauraceae > Umbellularia > Umbellularia californica. The sequence continues at coordinate 60,259,033 of JAPQWN010000001.1, forward strand.
CGAACCCAAAATCTAAAGAACAATGTACACAACCTGTTACTACCTGTGCTATTGTGGCCTTGCGTGCAAAGTTTATTAGGTAATATATAAATCAAAATAAATGACGTGAAGAAGGTGAAGAACACTCAATACCCAAACCTGCCCCAAACAAACACAAGTCGGGTGAAATTTGAGAAACCCATAGCTGCACCAAACCGAACCAACTCACTACCAAACCCGAGCAGTTGGGCAGGTTCCAGTTTAAACCCAACCCATTGCCATCCCTTCAAACCAGTAAGAATGACGATCAACAAAGCAATATACATGCACCGGGCTATTTTGAGAGAACAATTCGGCATTGATTTAGTTACCTTATGATATATACTTTCAACTAATAGTATACACACATGACCACATCAAAGAAAGATATCAGCATTCTCTCTGTTTGCAACAGCAATAGGCATAATTATTATGACCTATTATACAGTGATTATTTTGCATGCTTTCTGGTGGACTAATGTTAACCAAACTGGATTGCAAAATAAATCCCTTGGTGTATTTATTATGACCTATTATACAATGATTATTTTGCATGTTTTCTGGTGGACTAATGTTAACCTAATTGGGTTGTAAAACAAATCCCTCGACTAACTTTTGATAGCTGTGTACAATGAGAATTGTGAGAAAACACTGAAGACAGTTAAGTGCACTTGGATATATTATATGATTTACCCAAGACCTTCTACGTTCTGTTCGAGCCAACATTAATCCTAATATTCAATAATAGAAAAAAGACTCCTAAAACTATTGAACGATAATTGTCCTAATCGATATTGCCACTTTGTGATGTCTTTCATGTTGGCTGATGACTGGAATGTTGTTGACGATTTCAAAACTAGATCAATCACATTTAGACTATTGCACCCATGGTAACCATTAATTATTTGTCCTCTCTCTAGATCCTGAAAAACACAAAAAGAAGGAAAAAACATGACACTGCAATATGGGATTTGGTTTGGGTGCTAATAGAAACTGAATTATGAGAAGGCTAGGGAACATGTAAGACAGGAGGCAAAGATAAACACTGGGAAATGTCAACAGGTCCTTCACCTAAAAATTGATGTATAATTCCATGAAGAAGTAGATGCCATGCGAGCGGAGGATCTTATATAAGTGGCCACTCGTGTCGACAATGTAGTGTAGCATTTTAGAGCCTAAAACTTTTGTATAAATACAGAGAGCACTTCTGTGACATTCATATCTGTTTTATTTGCACATGTGTTGAATTAAATTGTGGCGGCTTTCCAATTAAATCCCAGAATTACTCACAAGTATGCTCATTCTTCCCCACAATGTGTACAGTGGGGTTTATCTCTATCAACATTATTCTGACCTTAACCACATCTGCTCTCAAGTAATTATAAACCAGGAATTTGCATAAAAATTGAGTGTCCTGCCTTGCAGTCATGATCCCTCATATATAGTATCTCTATTTCCTTTGTACAGTCTATCAAGTCCACATCAGTTTGTCTACAAAAAACTGGTGTTTGACACGAGGAAGAGCTTTAGTGAGAATATCTGCGACTTGAAGAACAGTAGTAACATGAGGAAGAGTGATGACTTTGTCTTCAAAAGCTTCGCGAATGTAGTGGCAATCGACCTCTATATGTTTTGTGCGTTCATGAAATACCGGATTGGCAGCAATTTGAATCACACTCGTATTATCGGCATGCAGAGGGGTGGCACTGGATTGAAAAAAACCAAGCTCGTGGAGTAATCGGCGAAGAAGTCCGACAATTTCACAAGCAGCAGAAGACACGGACCGATATTCAGCCTTAGTAGAAGACTTTAAAACCCGATCTTGTTTTTTGCATTTCCAGGACATGAGTGCATCTCCAAGAAAAACACACCATCCGGTAGTGGATTTTCTGGTATCCAGAAACCCGGCCCAATTAGCATCACGATAAACCTGTAGATTTAAAGTCGAAGTTTTAGAAAAGTATATGCTCCGTGCAGGTGTACGCAAGAGATATTTAATAATGAGTTTCACTGATGCCAAATGTAGATGCATGGGTTGAGTCATGAATTGACTAACCACATTTACTGTACGGGAGATGTCAAGTCGAGTGATGGTTAAATATACAAGACTGCCAACTAATTTCTGATAGGTGGTTATATAACAAAAGGATAGTGCCATCATCCCTTTTGTATTTCACATTAAACTCAAGTGGAGTTTCTACAGCAGTAGTATTTGATAACACCAGCTGACCCACAAGGCCCACCAGGCCCATGTACATAGGTCAACTGCATACAAATCACGTGGGATATTCTAGTTGACCAATGCTTCTGTGTATTATTATTATCCTTCCACGTATTACAAGTGTAACATATATACCTTCCATTTGTGTATATTGTAATTGCCTTGATTAATGCCACAAACATTATAAAATGGAGCAAGGATCAATCAACAAGGATCATCCAAATTTCCCAAAGTCTTCTTCATGTTATTAAGTTGTTATGGTATCATCTGAATGATCAAATCTCTTTTGGTTCCTTTCTTCGAATGTGCATTCTGGGATCAAATCTCAGAATCCTTGATTCATCCCAGTTATGGGTCTTGGAGCAGCTCCTCTTGGGCCTACTTCCGATCAACACAGCAGCATCAAAGAAGGCTACTACCTTGGTCAACTGGTATTCCTGGAATTATTGGACATTTTTTTCAGAACTTTTTGCCCATCGGAGGTAGGATTTCTAACTGATTTAGTAATTTATGGTTTTGGAGCAATAGTTTTCATCTAGTAATCACAAAATCCTTGATCTGTAACCGATTGGAGTAAAGCTTGGTTTATTTTAAAGTAAAAAGGATTTCTCAGCCATCCATCAGATCTGATTCTTATCAGATCATCTACTGGGTTCCACAGTTTCCATCGAAATTGAGAAACAGGGTCGTCTGACCTGGTTTTTTTTTTATGTAGAAACAAGGTCGACAGACCTTTCTTTGGCTAAAACCAGTGGACAAATCATCTCGTTTCTCTTATAAATTGACCATCAGAAGCTTTGAGGCTGTGGATTCCAGAAATTAGATAAATCAGAGATCTGACCATCAGATCATCGTCTGATCATCAGTGGCCCACCAGCGATCATCAAACTTCTTCCGGAGACTAGTCCCTTCATGGTTGACTAATATTCCTAATAATTTTAATGATTTTTTTTCAGATTTCTTTAAGCACTCCAGGATTGCTTTCTGGCTGTTTTTGGATATCGTCATCTTCTTGAACAGATTCCATCTGTACCGTCCAAAACCTTGATATAAACTGGCTGTTCTTGAAATTTTGTCTGAAGATAAGTGAATATAAACTCTAGCCAGAACTGCTCTCTTATCTGGGATCAGATCCACAGGTGGACCCCACCAAGGCTATCGACACACAAAATCTGGCCGTCTGGGTTCCTTTTTTTGGAACTACTGCACTGTCATTCTGAATAACTGCTGATTGGTTTTAGAGCTGCCATTGGACATTCTTCTATTCTAGGATTGTCTCTGTTTTTTATTTCTATCCACTTGATAGTCATGGAAAAGAGGAAATCTCTCTTAACAAATTTAATACGAGTAATTACACGTCATGGGCCTTCCAATTTCAAATCCATTTGGAAGGAAAGGAATTGCGGGGACATGTGGATGGATCGGATCCCAAACCCATAAATAACACTACCGATCCTAAGGCAGTCATCAAGTGGGAAACTAAAGATGCCTAGATCATGACTTGGATCCTGGGGTCAATGGAGCCACAATATATTCTCAATCTCAGGCCTTATAAAACTGCGAAAGATATGTGGGACTACCTAAAACAAGTTTACCAACACGATAACTCAGCCCGCAGGTTTCAGTTGGAACATGAGCTCTCCCAGTTCACTCAAGGGACAATGTCTATCTAGGATTATTATTCTCAATTTATTCGGTTATGGACAGATTATAATGAGACCATCTATTCTAGTTTAATTAGGTGCTTCAATTACAGTGGTTCGACACATCCATTCAACTACTCAGAGGGATCTTCCTAATGAAACTTCGACCTGAATTTGAAAAAATCCGTTCAAATCTGATGAGCAAAGTACCGCCTCCTTCCATTAATACATGTCTAAGTGAGCTTCTTTGTGAGAAACAGTGCCTTGCAACTCATATTGTTCTTAGCAAGCTATTACTAGCAGCCCAATAACTACTGCATATGTGGCATGGAACAAACCTTAGAACAAAGATATGGCCACCAGCCAATGTTATTGTTGCCAAAAATATGGACATGTCGCCACTCAATGTACTCAGGAGTTCTACACTTACTGCAAACACAAACGCCATGTCCTTTTAGAATATCGGCGACGCCCTCAGGCTTCATCTTAGAAGGCCAATCTGGATACTTTGGATGCTTCCTCTACTGCTCCTGTTGTTAACACATTGCTGCCTGCTTTGTCTGCTTCATCATCTTCTATTACTCATGATATGGTTCAACAATTGATAGTAAATGCCTTCTCCGCACTTGGTATCTCAGGTAACACTCGAAAATCAATCTCCACATGGTATCTAGATTCGGGGGCTTCTAATCATATGACAAACTCTTCCCATCAGTTCTCTCAACTCAAGCCTTATGGTGGAAACCTCCGAATCAATATTGCAGATGGTGGCTGTATACCCATTACTGCCATTGGAAAAACCTCGCATCCCTTACCTTTGAATCATGTGTTTCTTTCTCCACGGTTACCTACCAATTTACTATCTGTTGGACAATTGACCATAATTATTCTATTTCCTTTTTTAGCTCTGCTTGTATTGTGCAGGATCAAGTGTCGGGAAAGGTGATAGCGAAGGGGCCTAAGCATGGACGTCTTTCCCACTACACCTGTCTACACAAGATCAGAATTTAGTTGCTTCTGCCTTGTTTTTAGATTCTTGTTCAAATAAATGTCAACTGTGGCACAATAGACTCGGGCATCCCCATTCTAGAACACTATTGTCTTTATTTAATTCTGTTTTGCTTTTTGATAATAAGTTTCCCTTAAAAACGTTTCTTTTGATTGTTCTGGTTGTAAAATGGGAAAGAGCAAAACACTTCTTTTTCCCATCATTACCTCTTTATCATTGAAATGTTTTGATCTTGTACATAATGATGAATGGGGTATCGCACGTGATCACATTCCAATTTTAAGTATTTTCTTACATTTATTGATGATTATAGTCGTTTTACATGGGTTTTATTCTTACATTCAAAATTTGAAGTGTTTTCAACTTAAAAAATTTTCTTCGCTTATGTTGAGAATCACATTTCTACTACAATTAAAACACTTCGGACTGATTCTGGTGGGGAATATACTCTAGAAAATAACTCATCAAGATAAGGCCTAGGCCCAACTCAACTAGGCCCATGTATAACTTCTATAATATCCTACGTGTGGGATTTGGTCAAATCACTATATGGCAGGTTTTCACCTTTTATTTCCTTGTAAAGAAGATTAGGGGCATGTTTGTGTAATCATTTTCCACAGACAAAGTAGTGGTTTTTCACAGAAGACTAATTTTTTGTGTGTTTGGTGCGGCAAAGTCTGTGGAAAACTAAATTCTGCCGCGTCATATTTTTCACATTAAGGTTTGAATTTAGTTTCCTATGGGGGTCCATTGGACTTGTAATTCCACAGAAAAAAGGCCACCATATAAAAGGTTCTTTTCCAAGCTTCTTCATCGAAATGGGCTGAAAAAAAAAAAAAAAAAAAAAAAAAAGCAAACCTCGGGTGAACAGAAAAAAAAAAAAAAAAAACACTTGTTCCAAGATGGAGCAACGCCCTCGACAAAACTTGGAAAGGAAGAGGAGAAGCTTCAACCCTCCCTTCTTAGTCTTCAAACATACGGTCGGATCCTCTATGCTGAGGGGATTGAGTTTGGCAAGGAAGCCCAAAAGCTGGTTTGGGAGAGGGCGATTCCTCTCTAGATCCATCTCTACCAATCTGAAGTCACCACACTTCCGACTCCCACTGCTCCAGTTTTTCTCTCTCCACCCCACAAACCCATTTTCTTATTTTCATCGAATCTTGTTATAGCTACTCATTTCCTGCTAGGATCTTGTTCTTACTTGATTATTGGTTGATGAATTTGAATACCCTTTCCCCTCTTCCTAGTTCTCTGCAATTGTTTCACAAATCTATGTAATGTACAAGCAGGTGATTTCATTTCTTGAGTTCTTCTGTAATTTTATTTTATTTTGATTGGTGTGATCCAATAGTTGGGATTTTTTCAATGAACACTGGATTCTGTATTTGGTAATTTATTTATTGTGATTGATTTGTTGGGATTAATTTTGTATCTTTTTTAATTTATTTGCCGAGGAATCCGCTGCTGCATCAAACAACAAAAGGATTGTTTCACCAAAGATTTTTATTTTTTATTTTTTATTGCACTAAACGCAGTTTTTCATCGCCCACAGAAACCCTTTCCTACAGAATTCTTCTTCCATGAATTTTGCTGATGTTGCAATTTCCTCCATCCATGGAAAAGGTCTGTACACAAATGTGCCCTAGGATAGCTGAACCTTTTATTCTTTCATTAGTTTGATTGTAATTCCAGCCTTTGATTAGGCACAATGAGATTATAAAACACCGTCAGTTGATCCTCCCTTGGGACATGGCCAATTCTTCCAAAACTCTTTTCTTCTTCTCTACCTCTCAGATTATTTCAATAACCCTTATATATGGCATTAGAGCCAAGTTGAAGACGTAGTTGTTTCCATTCCCTGGCCTGTGATAGTGGAAAATCAGTCTCTCTCTGGGACCTGTTATGAAGCAAGCTTGTACCAGGCAGATCGTGCATCTACTGTAGATCACCTCTGATCTACAGTGGCCCACCTGTGATCAATCAGATTGTCTTGGCAGCCACTACAGACAGGGTTGACCACTCTTGCTAGGATTTTTGGAGGTTTTTTGGGGATTTTTCGACACTTGGAGGTTGGTGTTCTAATCACTTTTGTGATTTTCAGTTTTTATGTATTGTTTTGATCATGACAGTCTAGAATCTTGGATCTGAAGTCATATTCAATCATACTTCACCAGTAGGAGGCTGGGTGTAGTCCAATAACAGGATTGAATCTTGATCTTGATTCCAACCACTCTGCGGGGCCCATGCAATCCAACAGAGTCAACATAGGTCGCGTGGGGTCTTTTTTTACCATTTGGAGTTTCCGGACTTTGGCAGACCTGAGTTTTCATGATTTACAGCTTTTGGACTTTGTGTTTGCTTCATCTGATCTGAGTTTGCACCTAGATTTGCATCTTTTTATGCTTGGTTTAGTTAATTATCACAGATCAGAACTTCCTATTGCTGTCGATTGAATGTTCTCTACTACTAATGGATGTCTCCTGCTTATCTGAAGGCTGATTTATCAAGACGTGAGACTGTTTATTGATCAAACTCACTTCACTTGCTTGCTGATTTGACTTTTGCAATTCAACCACTCTCTCTGTCGATTTATTAGACTGCTGCTTTTGGAGATAATGGAAAAATATAACATTATTCCAATTAAATTCAATGGGAATAATTATATGTCCTGGGCCTTCCATCTAAAGAATTTTGTAGAGGGCCAAGGATTATTTGGTTATCTTGATGGGTCAACAACCAAGCCTACTACTGTAAGTACTATTGACACTAAGGCCTTAGCCACTTGGTCCAAGGAAAATGCTAAAGTGGTCACTTGGGTGCTTAACTCTATTGATCCCTCTCTTGCCGTGGCTCTTCAAGTCTATACTGTAGCATCTGATATGTGGGCTCTGTTAAGTTGGCCCACGACCCATGAAGGGATCCAGCCCAATTCATAATACATCACGTTGATTGATTGGGTCAAATTAATACAGTTGTACATAGTGTTTATATTTTCTATTTTGGTTGTAATTGATATACTTGCCTACATTTAATTAGATGCTTTCCTAACTTAGAGCCTTGATTATTTAAAGGCATGTAATACCTATACATAGTGAGGGTCGATCTCCAAAGGAGTCACTCAATTGAATACAAGATTTTTCCCAGAACTCTTGTTTCTTCTTATGGTTTGCAATTGTAAGAATGACATGGTATCATAGCCATGTTCAAGAAATCTAGGTGTTTGATCTTACACAGCATCAAGACAATAGAATAGAGAGAAATCAGTCTCTCTTGTGAAGAAAAAAAAAAGGGGCAGATCAAGGATCTTCATGGTGGCCCTACTCTGATCATCAAACCAACATCAGAAATCCTTCCAGACATGGTCGCCTGCCCTTCCTAGGAATATTGGTGATTTTTTCAGCACTTCCAGGTTGGAGTTTTTCCCATTCTCGAGAATTTCCAGAATTTTAAACTGGTTTTATCCAGGCCGTTCAAAATCTTGGATCCTCAGTGAAATTAGATAATTCTTTTTTCAATAGAAGCCAGATTACTGGACTACCTTAGATCTGTGATCTGATCATTGTCCAGCACCTTTTGTGGGGCCCACGTACTGGATCTAGGGCAAAAATCCAGGTTGCTTGGGGTGTTTTTGGTTGAATTACTGTTCTGTGTTGTCTTCTCTGTTCACTGCTTGGTCGGATCTTGGCTATTACACACATAATTGTTTGTTATACATTTTCTAGACTTCATCTCTTCACTGTTGTTGGATTCTTTGCTGGTTTGATCCCTTTTTTTGCTAAATATTTTTTGAGATGTAAAAAAACTGAACTTACCTTGATCCGTTTCACTGGAAAGAATGACCCTGCTTGGTCGTTTAAGTTCCAAATATGCTTTGAAGCTAAGGAATTGTGGGGTTATATTTCTGGATCTGACCCTAAACCCACTGAAGATGAGAAGAAGATCTCCTCTTGGCATACTGAAGATGCGAAGATAAAATCATGGATCCTCGGCTCTGTCGAACCACATCTGATCATGAATCTCAAACCTTAACCCACTTCAAAAGAGATGTGGGGCTATCTGAAGAAAGTATATCATCAAGATAATTCAGCACGTCAATTTCATCTTGAATGTGCAATTGCTGAATATACATAGGGAACCTTGTCTATACAAGATTACTATTCGGGATTTCGTACACTATGGTCGGAATACGATAGTATTAAGTATGTTGATGTGGCTGCAAATGTTTTGCTTGTAATTCACGATCTTCAGGCCTCTAGTCAAAGGGATCAATTTCTGATGAAACTGCGCACCGAATATGAAAATATCCGATCTGCTCTGATGAATCGGACCCCATTACCTTCTTTGGATATATGCTTAAATGAACTCCTACGTGAAGAACAAAACATTGCAACATCAACTCATATAGCTCAACAAGAGACTGAGACCTATTCAGTCTTGTTCTCGGCTAATAAGGCTTCTCAGCCTCCGCCTCGAGACCTGAGTAAAACCTAATACTACAGTTGTAAAAAATTTGGGCATCTTGCATCTCAATGCAAACAAAAAGTCTGCAGTTACTATAAAAAGTTAGGACATATCATCTCGGAATGTCATTGCCGGCCACAACGTCCATCTCCAAAGTACCAGACTCCACAGTATCAAGCTCCACAGTATCAGGCGCCTCGGTATCAAACTTCACAGGCTCCGACTCAACAGTCTCAGACTCCGCATGCTTATGTTGCTTCTTCAGTTATGCCTGCTCCTCCATCTGCACCCTCACAGCCTGGGCCCTCATCATCTCTAACTCCTGAATTAGTTCAACAAATGATTGTCAACGCCCTTTCTGCTTTTGGTCTCTCAAGTACCTCACCTCCATCTTCTACTTGGTTTCTTGATTCCGGGGCATCTAATCATGACATATTCCCATAACACACTCTCCAATGTGACAAGCTACAATGGCAATTTTCAAATACAAACTACTAACGGAGGCAATGTTCCCATTACTGCTCTCGGAGATATCCCTCGTCCCATCCCATTGAAAAATGTTTACCTTTGTCCCAATTTAACTTCAAACCTATTATCAGTCGAGATACTTGTTGAAAATAATTATAACATATATTTTTCTTATTCTGGTTGTGTTGTGCATGACCAGATGTCCGAGAAGGAGATCGCGAGAGGGCCTAAGTGTGGACGCTTGTTTTCACTGGATTTTTCTAATATTTCTAGGAATAGATTTAAAAATGATGTGTTTTGCTTTTCTATTCGAGATAACTGCCAATTGTGGCATAATAGACTTGGACACCCTAATTCCAAGGCTTTGTCCCTTATGTTAAATTCTGGTTTATTAAATAAATCTATTGGCTTTTCTTCATATGTTCCTTTTGATTGTGCTACTTGTAGGATGGGAAAGAGCAAAACTCTTCCTTTTCCTATTTCCACTTCATACAACACTCAGTGTTTTGATTTAGTTCATAGCGATGTAGGGGGAATTGCTCCAGCTCTTTCTCACGCTCACTATAAATATTTTGTCACTTGTATTGATGATTTCAGTAGGTTCACATGGGTTTACTTTCTGCATTCCAAATCTGATGTTTTCATTGTTTTTTTAAAAAAATAGCTTATGTAGAGACTCAATTTTCCGTCTGCATCAAAATCTTGCAATCTGATTCGGGCGAGGAATATATGTCCTCAAATTTTTAACAGTTTTTACAAAACGAAGGCATTATTTCTCAAAGAACTTATCCTTATACTTCATAGCAGAATGGAGTCGCTGAAAATAAAAATAGACATCTCCTGGATGTCACTCGTTCCCTTCTTCTGGAATCTTCGGTTCCTACACGTTTTTGGGTTGAGGCATTCACTACGGCAACTCATCTTATCAATCGTACGCCATCAACCTCTATTGAAAATTAGAGCCCATATTACCGATTGTACAAGACATCTCCATCCTATGATGATCTTCATGTTTTTTTGCTCAGTTTGCTTTGTACACTTGCCTCTTTCAAAGAGAACCAAACTTACCGCACAATCAGCTCAGTGCGTGTTTTTAGGTTATGCGCCCTTCCAGAAATGGTTCCTTTGCTACGATCTTCACATCCGTCGCTTCTGTACCTCTAGGAATGTCGTCCTTTTTTTTATTTTTTATTTTTTTTAACAATAGTATTTTGTTTTCAAAACCATCTGGATCCTCCTGACCCCTCTTTTTTGGTGTCTTTACCTGGTTTTTCTGACAACACGTCCATTGTTCGTTTTCATCCTAACTTTGTGTATCATAGAAGGAACAAAGAAGCGCCTACCAGGGATCCCCCTCCTGATCTTCCTCCAGCATCCGGTCCACCTCCGGCATTGGTCCATCTGCACATCCTTCATTGCGCCACTCCACTCGGATTTCGGTACCTCCAGACCGCTATGGGTTCTCCCATACTTCCTTAATGGCCACTTTGTCTTCCTCTTCCATTCCCCGATCCTATTCTCAGGGTGTGCAACACCAACGTTGGAACTAGACTCTGCAAGATGAATTGGATGCTCTCTGACATTGGATTTCCGGCAGCTACCCCCCTCTATACAGATAATACAAGTGCAATTCGGATTACTGAAAATCTAATTTTTCATGAACGCACTAAACACATCACGGTTGATTGTCACTTCATATGTGATGAGCTTAAGCGTGATATCATCAGTCTTCCACATGTCTCCACTGAGCTTCAAATTGATGATATTCTTACTAAAGGTCTTCCACGACCATGCCATCAATTCTTGGCTGGCAAATTGATGCTCGGTGATTCTCTCGCATCAATTTGAGGGGGGGGGGGGGGGGGGGGGGGGGGGTGGGTGGGTGGGTTGGTTAAGTTGGCCCATGACCCATGAATGGATCTAGCCCAATTCATAATACATCACGTGGATTGATTGGGTCAAATTAATACAATTGTAGATAGAGTGTATATTTCTATTTTAGTTGTAATTGATATACTTGCCTAGATTTAATTAGATGCTTTCCTAACTTAAAGCCTTGATTAAAGGCATGTAATACCTATATATAGTGACGGTCTATCTCCAAAGGAGTCACTCAATCGAATACAAGATTTTTCCTAGAACTCTCGTTTCTTTTTTTGGTTTGCAATTGTAAGAATGACAGGCTCATCTCAAGAAGATCTACCATCAAACCAATAAAGCCCGAAAGTTTCACTTGGATAGTGAAATTGCTAAATACAGTCAAGGGGATAAATCTGTGCAGGAGTATTTCAATGGTTCTCACCTTATGAATTGAACGAGACTTTGGTGATTCAAACCGTCTCCTCTGGATTTTTGTTTGAAGCTCTTAAATTACAAGAGGAAACTCACATTAGCCAGTTTCTTATGAATCTACAACTAGAGTTTGAATATGTTCGTTCTGTCCTCATGAATAGAGAAGTCTCTGCTAATCTTGATACTTGCTTTCAAGAAGTCCTTCGGGAAGAACTTCAACTCACTTCACAGCGTGCCATTATTGAAGAACCAAAGGCCTTCCTTGTGCCTCTTCCTTCTGATTCTGCTCTTCTGGCAACACCAAATCAGAAGCTTTCTCAATGTTATGAATGCAAAGGCTTCGTTCTTATTGCTAAAAATTGTTGCAAGAAATTGATTTGCAGTTATTGCAAATGCTCTGGTCTTCTTATTGATGATTGTGGCAGCTAAAAGGGAGGAATGATGCACAACGAAAGATGACTTCTTCCAATTTGCCAAGGCAGCATGTCCAAGCTGCGTTTCAAGCTCAAGCACTTTCATCTGATATGGGTTGTACTTCTTTAGGAACTGTCTCCATGACTCCTATCAAGAGTCAGGAGTTGATACAAAATACGGTGACTTCAGCATATGCATCTATGGGCTTTAATGGTGGTCAGTATCAAACTCTTTCTCCTATAGCATTTCCTGCGTTTCATTCTTCCGCCTCTCTTTCTTCCTCTATCACCCCATCCACATGGTTTTTAGATTCAGGAGCCTCAAACCACATGACATCTGTAGAACGTAGCTTTACAGACTCTCACCCTTACCTTGGAAAAGAAAAAATAACCACTGCTAATGGAGATCAATTACTCATTTCTGGGATTGGTACTGTGAAAGTATCCAGAATACAAAACTAGAAGCATACAAGAGAGAGAGTTTGCAAGAGAATTGTGTATCCTATTGAATCCATATATAATACAGTGTTTCCTAGTTTAGAGAATCTAATTATATGATTACAGGTTTTGTTAAGGTAAGTAGAATCTATTTACAATTAATACAAAGACTTGATTTCTGACTTGATTTGTGGGCTGACCCAATTCATAGGTCGAGCTGACTTGTATCTTTACACCCCCTTTCAAGCTTTGGATGGGAGAATGTAACCATCGAAAGCTTGGAAACTAGCTTTAAAAAGCGAGAGGTGGAGTAGCTTTTGGTGAAAAAATCTGCGACTTGAACAGCTGATGAAATTTGGATGAGCTTTATAGTACCACTCCGAACATGTTGACGAATGAAATGACAGTCAACTTCAAGATGTTTGGATCGTTCATGAAATACATCATTTGTTGTTAGTTTCCGTGCACTTTCACTGTCTGTAAAAAGAGGTAGATTTAGGAACTAGAACTCGTAAATCCTAAAGTAACCAGCGAAGCCAAATAATTTCAGTAGTAGTGTGAGATACAGCACGATATTCAGCTTCAGTGGAAGATCGGGAGACGACTTCCTGTTTCTTGCTCTTCCAAGAGATGAGAGAAGAGCCAAGAAAAATGGCGAAACCGGTTGTGGAGGGCCGATCATTGACATCTCCTGCCCAGTCAGAATCAGAATAACCATGCAGAGTAAGATTTTGACTGGAGGAAAGAAGGAGGGCGCGGTTGGAACTTCTTTGTAAGTATCTCAATATGCACAGGACAGCAACCCAGTGAAGATGAGTGGGTCGCACAACAAACTGGCTTACCACATGTACTGCATAGGCAATATCTGGTCTGGTAATAGTAAGATAAACCAAGCTGCCGACCACTTCACGATAACAAGTTGGATCGGAAAGTAATTCTCCATCAGTAGTTCGAAGCTTTAGGTTTTGTTCAATTGGAGTAGAGATAGGTTTACGATCTGTGAGTCCAGCTCGTTAGAGAACTTCATTGCAGTATTTTGTTTGCGACAAAAGATATCCTTTGGGAGAGTAGGCAACCTCAATGCCTAGAAAATACCGCAAATGACCCAAATCTTTCATCTCAAACTGTCGATGAAGAAAACGCGTTAAGGATAGAATACCAGGAGCATCATTGCCAGTAATAATCATATCATCGACATAGAGTAACAAGAAAACACAGCCAGATCGCGAATAGCGAGTGAAGAGAGCTGAGTCATGAGCACTCTGAGAAAAACCGATGCTGATAATGCTGGTGCTAAACTGTTCAAACCAAGCACGAGGGGCTTGTTTGAGGCCATATAAGGCACGTTTGAGACGACAGACATAATGAGGAGGTCTCGCTACGCCTGGGGGAGGATGCATATAGATTTTTTCCTGAAGGAACCCATTCAAAAAAGCATTCTTTACGTCAAGCTGATAAAGTGGCCAACGTCTAACAGCAGCAACGGAGATAAAAGTACGAACAGTTGTCATCTTAGCAACCGGAGCAAAGGTCTCCTCATAATCTACCCTATATTCTTGTGTGTAGCCTTTGGCAACCAGGCGAGCCTTGTAATGATCAACAGATCCATCAGATTTGGTCTTGATCTTAAATATCCATTTGCAGCCAATAGCCCTTTTCCTGAGGGAAGAGGAACAAGATCCCATGTTTGAGTTTTCTACAGAGCCGCAAGTTCTTCTGCTATGGCAGATCTCCAGTTCGGACGAGCAATTGCTTCCTTATATGATTGTGGTTCTGTCAAAGAATGAATTACTGCAAGGAAGGACTTATATGATGGAGAAAAATGATCAGTACAAACAAAGCCAAATCGGGAGGAAGGGATTTTGGTACGCAAGGGATACCTTCGAGATGGAGGAGGATCCTGCACATCTGGAGCAAAGGAGAGAGGCCCAAGGTCAGAAGTAGTTGGTGGGGCTACAGATTCTGAGTGAGCAGACGGAATTTGGGCCGGCGATGATATACCTGCAGGGGTGGAGGAGAAGGGGTATCAGAGGAAGGAGAAGGATATTAGAGGGAAACAGGTTTGGAAAGGGGTCAAGAGGATAGATGGTAGGTTGCTCAGGAGAAGAGGATGCAATGGGTAATGTATAGAAAGGCATATGCTCCAAGAAGGTGACATTACGAGAGACCCGTAACTTACTGGTTTTAGGATCATAGCATCAATATCCTTTTTGTTCGATACCATATCCTAAGAAAACACAGACAACGGATTTGGGTGTAAGTTTGGTTCTCTCATTATCATGCAATAGAACAAAACAGGTGCAGCCAAATACTTTTAGATAGGACCAGTTAGGTTTGCAGGAGAACAATTTTTCATACGAAGATGTGCCAGATAAGACAGTAGATGGTGCTCTGTTAATCAAATAGGTTGCAGTCAGGACTGCTTTCCCCCAGAATTGCAGAAGAACATGTGAGGAATAAATTATGGATCTAGCAGTTTCGAGTATGTCTGTGTTTCCGCTCGGCCACTCCATTCTGCTGTGGTGTGGCAGGACGGGATAATTGTGCTAGAGTCCCTTAATTGGTCAGGTAAGAACGAAATTTGTGGGACATGTATTCGCCCCCGGAGTCAGATCTGAATATTTTAATCCTCGTATCAAATTGAGTGGAAACCATTGTAGAGAAAGCAGGGTAGATGTTATATAACTTAGAGCGATTCTCCATTAAATACAACCAGGTATATCTAGTGAAATCATCAATAAACAACACATAATAAATGAAACCGCCGTTCGTTGGTTGAGAGACAGGTCCCCAGACATCAGAATGCACCAAAGCAAAAGGAGCAGTAGTAAAAGAAGAGCTTTTATTATAAGGAAATGCATGTTGTTTACCAAAGTGGCAACCAAAACAAGTTGAAATGTTTGATACATAAATGTTACCAAAAACACCACTATTAACTAAAAACTTCATTTTATTTAAAGATAAATGGCCTAAACGACTGCGCCAAAGAGCAAAAGGTGATGCAGAGGAAACAAGGGCGACAAGGGAGATGCTTGATGATGGAAGATGCAGCGAGCGGAGATAGTAAAGTCCTCCTGACCTAAGGCCGGTCCCAATCTGTCTCCCGGTGCGCAGATCCTGCACAGAACATCCAATGGAAAAAAATGAGACAAAAAATCCAGAAGAAGTCAGTTGACTAACAGAGATTAAATTGAGTGAGAGGTGGGGAACACACAAAACATTAGTGAGAGAAAGCGACTGGTCTGAAACGGAGCCAATAAGTGAGACTGATAGAGGAGTGGCATCTGCTGTATATATGGTGATAGAGCGAGCAGGAGTATAACAATGATGAAGTTTGGAAGCATCATTTGTCATATGATAGGAAGCACCAGAATAAAAAATCCATGTAGGATTATGTAAATGAAGGACCAGAAATGGTCATGGCAAAACCAGAGGCGGAGGGGGTAGTGGCCATCTGAGAAGCAGAACCAGTGGAGGAAGCCAGAAACAATTGCTACATGCGCTCATCAACCATAGCCTGGGTCTGAGATGTAAGATCCATTTGCGGAGGTACAAAACTATCTTCAGTAACATTGGCAGCCTAGGATCGCTGAGAATAAGGTTGCTTGTGACCACGATTGGGCTGTTGACCAGATTGTTTGTTATTGTTATTTGGCCTTTGGGGTTTGGTTGGGCAGTCCCGTTTCCAGTGTCCTTTCTTCTTACAATAATTGCAAAAGTCATTGGTACCAGGTGGGAAAGAATGATCATTCTGAGGAGTACTAACATTCGCTTACAGGACATGTGTAGGTTCCACATGTTTCTTCTTTGTAAGAGAAAGCTGAGTTTGTTCTTTTGCCAGAAGTTCCGAGAGTGACATATCAACAGAAGGCAGTGGGGACCGATGTAGTAAGAGACCACGAACATGCTCAAAATCAGGGCGTAGAGCCATAAGAAACTGAACTAGGCGAGTCTCTTACCTATAAACCTCAAATGTGTGTGCATCACCAGGTGTTGCAAAAGTGGGTTCCATTATAGCCAATTGATCCCATAAGGCAGTCATTTTGATAAAGAAATCATGAATGGAGTCATTTCCTTGGTCTGCATTTTTAATGTCCTATTCTAACTGATACCGACGAGCAGCAATAGATTGAGTATACAATTTAGCTAAATAATCCCAAGCATCCTTAGGATAATTGAATTTAGCTAGTTGATTCCCAATAGATTGAGTGATCGAATTGGCAATCCAAGAATTAATCTTCCCGACTGAAGCTTCCCATTCCTCAAATGTAGCATCCTTACTATCTGGTGTAAGGATCTGCGTATCAATATACTTCCAAAGTTTTTGTCATTTGAGGAAATTTTGCATTAGATGGGACCAATAGGGATAATTGGTGCCATCAAGTTGGACAGTAATACCCGATACAGTCCGATCAGAAGACATGGAACAAACCAAAATTATCACAAACCAAAACAGCAGAACAGTTTTTTTTTTTTGGAAGTAAACAAGTTGCTCACAGATGGATAATAGGAGACCACCTAGATGAAAACAATAGCAAACAGTGCACACAACAATGCACTCAATAGCAAACAGTGCTCACAGACAGCAGCGAACGACCCTGTTGTTAGTGGAAGGATTTCCACATGGGCCCCAGATGTTGATCAACGGCTAGATCAAGGATTGGGGATGAAATGGTAGACTATTTTCGCAACTATTGGAAGAAGTCTCACCAAAAACGGATCAAAATCCACAAGTTTTAATGGCTGTGATGAAAACTGTTGGACAAAACTGAAATACCAAAAGATATGATAGATGGCCTACCTCTGATAATAAAAAATTGCTGGAAAAATCACTAGAAATAAGAGAAATATCAGGCGACCATAGAGTGGCTATTCTGCTGATGAACTGTGATGATCACAGGTGGGCCACACCTGATCTGAGGTGATTAGCGATGATCAGAGATGATCCGTCTGAAAGGGATGATGACAGATGGGCTTCCAATGCTTAGAAGATGACCTATAAGACGATCACAACTGCACCGATCAAAAACAGCCAAAATTCCAAAGAAAAGGTCCAAGCAAGTGTGAATTTGAGCACATATTTGATCTGTGGGCCCCACTGGATGATCAGATCACACAGTGATCTTTGCTTCAAAAATCCGAAACTCCTCTCAGATGATCAAAAAATCTGGAAAAAATGTGCAGAGTTCCCAGGGGAGATGGACGCCAAGATGTGAAGGTTTTCTGATGCCGGGCCACCTTTGATCACAGTATGATCTAGTGCTTGATCAGACGAACAGTGCTTGGTCAAAACTTCTCTCAAACTTGAATGGACAGACGATCAAAATACCAGAGCTCTGATACCATGTGAAAGTATCCAGAATACAAAACTAGACGCATACAAGAGAGAGAGTTTGCCAGAGAATTGTGTATCCTTGTATTGACGATTGAATCCATATATAATACAGTGTTTCCTAGTTTAGAGAATCTAATTACATGATTACAGGTTTTTTTAAGGTAAGTAGAATCTATTTACAATTAATACAAAGACTCGATTCGTGACTTGATTTGTGGGCTCACCCAATTCATGGGTCGAGCTGACCTGTATCTTTACAGGTACCATAGCTTTATCTAATCCTCTGGCCAATTCATCATCCTTCCCACAGTTTACTTTGTTCCAAAACTATTAGCCAATTTACTTTTTGTAGGACAACTTATCGATGATGGATATAGTGTTAATTTTCTTGGTGTGGTTGTGTTATATAGGCGTGACAAACTGCGAAGGTGATCACGAAGGGGAGTAAACACAGTCATCTATTTCTGCTTGACATGGGACATCATTCATTATTTTCCTCTTCTAGTAATTTCAATAAATTGTGGACTGTGTGGCATAGACGTCTTGGTCATGTGAACAATGCTCATTTACTTTCTTTGTTTAAGATTGGTTGTTTAAAATCTACTTTTGATAATAAAATGATGTCCTCTTTACTTCAATCAAAGTGCGACATGTGTTGCTTAAGAGTCACATTTTACCTTTTCATGTTCATCATTCTTGTGCATTGGCATCTTTGACATTATTCACACGGATGTTTGGAGAATTGCACCTGAGTAAGGCAAGGTTAAAGTACTGTGACCTTTATTCTAGATCGTTCTCGCTTTAAATCTTTTAAGTATTTTTTATTTTTCAAAAGTTCTACAATTGGCATCTTTGACATTATTCACACGGATGTTTGGGGAATTGCACCTGAGTAAGGCAGGGTTAAAGTACTGTGACCTTTATTCTAGATCGTTCTCGCTTTAAATCTTTTAAGTATTTTTTATTTTTCAAAAGTTCTACAATATGTTCCAAACCCAATTTCACAAAGCCATCTAAATTCTTAGGTCAGACTCAAAGGGAGAATACACCTCTCGTGAATTATCTACCTTTCTTTCTGATAAAGGCATTCTTCACCAAAAATCATGTCCCCTTGCTCCTCAGCAAAATGGAATTGCATAAAGAACATACACATTCTTGAAACTGTTTGTACGCTTCTAATTGAATCCTTAGTTCCTCCCCATTGTTGGTGTGATGCTGCACAAATTGCTGTGTATCTTATCAATCATCTTCCTAGTTCAATTTTAGGAAAGATTGCTCCTTATGAAGCCCTTTTTGGTCATGCCCCTTCGTATTCTCACTTATATGTTTTTGGTTATTTGTGTTTTGTTCATCTTCCACTCACCAAGCACACTAAGTTGTCACCACAGGTTGCCAAATGCATCTTTCTTGGCTACAGTAATGAACATTGCGTTATGACCAGTCCGAAAAACGCATGCGAATATCTCGTAATATGATCTTCTTGGAACATGTTCCCTTCTTTTCCTTGCAAACAGATATTCATCCTATTGCCGTGTCCTATTTGCCATAATTCCCTGAGTCTACTTCTCCATCACCTATTATCAATGTCTATGTCCGGCGTAACACGCCGTCAATCTGTGGTGTCTCTTTCTCCTGATCATCTCCTAGTGCCGCCTACTGCCCCTTCAAGTATTAATGCTCCTTCTGATAGTATCATTCCTTTGCGACGCTCTAGTCGCCCTTCAGTAGCCCCTAAAAGATATGGATTTCCTACTCTTTTTTACTTCTTTAGATAGTGCTCCTATGCCCACCTCATAATCACAGGCTTCGAAGTTTGCATACTGACAGGAAGCTATGAATGAGGAGTTGCTCGCTCTTGAGGCAAGAAAAAATGGGAGTTGGTACCGGCCCCTAAAGGAGCCTCTGTTATTGGCAATAAATGGATATAGTCTGTAAAAGTTCACTATGATGGGAGTCTCGGTTGCTACAAAGCCAGATTGGGTTGCGCAGGGTTATAAGCAGGAATATTGGATTGACTATGAGGAGACCTTTGCACCAATGGCTAAAATGACCACCATTCACACCTTTCTTTGCGTAGCTGCGCCCGCAACTAGCCTTTGTGGGAAATGAATGTGAAAAATGCATTTCTCCATGGGGAATTGCGAGAGACTGTTTATTTAAAGCCACCTTCGGGTTATGCTTGTCCTCCAAAGCATGTTTGTAAGTTGCGGAAATCTTTTTATGGTCTTAACCAGGCTCCCCATGCTTGGTTTGATAAATTCCGGGTAGCAATCCTTCAAGCTGGATTTCGTCGAAGTCATTCTAATGGTTCCCTATTTCTTAGATGAACACTGAAGGCTTACACATTTCTTTTGGTTTATGTTGATATGATTATTAGTGGCTGTGAGATCCCACAATTCCACATCGCTTATGAGGCACCCTGATCTTGGGCTAATAAATGGAGGACACCATTGACTTAGTATGAGGCCTTTTGGTGGGTCTCAACCCACCAAAAACAAAACCGTGAGGCCCATGGGCCAAAGCGGACAATATCATGCACGCGTGTAGGGTGGGGGTGGGGCGTGACAAATGGTATTAGAGCTAACTCTCAACTAGTTCAAGTGTGGGCCCTTGTCGTGGGCGGGTTTCCATCTGGGGGGGCCAAGAGAGCTGGTAGGCTACTACATAGGGATGTACAACCTTAAAGAGGGTGGATTGTGACGCATCAGAGTGATATAATGCAAAGGAGCAAAAGAGAGAGAGAAACACAAACGTTGGAAGAGAAGTGATACCTCTGTTGAGGATCGACCAATGTTTTATAATTAGATTCATCCTAATTACATGCTAAAATTAAGCAAAGATTACATACTAATTACAATCACAATCACTATAATCAATGAATGAAAGAATCCTAATCTTCTATACAAGGCAGTATATCTTGGATACAATATAGGAAGTCCCACACGTGGGATTCTCTTCATGGGCCCAGATGGGCCTGGTGGACATGGGCCTTTTTAGTTCTACACTCCCCCTCAAATTGATGTGGTAAGGCAAAAAACATCAATTTGCTAGTAAGATCATGATGACGTGGTTTGGGTAGAGCCTTGGTGAAGATATCCGCCAACTGATTAAAAGTGGAGACATGAGGTAAAGATATCTTTTCAGTAACAACATGCTGACGGATGAAGTGACAATCAATCTCAATATGCTTCGTTCTTTCATGAAAGACTGGATTGTTTGCAATTCTGATAGCACTGGTGTTGTCACCGTGAAGCGGGGTAGAACGAGGAAGAAGAACACCGAATTCACAGAGAAGACGGCGTAGCCAGATGATTTCAGCACTCGCGGAAGACATTGCCCGATATTCAGCTTCGGCAGAAGACTTCGAAACGGTGGTTTGTTTCTTGCACTTCCACGAAATCAGAGAGTCCCCAAGGAACATACACCAGCCAGTGGTAGAGCGCCGAGAGTCTGGACAACCAGCCCAGTCGGCATCAGCATAAGCGGAGAGACACAAAGAATTACCAGAAGGATAGAAGAGACCATGGTGAAGAGTGCCTTTAACATAACGGAGTATGCGTAAAGCAGCAGCAAGGTGAGGTTTGTGTGGATTGCTAACAAACTGGCTAACTGTATGAACTGCGTGAGAAATATCCGGCCGAGTCATAGTTAAGTAGAGCAAACTACCAACTATCCGCCGGAAAACTGAGGGATCATCCAGGGGGGAGCCATCATCTGAACTGAGTTTGCAGTTTAATTCCATAGGCGTATCAACAGAGTGGGCATCATCAAGCCTGGAGGAAGTGATCAAATCGGTAGCATATTTGCGCTGATGGACCCTAATGCCAGATTTGTTACGTACAAACTGAAGCCCCAGAAAGTAGGTGAGAGGACCAAGATCCTTCATTCTGAAGTGGCGAGTAAGATGAAGTTTGAGATCTGAAATGCTAGAAACATCATTGCCACTAATAATCATATCATCAACGTAGACTAAGAGAAATGTGTAGCCTTTTGGTGTCCATCTAAGAAAGAGAGAACTATCAGAGTGACTCTGACGAAATCCAGCTTGAAGAAGTGCTGTCCGAAATTTATCAAACCAGGCCCTGGGAGCTTGCTTAAGTCCATAAAGGGCTTTCTTCAACTTACAAACATGCTGGGGAGGACTAGCATATCCCGGCGGTGGTTTTAAATACACAGTCTCACGCAAGTCGCCATGAAGAAAGGCATTTTTGACATCCATTTGCCATAGGGGCCAGTTGCGGGCTGCAGCTACACAAAGAAGAGTGCGAACAGTGGTCATTTTAGCCACTGGTGCGAATGTTTCTTCATAGTCAATCCCATATTCCTGCTTATAACCCTGGGCAACCAAGCGGGCTTTGTAGCGGTCAAGACTCCCATCAGAGTGAACTTTAATGGAATAGATCCATTTACTGCCGATTATAGATGCGCCATCAGGGGCTGGTACCAAATCCCATGTTTTGTTTGCTTCGAGAGCAAGCAACTCCTCAGTCATAGCATCCTGCCAGTAAGCAATCTTTGAGGCCTGTGAATAGGAGGTGGGTATAGGAACACTATCCAGAGAAGTGAAAAGAGCAGGAAAACCATAACGATCAGGAGCAACTGAAGGACGACTAGAGCGTCGCAAGGGTATGATACTATCAGAAGAAGCATTAATACCTGAGGGTGCAGTAGGTGGCACTGGAAGGGGATCAAGAGGAGGAGTCCCCATAGGAGGAACCGTGTTACGCCGGACATAGACATTGATAATAGGTGGTGGAGAGGTAGGTGTAGGGAAAGATGGCATATAAGACACAGCAATAGGGTGATTGTCCAAACACAAAGAAAAGAAGGGAATGTGTTCCAAAAAAATCACATTACGAGAGATTCGCATGCGTTTTTCGGAGTGATCATAACAGAGAAATCCCTTGTGTTCAGTACTGTAACCCAAAAAGACACACTTGGCAGCCTGTGGAGACAACTTAGTGCGCTCTGTAGAAGGAAGGTGAACAAAGCATAAGCAACCAAAAACTCGTAAGTTAGAATAGGAAGGGGCATGGCCAAAAAGATTTTCATAAGGAGTCGTCTTTCCTAAAACGGAGCTAGGATGACGATTGAGGAGATACACAGCTGTCTGTGCAGCATCACACCAGAAGGTGGGAGGAACTAAGGATGCAAGAAGGAGAGTACGAACAGTTTCAAGAATATGTCTGTTCTTTCTCTCTGCAACACCATTTTGCTGTGGAGTGTGTGGGCAGGATTTTTGGTGAAGAATTCCTTTATCAGAAAGGAAGGAAGAGAATTCATGGGACATGTATTCGCCACCGGAGTCAGACCTAAGAATTTTTATTTCTTTCTTAAATTGTGTTTGAACCATTTTGTAAAACTTTTGGAAAAGAGAAAATACTTCAGATTTGAAGCGCATAAAATAAATCCAAGTAAAGCGAGAATAATCATCAATGAATGTCACATAATACTTAAAACCTGTTCTACTCAAAGTGGGTGCAATTCCCCAAACATCAGTGTGAATAATATCAAAAGAGGACAACGCACGAGAGTGATGAATAGGAAAAGGCAAAATATGACTTTTACTCAAGCAACACGTTTCACACTTCGATTGAAGAAAAGAGGAGACCATTTTATTATCAAATTTAGGTTCTAAGCAGCCATTTTTAAATAAAGAAAGTAAATAAGCATTGTTCACATGACCCAGACGACTATGCCACACAGTCCACAATTTATTGAAAATAGGAGAAGAGGAAGAAAAAAGGGAATGATGTCCAATGTCCAGCAGAAACAGTCGACCATGTTTACTCCCCGTCGCGATCACCTTCCCAGTTTGCCGCCCCTGTATGACACAACCAGTGGAAGAAAAGTTAACACAATAACCATCATCAATGAGTTGTCCTACAGAGAGTAAATTAGCTGATAATTTGGGAACAAAGTAGACATTGGGAAGGTTGATGGACTGGCCAGAGGCACGAGATAAAGTAATGGTACCAATACCAGAAATGAGTAATTGGTCTCCATTAGCAGTAGTGATTTTGTCTTTGCCAAGGTAAGGATGAGAGTCTGTAAAGCTACTTTCTATAGAGGTCATGTGGTTAGATGCTCCTGAATCTAGAAACCAGGTGGATGGGGTGATAGATGCCGACAGAGAGATAGAAGAATGAAAAGCAGGAAATGCTATAGGAGAATGAGTTTGATACCGACCACCATTAAGGCCCATAGAGGCGTATGCTGAGGTCACCGTGTTCTGAATCAGTGCTTGAATCTGAGAGGGGGTCATTGGGATGGACCCGGAAGAGGTGCTTCCCGTATCAGGGAAAGGAGCTTGAACTTGGAATGCAGCGGGAGAGTTATGTTTGGAAGGATTCTGGTTCTGGTGGGGTCCATTCTTGCGCTGTAAACTGCGACAGTCATCAATGAGATGACCAGACCGTTTGCAATATCGGCAAACCAATTTCTTCCTACAGTTCTTGGCAATGTGACCGAAGCCTTTACATTCATAGCATTGAGCAGGCTTCTGATTGGGGGTTGCCAGAAGAGCAGAATCAGTTAAAGGCGGAGCTAGGAAGGCCCTCGGTTCTTCAATAATAGCACGCTGTGAGTGGAGGCGAAGTTCTTCGCGAAGGACTTCTTGGAAGCAAGTATCCAGGTTTGCAGAGACTTCTCTATTCATGAGAGCCGATCGAACAGATTCGAATTCGGGTCGTAGATTCATGAGGAACTGGCTGATGTGGGTGTCTTCTTGTAGTTTAAGAGCCTCTGACAGGAACCCAGAAGAAACAATTTGTATAATCATTGCATCCCTTTCAGTCCATAGGGTGAGAAAGCCATTGAAGTATTCCTGCACTGTCTTATCGCCTTGACTGAATTTTGCAATTTCACTATCTAAGTGAAATTTGCGGGCTTTATTTGTTTGATGATAAATTTTCTTGAGATGAGACCACATATCAGCTGCAGCAGTATAAGCTTGAAGAGCAATGGCAAGAGAGGGATCAATGGAGTTAAGAATCCAAGTGATCACTTTAGCATTTTCTTTAGACCAGGTGGATAAGGCTTTTGAGTCAGCCGTATTTGTAGTAGAAGGTTTGGTTATTGAGCCATCAAGATAACCAAACAACCCTTGGCCTTCGACAAAATTCTTTAGATGAAAAGACCAGGCCATGTAATTATTCCCATTGAATTTAACGGGAATGACATCGTACTTGTCCATAGTAGAAGAGTAGTAACCGTATGACCAGCAGTGAATCAACAATCAACAAGAAAAGCAGCAACCAGCAATGGGAACAGCAATTAGGCAAACAGTAGCAACCAGGACTGATGACAGTGCCAAAAATTGCAAATAAACAGCCAAGCAGAAGGGAGCAGACGTGATGTGGTCTGCTAAAACAGCAAGAAAGTCTGCTTGACTCTGTGTGAGATTTGCTAGAAGTCTGCTAAAACGGCAGAGAAGGTGTCTGATGAGCAATCCAGCAACAGACAGCACAAATAGTGCAATTAAGGCACCCAGGCGACCTACAAAAAAGGAGGCAGGAGCTGTGCGTGGACCCCACAAAATGATCTAATCACAGATCAGATTGGAATCTCTGGAAGGAGTCCAAAAGTACTTCCTCTTGTCCAAGGGTGATGAGGATTGGATACAGATCCACAAATCTGTACGGCTGTGATGAAATCTATTTGCTACAGAAATATCAAAGTCGATAGATGAAGAAAGGGATGAAACCTACCTCAAATGATGAGAGAAAAATTCATAAAAATCCTTAGAATGCTTCTTAAGATCTGGCGATCCTAACTGTGGAGGATACTTGGTATTCCAAAGTTGATCAGTGGTGGGCCATAGTTGATCAGAGGCATACAGGTACTGTTTAACAGCAATAGTAGTAGAAAAGAAGAGAGGATGATGCACGCTGATGAGAGATTGATCACAATTAGAGCTCTGATACCATGATATAATGCAAAGGAGCAAAAGAGAGAGAGAAACACAAACGTTGGAAGAGAAGTGATACCTCTGTTGAGGATCGACCAATGTTTTATAATTAGATTCATCCTAATTACATGCTAAAATTAAGCAAAGATTACATACTAATTACAATCACAATCACTATAATCAATGAATGAAAGAATCCTAATCTTCTATACAAGGCAGTATATCTTGGATACAATATAGGAAGTCCCACACGTGGGATTCTCTTCATGGGCCCAGATGGGCCTGGTGGACATGGGCCTTTTTAGTTCTACACAGAGTCCCACATCAACTATAGAGACGAAGGTGAATGAGATTATATGTAGACTTACACCCTTACCTTACATGAGGCCCGTGGGCCAAAGCGGACAATATCATGCATGCGTGTAGGGTGGGGTGTTACAAATAGTATCATACTGGGAGATCTGGGTCGTTACATTTGGCATCAGAGCCGAGGGCGGCTCTCTTTTGAAGGTGGGGGATTGTAAGATCCCATAATCCCACATCGCTTATAAGGCTCCCTGATCTTGGGCTAATATATGGAGGACACCATTGACTCAGAATGAGGCCTTTTAATGGGTTGAGGCCCATCAGAAACAAAACCGTCAGGCCTCGTGGGCCAAAGCGGGGAATATCATGCATGCGTGTAGGGTGGGGCGTACAGTGGCAATGATGTTGCAGGCATTACTGCTCTCAAACAACATCTCACTGGCCACTTCAGAATGAAGATCTTGGTCCTCTCACTTACTTCCCAGGGCTTGAATTTGTGCGTAAAAATCCGCATTAGGGTTCATCAACGTAAGTATTGTACAGATTTGATCACTTCAGCTAGGCTTGATGATGCTAACATCTTTGATACGCCTATGGAATTGAACAGTAAAATCAATATGGATGACAACCCTCCTATGGATGATCCTTCCATTTTTCGACGTATCGGTGGTAGTTTGCTCTACTTAACTTTGACTAAGCCGGATGTTTCTCATGCGATACATACTATTAGCCAGTTTGTTACCAATCCCCACAAGCCTCTCCTTGCTGCTGCTTTGCGAATACTCTACTATGTTAAAGGCACTCTTAACCATGGTATCACCTACCCTTCTGGTGTTTCACAGCGCCAATTAGCTTATGCAAACGCTGACTGGGCTAGCTGCCCAGATACTCAGAAATCTACCACTAGCTGGTGTATGTTTATTGGGGAATCTCTCATTTCTTAGAAGTGCAAGAAGCAAACCACCATTTCCAAATCTTCTGCTGAAGCATAATATCGAGCAATGTCGTCCGCTAGTGCCAAAATTATCTAGCTATGCTGTCTTCTTTGTGAATTGGGTGTCCTTGTTGGTACTTTTACACCTCTTTATCCGGACAATACCAGTGCCACCAGAATAGCAAACAATCCGGTTTCCCATGAAAGGACGAAGCATATTGAGATTGATTGTCACTTCATCCATCAGCATGTTGTTACTGAGAAGATAATGTTGCCTCATGTCTCTACTCATCATCAGTTGACAGATATATTCACAAAAGCACTTCCCAAAATTCATCATAATGATCTTACTAGCAAATTGATGTTTTGCTTCTTCCCACATCAATTTAAGGGGGTGTAGAAAAAAACTCATCAAGATAAGGCCTCGGCCCAACTCAACTAAGCCCATGTATTGACTTTTATAATATCCCACATGTGGGATTTGGTCAAATCACTGTATAGCAGATTTTCTCCTTTTACTTCCTTGTATTGAAGATTAGGATAGCTGTACCTGTTATTCTTTCATTATTTTGATTGTAATTCCAGCCTTTGATTAGGCACAATGAGATTATAAAACAGGTTAGTCCATCCTTTCTTCGGACATAACGAATTCTTCCAAAACTCTTTTCTTCTTCTCTACCTCTTAGATTATTTCAATATCCCTTATATATACTTCTAAAGATATCCAAAAAAATTTGCAACACAAAGGAACTATGTCTTAAAAAACATGCCCATATACCCCACAACAAAATGGGGTGTTCGAAAGGAAAAACAGATATCTCTTGGACATTGTTCGTTCACTACTCTTAGAATCTTCTGTTCCTCCAAAATTTTGTGGCCTGAACGCCTATCAACAGCCGTTCATGTTATGAATAGGTTACCATCGCCTCGGATTCAGCATGACACGCCTTATTTTCGTCTGTCCAGAAACAACCTAGTTATTCTCATCTCTATACATTTGGGTGTATATGTTTTGCCCTTCTACCTCCAGCTAAACGAACAAAACTATCTACTCAATCTTCTAAGTGTGCCTTCTTAGGATATGCACATGACCGAAAGGGATTTTTATGTTATGATCTCAAGGTACACCACGTAAGGATTTCTCAGAATGTTGTGTTTTTTGAAAACCAATATTTCTTCCAACATCATGAAGATACTGATCCATCTCTTGTAATTTCATTTCTTTCCGACTTTGGTGACACTCACATGGAAAGTACTAAGCCTATTCTTGTGTATGAGAGGCGTAGACGGGAAAATGCTACTGCGTGAGCTTCATGCCTTATCCACCTCCTCTGCACTTGAACCAGCTCTAGCGCCGGACATCAGTCATTCTATCCCTCTTCGTCGATCTTCTCATATCTCCCGCCTACCTGATCACTTTGGTTTCACCCATACATTGCTCACTTCTCTTTACCATTTTTCTCAAGCAGTGCAACATGAGTGTTGTTGTCAGGCTATGCAGAAAGAACTCGAGGCACTCAAAGAAAAGCATACATGGGACGTTGTTCACTGTCCTCCATCAGTCACATCCAATGGATGTAAGTGGGTTTACTCAATCAAGCTCAATCTTAATGGTACCTTATCTCGTTATAAAGCTCGCCTAGTGGCTCTTAGCAACCATCAAGAGTATGGTATTGACTATGACTAGACATTTGCTTCAATCGCCAAGATGACAATAGTGTTAACACCAGCTGACCCACAAGGCCCACCAGGCTCATATACAATAGGCCAATTGCATACAAATCACGTAGGATATCTTGGTGGATATCCTAGTTGACCAATGCTTTTGTGTATTATTATTATCCTTCCATGTATTACATGTGTAACATATATACCTTCCATCTGTGTAGATTGTAATTGCCTGGATTAAGGCCACAAACATTATAAGATGAAGCAAGGATCGATCAATAAGGATCATCCAAATTTCCTAAAGTTGTCTTCATGCTATTAAGTTGTTAGTATCTTGTAGGCGAGCTTGTTTGATGAGATCTTAGGTATACTTGCATTGATTGATGAATAGGCCATCCTTGATTTTATGAACTTCCAACCCGAGAAAGTAGGTCAGAGGACCCAAGTCATTCTCATGAAATGAGGCATGGAGAGATTGTTGTAATTGCAGGATGCTGTCCAGATCATTACCTGAGATAATGATGTCATCCACGTCAACCAATAAGATAGTAATGCCACAGGAAGTTTTTTAAAGAAAAAGTGATGGATCAAAAAGGCTTTGACTAAAACCAACATATAAAAGAGTCCTTCGAAAATTTTGAAACCATTCCCTTGGATGATCGATGCAATTTGCAAGCCATATCCTTTGAGGATGAAGGCAAGCCCAAAGGTAGATGCATGTAGACCTCTTCTTTGAGATCCTCATGTAAGAAGGCATTCTTCACATCCATTTGAAGTAGAGGCTAGGATTGAGAGGCAGCTAGGGCTAAGAGAATCTTGATAGTAGTCATCTCCACAACAGGAGCGAAAGTCTTGACATAATCGATGTCGTACTCTTGTCGATTCCCCAAAGCGACCAAATGAGCTTTGTATCGATCTAATGAATCGTCCAACCTACACTTGATAAAGTAAATCCATTTGCAGCCAATAGGTTTGACGTGCGGTGGACATGGAACCACATCATAGGTGTTGTTCAATTGTAAGGCATTGAGTTCCTTTTTCATAGCATTTTTCCAACAATCAAATTTCATGGCTTGTGAATAAGTGTCAGGTATAAATGTGGAAGATTAGGCAACAAGCAGAGGAGTGGGAAAAACCATATCTATCGGGGCGGGGGGGGGGGGGGGGGGGGGGCAATATGCGAGTGGATTGATGAAGACTAGGAGGATGAGGATCAAATGCCAGTTCAGAGTCAGGAAAAGGATCCTCTTGTACAGGTCGAGCGTGTTGATTCCGTCGCACATATAACTTTGCAGGCCAACCAAAGTTAGAGAAAGTTGGCATGAAAGAGATGTTAGAAGAATAAAATGAATTCATATTAGTTTGAAAAAAATATTGGCTTCGAAAGAACACAACATTTTTGGAAGTTCGGATGCGATGAGCAAGGGGATCATAGCATTGAAACCCTATTTATAGAGTCACATATCCTATGAAGGCACATTTGACTAAGATGGGGTAAAGAGTTTGTGTCTTTCATGAGATGGACAATGAACAAAACAAACAAAGCCAAATGTATGAAGATGACTATAAGAAGGATAGGATCCAAAAAGACGAAAATAAGGAGAATTATTTTGAAGACTAGGAGATGGGAGACGGTTAATTATAAGAGCGCTGTGGTTAAGGCTTCCACCCAAAATTTTGATGGAATGGAAGATTCCAGCAGAAGTGTGCGAACATCAAGAAGGTGACGATTATTTCGCTCAGCCACACCATTTTGTTAGGGTGTGTGTGGACAAGACCTTTGAGAGATGATGCCTTTACTTTGTAAAAAGGTTTGGAAATGATGGTGTAAGACCTCGACCCGAGTGACCTTGATAAGCACTAATTAAGTCGTGTGTTAGCTCTAAGTGAAATTAGTGGATTTTGTTTAAGTTTGGGATTAGAATAGCTTTCATATAGCTTTGGGGAGTTTTGAGAGCTTTTTTTATTTAATGAGACTCTTGGAGAGTCTTCTTAATGTTGTTGCGTAAGTTTGGGGATTATCCGCGATTCCGAAAATTCGTGTTTTTACTCCGATTTATTTATTTTGTTAGCCTCTACAACTTTCATTTTGACTTTGTCCCCGTTCAAGGCCCCGAAATCCGACTTTTCCAACTTCGAAGGCAAAACAGTCTTTTTACACAAAATCTGGACACAAATTTCGATGTCACCAAAACCCTTGAAATATATACTTTTCGGAAACTAGATTTTATGACGAACGTTTTTCCCTTCTTCGTCAAACTCATCCGAGGCCCGAAAATCTATGTTTTGAGCCCGACAAGGTTGGTTAGTTGTGGGACCCTCCCTCACTCTCTATGTAAGGAAAGCTCATTTCACTTTACCCTTTTCTTGCACTTGTTGGTTATGGAAGAGTACTCTAGCCCACTCTAGGGTTTCTTCCCTTGGTTCTTTTTGCTTTTTCCATCTCCAATCCACTACAAACTCTTGCCAAATGGAGAATGAGACTCAATCATCTTCTTCCTCACCATGAGAGCTCTCCATTGATGCCATGTTTAGAGAAATCCAGCCATCCTAGGGTTCCTTGTGAGCAAGCTCTTGCCATTTGAAGACCTTACGAGTAAGCAATCACCCTCACCTTCGAGATTGGTGTTTTCCTAGCCCTAGAGAGTCTCCATTTTCATTATTGGAAGCTCTCTCCTTCTTGTTCTTTGTTTTGGCTATTTAGGGTTCTAAATGGGTTGTATTTTGGGGTTTTTTGTGTAGCTTAGAGATTTGTGGCTTGGGAGTGAGATTAAGAGCTTGCTTAGCTAGCTTGGAAGCCAAGGCAAGTGGATGAATGGATGATTTGAATGTTAGCATGTTTTATAAGAAATGATGCATTTTCATTACTTGTTTTTGATGATTTAATACTTATTTCTATCTATGCTTCTTACTATGATTTTTATGGATTTCGAAATGTGCATATTGATGGGGTCCATTTCTCTTGTTTAATCTCTCGGAAATGTAAGCATTATATCTTTGTTAAGCTTGTTTATGTTACATATGGATTTCCATGGATGATGGGTTTCCTGTGATGAAATGAGGATGAATATGATGGATTCTTGATGTATATGTGGGGTGTTTGGTGGAAGGATAATTGTGGCTTTTGAGAAGGCAAGGACACCATTATTTTTGTGTCAAAGTGGTGGCTCAAAGAAAGTTTGAAAGGAAGGAAAAGAGGAGCCCGAAATGCACAAAAGGGCAGTTTCTGAAGGAGTTCACTCAAGCGAACCCCATCCAGAGGCTGATTGGCTCGAGCCAACCTGACCTGGGCTAGTTCACTCAAGCGCATAGATGAAAATATCGGCCGCTACGCCGATATATCGGCCGTGGCTGCAGATGCCGCCACGCTTTTTTCAAATTATCGCGCAATGCACCGTATCAGCTGCTACATATGCGTAGCGGCAGATACATTCCGCCACGCTACGTGGCAGCCGCCACGTAGCGGGGGTGTTTATAAACACCCCCTGACGACCCATTTGTTCTTTCCTTTCTCTTTTCTCCTTCTTTCACTGTTACTTGCTATAAAACCCTCCCTATTGCTGTAAAACCATATTTGAGCTCAAGATCCACCAAAACAAACATCAAAACAAGGAAATATTGTTAGTGAGACAAGATCCAAGCATCTTCATCAAGATTTAAGATTCTATTCTACGTATGTTCTTTCTTTGAACTTTTTTGGAGTTGACTTTTGAGATTATTTCATCTCTCTTTAAGACTCTAACTATATAAATTCTTCCTTATCTTGCAATATTGTTAGATCTATGTTTCCCTTTGATGATGCACACATATTTTTGGATTTTTTTAAATTTTTTGATATTTTTTTTTTTCGGATTTTTTTTTTTAAAAAGTGAATACTCATTGACAACCAATGAAACAACTTGAAAAGTGCTTCTAAATGATAGATCTATGTTTCCCATAGATCAATCCATCACCACTTGAATGTTTCTTGATTTTTCTTTAATTTTTATTTTCGGATTTATTTATTTTTTGAAAAAAAAAATGTGTATATTCATTGACAACCAATGAAATAACTTGGAAATTGCTTGTAAATGATAGATCTATGTTTCAAATAGATCAATCCATCACCACTTGAATGTTTCTTGATTTTTCTTTAATTTTTATTTTCGGATTTATTTATTTTTTGAAAAAAAAAATGTGTATATTCATTGACAACCAATGAAACAACTTGGAAATTGCTTCTAAATGATAGATGTATATTTCCCATAGATCAATCCATCACTACTTGAATGTTTCTTGATTTTTCTATAATTTTTATTTTCGGATTTATTTATTTTTCGAAAAAAAAGTGTATATTCATTGACAACCAATGAAACAACTTGGAAATTGCTTGTAAATGATAGATCTATGTTTCCCATAGATCAATACATCACTACTTGAATGTTTGTTGATTTTTCTTTAATTTGTATTTTCAGATTTATTTATTTTTTGAAAAAAAAAATGTGTATATTCATTGACAACCAATGAAACAACTTGGAAATTGCTTGTAAAAGATAGATCTATGTTTCCCATAGATCAATCCATCACCACTTGAATGTTTGTTCATTTTTCTTTAATTTTTATTTTCGGATTTATTTATTTTTTGAAAAAAAAATGTTTATATTCATTGACAACCAATGAAACAACTTGGAAATTGCTTGTAAATGATAGATCTATGTTTCCCATAGATAAATCCATCACTATTTGAATGTTTGTTGATTTTTCTTTAATTTTTATTTTCAGATTTATTTATTTTTTGAAAAAAATTGATACTTTAAGTAATGAAATACCAATTAAATGTCAAGAGAATAATTCCTAAGCATTATATATATATGTTTCATCTAACATATTTCCTTGTTTTTTTTAATTTTTAACATACTACTTGTTCATATTTATAGCAAGAGCTAGGTATTCAGTCTATTTGTCTTTGCAAATTGATAACTTAAAATGCCTCGTAAAATTGATCCCGCATGGAGATTTGGTGAGGCAGTTGAGGAAAATAGGTTGAAAATCAAATGCAAGTTTTGTTCGAAAGTGACCAATGGGGGCATTACAAGATTCAAGCAGTACTTGGGCCACGTTTCTGGCAATGTTGCTGCCTGTTCCGAAGTACCAAGGGAAATCAGGGAAGAAATGAAAGCTTTGCTTGGCCGAAATAAAGCTAGAAAAGTAGAGATAAAAGAAAAGAAGCGGCAAGATATTGATGCTGCCCGTTATGATGTATTTGGGGATGAATACTTTGATGAGGAGGAAGATGCACAGATGGAGGCTGCACGCCGAGAGTCTTTGATGAGTCAACAAGAAGAACAAGAACGTCGTGTATTTGCTGGAAGCAGATATTATGATGCAGGGGGCTCATCTGCATCTGTGCCAAGCAAGGGTAAGGGAATTACGGGGTCCTTGCGTAGGGCATTTAGCACCCGAGAACGGGATGTTGATGTAGAAATTATCTCTACGAGAAGAGCAGTTCCTCCCCCTGTGGATCCTCTAGCACATAGAAAAGAGGGAGATAAACAACCAAACATATCTAGTGTTGTGAAATGGGTAATGAAGGCTGTAAGAGATAGATTGGCCAAAGCTACAACAAAATGGCTAATTCACAAGAACATACCACCTACAGCAATAGATTCCCCATATTTCCAGACTATTCTTGATGTTGCCGCCGAAGCTGGGCGGGATATACAGGCGCCTTCCGTATATGATATGGGCACTAAATATCTTAAAGAAGAATATAGAGAAATAAAGGCTTGGGTGGAAACGTTTAGGCCCATGTGGCAACAGAATGGTGTTACCATCATGTGTGATGGGTGGACCAGCGGCACCCAAACACTATTAATAAACTTTTTGGCGTATTCAGTCGCTGGGACCGTCTTTGTGAAGTCCATTGATGCAAGTGAACATAGACGGACAGCCACATATATATACAATCTGATGGATAAAGTTGTAGAGAGTGTGGGAGAGGAGTATATTGTACAGATTGTTACAGATAATGGCGCCAATTTCAAGAAAGCAGGTTTGCAATTAATGGAGAAGAGGACCCATTTATTCTGGACCCCATGTGCAGCACACTGCGTAGATCTCATCTTGGAAGAGATTGGAAGGAAGACAAAAGTGGCTTCATTGATCAAGGCATGTAGAGGAATTACAAGATTTATATATGATCATTCATGGATGTTAAGCTTGATGAAAAGATATACAAATAACCATGACTTGCTGCATCCAGGAATAACTAGGTTTGCAACTCATTTTCTGGCTATGGAAAGCCTTGTAAAGTTTAGAACGAAGCTCATTCAGATGTTTGCATCAAAAGAATGGCTTTGTTCGAAATGGGGCAATGCAACTAGTGGTCCGGGGTTTGAAGTCCCAAACCTTATGAGGGACAAAAAGTTTTGGAAGAAAGTGAGGAAAATATTACAGGTTTTAGAGCCTTTGGTTAAAGTGTTGCGGCTTGTAGATGGTGATGACAAGCCGACAATGGGCTTTATATATGAAGCAATGGATCAGGCAAAGCAATCCATTATAGAAAATGTTAGATATCACGATAAATATATAAAGATTATTGATGCCCGTTGGAACGATCAGTTGCACCATCCATTGCATGCTGCAGGTAATTAATATATATCTTTGAATTTGATACATTTTTGTTTTCCTAACTAATGTATCTATTATCTTGTTTGCTCACAGTACATTCTACATATTTATAATGTAGGTTATTTTTTGAATCCCGAATTTTATTACCGCAATGTCAAACTACACACCGAAGCAATTGATACGGACTTGCGGGTAGGATTACGGGAGGTATTAAAAAAATTGTTAGATGCAAATGATCAAATTGATGCAATACAAGAGGTGAGTGGGTGGTTACTTGAGAGAATTTAATTATGCTACCAAGTGCCAATTGCCATACTGCCATACATGCTTATATCTAATTTTCACATTGTAGATATCTATATATACACAAAGGAGAGGAACCTTTGCTGACCCTCTTGTGATACAATCGATTGGAAGGATGCCACCTGGTATGACGATGAACAGAAGACCCCACCTAATAGTCTTGAATCTTGATTTATTTATCTTAATTGATTAAAAGGACTTGAGGGTTACGAATATCTAATTTTCTTTATTTATTTTTTGCATTTCAGCTGACTGGTGGATGAATTATGGAGAGAGTGCTCCACATCTAAGGAAAGTGGCTGTTCGCATCCGTAGTCAAACTACAACATCTTCCAACTATGAAAGAAATTGGAGCACTTTCTCTTTGATCCACACGAAGGCCAGAAATCGGCTTACCATGCAGAAACTCAACGAGCTTGTATATTGTCATTACAATCTGAAGTTGAGAAACAGAATTGTATATTGTCATTACAATCTGAAGTTGAGAAACATAATTAAGGAGAGAAGATCAAGGGATGATCCTGCTTATTGTCCTATTAATTTGGATCACATATTCAGAGAGGACGATCCCTTACTCCCATGGTTAGCCGAGATAGAGGATCCACTGCTAGATTCAGATCCGAAGTTTCAGGAAACAGTTCAAGAGTTGATAGATTCGGATATGGGTGAGGCACCTGCAGAAGGTCAGCCACCTCAGGGAGAAGGTACCAGTAGGACTAGGAGGAGTGGGAAAGAACCTGCTTCTGAGAAAGTTAGTTCCACCACCGTCTCTTCGAGTAGCCATGGTGGAGATGGAGCAGGAGACAGTGGGACAGGTGGTACTAGTGAATACTATTAGCATGATGAAGACGATGACATTCCTATAAAGGAAGTACATGAGTTACCTCCATCTGGAAGATTTGATCCAAGCCGTAGTTATCAATGGCGCCGAAGAGATTCACCACCTGGGGCTGGAGGTAGTAGTGAGCAAGGAAATATGGGTGGAGATGTTGGAGGACAATAAGCGGCATCATGGACTGATTCGTGGAACCCTAGTTACAGTGGATAAGGACCCTCACAATATTTTGACTATTTTCCATATGGTCAATTACAACAAGGAGAACAACAGTCTTCAACTTCGGGGTCATACTCATATGGTGACTATGGTGAAACGCAATATGGTAGAAATCCACCTGTACCACCTCCACCTCCTCCAAGTTCTTTTGATGCGGGTGCGGCTGCCTTCTTTGGATTTGTAGATCCCAATTCTCATCAATATCAAATCCAACATGGTGCCAGTGCCAGTGGATCAAATAATAACACTAATGGGGATGATGATAACCATAACCCCTTGAATCTTGGTAGACATTCCTTTTGGTGGTGATTATTGATTAAGGTATTCCTATATCCTTCACTAACTCTCTATTCTTTGTCATTTTTAAATTGGTGTTGAATGTTGATTGTTGATCACTTCATAGTTCATTCACTTGATTGAATTTGAATCATGAATGTTGAAGTATTGATATTTGAGTGTTCAATATTCACTAATGACTAATGGGTATTGTGTATTGTCACTATTGTGTAATGACCTAACTCTTAAGTCTTCTTATTTCTTAATTCTTAATTTCTTATGCTTTTATTTCATGAATTCATGTTCTATTTTTTTTTTTTTTTTTTTATGAGCTTTCCATTACTTTTTAAGTTAGCATGACTAAGAAACATGAAAGCATGTGAAAAAACTAATTATTACTATTATTTTTTATTTATACAGCGATACAGGACCTCATGTATTGAGGGCACTGCTACACCCCCTTTTCTTACTTACTATTGCAAAAGAACCACATTTTCTTTCATTTTACAATTTTCTGGATTTTTTAGAATTTTTTCAGATTTTTTTGGCGATTTTTTCAAATCGCACCGCTATGCTGCTACGTATCCCCCGCTTCGTAGCGGTTTGGCAGCGGGCGGCCGTGGTTTTGTCCAGTATATGTATATATGTATATAGATGGTTCTCGTCACTTCGTGTGTTTGAGACTAACGCGTTTAGTCTGCTCTCATCACATTAGTGATGGAGGATTTAGCTTCATGTGATTGCCATCTTGCCAATTTCATGTTCATTAGTACCTTTCCATGTTTTCTATTGAGCATGTGTTTTCGGATAAATGAAGCATCTTATTTCATGAAAATTATTGTTTAAGCAAGTTTTAATTGTTTTCCCAATGTAACTTTTAAATTATTATATTGTTTATATCTTTTCACCCACCTGCCAAACCGTCATATCTTACCCACTCTTTTGGTACTCAGGTCTAGATTTCTTTGTCCCCAAGGAGGAGCTAAAGGAGGCGGCTAGAGAGCCGCAATGCGTAGGAGAATGGTAGGCTGACGATGTCGTTTAGACATTTGGTCAAGCTTTGAGATACGAAACATCTTTTGGGATAGTGATTGGATACAATTTGGAATTTTTGGTTGTACTGACCTTTGTTGGCCTTTATTTTTGGGCAATGTTTAATTTAACTCACCTTTTGTATAAACATCTAACTTTACACTTTGGGAATGCCTAATGATCATTGCTCACTCTGACATCATATTACATATATCGTGTTATCAGTCTTGTGCTATGGAATGAATTTACAAACTTGGTTTACTACACGCTTCCACATCTTAATTGTGAGTGACTTGAGTGTGTGTGATATCCTCATCGAGGAAACCCGTGGGAAATCACTTGCATGGATGTTATGTTCTTACTTAATCCGTGTACGTGTCAAAAGAAAACAATTAAATGCACACAACGCATCATCATCGCACGTTCCCGGATAAGGAGCGCCCTTGGTGTGCTAACCCAGTCCGGGGTCGCGACAGATGAGCAGTATATTATCCCCCTGAATCTGATTGTAAGATTTTAATTTTCTTGGTAATTGGAGCAATGGCCCACACATCTGTGTGAACCAAGTCAAAACACTCTGTTGTAATTTCATTATGCAATGGAAAAGGGAGAGTTTTACTTTTCCCCAGTTTACAACTCGAACAATCAAGTACAATATCATGAAAAAAACCAGCATTTTTATTCAAAAGCAAACCACTATTTAATAATTGAGACAATTTCTGAGAGTTCGGATGTCCAAGACTCTTGTGCCATAACCGACATTCATCATTTAAAATAGACATTCAAGGAAATGAAAACAAAGTCAAATTCCTAGGTATGTTCGGAATGTAGAGTGGAAACAGGCACCCACACTTAGGCCCCCTCCCGATCACCTTCTCTGTCACCTAATCCTGCACAAGACAGCCAGATGGGGAGAATGAGACTCTGCAGTTAAGTTCAACCAATTGTCCAGCAGAGATCAAATTAGTTTCTAAAGGAGGAGAAACAAATACATGATGAAGACGAAGGGAGTGAGGCATGTTACCAATTTCCTTGATTGGAAGAGAGCTGCCATTGGCAGTTTGAATATCTAGAGGTCCATCATATTTTTTCACATGAGTAAGATGACTGATGCAATTAGTCATATGATTGGAAGCTCCAGAATCTAGATACCAGATGGATTTGTGTGGAGATTTACCTGACAGTCCAAATGCAGAGAATACAGAATGAATCATTTGTTGCATTTGTTGAATCATCCAGGAGTTAAACCGCCAGATGGCTGGGAAGACAGCCGGTGGGACATCATAAGAAAGCTGTGAAGATCGAATTGGTGGAATAGCATGAGAAGAAGAACCTGCATCTGTGATTGCATCGTATGCCTCATTGTTGTTACGATTTTGAGGTCACTTTCAGCATTTCGAAATGATATGTCCTTCTTGCTTGCAATAGTTGCATAGTTTCTTGTTACATTGTGAGGCAATATGTTCTTACTCCTTACAGCTCATGCATTGAATTTTGCGCATGTCACGACTCAAAGTTTGAGTTGCATATGCAACATCAGAAGAATTTTGCAGTCCTCCTTTTTGTTCCATTGCCACTGTGGTGAGGCAACGTTGTTCTTCCTGAAGAATCTCTCCTAAACACTGATCAAGAGATGGGGTAGATTCCCTACTCGTTAGATTGGACGGAATGGTTTCATATTCCTTGCGAAGTTTCATGAGAAATTGGTCCCGTTGTTTTTTCTTTTGAAACTTCTGCAATGTGGAAACCTCAGCATCGGACAGATCATTATATACAATTTCATCGTATTCAGCCCAAAGAATTACAAAGCCAGAATAGTATTCTTGAACTGACTTGGTCCCTGTACAGTATTCGGATAAGTCCAATTCTAACTGATACTGACTGGCCTCATTGTCTTGACTATAAATGTGAGCCAGAGAATCCCACATTCCTGTAGCAGTTTTGTAGGCCTGAAGAGAGTACAAATTGGGTTTCAACTGAATTTAATATCCAAGTGATAATCTTGGCATCATTCACTGTCCATCGTCGTAGTTTAGTCGGATCAGTTGGTTTTGGGTTGGTTCCATCAATATGTCTCCAAAGATCTTTGCCATTCAGAAACATCCACATCTGAAATTCCCATATAAAATATTTTTTTCCAGTAAATTTGCAGATATGATTTCTGATGTCAGCACTGATAAAAATCAATGATAGAGACAAAGGAAAAGTTGTCACACAGTTCTAAACAAACAAAAACCAGCAATGATTCGATGGCTTAATGCAAGCAATCCTCAAAAAATACCCAAAAACAGGTCAGATGACCCTGCTGGTAAAGTAAAATTGCTATGTGGGACCCGCAAAAAATAAATCAGATCACTAATCAGACATTAATCCAATCTTGGTGACAAAAAAAATCGCTCCCACAGGTTCAGGAATTTCTCCCAAATATCACAGATCCACAGATTCGTATGGCTTTGATGAAAACAGTCCACGAAAAAGTAATAGCCAAAGATCTGTTCAAATGGCCTACCTCTGATGTGCAAAAAGTTCTGGATAAATCACCAGAAATCCTAGAAGAATCAGGCGACCAGATCTGGACCATTTTTGGATGAAGAGTTTATCATGGGTGGTCCCCACTTAGATTCACTTAGATAACCAAGACACTAAACCAATATAAAGAACCAAAGAACAGTAATAAATCTCATCAGGAACTAAAATATGTTTGCACAGATGGTTGATTGACTCTGTATACACGTTCAGAGTCTGACTTATTCTTCAACGAAGCAAAGAAGCTTGTTGTGGAGAAACGACTCACTTGCCGAACTAAAGATTGCAGAGGATCATCGAGATGCAATGATCTAGACAGACAGACAAAACAGCACTTAAGAGAGGTGCGATTTCCAAACTGCTAAAGCTTCAAGAAATTCTAAGACAAAACTCAAGAAATCCCCCAGAAATTCCCTTTCTCCTGATGAATTCAAATGAAAGACCGAAGATATGATATTGAAACACTCGAAGGCTCTGATACCATCTCAAGTAATTATAAACCAGTAATTTGCAAAAAAATTGAGCGTCCTGCCTTGCAGTCATGACCCCTCATATATAGTATCTTTTTTTCCTTTGTACAGTCTATCAAATCCTCTTGAATGGGGTGATACAAATCAATATTTCCCAGTATAGAGATTTATACATATCATCCTAGTCAGCTAGCAGTCAAGAGAATATTTTCTATTTAATAATGTGGTCCTGACATGGGACTCTTAAGTCATCCATGCAACCCACTTTGACATCCGCCTCTTCCACATCCAGGGCTAACACCAAGGCCACGACCTCCCCCTTCATTAGTCACAAGGGTAGATCGATCATGTGATGGTAGTGGTGGATCCGGTACAAGCATGACATGTCTACAGTCTTCATGAAAGAGAGCAAATACTGTACCAATTGATGGAAGATGATCCTGACTTAAAAGTTGTGCTCGGACTGTCCCATATTCCGCATTAACACCACCCAGTAATTCATAAAATCTGCCAATCGATTTACAAAAGCATTCCCTTGACCGATAGAATAGGTTCACATAGTTCGCGCTCTCTCCACTAGCATTGTATTTGAGCATAATAGTCTCCTAATGACTAATCTCCTTGCTTTAAACTGGCTAGTTCCCTTGTAAACTGGTAGATCCTAGCATGGTTCCCTCTCGCAATGAACTATGTATTGAATCCCATAACACTTTTACTGTCTTACAACAGCGGAAACTCTTTGAAATATTACCTTCCATAGGGTTATAGATCTAACTCAAAACAATCATATATTTTTGTCTTCCATTAGGCATACTTAAGGTCATCCATAGATAATTCAGATATGGTTCCATTAATATATTCATATCTTCAAGTTCTTCCAAAGGCAAATTCCACTGAATATGAACATTCACTATAGTTCTTCCAATTAAACATCTCTCCAATAATTTTGAAATTAGGATTTAGATTCCCTAATGAGGGGGAAGTGGAAAAGGAACTGCTAAAAGAGGGTCCACTAGCATTATTTCCCACTTTCTTGGATTCCATCTTAGCCCTTACAAAACTTTAAAAATAATGGTTTTGAATTGATGCCAATAAAAACACCCCAAACAACAATACAATTCCGCTCAAGACAAAAACAGATTCAAAGGGACACTAAAAGAACCCAAATATGCCTTGTTGTTGAAAAAATACCTTCATTCCTTGGATCAGCAATTCAGCACACTTTTGTTGGGAGAATACCTTTCTTCCCTGGACTGCCACCTTTAAACACTTAACTTCCAGATTAAAAGTATAGAGGGCCTTGACTACCAGAATAATACTCCAACCCTGTCCAGAACAGCATTAGACTTAAACAACAGAAATAACACTTCAGAGTCAACCTCCCTCCCTAGATTTGGCTGGATGAAAAAAAAAAAAAAAAAAAAAGAAAAAAAGAAAAAAAGAAAAAAGAAAAAAACACTTAATACTTGATTTTTACCTTAATATTTACCACTAATCTTGTAAAACAGAGTCTTTTACTTGGGGAAGGCTCTGATGCCACGTACAACTAATTGATCCAATAATCTCTATGGTTTTTCCCTTTTAAGGTCAAGAAACCCTAAAAGTCTGAAAAAGAAGAACAACCAAGAGAAGAAAGGGATTTAAACCAAAGAATGCTATTAAAGTGCTCCCAAGGTTCGGGAGACACCAACAATATATAGTTTATTATATTGAGTAGTTACAGAAACCTCCAACTTTTGCCATATTTACAGAACAGTCCACAATATCCCAATATTACAAATAAGTCCTCACTGTAATCTTACCAAAGCCCATGTCTGAAATGAATACCCGTATTTACATCTAAGTCGCATAAGCATATTTCTCTACTGGGGGATTATCCAGAACTCAAATTTATATAATAATACATTTTTATTCTCATTGTTATATATTTTGATGAGCACGGGAGCCTGGTTGATTTTCCAGGGTCAGCGCATGCAACACCATGCGCTCATGTTCAATAAGATACTAATAATGATATATGATCAAAGTAACATAGATATTACCATGTTTAAAACCTTGTATCTGTGTCGAATACTACCATCGATTTATAGCCTTTTCTTGTTTATTTTTTATTTTTTATTTTTTTGATAACAACAATAAGCCCCTTCCAACTACACTAGCTGTCAATGGTTTATTTGAAAGCCATCATCAATATAGATATGATGTTAATCAAGATCTTTTAATCATTGTTCACCCAAGGTGAGGCCCATCAAATCATCAGTCTGATATACTCAAACTCAAGGCCCAAGAATACACTGTAGCAGGTTGGCGATCGTATAAGTTTTTTATGAAATATCGGAACCAGTTACATCATCATTGTCAAAGTCAAACCCTCACCTAGTTATCCCATCTGTTGGCGATGTGAGTTCGGTGCCACTTACACAATCTGATCGGAATCATAGACTAGTCCATAATATCATAGTTTTCAAACTCGGAATTGCATCACAAATTGTTCGTACCCATGAATCAAATAGAATCGCGAATCGTAGGATTTTTTATATTTCGAATAAAAATGAAAAATAATTAAAATTTTAAAGAAAAGAAAAAAAATTATTCATAACCATCCATTTTCCCATTTATAGCAGTATTACTATAATAACAAGTCTATTATACAATCATATCAAGAACATCATGACATATTTTAATATGTATATATATATATATGAAGTAAATGATGTCTAAATAGTTAAATAAGTTTAAAGTATCAATATATATTTTATTATCTTTAAATCAAAATATAAAAATAAAAATAAAATTCAAACCATCAATTCTACACAAT
Source organism: Umbellularia californica (assembly GCA_028538565.1). NCBI lineage: Eukaryota > Viridiplantae > Streptophyta > Magnoliopsida > Laurales > Lauraceae > Umbellularia > Umbellularia californica. The sequence goes on from JAPQWN010000001.1 coordinate 60,303,236, forward strand.
AGGATATCACTTGAAGTTAAGAAAGCGTTCATGAAGAAAAACGCCAAAATAGATTAAAAAAAGAAAATATAGACAATCACCATACATACGGTCAAATGCTTTAGTTAAATGCATGTTCTTTATTAATCATTAAAACCTTATTAAAGCAGCAAAAAATTCTTAGGAGGTTTCGTTAACTACGAAATAACCTTCTAAAAATATAAATGCTAAAAGAATGAAAGAATAAAGAAAGAAAAAAGGTAAAAGATTATTAATATTAACTAATTAATTATAACCATTCTTGCTTAGTTGAAACGCTTGAATCGTAAGATTCAATGAATCTAGTATCGAATCGTAGGATTCACACCTGAATCCTAAGATTTACTTGTAAATGGGATTCATTGCATGGATACGAATCGTTTTCCTTAAGATTCGGGATACGAATAATAGGATTCTGATAACTATGCATAATATCAACGTCCTAATATTTCTAATCCTTGAGATGGTCAAGGGACAAATGAACATACCAGAGTTTCATAAAACAATCTAGCACATGTTTTTCGTTTTACTCCTTCCAGCTGGCATGTCAAGCTAAAAATCTCCTCTTGATTATGGAAAGTTCTGTGAAGAAACTGCGCTACTGCCCTAGAAATTCATGAATGCAACAATACATGAATATCCATGAATTACGAAGAATCTGGCATGATAAATGAAGGGAAATAAAATGAAGAAATTTCATTTGCCTAACCTTGTTCTGTTTGACCATCTTTCTGCAATTAGATGCACCATTAGATGAGAAAATTGCACAAAGCAATAACAAGCAATTCAAGAAAAAATAAACTACATCAAAGAAACTGACGGTCAAGAAAATAAAACCAAGAAGCTAGTATTACATAGAAACTACTTCATAGAGGCAGGCCACTACTGGGATATTCTTCTAGGTGACATAGAGATGTATTAAGTGTTCCAGGACCTATGATAATAGATACATAACAGACCAGAAGTACTGGCATATATAAGATAATACATGCAAATGGGAACAGGGCGCAGCATGATGTAGCTGTTTCCACATCTGAAAATTTTCAAATACACCAAATTTTACTGACAATATGTAATAGTAAAAGTACAAAATGGTGGATCTAATCATGATCGAACCTAGTGAATTTGGTTACAACAATGGAGTTCCAATATCATGGAAGGCACATCGATATCAATGTCCAAGTTTCTAGAATCTGCAACATTGCTGTGTGATTATCTTTGTAACCCAATCCTTATCAGGATATCGTAAAACTGGACATTGTTTCCATGTACAACCCTTGTAATAGTAAAGATTATTAAAAAATGCCAATGATTACAACATAATATTAAGGTTTAACTATTGTTTAACCTTATTGAGGTAGCCTTGGCACAACGGTGAGGTTGCTCCATTGCGACCTGGGCGCCATGGGTTCCAAACACGGAAACCTCTCCACTTGCAGGGGTAAGGCTATGTACATCTGACCCTTCCCAAACCTTGCATTGGCGGGAGCCTCGTGCACCGGGCTGCCCTTTTTTTTTATTGTTTAACCTTTTTAGGCTATTCTGAACTTTTTCATGTTTCTGAGACATCCAAATATCAAGATTCTAGAAATTGAATTAACTGGCACCTTATAACATGGACTCATGTTCTATGTCCAAACTAGACCTGTAAGACAATCACAATCATACCATGTTTCTGACGATCCTCTTCATGAGAACTATTGTCCTGCACTTGAAAAATTATATAGTAACACATAAATACTCTGATTCAGTATATGTTGCCCACTACTAACTGTTCCGAAAATTGGAAAACTTGATAATGGCCAGAAAAATCTGTTTACCTCAACCATCAGATTCAGCCAAAGGCCTGGAGTTTTAATAACAGATAGCTCCTCACATCTGCTGTCACCATCTGTTTCAATTCTCAATTTATTTGGCTTACTGTTTATGGAAAACCCCGTAGATCTCACTGATTCAAATGGATCAACAGAATTAACAAGACAAATTGCTTTATGATCTGAAGGTATACTGTGTGTTTCAAATACAGTTGCATCTAACTGGATAAAACCTTTTGATTCATTCAGTTCTGAAGAATTGAGATAATCTTTTGTGAAGAGAACCTTAAGCTCTGAAGAAATACCTGCCAAGATATTGTATTGTTAGTAAACCTGAAAAATATTAGGCAGTAACATTCTGCAATTATCTTTAGTATCATTCATGTGAATAGCATTTATAGGATAAATATTGTTCATGAATCTTGTATTTAATATACCCAGTTCTGCTAAATGGTTACCAAGAGGAATATATGAAAAGATGAATCATGGGCAGATGAAGGTTTCTAAGCCGATGGGTTCTTGTAAATAATAAGGCCTTTCTTTTGGGTCCACCTAGGGCCTGGCCTGTTTGGCATCACTCAGGGAATGTCTCATTCTGAGCATCAATGAAGAAAATTTTGTTTGGGTAGAGAGAGATTTTTATAGATATGTAGAAGGAAAAGAAAATGCCTGCCAAAAACGTCTTTCTTCATTCATTCATTCTCAGAATGATGCCGAACTGGCCCTTACCTGCTTAGGTTTGGCCTTCTCTCAGAAGAAGCCACAATGCCTTAACAGCTTCCATCAGACACAGCATAATGGGATTTTATCAGTTCCATAACCCTGCTATCACAATTTTATCCAGGCCTTTCAAAATTTTAAATCTCAAATTGCAGAATAAGATGTTTATTTTGACCATGTGCCCAACCTTTTGAAGTGTTGGATCTTATCAACCCATTTAAACAGTCAATTTTTATTTTTTTTTATATTTAAAATCGTTAAACTTGTGGGCGACAGATGGAAGGGTTAGGACCCTCAGCTTGACCTGAAATTTCATATCTAGGGTGGTCCCCCCTGGATCTTTCCATTGCCACCCCTCCCATGATCTGTGGGGCCCTAGCAGTTAATAATAAATAGTTGAGAAATTCATGTTGGATGGTGCTTCGGTTAGGCCACCAAGCTGAAGTTTTTCAGTAGACTTGGATCTTTCCATTGCCACCCCTCCCATGATCTGTGGGGCCCTAGCAGTTAATAATAAATAGTTGAGAAATTCATTTTGGATGGTGCTTCGGTTAGGCCACCAAGCTGAAGTTTTTCAGTAGACTTGGAATTTCGGCAAAATGTTTCCGAAATTTAATTTCAGAAAAATATAAATGTGAGTATATATATATATATATATATATATATGTAAAAACTATAAATATATAATAGAATGAAATTTGGCGAGCGCCCATGTAATTATTAGTGGGACACTTAATTTATCTCAAATTAGGGCTAATATAGCTATAGCCCATTTATTTTATGTTGATTTTAGAGTGCCTTTGATTCTCAATGAGATGGCCCCCACTATGATTCCACTTTTAAAAAGTAATGTAAGTCAAAGTCCTAAAGGGCAAAAGGAGCATTTGACTCTTTTGGCTTGTAACCTTTCGCCCTAATTCATATATAATGAAGTCTGGAGAAATTAAAACATCAAAAGATAAAAAAGTATGAAAGAATCAGAGAGAGCTTCTTCCATAGAGGTTGAACAACTGGTCTTCTTCAATGGAGGTCGAGGAGTAACAATGAAGGCGAGGCCTCCGTTTCGCACCGAGTACGTTAGATTTGTAGAAGATAGTGTGGGCTTCGGATCACTTAGGCCCACGGGCCCAGCCCACATAGGTGTATATATATACAAATCCCACGTGTGGGATCTTTGATTAGATTTTGTTGCTAAGTTTAGTGTTGCTAATTTCCCTGTACAACTTCCTTACATAGATTAGGAGATTGATTCATTCTTGATTATGATTGTATTAATTAGCATGTTTAAAGCCCTTGATTAGGGCATAATGACAATATAAAAACACTGACGATCCTCTTGGTGGACATCAGTTTCTCTCCAACTCTCGTCTCTTTCTTCTTCATGTTATTACATAAAATTACATGGTATCAGAGCGAGGTTATGATCAATTATCATTGATCTTCTTCTCTCATTGATCCAATCATTATTCCTGGCTTGGATCTTCTTCCTGGAGTGAAAATCATCTTTATAATAGTTCCTGATCATCTCAGATCAAAAGTGGCCCACCAGCGATCATCATCATCATAGCAGCAGAAGCAGCCCATATTGATCGTCTGGTTCTCCTCTTATTTATGAATATTTTTTCAAGATTTTTGGGTCATCAGAGGTAGGATATCCACCTGATTTTGTGATATTTCAGTTTTGTGCAACAATTTTCATCACAGCCGTTCCAATTTGTGGATTTTGATCCGTTTTGAGTAAGACTTTGGCCTGGAGTTGCGGAAATACTGTGTCCTTCCATCCCCAACCTCAGATCTGGTCACTGATCCTCTAATGGACCCCACGTGTTGATCGATCCACTAACGACTGGTCGTCTGACGTCGCTGCTCATCGTCTGCGACTGTGGACTTCTGACGATCGTCAAGAAGCCTCCATCCTTGCATACAGGAATGGTCGACTGGGTTTTCTGGGAATTCTGGTGATTTTTCTGGATTTTTTTCATCACCTTTGAGGTAGTTTCCAACCTCTTCCTCATCTGACGGTTTTTCTCAATAGGATTTCATCACCACCGTCCAGATTTGTGGATCCTTTTCCAAATCTCATCAGATTTGGACTGAAGGAAGTCAATTTGATCCACTTTACAGAAATCAAACCTGATCTGTGATTGGATAATCCTGTGGGGCCCACGCACAGATCCAGGTCCAAATTTCATGGTCGCCTGGCTCTGTCTGGGACACTTATGCACTGTGTTGTGATTTTTGTGGCTGGATTCTTCATCAGAAACTACTGCGACCTCTATTGCTAGTTTTTAAAGCTTCTTGTGCTGCTGGCTGTTCTCCTCCTTTCCCATTGTTGATTGGTTGTGCTGCTGCTCTTTGTTGACCTTCTTCCTTCATATTCTGCAATGGATAAATACGATGTTATCCCAATCAAATTTAACGGGCAGAATTATATTTCCTGGTCTTTCCACTTGAGGAACTTTGTGGAAGGACAGGGACTTTTTGGTTATCTTGACGGATCCATAACGAAGCTTCAGATTACAAGTACTGCTGACTCAAAAGGTCTCGCCAACTGGTCGAAAGAAAATGCGAAAGTAGTCACTTGGATCCTTAACTCTATTGATCCCTCTCTTACTGTGGCTCTTCAAGCATACACCACGGCAGCTAATATGTGGGCTCATCTGAAGAAAATCTACCATCAAACCAATAAAGCCCGGAAATTTCATCTCGATAGTGAAATTGCCAAATATAGTCAAGGGGATAAAACTGTACAGGAATACTTTAATGGTTTCCTCACCCTGTGGACTGAAAGGGATTCCATGCTAATCCAAACCGCCTCTTCTGGATTTCTATCTGAGGCTCTCCAATTACAAGAAGAAACTCACATCAGCCAGTTTCTTATGCATCTCCGACCTGAATTTGAATTTATTCGGTCTGCGCTCATGAACAGGGAGAATACTGCCAATCTTGATACTTGCTTCCAAGAAGTCCTTCGCGAAGAACTTCGTCTCACTTCACAGCGCACTATTCTGGAAGCACCCGAAGCTCCCAAAGCCTTCCTTGCTCCTCTTCCTGCTGACTCAGCTCTTTTGGCAACTCCAAAGCTTACTCAATGTTATGAATGCAAAGGCTTTGGACATATTGCCAAAAATTGTCGCAAGAAACTGGTTTGCAAATATTGCAAAAGGACCGGTCATGTGATTGATGATTGTCGCAGCCTACAGCGACGGAATGAGACACAGCCTAAGAAGCCTCCCTCCAATATGCCAAGACACAATGTTCCTTCCGCATTTCAGGCTCAAGCCCCCGTGTCAGATACAGGCAGCACTTCTTCCGGGGCTATATCCATGACTCCTGCTCAGATTCAAGAACTGATCCAGAGCACAGTCACCTCTGCATATGCGTCTATGGGCTTCTCTGGTGGTCGGTATCAACCTTATTCTCATATAGCATCTCCTGCTTTTCATTCTTCTGCATCTTTGTCTTCTTCTATCACCTCTTCCACATGGTTTTTAGATTCAGGAGCCTCAAATCATATGACATCTGTGGAACATAGCTTTACAGATTCCCACCCTTACCTTGGAAAAGAAAAAATTACCACTGCCAATGGTGATCAACTACCCATTTCTGGAGTTGGTACCATTACTTTATCTAGTGTCACTGGCCAATCCATCACCCTTTCCAATGTCTACTTTGTTCCAAAATTATCCGCCAATTTACTTTCTGTAGGACAACTTATTGATGATGGCTATCTTGTTCACTTTTCTTCTTCTGGTTGTGTCATACAGGGGCGACAAACTGGGAAGGTGATCGCGACGGGGAGTAAACATGGACGCCTGTTTTTGCTGGACATTGGACATCATTCCTTCTTTGCTTCTTCTTCTAATAATTTCAATAACTTGTGGACAGTTTGGCATAAACGTCTTGGTCATGTGAACAATGCCTATTTAATTTCTTTGTTTAAACTTGGTTGTTTGGACTCTACTATTGATAATAAAATGATGTCTTCTCTAGCTCAATCCAAATGTGAAGCTTGTTGTTTAAGTAAGAGTCATATTTTGCCTTTTTCTGTTCATAATTCTCGTGCATTAGAATCTTTTGACATAATTCATACTGATGTTTGGGGCATTGCTCCTACCTTGAGAAGGGCAGGACTCAAGTACTATGTGACATTTATTGATGATCATTCCCGTTATACTTGGATTTATTTTATGCGTTTCAAATCTGAAGTGTTTTCTATTTTTCAAAGATTCTATAACATGGTCCACACCCAATTTAAGAAAGATATCAAGATCCTTAGATCCGATTCTGGCGGAGAATATCTATCTCATGAATTCTCTGCTTTCCTTTCTGATAAAGGAATTCTTCATCAAAAATCTTGTCCGCACACTCCGCAACAGAATGGAATTGCGGAAAGAAAGAACCGACATATTCTTGAAACTGTTCGTACCCTTTTACTTGCATCCTTAGTTCCTACTGAATTTTGGTGTGATGCTGCACAGACTGCGGTGTATCTGATCAATCGTCTTCCTAGTACTGTTCTAGGCAAGACTACTCCTTACGGAGTTCTCTTTGAACATCCTCCTTCATACTCTCACTTACGTGTATTTGGTTGTTTATGTTTTGTTCATCTTCCACCGACCGAACGCACTAAGCTCTCTCCACAGGCTGCCAAATGCATCTTTCTTGGCTACAGTTCTGAACACAAAGGGTTTTTGTGTTATGACCGGTTTGAGAAACGCATGCGAATCTCTCGAAACGTGATCTTCCTGGAACACATTCCTTTCTTTTCATTGCGTTTAGATCATCACCCTATTACTGTGTCCTATTTGCCCCAATTCTCGGAGTCTGGTTCTGCCTCCCCAGCTTCAGCCTCTCCGGCTCTCAAGGTCTATGTCCGGCGTAACAAGGTTCCTCCTATGGTGCCTCCCTCTCCTGATCATCTCACAGTGCCGCCTATTGCTCCTACAGGTAACCAAGCTTCTTCTGATAATATCCTCTCTTTGCGACGATCTAATCGTCTTTCTAGTGCCCCTAACCGTTATGGCTTTCCTGCTCTCTTTTCATCCTTAGATAGTGCTCCTATACCCACCTCATATTCACAGGCCTCGAAGATTGTTTACTGGCAGGATGCTATGAATGAGGAATTGCTTGCTCTCGAAGCAAATCAGACATGGGACTTGGTACCGGCTCCTGAAGGAGCCTCTGTGATTGGCAGTAAATGGATCTACTCCATAAAAGTCCACTCCGATGGAAGTCTTGATCGCTACAAAGCCCGATTGGTTGCACAGGATTATAAACAAGAGTATGGAATCGACTATGAGGAGACATTTGCACCAGTGGCTAAAATGACCACCGTTCGTACTCTCCTCTGTGTCGCTGCAGCCCGCAACTGGCCTTTGTGGCAAATGGATGTCAAAAATGCATTTCTTCATGGGGATTTACAGGAGACTGTCTACTTAAAGCCACCTCCAGGATATGCTTGTCCTCTTAAACATGTTTGCAAGTTGCAAAAATCTTTGTATGGACTTAAGCAGGCTCCCAGGGCTTGGTTTGATAAATTCCGGACTGCAATTCTTCAAGCTGGATTTCGTCAGAGCCATTCGGATAGCTCACTATTTCTTAAATGGACAACGAGGGGATACACCTTCCTTTTAGTCTATGTTGATGATATGATCATCAGTGGCAATGATAGTGCTAGCATTACGGATCTCAAACATCATCTCACTCGCCACTTCAGAATGAAGGATCTTGGTCCTCTTACCTACTTTCTAGGGCTGGAGTTCTTGCGTAGCAAATCTGGCATTCGAGTTCATCAGAAGAAATATGCTACAGATTTGATCACTTCGGCACGCCTTGATGATGCTCACACTTTTGATACACCTATGGAGTTGAACAGTAAGATGAGTACAGATGATGGCCCTCCTCTGGATGATCCCTCTGTTTTTCGGCGGATAGTTGGTAGTTTGCTATACTTAACTATGACTAGGCCGGATATTTCTCATGCCGTTCATACGGTTAGCCAGTTTGTGAACAATCCTCACAAACCTCACCTTGCTGCTGCCTTGCGCATACTCCGCTACAAGGATGAAAATATCGGTAGCGGTGGGCGTAGCGGCCTGCCGCCAAAACGCTACGTAGCGGGCGATACGTAGCGTAGCGGCGCTATGTAGCGGTGTAGCGGTGCGATTTGAAAAAATAGTCAAAAAAATTTGAAAAAATTCTAGAAAATCTAGAATATTGGAAAATGAGAGAAAATGTATTTTTTTTGCAAAAGTAACTAAGGTAAGGGGGCGTAGCGGTCCCCTCACTATATGAGGTCCTGTATCGCTGTATAAATAGAAAATAATAGTAATGATTTTTTTTCTTACATGTGTTCATGTTGCTTAGTTATGCTAACTTAGAAACTAATGAAAGGCTTATAAAAAAAAAACTATGTCATGAAGTCAAGACTTAAGAGTACCTAGAGAAAAAAATGCATATACCAAAGGGAGTGTCTAATAGGATGTACTTAGAGAAGAATCATTGAGAAGAACTCTTTGTATTGACTATAATTCGGCGAGATCATGTGCTTTTTGGTCTTCTTTTAAACATAAAAGGGTAAAAGAGTTGTGTAGAAATGTTATTTGGAGAGAAGAAGAAAAAAAATAAGTTTTATTATGCATTTTAAAAAAATTTAGAAAATAGAAAATTTTCTCACCCCGTAGCGGCCCTGTAGCGGCCGCTACATTCACGTAGCGGTCAGATGACTGTTTTTTTCAATTTAGCGTGGCGGCCTGGGCCGCCACGGCCGATATATCGGCCGCTACGAAGCTATTTTCATCTATGCTCCGCTATGTCAAAGGCACCCTTAATCATGGTCTCTTCTACTCTTCGGGCGCTTCTCTGCACTTATCTGCTTATGCGGATGCTGACTGGGCTGGTTGCCCCGACTTTCGGCGCTCTACCACTGGTTGGTGTATTTTTCTTGGGGACTCTTTGATTTCATGGAAGTGCTAGAAGCAAACCACAGTTTCGAAATCATCTGCTGAGGCAGAATATCGGGCCATGTCATCTGCGAGTGCTGAAATCATCTGGCTACGCCGTCTTCTCTGTGAGTTCGGTGTCACTGTTGGTAGCTCTACACCTCTTCATGGGGACAACACCAGTGCTACACGCATTGCAAACAATCCGGTCTTTCATGAAAGAACAAAGCATATCGAGATTGATTGCCACTTCATCCGTCAGCATGTTGTTACTGAGAAGATAACTCTGCCTCATGTCTCTACTCATGACCAATTGGCAGATATCTTCATAAAAGCACTTCCCAAACCGCGTCATCATGATCTCACTAACAAATTGATGTTTTCTGCCTTACCACATCAATTTGAGGGGGAGTGTAGAAGATAGTGTGGGCTTCGGATCACTTAGGCCCACGGGCCCAGCCCACATAGGTGTATATATATACAAATCCCACGTGTGGGATCTTTGATTAGATTTTGTTGCTAAGTTTAGTGTTGCTAATTTCCCTGTACAACTTCCTTACATAGATTAGGAGATTGATTCATTCTTGATTATGATTGTATTAATTAGCATGTTTAAAGCCCTTGATTAGGGCATAATGACAATATAAAAACACTGACGATCCTCTTGGTGGACATCAGTTTCTCTCCAACTCTCGTCTCTTTCTTCTTCATGTTATTACATAAAATTACAAGATTAACACCCCCCCCCCCCCTTTCCTTTTCTTCTCTGGTCTTCTCTCTAGTCGTCGTCTTCTTCCTCCCTTCTTTCTTTCTTTCTTTCTTTTTTCTCCCTTTTAATTGAATAGATCTGATTGAACCTTTTTTTTTTTTTCAGGAAAAAATCTGGCTGAATTGGATGTGATTGGATTTTGGACAGAAATTGCCGAACAGGTCCGAATTTTCGTAACGAAATCTTTGTGGGGTGTTGTTTGGTTTGGTTTAGCAACTGAAATGAAATATTTCGAAAATGTCAGCCGAAACAAAACGAACTTCATAACTAACTTGGTATGCACAAGAGTGTGTGTGTGTGTGCGTGTACGTGTGTGTCTATATATATATAGGGACCTCCACTCCTGTGCGCTAGCGGACAACTTTCCATCTGCTCACATGTGTGATGCCCACCCAAACCCCACCTGGGGATGGGACCGTGGGGGATCGAAAGATCTCCCCCTACCTACCTATCTATGGTGACAGAGGCTTAGATGATCATCCTAACCCTTTGATCAATGGCTGATAAGTTTTCACCTTCCAAAACAAGTTGCATTGTCGATCCGACTGTTCAGCCCATTGGGACGAGGGAGGGAGGAGCGAAAGAACGGAGGCTCGAATCATCCTAACCACTTGATCGATAGCCCACGAATTTTCACCATTTAAACGAGCGTACAATTGATGCAACGGTCCAGTCCATTCAAATGAGTGCCAACCTTGGGATTGGTGACTATTGGAGGTCCCTATTTTATGGTCTACTCAGATGGATCATAAGGTAGGCCCACTAGGTGCGGTGGTCACAAGAATGTGAGCATTGGTGCTTAGTAGAGATTCTCCCATATATACAGTGGTCATTAGGTGTGCATAGTGCACATGGGCACCTTGCTGTGGAGCCCATCTAAGGGCCCAGCTGACTTATGTGATCATCTTAACCCCATAATCAAAGGCACACAAGTTTTGGCCGTCCAAAATAGGTAAATGGTCAATCCAATGGTCCAATTCATTCAGATGGGTGCAAACCCAAGGGTCCAGTGTAATTCAAGGGGACCTCCATGTGTGGTCCATTTAGATGGACCATAAGGCTCAAGTAAGCCCTACTATAAGCACAGGTGTGCACAAAAAGAAAAAAAAAGGTGTGCATAGGATAATTCTCTCTTTCTCTCTCTCTCTCTCTTACACATATGGGCCACCCTTTAGTGGGGTCCTGAGCTCAAATTTTAAAACCCTTGTGGGGCCACCTACGGATTTTTTCTTTTTTTTTTTTTTTTGGGGGGGGGGGGGGGGTGGTTGTCGAAGAGTCTCTCCTCCACCAACCTGTGTACGGTGATGGAGGCTCAGATGATGATCCTAATTCCTAACCACATGATCAATGGCCCATAAGTTTTCACTATCCAAAATTAGTGCACAGCCAATCTAATGGTCCAGTTCACTTGGTTGGGTGCCAAACTGACCGGTGACTATAAAAGAGGAGAGGGGGAGGTCCCTATTTTATGGTTCACTTGGATGGATTATATGGTGGTTGGGCCCACTAGGTGTTCTAAATGTTAAGCTCATAGGCTTAGCGGAGGATTTCCCATATAGTCTCAAAATCTCCCCATTTAAAAAAGTTACCATTTTCCTCCCTTATTTGTTTACGCCCTGGAGCCCATCTTGAGCTGATCTAGTCTCTTCACATACCCCTACCCCTCCAAACCAACACCCCCACCGCCCGCCCAATATATATAAATATATATATATATATATAGAGAGAGAGAGAGGGAGATGCTCCAATGAGAGATTGGGTGGGGGCCCTCACATCCATATCCAATGACAACAACTTAAATGTGAGGGCCCCCACCCCTCTCTCTCACATAAGGTGAGAGATATCTCTCATAGGAGCACCTCCCATATATATATATTTATATATCCCACGCAACCCTCACTCGCGGGTACGTCGGAGGGAAGCCGTTCTTCGATGACCCCCTATGGAAGGGCATCCGCGCTACGGGGAGGATTTCTCGGTAGGGAAGTAAGGCTTGATCGTATAAGAGTTTGAAATGAGATTGTGATCAGGGGGTTGGAGGAATAGCATATCCTCTCCTCTCTGGCTGGTTCTCGCCTCCGCTCGATGCTTCCCCTGCCTCATATCTGTGCATGAGTGGGAAGGGCTACTTAAGCCTTAGAGGTTTCCTTGCTTCATTGGGTGGGCGGAATATCCATGGAAAAAGATGATTAGGTGGACTATACAGCCACTGCTTGCTCAATGTCTATATAGATGGGAGGTGCTCCTATGAGAGATAGGGGTGGAGGCCCTCACATTTAAGTTGTTGGCATTGGATATGGATGTGAGGGCCCCCACCCAATCTCTCATTTAAAAATGAGAGATATCTCTCATAGGAGCATCTCCCATATATATATATATATATATGTATGTATATATATATATATGTATACATATATATACATATACATAAGTCAAAAGATGTGTCATGAGCTCTACCAAATAGGTCATTTAAGAACCAAAAATAACAAAATCATATGTGAGCTTGTAATTGGAAAGGCATCAATTTATAAAGATCTAAAGTTTGCTAGACTTACAAGGAATCAAGGGGTCCATGAAATTTTGACATAGGTTAAAGACTTTGTCAGACTTCCAGGCATCAAGAGAAGTACAAGGAGCCTTCCTCCTTACATGTATTAATCCACTTGCATCATGTATTCGTTGCCTCAAAACCCTGTATGTGCGGAAATGAAACACCATGAAATCAAAATTCTAAAGATAGAAAAAACTAAGTTATCAAAACTCAAATTACTAATTGTTTGAGAGAGTCAGAGAATGATTCATAATTTTTGTATAAATTTCAGGGATTGTGTTGTAATTATGTAAAGTAAAGGGGGTTATTTTGTAAACAAAAAAAAATACATTAATATAAATAGACAAAACTGGATCCTAAACTATAATGACACAAACCAGTAAATTCTTTTTCTTCAAATACTCTCTTTTCCTCTTCCTAAATCTACAACTACTCTTTCTTCCTCTCATCTTCTTCGTTTTGGGCTTTACATTGAATTGGCCTTACAACTGGGTACCAGAGAATTGATAATCTATAAGACTGACTAAAAGCAGAAGAGGAGAGGTTTTTGAAGGCTTTTGGTACTTTCCTCCAACCATAAGCTGACAATATATGCGCTAACATAGCACGTTGGGCCATGAAAAGAGTAGTGCAAGTTGAAGAATAGGGTCAATGCTAGTATGTGACTGCTGGATTCCATGATCTGAAGAGACTAGAGGTGAGCATGGCCATTCTGGGTCGAGATTTTTCAGTTTCTTGGCATGGAATTGTGGTAAAGAACAGTCCCAATTGTGTGTGGTCGATGAATGTTCATTGTAATTGGTGATTTGTGCCTGTTAGAAGAGCATTCAACCTAATTAGTGATCGTGAAGAAGACTGATAGTCTTTGAAGAAGCTGTTTTATCACAAAAATCAGTTAGGCATATCAGGAATTATCAATGGATTCTAAATCAGGGGAAATAGTTCTATGGGCACATCCCAACTGTTTGAAGGTGTTAACTCAAGTAATCGGATTAAAATGAACTTATCTAATGAAAAAAAAATGACATGGAGTATTTTTATTTTGCAATAATAGAAATTGGTGGAACAAAAAGATTTGGCTAAATAGATGAATGGATCAAAGAGCCATCTACTGATGATTTAAAATTTGGGAAGCTTAAAATATGCTCATAATAAACTGAATTTTTAACTCCATGAAGGAGGTTATTGCCCCTAGTTTCGGGTATTGTAACATTGCACAAGAGTTATGGCATTCAAATATCCACAGCTTATGCCTATAAGAAGAATAGTGCTAGAATATATATGTTGACTAGAGAAATGGAATAATTCAAAGAAGATGATCGTCCCTCGACGATTGTTGTGCTCTACTCTGAGGCATGCAGTGTGAATCAAATATGTATCGACTTATGAGGCCATATTAAATAAAGCAAGTTGAAGTAGGGGTGTTCATGGATCGGGCCAGCCCGAGCAAGGCCCAAGCGTAGGCTGTTTTGGGCAGGGCTTGGGCCATAGGTTTTAGTACTCGGGCTGGGCTCGGACTTTTATTTAGGCCCGTTTAATAGATGAACCAGGCCTGGTTTTAGTGGTAGAGAGCTCGAGGCTAAATATAAAAAATATTACTAGAGTGTTGGAGAGGGGACTCAAAGACTTGAGCTACCACTTAGAATCATACAAAAAATACCTATTTTATTTTTATAAAGTAAACTCGGGCTGGGCTCAAGCTTACTCATTTTCAGATAGGCCAGGCTTGGGCTAGCCACTTAAGGCCCGATTCGGGATTGGACATATATTTTAGAAGTCGGGTCGTGCCTGGATATACCTCAGCCCAACCCAACCTGGCCCATGAACACCCCTAAGTTGAAGCATTCAGGGAACAACATGTCTTTGAGTTTGTTGGGTGGTGTAAATCAAGAAAATGAAATGGTACGTGCATATTTTGTAAGCCAAAATGAAACCCACTTCCACTGCTTGGAACTGTGTTTACACTTTCAAAGATGAACAAGTTGAAGACTAGGGATGTTACACTAGAATATCCTACGATTGTTTCTAATCATTCAACAATAGGTAGTTCTAGATGTGGGAAGAAGAGGTAAAGGACGGGGAGGTGGCCATGGGGGTTCTAGTGGTGGACGTGGTCCTGGTAGAGCATCTAATATAGCTGAGTCTAACCTGTATTGTACTCATAATGGTCAATATCAACCTGCTTCATTTGAGCACACCTGCATAATCAGCCGACAGAGAACAACGATAATTTTGGAAATAGTGGGTTGATGACTAGTAAGGAAGGGAAGGATACATTTGAGGAAACATCAATGATTCATTTGAGGCTTCATAGTTCGTAGTTGGAAGGCGGTTCTCTATTGCAAGGATCAAAATAGCGGTTGCAGCAGGCGTAGCGGTCAGTGGCCAAAACGCTACGTAGCGGTTGCGGTGATACGTAGCGGTGTAGCGGTGTGAATTTTTTAAATGGTCAAATTTTTTTAAATCTTGTATAGCAAACAATATTGTATTTCTTTAGTGATTTGAAGCCATATAAGGGTAGAAATAACTTTAGGAAAGATTATTAAGGAGAAGAAATAGGAAAAACAATGTTTAAAAATAAAATTACTTGGCTCTATGAGGTTTTAGACCGTAGCGCCGCTATTTTCAAAATAGCGTAGCGGCCTTGACCGCTACGGCCGATAATGCGGGCGCTACGCTACGTAGCGGCCGCTATTTTGAACCATGCTCTATTGAAAAGTCATGCATCATCCAATAGCTCTGCAACACACTTTGTATTTACTGGCTTCCACCAGTTCATCTTGGATAATTGATTTAGGTGCTATGGAGCATAAGAAAATATGCATCCCCAGTTCTTGTCTTATCTGTCTTTCACACATGCTAGTGTTCATGCTGCCAATGGTTCCCTTACTCAAGTGTATGTGAAACCAGGAATTGTTTGTCTAATGAGGTACTAAAGAGGATGGCACAACTGTCCCTCTGATAGGTTTTTGAGTGTTGGTTGATTCATGGGTTGGACAAAACTCTGGGTTCATTGAGTTATAAATTTTTTTTTTTTTTTTTTTTATGGACCAGTGATCGTATGCACAAACTGGAGTAAAAGAAAAATCCTTGGCGAAGTGCATTACACAATCGATCGGATATAGGGCTGATTCATCGAATCTCAGAGACCTCAAGTTAACAGACGTTACCCGATCGATCGGATGGTTGGCCCGATCGATCGGATGGTGAAGAGTTCTATGCAGATTTGAAGTTCTGTTTCTAATTTCTTTCAAACTGCCTCTTTTAGTCCTAATCAACTTAGGCAACCTTAAGCACATCCCCAAGCCCATTTATAGGACTCTTTGGCTACCCTAAAGACAGACCTCTCTCATTGTTCTGAGCAAGAAATCCTATTTGAGAGAATTATTCTTCTCTAGAGCATCCATTGAAGAGTTGTGCTGCAGAGTTCATCTAGAGAGCAATTTCTTCTACATCTCTTGTAGAAGATTATCTTCTTTCGTAGGAGATTTGAGGAGTCAAGTGGATTTGAATATGTCGCAATCAACAGTGTGAAGTCATTGAGGCGTGAAACTACACAAGATGTAACTGTAGTCCTTAGGTAGTGATTATCTGGGAAGGGATCTATGAGTGTCTTGTGATTGCGAGATTCATAGTGCTTGACTATTGATCCAGTTTGGATCCGTGAAAAGTTTAGGTCTTTTACATTATATCTGGTGTCCTTGTGGTGTGCGTTTTTGCTATTTATTTCCGTTGCATAGTATATTGTTTTTTTCACACATTGGGCTGTTGAGTTGACCAATCTAGAGATCTTAAAGAAATTTCATGTGGTATCAGAGAAGGTTGCACAAATTTGCCGTGTTTGATCCTTTGAGATTTCTAGAATGGTGCTAAATCAAGAAGGTACATCAACTACAAAGCCTCCCTTGCTTGATGGTTCAAATTATGCATACTGGAAGCAAAGAATAATTGGTTTTCTTAAGTCCATTGATGATGGTGTCTGGGATATTGTTGAGGATGGTTACTCCAAACCAACAACTGTGACTAATGGGCAAACTGTTCTTAGACCAAAAGCCCAATGGTCTAAGGATGAGAAGCATACCTCCACTGCAATAATAAGGCGATGAATGGTATAAAAAATGGAGTGACTGCTGAAGAGTTTCATAGGATTTCCACATGCAAAACTGCAAAAGAAGCATGGGATGTCTTACAGACGGTATATGAGGGCACGTATACCTTCAAGCAATCTAATTTGCATAGGCAGAAGAAAATTTTTGAAATCATTGTGATGGAAGAAGATGAGACCTTTGATCAATTCTATGTTAAGCTGAATGATATTGTCAATTTTGTTTTCAACTTGGGCGAGGAAATACCAAAAAACAAGATTGTCAAAAAAATTTTGAGGTCTCTACCTTCGAGGTTTGATTCTAAAGTTGATGCAATTAAAAAAAATAAAAATAATAAAAATAAAAATAAAAATAAAAAAACTGGAATGTAGATACCCTCAAGGTAAATCAGCTAGTTGGAAATCTTCAGACTTTTGAAGCAAACCGTTTGGATAAGGGAAAATCTAAGGATAAAGGTATTGCTTTGAAAGTTGTCAAAGAATCTACAAAGAAACCTGCCAAGTGGAAGAGTTCTGATTCTGAAAAGAGAATTGAGACTGATTGTAATATTGAGCCTAAACATGATATAGCTTAACTCATGAAGTGCCTCAAGGAGTACATGAAATCAAAGCAAGCCAAGTGAAACAATTCTAAATCTGAGAAAATGGATTCTTCAAAAGGGACTAAGTGTTATGAATGCCAAGGCTTTGGTCCTTTTTCTAATGAGTGTGCCAACAAGAAAAGAAGAATTCTAAGAAAAAGACTCTTAACACAACATGGGATGATGAATCTTATGAAGAAGAGAAAGAAGAAGATAAAGGAACCCGAGTCTGATCCATCCCAAACTGTAAATGGCAAGTTCATGGCTTTCATGGCTAAATCTGTGTCTGACAATGATTCTGATGAAGATAATGATGAAGATGAGGTGTCAGATCAAGAACAGAACTTGGAAGAAAAATATCACTCCGCATTTAATGATTCTGTGAGGATGATAGAATATCGGAACAAGGTCACAATCAAACTGAAAGCCTCTGAAGAAGAAAACTCTACTTTGCAAAATGAGTTAAGAGTAAGCAATTAAAAAGGTTGATCTCTTAGAAAGTCAAAAAAACTACTTGGCTGAAAATTTGACTCATGAAAGTCAGAAACTTGAAAAGGCTTAACAAGAGATTAAGAATTTGAAGACAAAGTTGCAGATTGTGAAAACTGAGAAAGAAGAGTCAGAGGTTAAATAGGCTTCTCTAAACAAGATGAATACTAGTTCGAAAATTCTTAAAGACATCTTGTGCAGTTAGAAGTCTCCTTTTGAGCGGTCTCGATTATGATCATGGTGCATCCACTTCGACGAGTAAAGGTAAAATTTTGTTTGTTTCAAGTGTTGCACACACTACTCCACATACTGCACATATAAATAATGTGTTGAGTAGTTCCAAGAAAAAGAATGTGTCACACATGCATGCACATCCACTTGTCATCATTGCGAAATGAAAGGACACATTCATCCCCATTGCAAGAAGCTGCAAAGTCTACCAAAGACCAAGCAATGGTGAAAGAATTTCACTCCACCTAAGACAACTGCAATTTGGGTAAGATCTGATTTGCCTAAGGAAGTTGCTCACATTGTAATGAAAAATCAAACTACACAAGTGTGCTGGCTACATACAAAAAGCCCTGATCAAGAATATCAAGCTCCCACCCCCAGTGCTGCTACGAAGATACAATTCCGAGAGAGCTATTGATCCTAATTGACAAGTATGCTGCATGTTAACATCATTAGTTGTCAATTATGGACAAAAACGAGGAGAGATGGCATATGCTAGATCAAGGGGGAGAAGAAGAAATTCAGAGAGGAAGCCAGAGACAATACAAGTCTACAAGTGTTGATTAGACAATATAGATCTACTAGTGCTAATTGCTGATTTTTTTTAAAGTCAATGCATTTTGGGTAGATCAATTTGTATTGTCCCAAGGAGTTTTGTCCATGAATCGCCAAAGGGGGTGATTGTTAGGTTTTTGAGTGACTCTATGTTCATTGAGTTGTAATTTTTATTTTTTTTATGGACCGGCGATCATATGCACAAAGTGGAGTAAAAAAAAATCACTAGCGAACTGCATTACCCGCTCGATCAGATATAGGGCTGATCGATCAGATCTCGGAGACCGTTCAGTTAACAGATACCCAACCGATCGGATGGCGAAGAGTTCTACGCGGATTTGAAGTTCTGTTTAATTTCTTTCAAACTGCCTGTTTTCGTCCTAATCAACTTATGCAACCTTAAGCACGTCCCCAAACCTATTTATAGGACTCTTTGGCTACCCTAAAGATAGACCTCTCTCATTGTTCTGAGCAAGAAATCCTATTTGAGAGAATTATTCTTCTCTAGAGCATCCATTGAAGTGTTGTGCTGCAAAGTTCATCTAGAGAGCAATTTCTTCTACATCTCTTATAGAAGATTATCTTCTTTCGTAGGAGATTTGAGGAGTCAAGCGGATTTGAATATGTTGCAATCAACAGTGTGAAGTCATTGAGGCATGAAACTACACAAGATGTAACTGTAGTCCTTAGGTAGTGATTATCTGGGGAGGGATCTATGAGTGACTTGTAATTGCAAGATTTATAGTGCTTGAATATTGATCCAATTTGGATCCGTAGTTTTTCATCCAGTTTGGGTTTTCCACGTTATATCCGGTGTCCTTGTGGTGCGTGTTTTTGCTAAATATAAATATTTCCTCTACATATTATATATATATATTTTTTTTTTGTTTTTTTTTTTTTTTTTTTTCACACATTGGGCTGTTGAGTTGACCAATCTAGAGATCATTCACAAACCTTCAGCCTCTCTAAGGAGCCTCCCCTTGAGCTTGACCCAACCTCTGCTCCTCCATCACTTTGCAAGTCCACTTTCCCCTCATCCCCATGATCTTATGGCTTTTCTCATTCCCCTTTAATTGTGACTCTATCCTCAATATCTAGTCCTAATTCCTATTCACAGATTGTGAAGCATGAGTGGTGGAAAGAGACAATGTAGGAGAAATTTGATTCTCTTCAATCCAATCACGTATGGGATATTATTCCAAGTCCTTTTGCAAAAAAATAGGTTGCGAATGGATTTATTACATAATGCTTAAATCTGATGGTTCTTCGAACCATTACAAATTTCCAACCCTAAACCATATCTATTGCCCAACCCAAAAGTAACAAATCAGAACCCAGCCCTATCCTCGGCCAAACCAAACCCAAAACCCTCTTCACCAAACCCAAACCCAGAGTGAGAAAAAAAAGGGCAGAGAAAGAGAGGAACACAAAGTACACACACACACAAAAAAAAAAGAAAAAAAAAGAAGCAAAAGACAGTCAAAAAACATACCTGGCACCGTCGAGCTCCGCTGTCACCATCGCCCACGTATGCCAGCCCTACCGCCTCACAGTGCCACCATCATCTCCCGCCTCGCCATCGCCTCCCCATCTCCTCCCACTACCAACGTAGCAACTCGTCGCAGCCACCATCGCCACACACCATCTGCACCGATGACCCATCGCCTCCCCCTTTTTCCCCTTCCTCTTTCTACTCCAGCAAACTCGTCCAAGCATAGCCCTCATCTCCTTTCTTCCTTTATTCACGTCCAATAGTAACAAAAGGAGTCAACACCCTTTTATTTATTTATATTCTGTGTTGGGTCATTGACAAGAGTAAGGGTTCTTGGACATGGATCATTCCCCATAACACATGCTAAGCCCACTGTTTGGGCTTGAATTCGAGCCAGGATTGGCCCAATTGTAATAAAAAAAAAACAAACAAACAAACAAAAAAAAAAATAGAAACAGTAGTGTTATACAGCAATCCCAGCGACATGTCTACCCGCGGCAGAGGACACGCCCCAAACACCAAGACCTTCAAATAACAATGGCGACAACAATGGACACGGAGGGAACGACCACAAAATAGAACATATCCCACATGTGGAACATTCCGTCGCCGGTGAACCACAAGAAACTTGTCCGTAGTTCATGCAGCACATACTTGAAGAAAAACTGATTACGATGAATTTTAGTGTCGACAAGATGACCACCAAAACGGTGCGTGTTGATGTTCCCGATTTCTATGGGCGCATGGATGTGAAAGTCTTCACCGACTAGATTACAACACTTAAAGATTATTTTGAACGGTATAACATGGATGAAGAAAAGTGTGCTCCCTTCGTAAAAATGGATGAAGGGTGCAGCACGTGTTTGGTGGCATAGTATAGATGAAAGGAATGCAAATCACAAGATACCTCTCATGAACACATGGGAGGAGATGAAAGAAAAACTAGAAGACGAGTACCTATCAGTTGACTATGTTGATTCCCTCTTTGATCAACTAGTTGACTGTAGACAAGGGACTTCCACGGTGGATGACTTCACAGAAAGGTTCCATGATATCATGGTACGATGTAAGGTGTCTAAGACTGATCGTCAAGCTATCTCCAGATACAAGCGAGAATTGCATCAAGAGATTCAAAGAGAATTGACTACACTCGATTTTCAAAGCATTGAAGAAGTTCATCGCATGGCACTTCGCATCGAGGATTGGTTGAAGCATCCATATTCAAGGCATTTCGGAGAATCTCTTCAAAGGAGAAACTCCAATACGACTTATCAGCAAATTGTTCCATCACAAAATTCCATCTGACAAGCTCCAGCGCAAAATCTCAAGGCAAGTACCGCCTCAGAATCAAGCCCCCCTCCAATTCATGCAAATAAAGGGAAGAATGCTGTCAATCCTTCACGGCAAAGGATTCACATCGAGTGCTATCGATGCAAAGGCAAAGGACACTATGCTTCTAAATGCCCAGGTATAAAGAATCTTCATTATGCCCACAATGAAGAAGATGCCTACAAATCGGAGCATGTTGATGAAGAGTACGAGGTTGAAACCCAATATGCAGAGCAGGAAGTTTCACCCGAGCAAGGAGATCTTTCATTCTATCAAGCTGAGACAAAAGGAAAGATATTATTCATTCATCGCCTTTCCATCACCACTTAAGGGGAAGTTGAAGATTGGAGACAAACCACCATATTTTGCTCCACGGCGAACTGTCGGGATAGACTATGCAATCTCATTTGGAGGAGGCAAGATGAATGTATTGTCCCAAGAAGTTGTTGAAAAATAAAAGCTTCCAACAAAGAAACACCCGACCCCTTATAAGGTCTCTTGGGTAAATGAAGCAACCATTTTAGTTACCAAACGGTGTCAAATAACATTTAAAAGTGGTGGTTATGAAGATTCGATTGGTGTGATATCATTCCCATGAATGTTACTCACATTACAGAATACCCATACTATCGAGTATAAGGGTCGCAAAGTTACCCTTCTTCCCCTTAAGACTCCTACTGCCCCGACAAAGCAATCAACATCAGTCCCATCAAAGCAAGTTGAATCCAAGCCAAATTCTCGTATTCTTTCAATGCGAAAATTTGAAGAAGAAAGCAAAGAGCAAGGAGTTTTCTATGCCTTTATGCCACAAGAATTCAAAAAGGCAAAAGATAAGAAAACAATTTCTCCACCACCAAAAATCAAGTCCTTATAGCATGATTTTAAAGACTTGGTTCCAGGAGATCTTCCAAAAGATCTACCGCCTATGAGGGACATTCAGCATGCTATTGATATGTCCCCGGTTCCTCAATTCCAAATTTAGCTGCTAATCACATGAGCCCTACAGAACATACAGAATTGAGAAAGCAAGGTACAGAACTCCTCTAGAAGGGTTACATTCGCAAAAGCATGAGTCCTTGTCCGGTACCCGCCCTCTTAACTCCTAAGAAAGATGGTTCTTGGCAAATGTGAGTCGACAACCGCGCCATCAACAAGATCACTATTAAGTACCAGTTTCCAATACCCAGGTTGGATGACATGCTTGATATGACGGCCGGATCATCAGTCTTCTCAAAGATTGATCGTAGAAGCGGATATCATCAAATCCGTATTCGGCCAGGAGATGAATGGAAGACAACAGTCAAGACTAAATTGGATTGTACAAATGGTTGGACATGCCGTTCAGATTATCCAATGCTCCCAGCACTTTTATGAGGGTGATGACACAGCTTCTACAGCCCTTCCTCGGCAAATTTGTCATCGTGTTTTTCGACGACATCTTGATCTTCAACAAGTCAAAGGAGGCACATATTGATCATCTAAGGTATGTAACGCATGCACTTCGCAAAGAAAAATTTTACATTAATTTAAAGTGCACATTCCTAAGATCCAAAGTCATATTTTTGGGATTTGTTGTATCGGCCCAAGGAGTAGAATCTGATCCAGCAAAGATCAAAGCAATCATAGATTGGCCTCTTCCCAACACTATCAAAGAAGTACGGAGCTTTCATGGATTGACCACTTTTTATAGGAGATTTATTTGCAATTTCAGCACCATTATGACTCCTATAACTAATTGCATGAAGGAGACATGAATTGGACCAACGCAACCACTCAGGCATTTGAACAAATCAAGCAGAAAATGATCGAGGCACCTATTTTGAAACTTCCAGACTTAGACAAGGTCTTTGAAGTTAGTTGTGATGCTTCGCAAGTAGCGGAGTCTAAAGTCACAATCGGCATCCAGTTGCTTACTTTAGCGAAAAGTTGAATGACTCTAGCAAGAAGTATTCACCATATGACCTGGAATTTTATGTAGTAGCACAAGCTCTTCGTCATTGGCGTTACTATTTGATCAGAAAGGAATTTGTGTTGTACTCCGATCATGAAGCTTTGCAACATATGAACTCACAGAAGAAGATGGGTTCCAACCATGTCAATTGGAGTGCATATCTATAGGAACTCACATTTGTCTTGCGTTATAAATCAAGCACGGAAAATAAGGTAGCAGATGCCTTAAGTCATCGTTCTCCCATTCTCATGACAATTTCCATCTCAGTACCAAGTTTTGAAGAAATTCACAGAGAATATCCAGATGATCATGACTTTGGACGCATTTACAAAGATCTTCTCAATGGTGAGTTTTCTGAGCATCCAAAGTTTAACATACATGATGGCTATCTCTTTCATGGAAATCAGTTATGCTTGCCAGCTACATCTATCTGCGAGTATGTCTTACGAGAGTTACATGGTGACGGATGCAGTGGACATCTAGGGTGTGATAAAACATTAGCTATTGCAGAGGATCCCTTCTTTCGGCCACGCCTAAAGACAAATGTTGCCAAAATTTATGAACTATGCAGAGTATGCCAGCTTGCAAAAGGACAAAAGAAGAACACTAGATTATATCAGCCCCTTCCTATCGCACATGTGCCTTGGCAAGATCTTAAGATGGATTGTCTCGGGCCTACCAAAAAATAGCACAGAAGGTAGATTCTATTTTTGTTATGGTGGGTAGATTTTCCAAGATGACACACTTATACCATGTTCTAACATAGCAGATGCAAGGAAAATTGCCACTCTTTTCTTCAAAGAGATTGTTTGTCTACATGGTCTTCCCAAGACTATAGTGTCCAACAGAGATACTAAATTAATGAGCTTTTTCTATAAGACTTTATCGCATATGATGAAGACTAAGCTTCAATATTCAACTCCCTATCATCCTCAAACCGATGGCCAAACTGCCTATCAACCAAAGCTTAGGAAATCACGATGTCTCGTCAGAGAACATCTCTTAATGGGATCTTATTTTGCCCATGGTAAAGTTTGCCTACAGTAACTCTGTAAACAGAACAACAAGAAGATCACCATTTGAAGTTGTCACATGAGTCAAGCCACGTCTCCTTATTGATTTGAGTCCTTTAAGAGTTGAAGCTAGGCCTAGCCAAGAAGCTGAATAATTCGCACGGCACAGGAAAGACATTCATGATGAGGTTCGCCAACAAATTTCCAAAAACAATGAGAATCATAAACAGCATGCAGATACT
Organism: Umbellularia californica; assembly: GCA_028538565.1. NCBI lineage: Eukaryota > Viridiplantae > Streptophyta > Magnoliopsida > Laurales > Lauraceae > Umbellularia > Umbellularia californica. The sequence continues at coordinate 60,328,040 of JAPQWN010000001.1, forward strand.
CGAAGGCGCCATGTCGAATTTGATGAAGGAGATATGGTCGTGGTACGAATGAGGCCCGAACGGTTCCCATAGGTATATACAAGAAACTCCACCCAAGAAGGGCAGGCCCGTTCAAGATTCTGAAGAAAATCATCTCCAATGCTTATGTGCTCAATCTTCCGCCTGGCATGCATATCAGTTCCACATTCAATGTCAAAGATCTCACAATTTATCATGGGCATTATCAAAATGAATCATTTGAATAAGCTATCTGGCTTCCCATGGCTCTAGCTCCACGCTAAGAAATTGAAGATGTCTTTGATGATCAACTGATATCAACAAAGAATGGTGGCTTTCACAAGTTCTTGTTCAAGTGGAAAGGCAGATTAATTTCTGAGGTTACGTGGATCACTGCCATAGACTTTCAACAACTCAATCCAGATTTATAGGAAAGGTACCAAGCTGATAACTCGCCGGAGTCGAGTTTCTCCGAGCCAGGGAGAGCTTATGCAAGCCAGACTATTGGGCCCCCTCTTAAGTTTTATACCCGAAGCTCCAAACCCACAAAGGAGCAGTAAGTCCACATTTGCAGCTAATCTTTCAAGCTGACTTCTTAGGGGAGAAATTGGCACCGCCCTATACTACACCATCCTATGCTATGTGGACAGTTCCCTTAGTTTTGGTTAGCATGCTAGGATAGAACAATGACTGCTTGTCTATATAAGGAGATGCAATCTTCTCCGATGGGGACATTGAATATGAAGTAGAATTGAGCTTCCTCTTGATTGTGTGTGTATCCTATATGTGGTGTGAGGCCAAGACAACTTGATCCATAAGGAACCCTATCCTTAAGCCATTTGGATTGAAGAGTAGCCCATTGGGTGCTCTTCCCCATTCCTACCCTGCGTTAATCATGCATGAATCGTGATAAAAGAATAGATTCATAATAGACAAAACTGAATAAAGAATCATAGTGATCTTCTCTTGACATCACAGTGACTCTAGCGTGACCATGGACATCGCTCATTCTCTCAACGGCGACTCCAACACATTGCTCATTCTTTTAACGGTGACTCCAACATGACCGTGGGAGCGGATAGAAGGTACACTAGTACCGAGGTGAGCTTCAGGACACCTCAAATATAATACTACACTGCAGTGAGTTCACTAAATCCACACTCAGCTTGGCATAGCCTTAAGGGATTGAAGCTGAGTGGTGCCGATGCTGATAATCATGATGGAATGGTATGACAAAAGGGAATTGTTCAATGTACGGATCGGATCTTAGAAATAAAGATCTCTAACAAGCTATAAAAAGGAGCTCTCCAATGAGTTATAAAAGAAGCTCTCCATCTATCTCAGACTGACTAATTACATGTTGAATGGATGGAACAAATAGTATATTGAATACCAAAATAGATAACCGATGACCCAACGTCACATGGTATCAATGGACTAAACAATGCAAACAACAAAAACCTAACTCTTTGTATTCACAATTTACCAACACCGAAGTCTAAACCGATTTGGACAACATTTCAGTACAAAAAGGAAGGTCCCAAATGGGTGAGAAAAGTAGATTTGGATCCGGGCAACTTGGAAAGTCCTTGCAACGAATGTGTGTTAATCAACCTAAGAAACCCACCAAGGATCCAGTCTATCCTAGAAGAAGCGGGTAGTACACTACGCGCTAAGTCCCACAGTGACCCACATACATCAATGAGATATCATTCAAGAAATCGTTATGATCATCCTGCTAGGTCTTGGGTTGCCTTGGACATGCAGCATGAAAACATTCACCTCTATGTGCCCTTAGGATCCAGATGTCGGGTTTTCATACCCTTGGCGCATTCAGAAGGTGATAGACATCCAAAATCCTAAGTTCGAATACCGTGCTCCACATCCCCCCATGAAATCCAAGGAGTGAGTGTTAGCTAAATACATTACTTCCCACAAGTCTCAAGTGTAAATAGTGTTGGTCAGGTTCATGGTACAAGGATCCACCTAATTCTAAGTTGAAAGTCCCCCCAAACCAAGGGAGATCATTTAAATGGGGTTTCTATCACTTCAGTGGCGTAAGAGTCCTCAAACTAGGTCCAAAGGGGGTCACAACTTGACCATAAGGTCACAAGTTGAGTGGAGAAAGAGAATTGTAACTCAAGGGCAGATCGGCCATCGAAGGGTTCAACAGTTGAGGCTTGGTTCGTGTCAAAGGGGTGAAGTTTGGTCATGACATGTTTGTAAGGCCCACAATTCATTGGGAAAAGATAGAACTCAAATCCAAAGAAAATAGGGTCAAAACCGTCCCCGACAAAGGATAGCCGAGTGAAATAGGTGAACTGCCGAGTAGTCACAGGGTGAATTACCGATTGTTCCATGGCTTGCTTCTAGACTAGGCATGATTATGCGCTCAGCTAAATGTCAGGCTTTAGGAATGCAGTCAGTTGTTTGTCTGCTATGTTATCAGCTGAATGGGCTTTCGGCTAGCCATGGAGCTTCAGCTATGCAGTTGGCTGTTCCAATGCTAGGTGAAATTTTTGGTCCTTTCCCCTCTTTTCCTAAGCCCATTTTTGGCGAAACTTTGGGGCACTTGTTTGGGGTAATTTATTACTCAAATTAATCCCTTAATTACTAAAAAAACATAATTAAAATTGCAAACAAAAAATGAGCTGGAAATCGGGTTTTCTAAGCTTAATACATTGAATAAAACATGTAAATCACCAAAATTGCAAGTTAATGATGAAATTGGAAATTGATCACTTGCCTTGGGTTCCCGAACTTCAAAAAAATAATGGGGAAACACCTCAAACCTTGGTGGGACCGGTGTACAAAACCAAACAGCCGATCACCCTATAAAATGTCCAAAAATTGTAAAATGAGTGAGGGATTCGAATTTGGCCACGAAAATAGGGGTACACGGCTGGATTTCTACCTTTTACAGTATACTAAAAATTGAGAATGATCCATTACTTCTAAGTGCTCCGAAATTGAGGAGTTCGTCGTGAGAGGGGGTAGTCTGACTCAGAAATCAATGAAAATGGACGTGGACGTGCGCAGAAAGGAGGTGAAGCTTTCTACCGGACCAAAATTTTGATTTGCAAGGCGAATGGAGATGAATTCCAGCGAGAGGGCTAGCTGGAACAGAAAGACAGAGACGAGAGGAAGTGAAAGAATGAGCTGGGTACTGTTGGAGGATATTTATAAAATATATTTTGATGGAATTACAAGTTTGCCACTCATTTTATGGACACAATTAATTTGGCCTAAATGAGGGTCTTCCGAACATCGGAACGTTCTAGAGTCTTCACGAAAGTTTTCTCCAAATGCAATTAGCTTTCCAGCAAGCCCAAAATCACAATTTTTGGAGACTTTTAGGGAAAAATGAACTTTTACAGAAATGACTACAGTTAAACAAAAGGGCCAACTGACATAACGGTTTTCAGACAGCGGTCACGAGTTGAACATGAAAGTTTTCTGACATAACTCGGACTATGTAATGAACCTAACCCAATATTTTTCTAAAATGCCCAAAATATCCTCGACACTGGTCAAAGTACCAAACTACCCTTTTCTAAGTCGGAATGTGATCAAAACAAAGTTCAACCAATTTGGACATTAATCGAACACTAAATCCTAATTAATTAACCATTAAACACACTTAATTAGCATTTAATCAAGGTAATTAGGCACCGGGTCTTATAGGAACCTTGTCTTCTTGACCGTTATGAGGCCCAATATTTCTTGTGATGTCCATCTTGTGAGCCGATTCATGATGAATCCTCGACATCTCTGCATGGCTCCAATCAAGAAGACCATTTGATATTTTCTTGGTACTGCTACATGTGGGCTATTTTTTCAAGCTAGATATGCTCTCCACCCTGTTGTCAGCGATACAAACTAGGCTGGTTGTTCCAACAATCACAGATTCACAACATTATGGTGCATGTAACTTGGTGAGAATTGATTTCACGGACATGCAAGAAAAAGGAACAGCTCTCAACGTCTTACACCAAGGCTGAGTATCACTCTATGCCCTTAACTTGCACCAAAATCTTTTAGCTTCAGGGACTGTTTTTCGAGCTTAGCTATGCTCAGGATCATGTGGCACCATCTATATTAATAAAACCAATACCATTCAAATTTTGAGAAACTGTCTTTCATAGATGGACTAAACATATTGATGTTGACTGTCACTTCAACCAAGAAACCTTTGATGACAATATCATTACTCTTCCTCATGTCTCTTCTGATCTCCCGATTGCCGATGCCTTCACCAAAGGTTTGGCACATGCTCAGCATCAACTTCTTAATTACAAATTGTTGCGAGTTGACTCCTCACCATCAGTTAGAGGGGGAGGGGAGGGGAGAGGAGAGAGGGGCATTAAAGATAAAGCTGCAGACTACTGAATATTTTCTGGGATATATTGCAGTGTACAATAATCCCTAGTGAATTAGAATCATCCAATTAAAGGGAATCATCCCAACCAAGGGGCTATAATTGTTGTAGTCCCAGTTAAAAGGAATTTCCACAATCAAGGGATAGTATTACTGTAATCCCATTGTAAATAGAGGAGACATAAACCATAAGAAGGGAGGACCTCTCAACAAGATGGGTACCCAATTCATTCCAATGTTAGTGTTCTCTTGTGATTGTGATAACTTGTCAAAGGCCCCATAAATGTTCCCCTTGCATTGCCCATGTTCTCAATTCTTCAGATGACTCATTATTTTGTTTTTCAAGACCTGAAAATGAGATGGATGATCATTGGCGATTGTGAGAGAAAACTCTCAAAAGAAAAGTCTTTCACCATTCCAATCCTCAATTAGTATCGAGAACATAAGTACTGGGATCGTTGTTTGTAAAAACATTTGCATTGGCGATGATAGATTTTGATAGTTACCTTTTTATATTCAATTATAGATACTTGTGCATTTGTTAGTATATCTTGTATTGGTTGATGGATATTGATGATTTTCCCTTCCACATTTTATTATATACTTTTATGCATTTTGAAATAACATATTATACTATTATTACTAGTTAATAGTTTTATTTTTACCTTTGTGCTTTGCCACGTGTCAGATTGTCAATCCCAAGCCTGTATGAAGGGGGGTTGCGACAAATTGGAAGCTGGCGATAAAATTCTAGAAATGTCTACGAGTTCTATTGAAACTTATGTTAGTTTTATATACATCCAATTAGTAAATGCACCTGTATTGTTACGACGTTCCCTGAAAGCAACACATTGCATCAAGACCCCATTGTAGTGTGAAGTGAGCAAGGGTAGGTTAAGGCATCCCATAGGCATACATGCATCTTAGGCATAAGTGTGAAAGGAGAATTAAGCTAAGACTCCTACAAATTGAATGCCAAACATGAGTTAAGAAAGCAACCAACAAACTAAGATTGGCCTCTTGGAATGTGGGTACTTTGGCTGGGAAAAGCATTGTGTTGGTAAATATTATGAAAAAGAGGGTAAACGTAGCTTTTCGGCAAGAGATTAAGTGGAATGGGGAGAAAGATATCTCAAGGATGCTTTTTGTTCACGAAAGTGTAACTCTAGAAACAAGGGAGGCCTTGTAGTTTACAAGGATAAAGATAAGATTGTTGAGTATAAGAGAAAGAATGATAGATTTATACTGGTTAAGATTGTATTAGATACTAAAATATAAATGTTGTATGGAATTATAGGACCTACAAATAGTTTTTGGGAACCAATAAAAAAATTAATGCAAGTTGTACCAAGTGGGAAAAGTATCATAATTGGAGGAGACTTTGATGAGGTCAATGAGGGAAAAGGAAGATGGTTATGATGGAGAAAATGGAGGATATAGGTTTCAACAAAGAATGATATGGGGAAAGCTATTCTTGACTTTGCCATGTTCTTCTATCTCGCAAGAACTAACATTTTGAGAAAAATGAACATTTTGTGAAATTTAAGAGTGGCTTTAATAGGCCACAAACAGATTACTTCTATGCGAAGACCATAAAAGTCATCCCAGGAGAGACTTTCCCGTGGGTTGTTAATTCACGGAACTGAACATCAAATAAGTGAAGTATAGCCTAAAAGTATACATGAAAAACATTCAAAGAATGAAAGCACTTTGAGAAAACATAAAATAACTTGGTGGTGGAATCCAAAAGTCAAAAATGCAATAGTTGATATGAAAACTGTACTTAAAGAATAATAGTTAAAAGGTGACTGAAGACACCATTGGAAACCCTTTCAACAATGACTCTTGAAGGCTCAATGCCTGATGACTCTGCTTCAACAATGCTCCTCATAAAACATCGTTTTCTGCGCATTTTCTACATTCCTCTACAAATAAAAACTTAGACTAATATTCAATTTATCAAGCTGTTAATTCGCAACTGTCCTGGCTTGTGCTGCAATCTTCTATTAATTTGTATGTCTCTTATTATTCATCAGTGACCCTAAAATATTAAAGACCATTATTCCACTATTGCTTTTGACAATCATTTTTGTTGCAGGTTCATTATTTTAAGGACATGAATTCTGAAGTCTCAACCATGAAAGAGAAATCTATTAAGCCTGCTTTTAGTGGTAAAAACAATCTAGTTACTTGAAAAAAGTAGGGAACATTTGCAGGAAAATGTCATTATTACTTACTCATTCGACAACACAACAGCTTCATCCAGGAAATGTTTTCTTTTCCTTGACAACCGGGACTGCTCCTCCTTAGTTGGAGTAGGAATAATCATAACATCACTAGTAGTAGAAACTGCATCATAACAATTTCTGGTCAATTGGAGCAGTAATATGAACCCAACTCAGGGAACCCATGATCTTTCCATTAGGTATTAAGTAATCCAACATGTTGAACTCAAACTAGCCACTTGACATGATTATTCATGGTCCAACCCACCCTTCAAAAAATTTCGACTAAATGAAACGCTTTAGACAATCTTAACAGCCAAATGGTGGAGATTCTCTCCTTCATTGGCTTAATCAAAATGAAGCTGTTCTATATATTGTGGAGTTAAGAGATTGGGTAGATGAAGCCCTCCAACTGTAAACACCCTCTCATTGAAGATCTCAAGAGGTACCAAAAAAAAAGAAGAATGTTTGAACCATCAATCATCATGCCAGTTCTTCAACTTGAGCAATTCCATCAGATACCTTAACAAATATCCAACTTTAAAACTAACAGGACTCTACGTTTTGCAGAATAAAAGAAAGAGAGGAGGTGCCACATGCCTTCGGAGTTTCAAAATACCCTCGTGCATATAGATATTATGACACATTCCAATTAGTTGCAACGAACAACTTACAAATAACCCCCTCTACTAAATTGTAATTAGAAAGAATGGCACAAATGTAGGTAAAAATGTCACATGTGTACTCTCCATAAATTGTATATATCCCATATATCCTCTCTCTCTCTCTCTCTCTCTCTCTCTCTCTCTCTATCCATCTATCTATCTATCTATCATTAAACTGCCTCCCAGCACTCCATTCACAAGAATTGATGTCAATCAAGCCTAACTTGACCATAATGGACTCAACTGATCTCTTGGAAGTGCTTTCTGTAAAGATATTTAGCACCTGTTCCTTGAAATCGACAAATGGTCTACTGACAAAGTGATAATCAGTTTCTATATGCTTAGTGGGCTTATAGAAGACAGGATTTGAAGCTATATGGATAGTCACCTGACTATCATCAACATTGGGTGGAAATCCATGTTCTTGTAACAGCTGAGGATGATTTTGTTGTATACCTACAGTATACCACGCTCATTATTGTCCATTGTAATCACTAGAATTTGATTGCCATTGTCATTATCCTGGAGATGAAATTAGCATCATTCTAATAATCCTTAGAAATTAGACTACACTCCTTCCATATTTGAACTTTAACATGGCCCAGACCAATTTTCAATCGAAGAGTGAAGTTGATAGGAAGCTAGATACAAGCCCAAAGATATGTCAACGACTCTAAATCTGACAAGAAGAGTCCAGCAGCCCCTTGATCTTCGAAAAAAGAACCACAGCTGAAACCAAAAACCCACTCTCCCAAGAAGGGTTACAACAACCAGACAATGGATGGAGTGAAAACTGCAAAAAACCCAATTGATCGACTCGAACTTGTAAAAATGAGTAACACTTGATCGTTACTCTTGGAGACCATAGGAGAACAATCTTTTGAGCAAGATGCTCTGATACATAGGTAGATTGAAAGAGAAGAAAGAACTCTGGAACTTGTGTGTCCCTCCTTTGGATCGGGCATCTCAATATATATCTTTCTTTGATTTGTTTACAGCAACTAAATCTCCTTTATTGGGGTGATTATAAATTATATCCCCTTAATTGGGGTCTGACTAGACCAAGTCAAATCTTATCATAATACACGAATTGGTGGGCTTGACTCATGGGCTTGCAGAATTGGGCTGGGCCACGTTAACAGAACTTTGAATGTATAGTATATATGAGCATACATGGCTGATCACAAAAACAGACCTTATTCATTCAAAGATCCTTCACTTTGTGTAGCTTTACTGTGAAGTTTCATGCTATCAGAGAAAACCTGTGATGATCAGTTCAAAAAGGATTAAATCAAATTAGTTCTAAACCTTCATCTGCTCTAGCAGGTCCTAGTCCAAGTGGGTCCATCTAAAAAAAAAAAAAAAAATTTGTGTGCAGGAAGTCATGCATGAATCATGAAGACTGGGAAGTTATCTGGGCATAGATCCCACCTAGGTTGGATTTGATATCTTCTCTCTCTAGCTATCTAGTCCTCCAGCATACAATTAGATCAGATCACAAACAAGATGGGTCTTTGATATTAGCAAACTGCAAGATCTCTTTAATGAAATTTTACTGTTACAAAAAACAAAACAAAAAAACAAATCCTGCAAGGTAAGAGAAAAGTTGCAGAAAAGGTCTTACCAAATTGTGTGGTCGACTGTTGTTTATATAGGGATTCAAAGAATCCAATTATTCTACAATCAGGGGCCCAAAATATTACAATGAATCAATATTTGCAATCTATGTCTGATTGCCAGAAATCAGTAATCTAATCTCAATCAATCTAATTACAGCAATATCTCCTATGATTGACTGTTATATATATATGAGAACACACGCAGGTCCCACTATCTCAAACCACCCCACCCCCACCCCCCGATTTAGAGTTAGGTGGAGCATCAATTGGCGGTAGGAGAATCATGGTGAGATTGTCAATCAAGCCCATCTGCGCAGGCCCATTTGAGCCCAATAATTGTATTTTAAGTTAGCTACTGTATTTTAGTAAGTTGCAATTAGTCTAGTCCTAACTCATGTACACTTTCAATATTAGGTAGCTATAATTTAGGATTTGGATTGTATTAGGACACTGTTAATACGGTATTCAACTGTCATATAATGAGAATGAGTAAGCCCTAAGGGGGACACGACATTCACCAAAACAATCCATCCTTCCCATGCGTCTATTACTGATATGGTATCAGAGCCTAGGGTCGAAAACTGCTACACATCCTAGGGCTTCAGTTTCTTCCACATCCAAGGATCTGTAAGATCATCCTTGACATCTTCTAAGGTCTGGAAGCCCTCAGCGCAACTTCAGATCATCACTGATCGTCCCTGATCATCTCTGATCATCTCAGATCAGACGTGGCCCACTTCAGATCATCATCAACACATGCGGAAGCAGCCCAGTGTGATCGCAGGGATTTTCCAGGAATTCTGGTAATTTTTTCAGCAATTTTTATAATTTCAGATCATCATCAACACATCTGCGGAAGCAGCCCAGTGTGATCGCAGGAATTTTCCAGGAATTCTGGTGATTTTTTCAGCAATTTTTATAATCAGAGGTAGGCCTTCTGTCAATTTCTGTGGAATTTCAATTTTATCCACTTGATTTCATCACAGCCACACAAAATCTTGGATCTGAATTGGATTCTGCTGAGACTACTTCTGCTGAGACTACTTCCATTAGTTGCATAGAAGATCTGTGCATCCATCTGTACCCTCTGAATCTGTCATCAGTTCGCCTGGTGGTGCCCACGTGCATAACAACACCTTGACGACAGGCTCGTCAATGCAGTTTTTTTGTTACTGTTTGTAACATTCATCAGCGCAGGACTCTGTACACATCTCTGCCACTTCATTTCTTCTATCAGCGCATATCTCTGCCACTAGAAACTGTTCTGGGAACAGTTCCAGACAAATTTTTTTTAAACTGTTCTAGCGCTGGTTCTATTTTAGTATCTGTTGACTGCTAATTCTTCTTTAAAAATCTCATGGCCATGGAAAAATCTGAAATTGCCCCGGTTCACTTTGATGGAAAGAATTATGCCTCATGGGCCTTCCAATTTCAAATCTACTTAGAAGGAAAAGAACTGTGGGGATATATTGATGGGTCTGAAAGTAAATAGGAGGAAGATGACAAAAAGATTTCCGCCTAGAAAACTAAGGACGCTAAAATCAAAACTTGGTTACTGGGCTCTGTTGAACCGCATTTTTTCCTCAACCTGAAACCTTACAACACTGCCCGTGAGATGTGGGACTACCGTAAAAAGATTTATCAGCAAGACAATGCTGCTCGCCAATTTCAATTGGAGCTTGACATCTCTCAATTTACTCAAGGCTCCCAGTCTATCCAAGAATATTACAATGGGTTTCAATGATTGTGGTTTGAATATGATAAGATCAAGTTTGCCACTATGTCTAAAGCTCTTATACCCGAACTCCTTTCCTTACAGCAAAATGGCCATCCGGACCAGTTTCTCATGAAACTTCATTTGGAGTTTGAGACAGTTAGATCAAACTTGATGAGCCGGGCTTCTCTTCCCAGCTTAGATGACTGTCTTCAGGAACTTATGCGAGAAGAAAAACGTCTAGTTACCAAAACTTCTATGGAACAACAGAGATCTAATGAGGCTCCACTTGCATATGCCACTACAACCAGACCGCTTTCTCGGGACATCGGTAAAGTTCAATGCTATAACTGTAAGAAATATGGTCATTATGTAAATCAATGCATGGCTAAAATCTGCAAATATTGCAAGGCCATTGGTTACGTTATTGAAGAATGTTGAAAGGCTTGAAATTCTACTTCCCGCAACTATGTGTCGTTTGCCCCTAGTACTTACACGGTACAGTCGGCTCTTAGTGCTTACACAGTGACTTCTCAACCATATGCCCCCTCTAATTTCAGTGGTTCACTACAATTTGATTCTTCTTCACAGCCTGGTTCCTCTTCACAATCTACGTCCCTAGCTCCTTTCACTCCTAATATAGTAAATCAAATTATTATCATTGCCTTGGCATCAATGAACATCTCAGGTACTGATTCGTCTCTTTCTCATACATGGTACTTAGACTCTGGCACGAGTAACCATATGACATCTTCACCCACAACATTACAACATGTGGTTCCTTACACTGGTTATCTTACTGTTCAAATTGCCAATGGAGGCCATCTTCCCACCACCTCTATTGGTGATACCCCTGGCTCATTACCATTAACCAATGTTTTAGTGTCTCATCATCTTGCTACCAATTTAGTTTCAGTGGGTCAACTTGTTGAGGATAATTGCAAAGTTTCTTTTTCTTCTTCTGGCTATGTTGTGCAGGACCGGGAGTCGGGGGAGCTGATCGTGAGGGGGCCTAAGTGTGGTAGACTGTTTCCCTCCCAGTGTCTGCATTTATTCAGAATAAATCTTTACACCAGTTGTTTTGTTTTTTTCTTGAGAATAATTCTCGGTTGTGGCATAATCGACTTGGTCATCCGAATGCTTCTACGATTTCTACTTTATTCAAATCTGGATTATTAAATAAAACTATTGATTCTGTTTCTTTTGAATGTGATGTTTGTAAATTAGGAAAGTAAAACTTTACCTTTTCCTCACACCACAACACGGAGCACTAAATGTTTTGATTTAATTCACAGTGATGTTTGGGGCATTGCTCCTCACCTTTCCCGTGGCCATTTCAAGTACTTTGTCACATTCATTGATGACTACAGTAGGTTTGCTTGGGTTTATCTATTGCATTCTAAGTCTGATGTTCTTAATGCATTTCAATTTTTCTTAGTTATGTTGAAACCCAATTTTCAAAATGCATTAAAACTTTGCGCTCACATTCAGGGGGGGAGTATGTTTCCAATAAATTTCAATCTTTCCTAAAGACTAAAGGAATCATTTCTCGAAATACCTGTCCATATACTCTGCAACAAAATGGAGTCGCAGAATGGAAAACAGGCATCTCCTTGATGTAACTAGAACACTACTAATTGAATCATCAGTTCCTCCTCGTTTTTGGGCTGAAGCTCTCACCATTGCAGTATATCTAATAAACCGTCTTCCATCACCTACCATTACTCAATTAACACCACATTTTAAACTATTTGGTCATCATCTGATGGTTGATCATCTATATACCTTTGGTTGTTTTTGCTTCGTTCATCTACCCCCCAAAAAATGAACAAAATTAACCGCACAATCTCGCCGGTGTGCATTTCTGGGTTATACCACTAATCAAAAAGGTTTTGTTTGTTATGATCCCATTAGTCGTCGCATCAGGGTTTCTCGCAATGTTATTTTCTTTGAAAATCAGTATTTTTTCAAACTCACTTGGATTGTCCTCATCCATCTTCTCCTGCTATCGTGCCGAATTTTTCAGATAAAACAAGTGTTACTAGGTTTCATCCTGACTTGTTTATCATTGTTGGGAAAAACCTACCACTACAGATGCCCGTCGTCTTGATCCTCCTCCGGCAACTGGTTCCATAACTCTTCATATCCTGCATCGCTCCTCCAAAACTTCTAAACCACCTGAGCGATATGGATTCACCCACACTTCCTTGATGACAACCCTTTCTTCTGTCTCTATCCCAAGTTCTTATTTGCAGGTAGTAGAACATGATAGTTGGAACCAGGCTATGAAGGCAGAATTGGATGTATTGGATCAGAATCACACATAGGACATTGTGGATTGTCCTTCAGCAGTTAAACCCATCGGTTACAAATGGATCTACTCCATCAAATTTAAATCCGATGGCTCCTTGGATAGACACAAAGCCAGACTCGTGGCACTCGGCAACAGGCAAAAATATGGGATAGACTACGAGGAGACGTCTGCACCTGTGGCAAAAATGACTACAGTTCGGATACTTCTAGCCATTACTGCCTCTAAATCTTGGCCATTATACCAAATGGATCTCAAAAATGCCTTTCTCCATGGGGATCTGAAAGAAGAGGTCTATATACGGATACCACAAGGAGCCACCTCTCCATCTAAGAAATCTGTTTGTCACCTCCGGAAGTCTCTTTATGGTTTGAAGCAAGCTCTTCATGCATGGTTCGAAACTTTTAGGAGTCGCCAATGCACAAGTGGCTTTACTCAAAGCCCATTTGATCTGTCTCTTTTTCTGCAAACAACATCTACTAGTATTACTGTTCTCCTTGTGTATGTTGACGACATTATTATCACTGGCACTGATGGTATGATCAAGTCTATCCAAGCTTCTCTTAGGGAATCTTTTCGTATGAAGGATTTGGGCCCTTTGCATTATTTTTGGGGTTAGAAGTGCATCAATCTCCCAAAAGCATGTTTCTTAATCAACACAAATACACACATCTGAACTTATTGAGCTTGTTGGTCTGCATGAATCTTCGCCCATGGATACACTTGTATAGGTCAATCTAAAACTGAGTAAAGATGATGGTGACCTTTTTCCTAATCCGCATACCTATAGACGCTTCGTGGGTAGTCTTGTCTATCTCACCATCACTCGACCGGATATCTCCTATGTTGTCAATCTTGTGGGCCAATTCATGACATCTCCTAGACACCTTCATCTAACTGCTGTCAAGTGCATTATCCAGTATTTGTCGGGCACTGTCACTCGTGGTTTATATTATCCCAAGGATAATCCTCTTCAGTTGACCGCTTATGCGGACACTAACTAGCGGGCCGTCAGGATACACTGTCGGTCTACTACTGGTTGGTGCATGTATCTTGGAAATTCTCTAATTTCTTGGAAATGCAAAAAACAAGAGTTTATTTTTAAATCTTCCACAGAGGCTAAATATAGGGTTGCTCTGAAATCTTTTGGCTCCAGAGACTTCTTTCGAACCTCGGCTTTGCTCAATCCTCTCCTACTTCATTGCATGCAGATAATACTGGGCTATCAGGATCACTGAAAATACTGTCTTCCATGAACGCACCAAACATATTGAAGTAGACTATCACTTAATTCAAAATGAATTTAAGCGTGATGTCATTTCTTTACCTCAAGTCCCTACTGAGCTTCAGTTTGCTGATATCATCACGAAAGGACCTCCTCGGCCTTGACATCAGTTTCTAGTTACCAAATTGCTGCTATACGACTCCCCAGCATCAATTTGAGGGGGGTGTCAATCAAGCCCATCTGCGCAAGCCCATATTGGCCCAATAATTGTATTTTAGGTTAGCTATTGTATTTTAGTTAAGTTACAATTACTCTAGTCCTTAACTCATGCACACTTTCTATATTAGGTAGCTAAATTTAGGATTTGGATTGTATTAGGACACTGTTAATAGGGTATTCAACCCTTATATAATGAGAATGAGTAAACCCTAAGGGGGACACGACATTCACCAAAACAATCCATTCTTCCCATGCGTCCAATACTGATAGAGATTTGATCATTGAATCATGGTGGGATTTGGTCATTGCTTTGGTAAAGAGGTCTCCCAAGACATGTTCACGAATGAAGTGGCAATCAAGTTCGATGTGTTTGGTCTGCTCATGGAAAGATGATTGGTGGCAATCTAGGTGGCACTTGTGCTGTCTGCAAAGAGTGGAATGGGACCCAGAAAGGTAGGAACCCCAAATTCACAAAGACAACGAAGCCAGATGACTACACTATTGATCTTTCGGAAGGTAAGCATGCAATAGGAAGCAAGCGGCTGTACACTCTAAAATATAACCCTGATACATAATCAAATGGCATGGATGTTTTCACTTGTAGCAAAGCTGAGTTTTGTACAAGTCATTTTGTCTCTTGCTGCAAACCTAGTCCAACCATTATATCAGATGTATGAATGCATTTCTTCATGAAGATGTTCAAGAAGAGGTTTCCATAGAATTGCCGCCAAGCATTTCCTTAAAAGATCAAATTGATTTGGTGTATCAGTTGAAAACAGCCTTGTATGAGCTAAACCAATCTCCACAAGCTTGGTTCAACAGATTTAGTAAACCTATGTTAAAGACAGGTTATAAGAAGTGTCATTCAGATCATGCATTGTGAGTGAAAAGAAATGACTTACAGATACCTTTTTAAAATGACTTATTGATAAGTTTTTTAGTTGTGGAGTTGGATGACATTGTTATCACCATCAAAAGACGGGGATGAGGTGGAGAGGTAAAGGTATGTTAAAAACATCTACATTCCGAATTTGAAAAACAAAACCTAGGCAAGTTCAGATATTTTCTTGGGATTGAATTTGAAAGGTTAAAAAAAAAAAAAAAAACATTGTGATGTCACGTGGAAATAATATGAGATTCTTGATTTTTCTTGTGTGATTATTATTTAATTAAGTGTGATTAATAGTTAATTATTTAGTTTTGTGTGTTAGATTATTAACAGGTTGGTTTTGGTAAGTTTTGGCCATAGGAAGGATCTATTTGTAATTTAAGTTATAAGTAGGGAGTTATATGTAAATATGGTATTTTAATTTTCTTGGTTTCATTGGTTTGAGAACATTATTTTGAACATCTTTAATTCTTGAACGACACAGTTTCGATGTGTTATTTGATAATAAAAAAATGATGTGTTTTCATTACTAAGGACTAATTTGTAATATTGATTTTTATGAAAGTTTGTAAAAGTGGAATCATTGATGACTTCGGATACGTTGGAAAACAGGTCAAATTTTGAGCAATTTTTGTTCTTGGCTCGATTTCATTTGAAGTCATTTAGAACCCTTTCCATTGGGCTTTTATACCTTTAGTCTGGACTTTTTCGAAATTCCAGAAAACCAGGTCTCTCCTCTACACTCTCATCTTCCTATCTCCACAACAGAGGATCTTAGCTCTCTTTTCCTCTGTCTTCTTCTTCCTTGTTCCATGAAGATACTTTTGTTTATTTTTCTTGTGATTTTGTTGTTAGTTCTCCTTATCATATATCACTGCATAATTTCAATTAGCTATTTGTTGGAAGCTTTCAAAGATATGATTTTGTCTGGTTGGTAGAAGTTCATTTTGAGAAGTGGAAAGTACGTACATTATCCAAAAACAATGGAGCGCCTCAGAGGCGGAACCTCAACGCCTGGAGAAGATGCCCTTCCACCCCTACCTTATCCCTCTTTGTTTCCAATCTACCTCCAGTCAATTCCAAAGCTGAGCTAGAGGCGATATTCATCAGGGCAGGCAAAGTCATAGACTCTTTCACCCTATAGACAGATCCTCCAGAAAGCAAAGGGGCTTTGGTTTCGTCAGATTCAAATCGGAAAGGGAAGATCTCCTAGGTCTAGAGCTAGCAAACGGCAAGTCCTAGGGAGGCAAAAGAATCCTCGTCGATATGGGTCGACCGCGCACAGAAAGCCCCTCTTCCACTGAAACCGCCCAACACCCTCCCTTCAACAAAAGGATTCTGGGCCAACCGCCTCCCTCCTTCTTAGGGAATCTGGCATCACCTTCAGGCAGCGTTCAACCAATCAGCAACGCCTGGAGCCTCCCTCCACGAGGCCTCTCCGACTCTGCTTCAGCAGGCTAGATCGTCAGAGACGACAACAACAACTTCATACAAGCGGCACCTTGGGTTGTTGAAATGGAGAAGAAGTCCATATGTCATAGCTTGATTGGCTTCCTCAAACAAAATCAAGGTTTACCAGAAGTAGCTTCGTGGATTCAATCCATCTCGGGCAAATTGGCAACCAAACTCAAAAGGCTTAAGGGTAACGCCGTCCACATCCAACTCCTCTTAGAGGAGGAAGTCAAGCAATTTCTACATAGCAATGCAGTCTCTCCCTCTCCCGCTTCCCCTTTTTTAGCCCTAGACAAATGGAAGTTATCGGCTTCCCCCCCCCCCCCCCCCCCCCCCCCAATTTCCAAATGGATTCACCTTCACGAAGTGCCGCTCCAAGCTTGGAACGAAGGTGTCTTCCGCCTTCTGGGGGATTTTATTGGCAACACCATAGAAGTCGATCGCCGCACTTCAGAGAAGGTCGTCCTCGCCTATGGCTGTGTGAAGATCCTCACGAGCAAACTCAACAAATTCGGATTGAGATCCCTTTTTCTGTTGGAGATCTGCTAATCTCAGTGCAGGCAGAAGAAGAAGATCCTCCAGTTCTCTCTTCCACGGATATCTCATATGCTGGCGAGCAAGGTTTCGCAGGTCCAAATTTGCTTCAACCTGGCCCATAGATGATGGGTCAAGCATAGAAAATGGGTCGAGCCAAAATTCTACACTTAAAAACAATAGCTCTCCAACGACCTGGCCCACAGTTAACAGGCAGAGCCAAGGGCGAATCATTTAAACACTTCTCTGGGTCGATCTCTCCAGCCCTAGTCTTTTCCCCTCCCAACTTCAACTTCATTTCGTCTCTCGCCAAGCTTTGGGCGACTCTGCTGCTACTACGTCGGCTTCCATCTCCGATTCGACAACCTCGTCAACGGACACGACTGGAGAGCCTTCCAGGATAGCCTTGACCTATCCTCAGTGCAAAGATCTATCCTGCCCTCCCGCTCCCCCTCTCTCGGACGGACTCAAATGGGCAAAGTCGGACTCCTCTGGCTCCTTACAAGCAGTTACTCCTCAGACATCGACTCCATTCCCTCAGGTACTTTTTGCAACCCGCACCTCCCTATCTCCTCTCTCAGGGATTCCACCTCCTTGTCTCCCTCTCCTATTTGCAATGATCCTGCCGAACATCTGCGTCGACGGACCCCATCTGTTGACTGGACCTTCATCTCATAGAAGGCCAGTTTAAGAATGGCAAATAACTCTCCGAGTCACTCTAGACAATCTGGCTCAGCAGACAGAGCCTCTTTGCCAGCCCTTGCTGAAGGATCTTCTTCCACCAACTCTTAACTGCCTCAAAAAATGAGAATCTGTGGAGAAGCCATAGGCATCTTAGTAGATTACGGCAAAGGAGGCTAGGACGTCATAATTGCCTTCGCAAACGAGAGTGACAATCTCAGCAGATCTGGCTCCTCCAAAAAAAAGTATCAAACGGAAGGGCGGCAGAGAACTCCAGAACTTGTCATGCTCCATCAACTATGACAACCGTCATGACAGCTCTCCCTCTCTCAAGCTGGTTACTAGAGTCAAAGATACCCAAGAATGTTGTAAATGAAAGCCGTCTCTTGGACTGTTCGCGGGTTAGGGAGTTCAGTGGAGAGAGCAATAATAAAGGACGTCATACATTCTTTCAGAATAGATATTCTGCTCCTCCAGGAAACAAAGCTCCGTTCCTTGTCTCTCCCTCTTCTCAGAGAAATTTGGGGTAACAGCCACTGTAACTAGATCTCTCTAGATGCTGTTGGAACTTCTGGAGGTATCCTTCTGTGTTGGAAAAGCAGGCTCTACTCTATAAAAGACCAATACATCGGTGCCTTTTCTGTCTCAGCAGTGATGGAAGATAGGGTGAATGGTTCTGTTAAACAAGCCCAAGGCCCATGACAAGATCCAGTCCAGCATGATATCACACGTTGGTTTTGATTGGGTCAATATTCATACAGCTGTACATAATCTCTTAAATTAGTTGGTTTCCTAACTTAGAATAGCATCTAACGTAATTAGTTGGTTTCCTATCTTAGAGCCTTGATTAAGGCATTTAAAACACTATATATTGATTAACGATCTCCTAAGGGAGACACATAATTATAATACAATTCAGTATTACACACTTTCAAGTTTTGTGATTGTGAATTTGTCACGATATCAAAGCAAGGCTCAAGAACATCTAGTTCCTTTTCTTCCAAAGCATCAAGGCAATAGGATAGAGAGGAACAAGTCTCTCTCTCGTGCAGAAAACAGATCCAAGCATCTGTTCAAGAAATTCCAACGGCTTCTACACTCTGCGACAGTTCATCTTGAATGGTGGCCCACCCTTGATCATCAAATCAACTTCCGAAAATCATACAGACCTGGTCGCCTGATATTTCTAGGATTATTGGTGATATTTTTAGATTTTTTTCAGCACCTCCAGGTTGGTGGTTTACTCTTTCTCAAGATTTTCCAAAAATTTACATTGTTTTCATCAAGACCGTCCAAAATCTTGCATATTCAGCAGAATAGGTTCAATCATGTTCCAGTAGGTGTGAAAATATTGTGTCTCCAGAGATTAGAAATCTGATCAATGTCCAATACCATCCGTGGAGCCCACGTAAAAGATCTAAGTCTCAAATCAAGGTCGTCAAAGGGTTTTTTTCCCAATTTTATGGTTCTGGCTTGATTTTTTTTCTTCTCTAATTGGTTGAAACTTGTCTTCTGCACTCAAGGACAGTTTTTTCATACCACTGTTGCTGGTTTTTGATTGCTGTCTCTCAATGTTTCAATCCGTTTTTTCCAATCTACAATTACGATGGAAAAATCTAACGTTACTTTAATCAAATTTAAGGGAAAGAATTACCCTGCCTAGTCTTTTCAATTTCAAATATATCTAGAAGACAAGGAATTGTAGGGATTTGTTTCTGGCTCTTACCTTAAACCCATTGAGGATGAGAAGAAGATATCCGCTTGGCATACTAAAGATGCAAAAATCAAATTATGGATTCTAGGATCCGTTGAGACACATCTGATAATGAATCTCAAACCTTACCCAACCTCTAAAGCCATGTGGGGGTATTGTACCATCAAGATAACTCTACGCGTCAATTTCAACTTGAATGTGCGATTGTTGAATATGCACAAAGGCCCTCGTCTATACATGATTACTATTCGGAATTCCGTACACCATGGTCGGAATACGACAGTATTAAATATGCAGATGTGGCTGACAATGTTTTAACAATAATTCAAGATCTTCAAGCATCTAGTCAAAGGGATCAGTTTTTTATAAAACTACGCACTGAATATGAAACAGTCCGATCTGCCCTAATGAATCGGATGCCATTACCTTCCTTGGATGTCTACTTGAATGAACTCCTGCGTGAAGAACAGTACATTGCGACCTCGGCTCATATATCTCAACAAAAGACTGAGACTTATTCAATAGCGTTCTCGGCCAATAAGACTTCTTAGCCTCTACCTCAAGACTTGAGCAAAATGCAATGCTACAGTTGTCAAAAATTTGGGCACATTGCAACTCAATGCAAACAGAAGGTCTACAGTTACTATAAAAAGTCGGGACATAACATCTCTGAATGTCGCCGCCGTCCACAAACGTCCCTCACCGCAATAGCAGACTCCACAGTATTAGAATCCCCAGTCTCAGCCTCCGCATGCTTATGTTACTTATTCCGTTATGCATGCTCCTACATCTACTCCCTCACAACCTGGGCCCTCATCCTTTCTCACTCCTAAATTGGTTCAACAAATGATTATCAATTCTAAAAAAAGACGTTTATATGCGTCTGCCTCTGGGGTTCTCATCTGGGAAAGGTATGGTTACCAAGCTCCATCGCTCCCTCTATGGTCTAAAGCAAGCTCCTCACGCATGGTTTGAGACATTTCAAGATGCTCTTCTCCGCTTGGATTTTCATCCGAGCCAGTATGATCCTTCTATGTTCTTGTATCATGCTCCGTCCGGGATTACTGTGCTACTGGTCTACGTTGATGACATTGTAATTACTTGTCCCAATGCACAAATGATTTAGGATCTCCAACCTTCTCTTAATCAAACATTTCACATGAAGGATCTCGGCCCTCTAAACTATTTTCTCGATCTTTAAGTTCATTAATCGCCTAAAGGTATAGTTCTCAATCAGCACAAATACACAGTTGACCTCATTGACTTGGCTGGCCTTACTACTTCGGCTCCAGTAGATACGCCGGTCGAACTGAATGTCAAACTCAATAAAGAGGAGGGTGACCTTCTTCCAGATCCTACCAAATATCGCCAGTTAGTTGGTAGCTTGATCTACCTCACGATCACTCGTCCTGATATCTCCTATGCAGTCAACCTGATGAGTCAATTCATGACTGCTCCTCGTCACTTTCATATGGTTGTTGTTCGCCGCATCGTTTGGTACATTATTCGCACACCGACTCGCAGGTTGTTTTTTCCATCCAACAATCCTCTCTTTCTCAAAGCTTATTCAGATGCTGATTGGGCTGGTTGTCTGAATACTCGCAGATCGACGACTTGATTTCCTGGATATGCAAGAAACATGAAAAAGTTTCCAAGTCCTCTACCGAGGCTGAGTATCAAGCCATGTCTGCTGCGTGCTCCGAAATTCTTTGGCTCCGAGGTCTACTCTCCGACATTGGTTTTCCAGCAGAAGGAGCTACCCCCCTATGCAGATAATACAAATGCAATTTGAATTACTGAAAATCCGATTTTTCAAGAACGCACTAAACACATCGAGGTTGATTGTCACTTCATATGTGATGAGCTTAAGCGTGATGTCATTAGCCTTCTACATGTCTTCATTGAGCTTCAAATGGCTGATATTCTTACTAAAGGTCTTCCACGGCCACACCATTAGTTCTTGGTTGGCAAATTGATGCTTATTGATTCTCCTGCATCAATTTAAGGAGGGGTGTTAAACAAGCCCAAGGCCCATGACAAGATCCAGTCCAGCATGATATCACACGTTGGTTTTGATTGGGTCAATATTCATATAGTTGTACATAATCTCTTAAATTAGTTGGTTTCCTAACTTAGAATAGAAATTGATGTAATTAGTTGGTTTCCTAACTTAGAATAGCATCTAATGTAATTAGTAGGTTTCCTATCTTAGAGACTTGATTAAGACATGTAAAACACTATATATTGATCGACGATCTCCTAAGGGAGACACACAATTATAATACAATTCAGTATTACACACTTTCAAGTTCTGTGATTGTGAATTTGTCAAGTTCTTCCTAGATCATTTCCTCTGTCTATTGTCCGACTGATCACAGTCTCCGAAACAGCTTCTAGAGTGAGCTAGACTTCATACGTAGCAAATGGGAAGGGCCATGGTGCATAGGAGGTGATTGGAAGATCATTAGTTTTCCCTCAGAAAAGTCTGGAGGTGGGAATATTATAGCAGATATGCAATCCTTCTCAGATTGGATCAATTCACACTTCCCAATAGACCTACATCTAGGGGGGCTAATTTCACATGGTCCAACCATCAGAGTCCTCCGACTATGTCATGTCATGACAGATTCTCGGTCACTGGTGATTGGATAGACTTATACCCTGAAGTCTGCCAAATTGCTCTCCCCAAGCCCACCTCTAATCACTATCCCATCTTACTAGACTCCAAGAGCTTAAAATGGGGTCCCTCCCCCTTCCGTTTTGAGCTTCTGTGGCTGGAGGATAAGCATTTCAGAAACTCAATTCAGGAGTGGTGGAATAGTTTTGATGCCAATGGGTGGGTGGGATTTAGATTCTCCTCGAAGCTAAGATGCTGAAAAACAAGATTAAAGAATGGACCAAGTGCAATTTAGAGCCTGTTGGACCTCTAAGGCAAAAATTCTAGAAGAATTGCAGTCTATTGACAAAAAGGAAGAATCTCAAAGGCTTTTATCTAAAAAGGATTTTGCAAAGAGACTTGAACTTAAAGACCTCTTTGAACGAAAAGTTAGGGAAGAAGAAATCAGATGGAAACAAAGATTGAGGTGTCGGTGGCTAAAAGAAACAGACAAGAACACCAAGTTTTTCCACAGTTTGGCATCGACTAGAATGAAGGGCAATAGGATCGATCACTTGATGGTCAACGGGAACAGAGTAGAGGATAGAGAAGGGATAACAAATCACATCATCGGCTTTTTTAACAATCTTTTCAACAAGGATGAAAGAAATAAGCCTTCTTTAAACAATCTCTAGTTCCCCACCATTAGCGAGGAAAATGCAAATTGGTTGGAAGAAGCGTTCCAAGAGGAAGAAGTAAAAGCAGCTATTTTCAGCCTAGCTAGCGATAAAGCTCCAGGCCTAAATGGCTTCAAAATCTCTTTCTACCAAATTCGTTGGGACCTCCTAAGAACAAACTTTATGGCCTTCGTGAAGGAATTCGACTCCAGAGGCAGGCTTTCCAAAACCATTGGCGCATCTTTCATTGCTCTTGTCCCAAAGAAGTCCGGGGCGGACTGCATAAAAAACTTCAGACCCATAAGCCTCTTAGGCAGCACTTACAAAATCTTGGCTAAAGTGCTTGCAACCAGACTGCAAAAGATCCTTCCTTCCATCATCTCTTCCTTTCAAAGTGCCTTCGTCAAAGGTAGATAGATCTTAGATGGGGTTCTTGTCGCGGACAAATGCTTCATTCCAGACACAAAGACAAGTCTCCTGGTCTAATCTGCAAACTAGACTTGGAAAAAGCCTTCGACATGGTGGACTGGGACTTCCTTCTTTATTTGATGCGTAGGATGGGATTCAGAGATAAATGGAGGAATTGGATCCAAGAATGCATCTCATCTGCTACCTACTCAATTTATGTTAATGGCTCCTCGACAGGATTCTTCCCAGCGGAGAGGGGTCTGTGTCAAGGAGACCCTTTATCTTCGTTCCTTTTTGTCATCATTGGAGAGGCTCTCAGTAGGATGCTTTCTGAAGCAGGAGATTGCAATTTGATTTGCCGTTTCAAGCCCTCTCATAGTGCTCCATCTATCTCCCATCTCCTTTATGCGGATGACACTCTCCTATTTTGCGATGCCGAAGAAGATCAAATACAAAACTTGGTTGCCATTCTCAAATGCTTCGAATCTGTTTCGGGCCTCAAGATTAATTTCTGCAAGAACGCCAACCTAGGGATCTCAATTGAAGAAGACTCTTCGTCACTATGCAACTATCTCGGGATGCAGAGTCGACTCTCTCCCATCCACCTGCCTTGGGCTTCCTCTATGTCTAGGTAGGGTGCCAAAATCCATCTGGAACCCAATTCTTGAGAGAATTGAGAAAAAATTGTCTTCTTGGAAAGCAAGATACTTATCCCTAGGAGGCAGAATCATGTTGATCCAATCTGCTCTTGCCAACCTTCCAATTTAGTACATGTCTATTCTCAAATGCCCTATTGCTATCATCAATCGCATTGAGAAGCTTCAATGTGACTTCCTATGGCAAGGCCGCGAGTCAAAAAAGATACACTTTGTGAATTGGAAATCAGTTTGTCGCCCTAAAAAGTCAGGCGGTCTAGGTATAAGACCTTTAAGGAGCATGAATCAAGCTTTATTAGACAAATGGCTTCGGAGGCTGGGGGACGAATCTGAAGTCTAGGGAGAAATATCCTTCTAGCCAAATACAAAGTAAGGAGGAACGGTTGGGACATCTCTCCTCCATCCCAAAGGTGCTCAAATTCTTGGAAAGGGATTTGCTCTACCAAAGACTCTTTTGCTCAATCCATCCATTACCAAGTTGGCAATGGAGAGAACATATCTTTTTGGCACGACATTTGGGTCGGTAACAACCCCTTAGCGATCCAATTCCCTGATCTCTACAGATGTGCCAAAAACCGCAAGCCAGGTTCAGAGATTACCTTAACATGAATGGCAGTCAACAACTGTGGAGCCCCATTTTCAGAAGGAATCTTCCAGAGGCAGAGGAAGCAAACCTCTTCAATCTTTTTTAGGTCCATAGCGGGTTGGACACCAACGGCGAAGTGCCAGACATCAGATGTTGGGCCCCTTCCAGCAACGGCTCTTTCTCTGTTTCATCCTTCTCCGCCTTTCATGCAGGACCCCCAACTACTCATCGAGGTTGGCCCTCCCTCTGTAAAATTAAGGCCCTCCCAGAGTCCTTGCTTTCGTCTAGCTTGCTCTCCATAATAAAATTCTGACTATAGATAATCTCCGCCGCCGGAAAATGCTTATTGTCAATGCTTGCCCCCTTTGCTTAGCCGACGAGGAATCGGTTGACCACTTATTCCTTCATTGAAAGCAAACAAAAGTTATCTGGATAGCAATCCTCAAGGAGTTTAACTGCAGCTGGGTTATTCCTCTATCCTTCCCCGAGATGTTCCAACAGTGGGCTTGCCCACTTTCTACCTCCAAAGGGAAGATCATGTGGAACCTGTCTTTTCTTGCCTTCATTTGGAGATTTGGAAACAAAGAAACAAAAGATGTTTTCAAGGAACTTCCTCCTCCCAAGAAGACCCAATCTTCAAAATGAAATTCAGTAGCCTCATGGGTCTCTATTCTCCCAGACTTCCGAGACTTATCCCTTGATGCTTTATGTTTCAACTAGAGGGAAGTCATATCGTTTTGATCTGGCTCTTTTCTCCTTTTGTCTGAGGCCTTTTGCCTCTTTTGTATAGCTTTTCCTTTTTTGGGCGGTGGTTGTATTTCTGGGGTCCTCCCCACCCACTTCTCAGTATAGCCCTTTTATATTGTAAAGCTTTTGATTGATACAAGTTACCATTTCAATATATATATATATATATTTATTTATTTATTTATTTATTTATTTTAAGAAGAAATTGTGAATTTTACTTTATGTTTGTTGGAATTCAAGGTTTTGTTAAATTTTGTTTTCAATGTACAAATTGTATGGTTCTAAGTTTTTCATGAGTATATGATACTTCAAAAGGGATATAAATGTCATTTGAAGGTGTAGAAATAAAATGAATTGAGGGTAACAAGTTACAGAGCCAGATCAGAGAAACTCAAAATTGAGTTTCTGCATTCTGTGAGCTCTCAGTCGACCGTGAAAGGTCTTAAGTTAGACCGTATACACTACACGGCTAGCCATAAAGCTAACCGCACAGTTGACCGATGAAAAGTATGTCAATTAGAAATCCAAACCTGAGACTACCCCTTTCTTCTCCGCTTTCACGGTCGATCGTACGGTCAACCTTGGAGTCGACTGTGAGTGTTCATGGTTAGTCAGGAGCCAACCGTGAAGCTAGCTGTGGAGACTAAAATTTTAATGAAATTTCTAGATAAACAATGTATCTTGTATTAATCAAACTATTTTGAAGCTATGGTAGGTGTATGCTTATAATGTTTATCCATTGTGATTTCTGCATTTTCCCCAAATTTTGTATAAATGTGTAATTTTACTAGTTTAATTATGGGCAAATTATAAAATGGGGCCTAAGTTTCTGGTTGATTTCAAAACATTTCAAAATGGGCCTTGAGTTTTCCAAATAGATTTTAATTCAGGACATCTGGCCAAAATGGGTGCCCGCTGGCCAATTTTTCCCCTCTATTTTTCTAAAACCCAGAAATGCCCTTAGGGTTTTGTGTTGCAAAATATCAGCAAAAAGAGGAGGGAAAGTCGAATCCTAGTGTGGTTGTGTACTTGTGTTACTTCCCCGCTTAAAATTCCTTTGTTCCTTTCAAAATTTCTCGAAGTGAAGTAATGGATCAGCTTTCTTCCATGTCCCTTCTTCCACAGACATTTCAAGGAACGATAGACAATGTTACACAGCAAATCAGATTGATTTGGGATCAGATCAAAGCGCCTTCGGTCGTACCATTGTTGAGACTCGCTGTCTCTGTGTGCTTGACCATGTCTTTAATGTTCTCCATATAGAGTCTACATGAGCGTGGTGATCGTCTTCATGAAGATTTTATGCAGAAAACCCGAAAGGCGAGTTACAAATGGAACCCCATACGTGATTATTTGGAGCTTCGGAATGCTGCCTATCCCATGGTTCTCGTTCAAATCCCCATGTATTAATGAAAGAGAGGGTTCTTTCTCTCTCTCTCTCATTTGGTTTTGTTGGTCATAAGAGATCTGCAGCAATTTTTTATTTCTTTTTGCTCAGATTTTTCTGGGTTTCTGAGATTTCAGTTTCCATTTTTTTCTTGGGGTTCTAGCAGGTATACCAGCTCTCCATTGGAGCAGCATGTGGGCTCTCATGGCCGTCAGATAACATAATCCACATACTAGAGGATTCACAGTCATTAATACACGAAAAAAGGAAGAGGGAAGAGGAAATGAGACATTGAAAAGGAAAAATGACTAGCCCTCTTCTTCTTCTTTTTCAACTTAAAGCCTTAAAGGGCATTTTTGGGTTTTAGGAGAAAAATGGGAGAAATTTGGCCGGCCGACACCCATTTTGGCCGGATGTCCTGAATTGAAATCTATTTGAAAAACTTAAGGCCCATTTTGAAATGCGGCTCTAATTTTATCCTGTTTTGAAATCTGCCCGAAACTTAGGCCCCATTTTGTAATTTTCCCTTTAATTATTGAAATTAATTTAAATGTAATGTGAATATCTCTAAATTTGTACGTTTTTTCAGTAATTTTTTCTGACTATCCGGGATTATGCATAATCATTTGATTTCTGAAATTGATCACATTTTATCGTGATATTTACGATAATTCATATAATCTATAATTGTTCATGAACTGAGATTTTATAAAAAAAAAAAAAAAGCAGGTATTTACGAAATGCATCAGTTATATGATGTATATGATTACTCTAAATTGGAACCACTCAACTTCGGTCTTCTGTAACTGGAGGTGGTAAAAGTCGGACTGTACTTGTTCTGTATGCTAGTTGCAGCAGCGTAGTTCTGATATCTGTTGGGAGTATTTTATATTCTTGGTACCTCTGTACTGTGTTCTGATCAGTGGCCACCTTCTAATATTACATGGTACGTCTGTTATTCTGTTGACTCTGTTTATCTATCTTTTGAGAGAATATAGCTGATGCGGTGATGTCCACCTGTTATTTCAGTATTATGCATTATTTCTGTATCGCGCATCATTATGATTTATTTCTGTTTATTATATCAGTTTACTTACTCAGTTTAACTATGCAACATTTAACGTTACGGGAGATCCCGCCCTTATCGGTATCCAGGAGACTAAGACGGTCGAAGAGACTATCCAAGGCATAGGTAAGTGGTCTTCCGAGGAGATTGTTTAACAGGTTGGTGAATGGAAACTCATCACAATGGTCGAGGTGGAAGTATCTGGGAAAGCTTTGATGGTGGTGTGATGAGTTAGTGACGAGACTTTTGTAAATAAAACTTATCTCTGTAAATTATAAAGGCTACTCAGTTGTAAATTATCTTGAGACTCTTATGCTCTATTTATCACTTGTTTATGTATATAAATGTTCTATCACTGTTTCATAAGCTTATGCGGGAAAATTTTGAAAAGTTCAAATTTAACTCACCCATGAAATCCTTTGGGTTGGAGTGGGGTTAACTACTTAATAAGTCGAAATGACTTCAACCCTACACTAGTTACATCATGAAATTGGAACCATTAAGGATACCCAATTTTGAGACGTGACAGATATACTCATTCTTCTCGAAGAAACAGGGATGTTAAAAGCCTGTTGATATTCCAATTGAGCAGAATGATGGTACTAGTGCTGAATACAGAGTTGCCACATGGGGTCTTCATCTTGATCAAGTGTTAGATTGGGCTAAACCCAACCATTGATCTCTATTAGAATTAAAATCCACCAGTGGATTTTGCCAGAATCGCAATCCAACACTTGGCAGCGGTCATCTAATCACAAAGAGGCTTGTCGGTGTGTCTTCTTGCCCTTCTTCTTAGTCCTCATGCAGAACTTGTGTGGAAGAGCATCACTTTCTAATTGAGCAACCCACCTAACACAACCCTCTTTGTGGAAAAGTGCGCAAGATTTCTATCGGTGGCTATGGGGAATGTACAAACCCAAGACAGACGGTAGACAACCTGTATAAGGAAACACTTACATCCTACTCCCACAAATCACAATATGGATAACCAACTCTCACTAACTCTATGCAACAATTTGCTACCATTCACCATTAATGAGAGTTATCCCATATTCCCATCTATTTAAAGTTATCTTTATGGCTTATGTCAGTTGGCCATATTCGCAGCTATGCTCTCTATAACGCCACATTTTAACATGTGTTACTTCACTACTTAACTCCTGGTCTTTGCTGGCCTCCCATTATCCTACTTGAATATAAAATATTTTAAAAAATTGAGCTGCTTTTTTTTTTCTCTTGCTTTTTGTATTAAGTGCCAAAAACATTTCAAACTCCATTCCTCTTTTTTGTCCCTTCTATTGGGGCTACACCTAGGTTTTCTCTCAAGCATTCATTCCTGATCGTATCCTTTCTTGCATAACCACATGTGCATCTCTATATGTTTTGATGTTTTCATGGGGAACCCATCAAAGGTTTACCACAAATTGAGTTTTGGCTGTAAAAAGATTAAATTTTACCAGAGGAACAGTCATGTTGGATGATTATGAGCAATTGTGGCCAGAGCAAAAAATCTTGACACTTGACAGATACCAGTTACAAATATAAAAACAGCCTTTGGACCATAAGTATAATAGCAGAAAAATGGAAGTCTCAGGGATAAAAGAAATTTATACATAAGACTATATTTTGGATGTATTTGGATGTACCCTCAATAACCAGAAGGATGATTATTGTGCAGGTCCACTCCATTTGATTGGCACCATGTCTGTGGTGTGATATGGAATGAAAACTGCATTAGACAGACTATTCGATGCATTTTCTGCCCAAAAACAATAGCAAGTTTGATTCAGTTTGAAACAAACCAAATGCTAGACTTGAGCTTAAAGCACTCCTGTCTGTGTGTTATTCTAAGACATGTAAAGCAAAAAGATAATCTTGAGAAATTGTAGCTTCCAACCTGAAATTTTTGGTACGCTAGAGTTAGAGTTATCACAAGATTTGGCTGGTGTAGTATCAAGCGGAAAACCTTCTGCTAGGACGAGAGATTTTTCAGAATCTGAAAACGTCATTTCCTCAGACATAATCTGCTCTACACAAGGCCCCATTTCACCACAGTATTGATTGAGATCAAAAGATTCCACTTCACCATAGTACATTTTAAGATCAAGACCATCATCAGGAGGTAGCAGATCTCCTCGAAGCTTTTCTATGCTGTCTCTATAACCACTAATTACATGTGAATCACTGGTTTCCAGGCAAAAATCCATAGCATGAGGAAAGCTGCTGCAATAAGAAAATGTATAAATCAGCATAGCACCTATATTGGAAATCAACAGTTGCATAGGAAAAAAATAAAGAAAGAAAGACATACTCTTCTACCAATGTAAGACTAGAAGAATAAAAATCCAGATGAGAACCTGTTTCCTCATTATGAAACTGCACCCATATAATCAACAGTTAAAAGATCTGACAAAAACATCATTATCTGTATCATGTAGACAATGCTTATTGTACTATAAGGTACAAAGAAGCTGCTTATCAGTGGAGCCAGTTCAAAATCATAGGATGATAAAATGAAGAAATTTTCTTATTTGAAATGCAGGAACATCAGTTGATTGCTGGATGCTGACAAGCTAAATATAACAGAAGAGAGCAAAAAATATTCATTACAACATTTCATGATGTTGGTAAAGTAAAGCCCCACATCGCCTAACTAATGCCTTCGGCAAGGCTTCCTATATACCAGTTTGGGCCTTCCACCTGTGAGCATAAGTTTTGGGTTGGTACATGGTTTTTTACATGGTATCACTAACCCAAAAGCTTAAGCTGATAAAGAATGGTGTAACAATGTATATTTAGTAAAGCCGTGATCAGTTTTGGGTTTCAGAGATGTCATGCAGATCACACTGTGTTTGTAAAAAGAAGAAATATGAATGCAGTGATAATGGTTGTGTATGTTGACGATATTGTGGTTACAGGGGATGGGGATGAGATTAATAAACTCAAAAAAAAAAAAAATTTAAGAACTGAGTTTGAAATCAAGGATCTGGGAACACTGAAGTACTTTCTTGGTATTGAAGTGGCATAGTCGAAGAGGGAATTGTTGTTTCCCAGCAGAAATATACTCTTGATCTCCTTGAAGAAATAGGGAAATTGGGAGCTAAACCTGTTGATACACCCCTTGAACAAAATCATGGCCTAAATTTAAATAGTGGAGAATTACTCCATGACAATATAAAAAAAAAGGCTATCAGAGCCTTCTTGTAAAACTAATTTACCTGACTATCACTAGACTAGATATTTCTTATGCTGTTAGTCTAGTTAGCCAGTACATGCATGCTCCCCGGACAGATCATTTAGCTGCTGTTCATAGAATCCTTAAGTACTTGAAAGGTTCTCCAGGCCAGGGAATCTTATACAACTCACATGATCATATTAGAGTATAAGCTTATACAGATGCCACTGGATCTCTGACAGATAGAAAAGTCTACTACAGGGTATTGTACTATGGTTGGTGGTAATCTTGTGTCTTGGAAGAGTAAAAAGCAAGCTGTAACCGCAAAATCTAGTGCTGAGGCCGAGTATCGAGCAGTTGCCAATGGATGTTGTGAGTTGATGTGGTTAAAAATATTAAGTGAAATGGGATTCAAACAGAGTGCACCAATGAAAATGTACAGTGACAGTACTTCAGCAATCAAGTTAGCCAGGAATCCAGTATATCATGAAAGAACAAAACATGTGGAGGTTGACTGTCACTACATCAGAGAAAAAATTCAAAGTGAGGATGTGGGGCTTTACTTTACCAACACATGACATAGCTCTAATAAGCTCTCTGTTCATGAGTTTGAGATGCCTGTCTCACTTGTGTCATTCCAATTATAAAAAAGAAATTTAGAGGGTCAAGATGGGTGGCATCTGAATTGCTCACTCTGCACAAGTGAGAGAATGGTTTAAAACCCTAAAACCAAAAGTATCCCATACACATGCTGAAGTTGCACTAGCATCAATGTCCCTTCATGTGTGTGAACTTTGAAATGCATGTAGACATGTGTCTAGGAATTTCAGTAGAGCTTATAGGTTCTGATGCATTTTAAGATGGTAGTGTCACCTGATACGATAAGCCTTGAGTTTCGGTTTTTCAAGCACCTGATAGGATATTGGTGCTTCCTTTTTTTTCTCTTTTTTCTTTCACCCTTTTCTTTTGGGTGGTGGGGGATCTGAGCTCCAAAGAATCACCTAATATTATTGAGATGGCTGATAGAGTCATATATATTTACTGCAAGTATTACAGTAACCAATGATATTTTTGTCTATACTCACAAGACTTCAAGAAGTTAGTGTTCGTTAATCATTTTGATTAACTCAATCCTATTTTGACCCTTTCATTCTATTTTTTCTCTCTCCATTTCTTCATCACCTAAACTTCGAAGCACAAACCTTGATTGATAGTGAACCCAACGAGCCTCGATCTTCAATCAGACAGAAAATCCACACACAAAGAGAAAGATAGAGATTCGCTAACTGTTGATTATGAAAATCCATCGTCGATCCAATGGGAGATACTCAAACCAAGGAGAAGGAAAATAAATAAAAGTGCACACATGCAACTTTAATTCATTTTCATATAATATTCCAAGACTACTTTTGTTCCATACAATGGACTTGTATACATACTATGCCATTGCCAACAAAGAATCCCTAAACTATGATTAAATCAGAACCATTAATCATAATCCTAATGATAATAGAAACCCTATTAAAGAAGATCCTAATTACATTCAAGCAGGGAAAGAAACTAAGAAAAGATCAAAGAGGGAATTGTGTGTTAGAAATTCCTAGGGGTTGTGGACCCCATTTGCTAGGTGGATAGAGATATCCAGTTGTTCTTGCTTCTAAAATCATGCATAGTTGTTTGGACCCTCTTGCACATTTGTGGAGATTAAAGATTATCATTGATAAGGCAGCTATTTCTCCTCCTCCTTTATCAGAAGTTTTACCAAATAATTAGACATCATCCCGCCTAATAAATAGGAGTTTGTATTGAAGTCAACCCCTTAATTCCCTCCTTAACACAAGTGCCTTCTCAATAGAGGACTCATAATATCACTTTAATAGGAAAGAAACCAACCCAAAGTCTTGTCTTCTTTGGTGATTTGTACGTGAAACTCATTTTGGAAACTTGGTCCCACATGCAGCCATTAAGTGATTAAGAGTTAGTGTCTTAATCCTTCATAACTTTCCATCGAAACAGCCCATCAATTTCAATCATAGGCTTGATTTAAATCTTTTTCTTAATGCTAGCATCTTCACTATAGATTAGAGATTTATTTTAGACCCATCATGACCATCCAACATACAATCTGAATCATTCCTTTTGATTGGGCCCTCATAAAAGTGGATTAAGACCCTATTTGATCAATAAACTCGATCTAAAGATTTTAGGGCCTGATTTACCACATGATCCACTAAATCTAAGTGATATGCTCCTGCATCATCTCTTTATCACAAAAACTATAGATTTAAACCTAAAGCCCACAGATTCAAATGGGTATCAAAGCAAGGAAGAAGAGGATCTGATCTCCCATTCGTTAGGGCAGCTGTTAGCAAGACATGATTGATCTAAGCAGGCAGGGCAGCCTCCAGAGGCAAAGTAGTTGTAACCCATTTGTGAATATGGCCTCTAGATTAACAACCGTAGCATGCAGGAGAGACTTGAATTGAATTGAAATTGGATCCCTTTCATTGGAGATTTTCTCCCATTATATAGAATACAGATGCCTTATCAAAGGCTACAAATCAGCTCGACTAATCAGCTAATCTAGTTACAATCTAATATTAATGAAAGAATATTTAACCAAATCTAATTTACAATCTAATTAAGGAAGGAAGAAAGCTGTAGAAAGATCGACCAAATCCAACGAGATTGGATACCACCATATTGTTAATGATGGTGTCAATCCAAGCCCAAACTCGCAGGACCATTTAGGCCCAGTCATTGTATCATTAGTCAAAGCACACATGTACATAGTTTGTTAGCTAATTTTTAGGATCTAAGACATGATTAGATTATGTTAATTGAATGTAATTAGGGCATTCAGCCCCTATATATATGAAACACAGTCGACCCACAAAAAGGCATTCAGCGCATTACTATATTTCTGTTTCTGTCTCTCACATTTACATGGTATCAGAGCAGAGAAAAAAATTAGTGCTTCAGCTAATTTTTGTTCTTCAAGATCCAAGGAATTGTGGATTCTTTTAGTCATCTTCCAAGATCTGGAAGCCCTTTAGAGATCATATCTCCAGCCTGATCGTCTCCGATCATCTCTGATCGTCTCAGATTAGACGTGGCCCACCTGCGATCATCATCTGCTACTCAGCAGAAGCAGCCCATATTGGTCGACTGGATTTATACATATTTATGAAGATTTTCTCACAATTTATGGATCATCAGAGGTAGGCCATCTACCATTTTTTTTAGAAAATCAGTTTTGTCCATTTTCTTTCATCTCAGCTGTCCAAAAGTTTGGATTTGGATTTGTTCGACCTGCGACCACTTCCAATAGTTGCAAAAATTTGCTGTGAACCCATCCCCATACTCAGATCTGTCAACAGATTACTAGGTGGGGCCCACGTACATAACCCAACTCAAAAAATTGGGTCGTCAGGTTCTGTTTAGTGCACAGTTCTGTGCAAAAGTTGCTGTATCAGCAATTGTTCTATTGCTGGTTACTGTGGGTTCTTCCTACTGCTCTTTCTTACTGCTGTTGTTACTGGTTTGTTACTTCCTGCTGCTGATTGTTACTATTGCATCTACTTGATCCAATCTGCTGATTCATTTGCACTGCTTCTGTGATAATTTGGTTGTCTGTGTCATTCTGTATACTGTTTGTGCACTATTCATTCTGTGCCTCTAGGAACTATTCTGGGCATCTTCAAACACAGATCTTGGCATCAAAATTCTGTTTTTATTCTTCAAAACAATTCATCTCCTCAGCAACTATGAATGCCACAAACGTCCTCAGAATAGAAATCCAAAAGTTTACCAGGCGGTTACTGTTACTTCTGGCACTATTGATTCATCTTCCATATCTTCTTCTGCCCCTGCTTCTGCTGCTCCAGTCACCCCTGACATGATACAACAGATGATCCTCCAGGCCTTTTCCACTCTTGGTATATCTGGTAAAAATCACTCTCTTTCTTACTGGTATTTTGATTATGGTGCCTCCAATCATATGACATCATCATCAAAAAACTTCTCCACAATTAAACAATATGATGGACAGATTCAGGTCCATGCTGCTAATGGTACCATAATACCAATTACCTCCGTTGGTGATATTTCTCATTCTCTACCCTTACACGATGTTTTTTGTTCACCAAATCTTTCTACTAATTTAATCTCTGTCGGTCAATTGGTTGATGGTAACTGCAATGTTTCTTTTTCCTCCTCTGGTTGTGTGGTGCAGGATCAGGAGACGGGGAAGGTGATAGCGAAGGGGCCTAAGTGTGGGCGTTTGTTTCCTCTTCACATAATAACACCGAATCCAGATATGTCCTTGTTTGCTTTATCAGTTGTCTCTAAGAATAATGTGCAGTTGTGGCACAATAGATTAGGCCAATCCCAATTCAACAGTTTTGTTATCTTTGTTAAATTCTGGTCATATTAATAAAATGAAGTTTTTATCATCAGATGTTGCTCTTGATTGCACCATTTGTAAGCTGGGAAAGAGTAAAACTTTGCCTTTTCCATTACATGTTCTTTCTGCTACCAAATGTTTTGATTTAGTACATAGTGATGTTTGGGGTGTTGCACCAATTGTTTCTCATTCACAGTATAAGTATTTTGTGACTTTCATTGATGACTATAGCCGTTTTACATGGGTTTATTTTCTACATGCAAAATCTGAAGTCTTTGATGTGTTTAAAAAATTCTTGAATTATGTTCAAAATCAATTTTCAAAGTGTATTAAGGTTCTTCGTACAAACTCAGGGGGGGAATATGTGTCCAAGCAATTTCAGGCATTTTTACAAGACAAATGGATTATATCCCAATGGACTTGTCCCTACACTCCCCAACAGAATAGTGTTACAGAACGGAAAAATCGTCATCTTCTAGACATGGTCAGGTGTTTCTTATTAGAATCATCCATTCCACCCAGATTTTGGCCAGAAGCTTTAACCACTGCTACTCATATCATCAACCGCCTTCCTTCTCCAAAACTTCAAAACACATCTCCACATTTTCGTCTTTTCAAAACTGAACCACAATACACACATTTACACACTTTTGGCTGTGTTTGTTTTGTTCATCTTCCTACACATGAACGTTCCAAGTTATCCGCACAATCTGCAAAATGTGCCTTTCTTGGTTATGCTTCCCAACAAAAAGGTTTTATTTGTTATGACCACACCTCCAAGCGTATTCGGATTTCTAGAAATGTTGTCTTCTTTGAACACCAGTACCTATTTCAGTCTTATCCTGATTCATCTCCAGAAATCTTCTTTTCTAAAGTACCATCCTTTGATGATGAATGTCTTCCTTCACCTCTACGATTTCATCTGGACAAGGTGTATACTCGTCGACAAGGAACAAATGCCGTTACTTTGCCTCGTCTGCAAGACCCGGCCCCGAATCCTGCTCCAGCATCAGATTCACCTCAACTTGCTATTCGTCGTTTTTCTCGTATCTCTCGCCCACCGGATCGCTACGGTTTCTCTCATTCTTCATATTTCGCTACTTTATCATCTGTTTCCATTCCTACTTCTTATTCACAAGCAGCAAAGCAGGAATGCTAGACACAGGCTATGGAAGAAGAACTTAATGCTCTACAGCAGAACCAAACATGGGTTGTTCCATGCCCAGCCTCGGTTAAACCTATTGGGAGTAAATGGGTTTACTCTATCAAATTGAAGGCAGATGGTACTTTGGATAGATACAAGGCAAGGCTTGTGGCCCTTGGCAACAGACCGGAATATGGCATCGACTACGAAGAAACTTTTGCGCCTATCGCAAAGATGACCACAGTTCGCACCATCCTTGCCATAGCTGCATCTCAATCCTGGCCCATTTTCCAATTTGATGTGAAAAACGCCTTTCTTCATGGTGATCTTAAAGAGGAAGTTTATATGCGACTACCTCAAGGTTTCCCAAAACCATCCGAAGGACAAGTTGCTCTTTTGAAACGGTCCTTGTATGGGCTAAAACAAGCACCTAGAGCATGGTATGACAAATTCAAGGATGCTTTACTCAAGCTGCAGTTTCAACAGAGTCCTTATGATCCATCATTGTTTTTGCATCAAAAATCAACAGGAATCACCATTCTTCTGGTCTATGTAGATGATATCATAATCACTGGTACAGATACAGCCATGATTCAAGATCTCCAATTTTCTCTGTATCAATCTTTTCAAATGAAGGATCTGGGTCCTCTGCAATATTTTTGGGTTGGAAGTTCACCACTTTGAGAAGGGATTATTTTGCATCAACATAAGTATACTATGGATTTAATTGAATCAGCAGGCCTGTCAAACTCCACACCAGTGGATACTCCTTTGGAACTGAATCTTAAACTCCATAGTGACAGTGGTGATCCCCTTCCTGATCCGACATATTATCGACAGCTTGTCGGTAGTCTTATATATTTGACTACTACTCGGCCTGACATCAGTTATGCAGTCAACTTGATGAGTCAGTATATGACCAAGCCCCATCATCTCCATTTAGCAGCTGTTCGACGAATTATTCGTTATCTTCTTGGCACTTCTCACAGAGGCTTGTTTTTTCCTGTTGGCACTCCAATGACATTGACTGCCTATTCTAATGATGATTGGGCAGGTTGCCCTGATACTCGTCGGTCCACAACGGGCTGGTGCATGTTCTTAGGTGATGCTCTTATTTCATGGAAAGTGAAAAAACAGGACAAAGTTTCTAAATCATCAACTGAGGCAGAATACCGGACCATGTCTGCCGCATGCTCCGAAATTATATGGCTTCGTGGAATTCTTGCAGAACTTGGCTTCTCACAAACATCCCCCACACCATTAGATGCGGATAACACCAGTGCCATTCGGATTACTGCAAATCCAGTGTTTCATGAGAGGACTAAACACATCGAGGTTGCCTGCCATTTTATCAGGGATGAATATCTACGCGATGTTATTTCCCTACCGTTCATCTCCTCCAGCCTCCAAGTTGCTGATATTTTTACCAAAGCACTTCCTCGACCACGTCATCAATTCTTGACCGACAAATTGATGCTGGTTGATTTCTCGGCATCAATTTGAGGGCGGGGGGCTGTTAATGATGGTGTCAATCCAAGCCCAAACTCGCAAGCCCATTTAGGCCCAGTCATTGTATCATTAGTCAAAGCACACATGTACATAGTTTGTTAGCTAATTTTTAGGATCTGAGATATGATTAGATTATGTTAATTGAATGTAATTAGGGCATTCAGCCCCTATATATATGAAACACAGTCGACCCTCAAAAGGGCATTCAGCGCATTACTATATTTCTATTTCTGTCTCTCACATTTACACATATTGGGCCTGGGCCTAAGCCATCTTGTATTTGACACCCCCCCTCAAATTGATGCTGGCGAATCCACAAGCATCAATTTGCTAACCAAGAATTGATGGCGAGGTCGCGGAAGACCTTTTGTGAGGATATCGGCATTTTGAAGATCAGAAGAGATGTGAGGAAGGCTAATCACATCACGTTTGTATTCGTCGCGGATAAAGTGGCAATCAATCTCTATGTGTTTAGTGCGTTCGTAGAAGACTGGATTGGCAGTAATACGAATTGCACTAGTATTGTCTGCATAGAGTGGTGTGGCACTATCAGTAGGAAACCCGAGATCTGAAAGCAACCCGCGAAGCCAAAGAATTTCGGAACAAGCAGCAGACATGGCACGATACTCAGCTTCGGTGGAAGATTTGGAGACCTTATCTTGTTTTTTACATTTCCATGAAATCAAGGTATCACCCAGATACATGCACCATCCAGTGGTAGAGCGACGAGTGTCCGAACAACCAGCCCAATCAGCATCTGAGTATGCTTTGAGTGTGAGGGAGTTATTGGCTGGATAAAATAAGCCACGGGTTGGTGTCTGAATTAGGTATTTGATAATACGTCGGACGGCAGCCAAATGAAGATGTCTAGGATCAGTCATGAATAGGCTGACTAAATTGACTACATAAGAAATATCAGGACGAGTTATCGTCCAGTAGATCAAGGTGCCAACGAGGCGACGATAGAGGTTAGGATCAGAGAGAGGATCCCCACTGTCTTGATGAAGTTTAACATTGACTTCTATAAGAGTATCGACGGGAGCAGAACCTTGAAGTCCAGCCATTTCAATTAATTCAAGAGCATATTTATGTTGATAGAGTACGATGCCTTTTTCAGATTGATGAACTTCAAGACCTAAAAAATAGTTTAGAGGACCAAGATCTTTCATGTGGAAAGATTCATGAAGAGAGGCCTGAAGTTATTGAATCATATCTGCATCGGTACCTGTAATGATGATATCATCCACATAAACCAGAAGAACAGTGATCCTTGTAGAAGCATGATGAAGGAA
The DNA here is from genome assembly GCA_028538565.1 of Umbellularia californica. Taxonomy (NCBI): domain Eukaryota; kingdom Viridiplantae; phylum Streptophyta; class Magnoliopsida; order Laurales; family Lauraceae; genus Umbellularia; species Umbellularia californica. Next base: position 60,367,310 of record JAPQWN010000001.1, read on the forward strand.
CATGGATGGATCATATGGACTAGGATGGAAACCCATGTGGCTAAGAGCATGTTGGAATTTTTCAAACCATGCCCGGGGGGCTTGTTTGAGACCATAAAGAGAACGCCTTAATTTGGCAACAGCACCCGGGATGATAGATGAAACCCCCTAAGGAAGGCGCATATAAACATCTTCTTTGATATCACCATGAAGAAATGCATTCTTGACATCCATCTGGTATATAGGCCAGGATTGGGATGCTGCAATGGCAAGAAGAGTCTGAACAGTTGTCATTTTTGCAACAGGAGCAAAAGTCTCTTCATAATCAATACCATATTCCTGCCGATTACCTAGAGCGACAAGACGCGCCTTATACCTAGCCAGAGTCCCATCAGGTTTGAGCTTGATAGAATAGATCCACTTGCAACCTATTGGCTTAACATAATAAGGACACGGAACCACATCCCATGTATGATTTTGCGCAAGAGCATCCAATTCATCCTGCATAGCGTTATTCCAACACTCCTGCTGCAGAGCCTGAGAATATGAGTTCGGAATAGAAGTAGAAGACATGGTGGCCATCAAGGAAGTGTGGGTAAATCCATAACGAGTTGGAGGTACTGAAATCCGAGATGAACAACGTAAGGGAGGGTCTTCGGGTGGACCAGATGCAGGTGGGGGATCGTTAGGGGGACTATGTGTGGTCGCACTTTACTCCGCCTTTGATAAATGAAATTAGAATTAAATTTAACAAATGGTGTTTTATCCGAAAAACCAGGGAAGGAAACAACAGTGACGACTCTACAGAATCAAGATGTTGTTGGAAAAAATATTGATTTTCAAAAAAGACAACATTACGGGAGGTACGAATGCGTCGTATGTGAGGATCATAACAAAGAAACCCCTTTTGATGACTAGCATATCCTAGAAATGCGCATTTTGCAGATTGGGTAGTAAGTTTGTTACGCTCAGAAGGAGGTAAATGTACAAAACACACCGATCCAAAAACAAGTAAATCATCATAAGACGGTGCAGTTTTGTATAATCGATAAAAAAGAATCTCATTTTCTAAAAGAAAAGGAGGGTAATCGATTTATAAGGTGGACAGCAGTGCTAAGAGCTTCTGTCCAAAAACGGGTAGGAACAGATGGATTCAATAAGAAGATATCGAGTAATATCAAGGAGAAGTCTATTTTTCCTTTCAGTGACCCCATTTTGCTGACGGGTATAAGGACAAGATTTTTGAGAAATTATTCCTTTTTGTTGTAAAAAAGTTTGGAACTCTGTAGACACATATTCACCTCCCGAATCAGAGTGTAAAATTTTAATGCACGTGGAAAATTGATTTTCAACATATGCTAAAAACATCTTGAAAACATTAAAGACATCAGCTTTAGAATACAGAAAATAAACCCATGTAAATCTACTATAATCATCAATAAATGTCACAAAATATTTATAATTAGCATGAGACAAATGAGGAGCAATGCCCCAAACATCACTATGAACTAAATCAAAACACTGAATGCTATTAGAAGTAGAGACAGAAAAAGGAAGAGTCTTACTTTTTCCCATCTTACATGTAGCACAATCAAAAGAAACAAACTTAGAAAAGCCTATTGAGTTTAACAATCCAGAATTAACCATGTGAGACATGGTTTTAAAATTAGGATGTCCAAGCCTACTATGCCATAATTGACAATTATTTTGAGCAGAAAAACAAAATTCATTTGCTGAATTATTCCTAATTGGAGTAGAGAGATCAAGAGAAAATAAGCGTCCATTTTTAGGCCCCCTCGCGATCTCCCTCCCTGACGTCTGGTCCTGCACAACACAACCAGAGGAAGAAAATGAAACATTACAGTTGTTTTCAACGAGTTGTCCAACTGAAAGAAGGTTTGAAATTAAATTGGGACACTGATAAACATTCTTTAAGGGCAAGATACTGGAAATATCTCCAATTGCAGTGATAGGAAGATGTCTGCCATCGGCGGTTTGAACATGAGTATTGCCAGTATACTTTGTCAAGCTAGAGAGTTGTGCACTGGAATGAGTCAGGTGATTTGATGCTCCGAAATCAAAATACCAAATGGAAGAAGGGAATTTAGATTTACATGTGATGCCAAGTGCAGAAAATGCATTGGCGATCATTTGTTGAACTAATTCGGGAGTGAGAGTAGAGGAAGAAGAACCAAGCTGTGAAGGCACAGAGGTGGACGCAGCATCAGCAGTAGAATAGTCGATCTTGGCAGCATAGGCATTGGGAGTCCGAGTTTGTGGACGGCGGCGACATTCAGTAATAATGTGTCCCTTCTTCTTGCAGTAATTACAGAATTTCTGATTGCATTGAGTTGCAAGGTGTCCATATTTTTTGCAAGAGTAGCATTGGACGTTGCTCATATCCCGAGTCTGAGGAGTCGAAGAAGACTGTGAGATCGGAAAAGACTGAGTGTTCCCTTTAGTAGAGTATGCAACAGGATAAGTCGCAGTGTGCTGTTGTTCCAGATGGGCTTTTGTGTGAATACATTGTTCTTCTCGCAGAAGCTCATTCAAGCAAACATCCAAAGACGGTAATGGGCTCCGACTTAGCAGAGACGATGTTACAGTCTCATATTCAGGACGCAATTTCATCAAAAACTGGTCCCTGTGACTTGAGGCTTGAAGGTCTTATATAGTTTTAAGAACATTGTTCGGAACAAAAGCATATTTAATCCCATCGTATTCACTCCACAAATTGCGGAAACCAGAATAGTAGTCCTGAACAGACAAGGTGCCTTGACTGTATTCTGCAATTTCACACTCAAGTTGAAATTGTCATGCAGAATTATCTTGATGATAAACTGTCTGCAAGTAACCCCACATCTCCTTGGAGGTTGTATAGGGTTTGAGGTTCAGAATCAGATGAGGTTCCACAGCCCCAAGAATCCATGTTTTAATTTTTGCATCTTTTGTATTCCAAGTAGAAATCTTTTTATCATCCTCTGTAGGCTTTGGATCTGAACCAGAAACAAATCCCCATAATTCCTTGGCCTCAAGATATAATTGAAATTGAAAAGCCCATGCTAGATAGTTTTTACCATTAAATCGAATCAATTGAACTTCAGACTTCTCCATTTAGAACCAAACAAAGAGAAGTAGAAAACAGAGGCTATATGCAATAGTCCAGAAATGACAGACAGTAGTCTGTGAACACAAAGAACCAAAAAATGGTCCAGGCGACCAAAAAATTTGATGTTGATTCCCTGCGTGGGCCCCACTGTTTGATCAAATGGAGAATCAGATCAACTAGTTGCAAGCAGTATTCAAATATCTTTCCAGCAATACAAGTTTTACTAAAATCCATCCACAATCCAAGATTTTGTACGGCTGTGATCAAAAAGATCTGATAAAACTGGAAAATCACAAGATGTGTCCAAAAGCCTACCTCTGATCCCGGAAAAATGTTGAAAAAATCACCAAAATTTTCAGAAGAGATGGGCAACCATTGCTGTAGACATTCCTGAAGATCCCATGATGATCGCAGGTGGGCCCCTGATGAGTTGCTCCAAACGGCTGACGAGATTGGTTCCCAGAACCCAAAATAATACTCAGAGTTCTCTGCTGAGTCAATACAGAGATCCAAAAGTCTCTGATTGACTGTCGATCAAGATAGAATGATGTTCTTGATGAACTTGGGCTGATCAGAGGTGGGCCACCAGTGATCAGACATCAAGATGTTGATGAAGCACTATGCTAACATGCACGAACAGTCACAAGCAGAGTGCTATGACTGTTATATCACCAAGATTCGACAACAAGGTCGAAGAGGAAAGCTAGAAGAAGACATAGCTCTGATACCATAACAATCGTGGCATGCAGAAGAGACTTGAATTGAATTGAAATTGGATCCCTTTCATTGGAGATTTTCTCCCATTATATAGAATACAAATGCCTTATCAAAGGCTACAAATCAGCTCTACTAATCAGCTAATCTAATTACAATCTAATATTAATGAAAGAATATTTAACCAAATCTAATTTACAATCCAATTAAGGAAGGAAGAAAGCTGTACAAAGATTGACCAAATCCAACGAGATTGGATACCACCATATTGGGCCTGGGCCTAAGCCATCTTGTATTTGACATAGATCACCGATCCTTCTATCCAGTTCCTCACTGCATAATGTAACTACTCCATTGTAGGGCTGCTAACAGATCCTGCAGAAGGCCAGCAATTCACCTGGATGAATATAATCCAGTCGTCTTGATAGAAAAATCATTGAGATTGCTGTTGTCAGCAGTCTGGTGCCCCTCTGGGCTACCATGTCTGACATATATCTTTAAGGATAAAATAGAATGAATAAAAATTGATTAAAAAACCCCCACACTGTCAAAACAATATACACAAAAGCGTGAAAAAGAAACCAGAACTGAATCATTTTCACCATCTTACACACTGAAACACAATCAACAAAGCCCTACAGCTGTCGAGCAAGGAAGAGAAGGACAACCCCCTTTCTTATTTTCTTAAACCAATGATAATCCTCATTACTAGTTCCCCACTAATACAAGCAGTGTATGCTACTCAAAATTATAATAAAGTCATCATAGCAGTACAACTCCTTGCATGTATACAACCATCAAATTATTGGCATTTAGCCATGGTGATAACCGCAGGTCCCAAATCACTTGAATGAAACAATGAAAAGAAAAAGGAAATAAATAAATAACTTGCTCATGATTGCTGATTGGGACTTGCCGAATTAGGCTTATATGGGAGTTCTGCTCTCACAGTTTCAGGCCTGACGTGGTCTTGGAGGAGGGTTGTACAGATCAAGGACTTTGAGCCTGCACTAGTAAACTTTTAAAGGCTGAGTCATATTGTTTCCCGCTGGGTTGAGAACTCAGCTCCAACAAGTTCTGCAACATGTAGATATAAAGCTTGTCAGGAATTATCTTTGCTAACTCTTTCTATGTGAACCATGCACTTTCCAGATTTTGGCTTCCCTTCAGACTTCACCAACAACTTCTGACTGCTTAATAAACATTGGTGTCTGTACATCACCTTCATTTCCCCCCACGTGATAATTAAATAAATTTGAAAAACTGAATGTAGGAGAGTGATCAAATCCCAAAGGAAGCTCGATTTCATAGGCATTTTCCAAATTTCCACAAGATTTCACTCGGCCCAATCTTTTCGACCTTTAGTTTATTGTAGGTCCCCACATGAACCATTTCTTGGTGCGAGTACACCACTGCTAGATCACCAACCTCATAAGCTTTCCTCCTCATATGTAAATCTGAACTTGCCCTGTACATAGCATTACTCTCCTCAATTGTCTGTTGGATCTGCCCAGAAAGTCCACAAATATGATCCGCAAAGGCTTCTATATTGTTGCTGGATCTATTTGGCAAAGGCAATGGCACTAGGTCTAGAAAATCACTTCAGTTTCTCCCTTGCACAATCTTAAAATGGACGCTTCCTAGTGGTGTGGTTAACGGAAATGTTGAGCACAAATTCTACTAGTGGTAGCATTATAAGTCATAACCCACTACCTACTTTTTTTTTCCCAACAAGACTTCTCAATATGTTTCATAGCCTTTAATTGACTTACTTAGTCTGCCCATCTGTTTGAGGGTGATATGCACTAGAAAATTGGAGCTATGTACCCAATCGATTTTAAAAAGTGCACCAAAAGCAACTAGCAAACTTTGTGTTACCAACAGATGTGATATTTTCAGAGTATACCATGCAACAACAATCTCTTTTAAGGGACTGACAATGTGATTCAGAGTACTCCAATGCCTTAAGGTGAGCAGCACCACATAATATTCAAGTCAGATGTAAAATTACTTCTTACTTATGTGAATCAACTTCTCACAAAAGAAAGAAACTAGGTGTCCCTCCTGACTTACAGTAGACGACAATGACATCAACATTAGGTTCATTGGTTTCAATATCAAAGACCTCGAAATTTAGATGGCCGAAAAACGGAGCTAATGTCATCTTGTTCTTGACTAGGGTGAATGCTTTATTCGCAACTGGCATCCATATAAACTTGTCCCCTTGCTGTAATGTGCACAGTGATGCTGCTGAATTTTTGGACGAATCTTTAAGTGAAATGTCGCAGACCAATGGAAGGGTCACGCTTTAGGCAAAATGCATGGAGAAGCCCATTCATGACTCAACTATGTCTTGACTTTATATTGGTCAATCCAAATGCACTCAACTGACATCATATAGCCCATAAAGACGACATGATCCTCAATAGATATGCAATTCTTCATATTTACATATAAGTCAGTTGTTTTCAAGACATCAAAAATCTTCCTCAAGTGCTCCAGATGAACACTTGAGTTAGGGCTAAAAAACTAAATATCATCAAAATATACTACTATAAGTATTCTTATAAAAAAGGATGCCAGACCCCCATCATGGGGCACATGAAAGTACCAAGGGCATTCGATGCACCAAATGGCATGACAAGCCCCTCGTTATCAGTAGCCTATAATAAATACCCAACCTGTGAATGAAAGGGCATGACAAGCCCCTCTGTATTATTAGTCTTTAATAAATATCCAAACCCACATTAGGGCTGGGACACTGCTTCACAAAAAATGGCACTTCAACACAATTACTATGCATTTCATGGACCATGATATTTCTCTTAATTATCCATTTGTAGGGACAGCTAAAGTCATTTTATTTATGGTACTTCTGGGGGATACTCATCCATTGCCTGGCCACTTATCAATGGTTTAGATCCACCAAAACCAGAGCCCCAAATGAAAGGCATAGAAAATCAAAATACAATTCACAAAGGCATAGAAGATCAAAATACTATTCACATTGTTGTGCATCAATATCATATGGTTCCTCATTGTTGCAAACTAAGTTGTCCTTGCTTAACATGAAGATCAAAGTGGCCGACCTTGTCCATAAAGGTATACTGATTTGCTTTATCTGCCCACGCGTCTGGTTCATGAAAGCACTAAATAAATTATTGCAAAGGAAAATAAAATAAAAATAAAAAAATAAAAAAGAAAAAAAGAAAGAAAGAAACAATCAAGCTGGTTAGACAATTGCAAATTTGATACCTTGATGAGTGATTTGTCTGTTAGGTCTGACATCACTACTGAAAAGCCAACAAACAAGTCAGTGGTTGAATTTTGGAATGCATAAAGATGAAAAAGGGAAAGGGAAATCTAAAAACTAAATCAGACAAAAGGTTTTACCCTTGAACATCTTCCACATCCTCCAGATCAAAAGCGTCAAGTTCAAACTTCTGTGGCAAAGTAACAGAGAAATATGGTGTATGCCTGACCTCCTTAGATAGGCTGATTTTTCCAGAAGCAAACAAATCTTTTATTCTAATCAAAGCCTCATTGCAATCATGATAAAGATATTCAACTTTTTTGGCATATATCCTTACAACACCGATAAGAAGGTGACCCAGTACTCTAAATGCTATCGGAACTTCAGCCAACATGATCTTATCTATATCATAAAATAAAATAAAAATGAGAAAAAAATGTTAATCAGCATATACAATCGAGGAAAAGATAGAAGAGAAGACTTGACATTCGTATTGAGATTTCATAAAGACCGTTAATGATTTGGGTTTGTTTGGAAGTAAAATCTTGTAAAACTTTAGAATGACAGAAACAAAAGAACACTTGAATAATGTAGGGGTTGAATAAAATAGAGATAGAGTCATGCTTTTCATATAACTAGATGACATTTCATAATTCTGTAAGATACAAATGTATAGAGATTTCATAAATCGAGTTTTCTACTATAGATGCTAGACAGCTAGTTCAATAGAGCAAATTTGTTTGTGTTTCAAGTAGACTTGACTACTTTATGAACACACCCAAACGAGCTACAGCTTAGAAGGATCTAAATGAAGGCTGTGGCCTGTGATAGATAAAGGCACATGAATCATTGTTAAGATTTCTCTTTTTGATCTGTTTGTATTTTAGTAACGATACAAGATTTTGTACAATAATAGCCATCAAACCAGTGCCCAAACGTCTTTAGATAACATGGTTAACCAAGGATCAAGACCATTTATTAACTAGATCATCATCATCATCATCAAAGCCTTGTCGCAACTATGTTGGGGTCGGCTACACAAATTCTACTTCTCCATTCCGATCTATCTTGAGCCAAATTCTGAGATAAGTTACACTTCTTCATATCCATCTTTGCCACCTCCTTCCACATCCTCTTTAGCCTACCCCTTCCCCTTGGTGGGCCATTAACCTTCATGTCCAAGGCTTTCCTTATCGGCACCATTGCTGGCCTATGTTGGACATGCCCAAACCATCTCAAACGGGTTTCTCTAATTTTATCTCTTATTGTGCTACCCCTAAATCCTCTCGAAAGCGCTCATTTCTAACTTAATCCTTCCTAGTTTTATCACACATTTACCTCAACATTCTCATCTCTGCTACATCCATTTTGTGCATATGCTGCTTCTTGATTTGCCAACATTTTGCTCCATAAGTCATAGCTGGTCTAATCGCTGTCCTGTAAAATCTTCCTTTCAATTTTGTTGGCATTCATCGGTCACAAAGCACTCCAGAAGCAAGCCACCATTTCAACCATCCCGTTTTTATCCTATGTTCGACATCTTCATTAATCTCCCCATCATTACTAATTATGGAGCCAAGATAGCAGAAAGAATCACTTTGTGGTATCTCATGGCCTTCAATTCTCACAGTAGTTTCTTCTTTTTTTATATCCCCACTAAAGTTACAATCCATACATTTTGTCTTTGTACGACTTATTTTAAAGCCTTTGTATTCTAAAGCCTCCCCCGCCATCTCTCAAGTTTAGTATTCACACCATCTCTTGATTCATCTACCAACACAATATCATCTGCAAATAACATGCACTAAGGTACCTCTTCTTAAATATGAGCAGTTAACTCATCCATAATCAATGCAAAGAGATATGGGCTTATAGCTCACCCCCGAATGCAAACCTATAGTCACTGGGAACTCCCTTATCTCTCCACAAGTAGTTCTCACACTCGTTACTGCTCTTTCATACATATCTTTAATAATTTCGTTATAACCTCTTGGAACATTCATTTTATTTAAAGCCCACCAAATTAAATCTCTAGGTACCCTGTCATAGGCTTTTTCTAGATCGATGAAGACCATATACAGATTTTTCCTCTTTGCTTGATATTTTTCCATTAATAGCACCATTTATTAACTAGATATTATTTTTAAATAGTTTCAATTAATTTTGTAAATTAAATATTGAATTAGTAGAATATGACCACTTTGAATTGCTGAACATGTTCAATTAGGGGAAATCGACCCACATTTGATAATTAGGGCACAAAACTGATTCGGGAGTAATTAGGGACCTATTTGTAAATTCTAGAAACTATAAGGGTTTTTTTGTAAATTTTGAGAAAAACCAATATTAGACTCATTAGATAGCAAATGCTTAATAATGAAAGTTTAATAAAGCATGTGGGCCCATTTGGTAACAAATAAACAATGGGTTAAGAGGAATATGACATAGACAGAAGTTAAACGTGTATGGGGCCCAATGGTAGCACAGTACAGTACATAGGGACTGGTTTAGACAGTCAGCAGTATGTGGCTGGATAACAGTCTATACAATGTAGAAAAGGGGCCCATTAGAAGTTTCATAGGATAACAATGAAAAGGAGAAGCTCTTGGATGCAAGTGGGACCCAAAGATGGGTCCAACAGTAGTGTCGGGTAGAATATAGGGGCTGGTTTTGATCTGGCTGGATATTGGTTTATAAATGCAGAAGAAGACTTTTGAAAAAGTATTATCATGACTATTATTAATCGAGGGTCCCCACTAAGACTAGAACTACAAGTTGTAAATAGAAGACAAAGTCCAATTTCTTATATACATCCATATATATCATATGGCAGTAGCACCCATTCGTAGGGGTAGGCCAAAGAGGACGTGGGTGGAGGTAGTCAAAATAGATCTGAAGAAAATATAGCCACCTTTTATAATTAAAAACAAAAAAAGATCTGAAGAAGTGTGACTTATCTGAGGATTTAGCTCAAAATAGATCGGAATGGAGAAACAGAATTCGTGTAGCTAACCCGAACATAGTTTGGACAAGGCTTTGATGATGATGAGTAGCACCCATTCAGTAAAACAGATCTATGATCAAAAGCCCATCATGGTTCAAATGCCAATCAAACCAAACTAGTGAGTACCCTGTCCTATATTTCAATACAGCATGTTGACCCTCAACCACTTTATTTCTTCACGTTCCATTACATGGGCATCATTCAGATGGCGCATGGCTAGGATCTAATCTATGATTTAGGGTGCATTTGTGCAATGAGAGGATTATGCAATAGAGAGTAAAGTTGTTCTAATTTTCCATGCAGCCCACCATTCGGTTTGTTTGGCGCAAGACATTTTTCTTGCAAAACATGTGAATTATGAACTGATTTCCCTTGATAGAGAGGATTTCGTTCTCTAATCGGAGGGGTAGGAATGCAGGATATCCTCTTTCCCTTGGAGAAAGAAATCTACAAGGTGCAGAATCCTCTCGTTGGACAAACAAGACCTTAAACTATGTTGCACCCATGGTAGATATAACAAATGAACTTTCCATGTCCATGTATGCATACTAAGTTGTTTAACTGTAACTATCATACAAGAGCATGAAATGAATCCAAACTCAGATCAAACCCTTAGGGTCATTTGCCTACTATTTGGATTCCAAGGAAGTCATGGTAAGGGGGTTAATAGTAGTAGGATTAAAGAGGTAAACGGTGAATTGTGATACTTGATTAAGAGTAATCTAGAGTCTTTCCCAAAGAAGTTCGAAAAACCATCGAACAAGAGAGCAAGAAAAATAGATGAAGAAGAAGAAGAGATTGAGGAAATAACTGCATGGCTTGGTTACCCTATGTAAGACAACCAAAGCCAAATATACAGTTTATTATATGTTCAAAATTATTAAAAAATTGTATTTTCTAAAATTGCAAATCAGTTCACCATGCTTCTGAAATTACAAATAAACACATTATTTTTCTTAACACCCCCCCTCAAGCTGAAGTGTAGATTTTTACTATGTCACGTTTGCAAAGAACATCACATATTTGCCTCTTAGTAACTGCTCTTGTGAGAGAATCCACAATCTGATCATCAATACTCTTATAAGCCAACTTGGTTTCTTCACAAAATCTTCCCTTTATCAAATCATTTGCGTATTCATCAGGACGGCCATATAATTTCTCAGGGATACTGAAGTACATCCTTCAGTATACCTCTAGTGTACCATACTTTACAGGAATCTTATTATACTTGATTACAGTTTCCCTAATCAAGGGAAACCGATTATTGTAATATCTCTAACATGAGTTCTAAATAGGGATGACCTCACAATGAAAGGCATTCAGACCATTTGCCGCTTATTTTTCATAGATTCCGAATATGTGAAATGTTATCAGAGCCTCTCTTTGATTGGCTGAGCTTCAGCCCATTAAGACCCTCGTCTTCCTCCAGCGACGGAAAAAAAAAAAAAAGATTTGACCCATAAATCTGATTGGAAGAATGTCAGATTTTTCAATGGAAGCTATGGCAATCTGATTCTATAGTTCCAAGTAATACCACAAATTTCACAAAACAAGCAGGGTATAATGTTCAAGGTTTTGAGGTACAAAGAAGATTAGTCACACAAAAACCAGCCACATTAATAGCCCACAAATACAAAACATTTGAATGAACAGCCCAAACCAGGATAGCCCAATGAAAACCAAAAAACAGAAGAACAGACAGGAGAGGTCCTCCTCCGTTTTGATCTAATGGGCCACAAATCATATTGGCAAGATCCTGATTCCAAAAGTAGCCACACAAAAATGCTTCTAGGGCACCCCTAATGTTAAGTGTCATGAGCATATGCCATACATTCAAAGATTTTAAGGGATATGATAAATAAATAAATAAATAAAAAGGGCCCCACAAAACAACCGAACAAACAACCATGTAAATGGCCTAATGCTGATGATTGAAAAATCTTCATAAGTCTTCCGATGACAAAGTTGATCATCAGAGGATCTGAAAAATCTGATTGAAGAATAATCCCAAGAAAAGATGACTTGGAGAGAGTTGCCTCCCTAAAAAGTCAAGAGGAACTGAAAATCCTCCAAAAAATTCCTTCGAACAATCAGGAATCTAATGTATTGGTTCCACCTTTTTTTTGTATGTAAGGGACCATATAGTAGTAGAAGTCTATTTGCAATAAGGGTTTAGAACTCTTCTAAAATTACAAGTCCTTTTTTGTAATACAAGTATCTTTTAAGAAGTCTACTTGCCATTTGCCATTCTTCTGTGGGTTGGTGTTTGCAAGAAACCATATGACTAGGATCACCATTTTGGAAGAAGATGGAACCTGCTATGGGGCCTGGTAAGCCATTATTGATCACATCCTTAATTTCTATACAAAACTCTACACTAGGTAAGTACAGGACCGATCAAACATGGACAACCTTGGGTTCGCTAATATTGAGGTGTGAGATACATATTGGCCGGAAAAGGAGTTTGATAAGAATGAGGTTAAAAAGGCAGTTTTTGATCTAGGATACAACAAAATTAATGGGTTGGATGGGATTTAAGAAAAGATGTAATGGTGTGCATTAAGGAATTTGGTCAGATACCGTAGCGTTCTTCCATTTGAATGAGTATGAGGTAAACATCAGTGTTCATCACTCGTCAGCAATCCTTAAAATACACAAGTGAAAATGCTGGTGGTCGCATAACACCGGAGTTTTGAGAAAACAGATGATTATCATAACCAATCAACACTAGCCTAACCTGTTGGTGGGTGGGACCTCTCAATAGTGCTGGATTCAACTTACAACCCAGTTTTTTAATGGATGAATGGAATGGACCAGTGCCTTTTCTTCAACGGATCATGTGCCCCGAAAAATGGGCTAGACAAATGGGCCCATAACAAACTGATGGTTAGACCTGTGTTACTTTATGAGAAACTGTAATGAAGATTTTCTTTTGATTTCATAGTTTGAGATCATGATTAACCCTTGGAGAGTCAATCAAGCCGTTTGAGCATCTTAAAGCACTAGTCTGGTCCGGTTTGTAAGCTTGCACCATAGGACTGAGCCAGTCTGGTCTGATTCGAACAAGTTTTATTCAGCACTTGACCCACTGGAACTGAACCAGAAAATGGGTTCCAACTTCCAACATGATGCCCCGGATAGCAATGTTGTTATAGTTTATGCACTATTAAAATAGGGGCTACTGTTTTGTTTCATTTGAACGTGTGTGCGCGCTAAACACATTCACATTATTCGCATTAGAAGATTAGAAGACCTAAACTGAATTATTACCTCTGCACACAGAGAGAGAGAGTATTTAAAACAGTAGAGAAAAATATGTTTGATCAACTCCATCATACAACATGAACTGAGAAAAATAGGAGTTCAAGTACCCTCAGCACTCAACAGCGAAAGAGAAACAATGCATTATCGGAGGGTCTTCAATTGAATGAGTGAACGAGATCCGTATACCCATTTAGTATATAATCTTTTCCCTGCAACATGAACCTAAAATCCTACCGCACAAGCGCGCGCACAAGAAGAACGAAGAAAACAGAAAAGGAAATGGTGATTTTCCACATCTTCTATAATCGATTCAGGGAGACAGAGGAAAACCCAGATTAAAGTATCAATTCTATGACCAATGCAAGCAATTTCTCCATGCAATCATGAAAAAATGGCAGCCATTTATCTCAAAACCAAACCAAATAACTAAAGAAACCAAGTAAGTAGGGATGAACAGAAAAGATAAACTAAAGAGGAGAAAAGTGAAGAGAAAAGAAAGGTAGTTGAAGTAGAAGTCGTACCAACAGAAGAAGAAACGTCTGCTTCAACAACTTGGACTTTTCTGAGTTTTCTGCAGCAGTGGGAAGCAATCCAAATGACGCCCAAAGGCCCCTCTCTAGAGAGAAGGCCGGGAGAATAGAACATCCCCCCCTCTTCTTTTCCTTTCTTCTTGTTCATCCAAACCAGAGAGTGGAAAGAGGAGCTTCTGGTTCCACTTTAGCTTTGCAAACGAGAGGAAGTGTGTGGAATGCGGATGCGACTTAACAAAACAAAAAGCCTCTGAAGTACGGTGACAAATGATCTGTGCCTGGAGATGTCAAATGGGCCGGACCTGCCCGTTTCGGCACAGCCCACTGCACCACCGGTCAACGGCCCAGGGCACCGCCAGTGCCATGAGCCTCGCTGGGCCGAGGGAACGGGCACGGCTGGCCTGTTTCGGCATGGCCCGCCTGGCTTGTAAGCACTTCCTTTTTCTAATTTAAATTTTTACAATTCAGTTGAGTAATGACCAATAGACATTGTACAAGTATTTTATCCCAATCATCCTAAATTCCAATTTATACAAAAGAAACCTAATATCTGTCTATTAGAGTCAGTCACTGTCACTTTATGAACATTGATGTAGATGATGAGATCGTGAAGTCAGTATGATGCATGGACAATGTATATGACTTTGATTTTTATACAAAATAATGAAGAAAAATTAATCAAAAAAATAATAATAAAGAGGCACACTGAGCACAGCCGGCAAGGAGGCACGACACGGCCTAGCCCGACCCATTTGACATCCTACCGTGCCTCTGTTTTATTTTAGAGCTTTTTGTATATGCCCCCAAGGTTTGTACGATTTGTAATTAAGAACTTGAGGTTTTAGTATTTGTAAATAGGCATCTGACTTTTTTTTTCAATACCTTTCATGTCCCCAAAATCAATATTATTAACCAGAATGGGCACCACCATGAGATTTTTGATGGATTTTTATATAAATGACAAGTTTGTCCTTACACCCATTGAAGAAAAATGGGTATATTAATATTTACAAAAATCTCATTATTTTATCTCAAGTCACATTGATTTCTCTTAATAACTCTCTCATTCACAAGACTAGGGGAGGACCTAGGTACAAGGACCTGAGGATTGAAGCCCCCACCCATATCTGAGAAAGTCTAAATCCCCTCTCTGCAAATTCTAAAAATTAATGTTTTTTTACATTTGCCCCTTCCCCCAACATTTCTTTTACATAGAGCCAAACACCATGCCCTCGCAAATTCTAAAAATTAAATTTTTTTTCTTTTACATTTGCCCAATCCCCCAATATATCTTCTACACCCCCCTCTCCTACACATGAAGTATAATCATGTATTTTGAAACTTTCATCAATCCAATGGTGGGGTTATGTATGGATTGGATAAATCATAACCGGTTATAAAGTACAGGTGGTGATTGATGTCATGATCAATTTATATTTAATGAAATGAGCATTGTATTGATTAAAAAAAATGAATATATGTAGGGTTATTCTCCCATACTAAGTGCAATTGTTAATGATACATGCTTTTAAAAAAAAATTGAGTCCAAGCTTTTGAAATTATGCATATAATAAGGACAAAAGAGATGGACAAAAGTGTTCTTTCTCTCTAAAAACCTATGGTGGTTGAAAGATTATTGATTTTGGGGACACAGAAGGTATATAAATGAAAATGCATGGGCCTATTTAAAATATAAAAAAAAAAAAAACCTAAGGTGCCTATTTACAAGTCCTACAAACCTTATGGGATATATATATATATATATATATATATAAAGCTCTTTATTTTATGGGCAAATGATCGCTCCGGTGGGGAACCAACATCATGGATTTGTGGTCCCCATGTTATGGGCCCCACCTCACTTCAGCAAACTTTTTTGTTTCTTTTTTTGTCTTTCTTGGTAAATACTCACACCATACCATCATCGCTAACCAAGTCCCTCACCATCAGTGGCACACCCAAAATTTTTATTTAGGTGGGCACTGCCAAAGGTCAATTGAAAGGTCAAATATTCTTTTGATTCACCTTTTCACATTACCAATGATAAAAGAGAAAATGCATTGCATTTAAATAGGCACAAAATATCTCACGACATTAACAACCATATATTTCTCCTCACTTCAACTCTAAAACGAAGTTTTTACAATTGCCCTTGACAGCATTGCATATTGTCTCGTCATCAATGCTATGTCATTCTCAACCATCTTATAGAAATTCGTGTGCTGCTTTTGTAGGCAGGCGTGTTTTCACATACACCTTTTGCAATCACATTGTTCTAACTTTGTTGTTTGTGTCATTTAAAGCTATAACTACCTAAGATATTCTTGACTCATCGTTAAAACTCGAAAGACATTTCATTAGAAAGTTTTTGAGTATTTGACCATCACGCTTTGATGAAAATAATCACATATATCATATATAACCTAATACATGAGGTAGAGTGATTGTAAATGTGGGAAAATCTAAGGTAGCAAGACCATTTGAAAAATCATGAAATTGGGTATTTGGGTTTGGGTAAAGGGATGAGGATGGCTTAGAATGGGCATTTATTGTAGCTAGTTTCTTAATAACAAATTTTTTATCAGAGTCTAAAATAACATAATTTCTTAATAACAAATTTTTTATAGGTTTATAAGAAAACTTAACTCGAGGGAGTCGACGTGGTCGCTCAGGAGAGTCTTCTTTTAAATTATTTTTAAAAATATTTAAACATAGATCAAATATCTAAAAGTTAAAATATATATTAATTCACCTATATTAATGATAATTGATACAAATTAATACATTTGCATATTTAAAATACGACTGTGAGAAGAAAACAAAAAATAAGAATAAAAACCAAAATTACATGATAAGGCTCAACTCAATGAATTTTCCAAAATGAAGAAAATAGGAGTGATTGCATATGATTAACCTTCCCAATAAGGTTTAGTGAGGTTTGTGCGTGTGTGGTCACCTTTGAAAAATATAGATTTTTCATATGATGTTTTAATCAGTCCACCCAGTGCATTTTTTTTTTCTTCAGCAAATACTCACACCTGCACACACTCACCAAAGTCCCTCACCTTCAGCACTTATGACATATATTGATCTCCACTTGTTTCTATGAAAAGGGAAGTGCTTCACCACTTAGCTATTAGTGGATTGGCTACCGCAATGTAGTTAAGAACCACTTTCATCATAAAGCCAATGGGATGCATCAGAAAAATCTCATAAAAATTTGAATAAAATTTTAAAATTTATATCTTAATTAAGTATTAATTTATTAAAATAGATGGATTGAGTGAAAGATAAATGTCCTTTTCAGTATCCTGCAAGAATATATTCATAGCCTCTTCAGTAGTTGTAAAAAAAAAATGTCTTGCATTTTGTAGCAAAATGACCATAATCATTACAAGAGCAGCATTGCATCTGCTAGGTCACGAGTACTTGTAAGCCGCCCAGATGGTATGGCTCCTTTTTTTGTTTTTTTGGTGTGTGGGGGGGGATTGAAGTCATTCCTCACAATGATTCATTGAGACAGCAGACAGGTGCCCGAGCTCGACACTACATTTTTACTCATTAAATGAGCATTAAACATTTCAAATTCAGGACATAATATCATGAGAAATTGATCTCACTGATTAGCTCATAAACAGACTGAACAGCAGGATTAAATATTCTGAAGCTGTGGCACACACCCATTGTGCATAATCATGTTGAAAGAGTTACAAGCCCTGAATAATAATCCTGAATGGATTTTTCTCCGTGATCCTATTGTCCAAGTTCATCTCCAAGTTCATAGCTGAGGACCTCCTTTTCACTCAAGTGGCCTTGCTGCACTTTCATGTGAAGAAGGAAGCCTCTCTCTGGGTCTAGTCACACAAGTATTGTAGTTACTAGATTCACATAGTTACAGATGATGTGATGGTGTCAAGAGAATCCAATAGCAAGATCCAAAACTAATATAGACAAAATTGAATTCTCAACACATCTATAAATGGTCATCAAATAATCTCCTTTTATATGGAAAATAAGTACAATTACCTTAGTAAATTACATGCTTGGAAATCCAAGTTCTAGTCCACATCTCCACCTTATATCATTCACCCCCTCATCTCTTTAATAATCCTCTTTTGGAGCTCATTTTATTATGACCTCCTAGGAATTAAATTCAACAATTCCAAGCAAACAAACAGGGTCATATGGCTTCTGCTCTAATCCCATGATGAGATGGTACTGTCTTATATATGAATCAAACAGCCCCTAATATTGGGCGTTACAATCCTAATGATATGCTTATAAGGAATTAATCAAGCTAATCCCAATCTATATGTTTACAATCCTGGTACAGATTATTTATATCCCCTACAGATACGAGAGTCCACAAGACTATTCAATCCGATTACAGTGACCATGGTTCTAACATGAGGAAATATCTAAGCAACCATGGAGATATCATAATTTACATTTGTGATTGTCTTAATGAAGTTTCTATCATTATTTTCGAAGAGTACTATACAAACTTTGTTGAACTTTCGTATTGTTACAAACATACAACCCCAGAGTCAGATGCTCCGGAGAGTTATCTATTTTGGATTTTGTTACTTATGTTGCCGGTGGCAAAGGTGACTAGAGTGAAAAGCTAAGTGAGTGATAACTGAAAGATGCCTTCTTCATTTTAGAATATCTTTTGAAAGATTTCAAATAATTTTTGCAGCACCATGCCACTGACTGTTGCATGGAATCTGGTCCACACACCAAGACTCCTATCTTTGAGCCCTCCATTTGCATGGGAAATTTAGAAAATATAGCTGCAAAGAAACAATCTGTTAAGTATTTAAACTTTGCATGATGTATAGAACTAGAAATCTAATGAAGGAAATACACCCTTGTTTACTTAACTACTTGAAGGACCCAACCATTAGAAAGTTGTCTGCCCTAAATTGAAGAAGGGCTTTGAATCATGTTCATGTACATTGCAGTCTATATTCAGTTACATGAATACTGTAATGGATACATGCAGTTATATATGCAATCAGTCTTGAACACTACTGTTTGGAACAGAAAAATGGGTATCATCAAGGACTCCTATTTACAGAATTAACCGCAAGACCTGAACAAAGGAAATTGGGTGCGGGTACTCAGTCAAGGACTCATCAGGTGATCAGTTCTCCAAACTCAAGCAAGACTTCATGTAGGATCAATCATGGACCTGACATCAACTCAAGTATATTTTTTAACTTTTTCAAACCATGTAGAATTGCATTGCTCACAATTCAACTCACAGAAACTCGTGAATTATATTAACTGGTTTGTTGATTGTTTGAAATTCATTCATTAATCAAGGAGTCCACTAAATGAAACGACCATGGAGATGGCTCATGAAACATTATATGATGTCTCCATAGTTGACTATTCACATAATGCTCAACAACTACTACCTAAAAATGATTTGTAATTTTCCCTGATTAGTACTTTCGGAGATCAGTTACTTTCCAAAGTAATCAATTATTAAAAATTGGACTTTACTAAGAAAGATGGAACCATACGTACAAAATTTGGCCTCTGTCCAATATGAATTTCATGTTCCTCAGGTGCTCCTACAGACTGCTGCTCTGTACCCATGGCTTTCTCCTGAGAGACTACTAAGGCCTCACTCTTACTCTGTTTCCATCTCAACAGAATTGTGGCCAATGTGCTAAAAAATGTAGCAATAACAAATGAACAAAATATGGGATCAGTTGGACTGTTTCTAGTCTTAAATCTGCATACCTCATATAGTATATCGACGACGGCCCGTAGGGCCCCTCAACTGCAATTGGGATGTGCTTCATATTACCAGCATCTGAAGTTACTGCTGCATCTATCATATTGTAGAGCTCATTTGTCCATTGCCCTTGGCACTTGCTTATAACCGATATTGTATCGTTATCACCTCTGCAGCTAGAAGTTAAACTAAACGGGTGCCACTGAAAAGTTGATATGCTTGGTATGTTTATAAATATCATGCTTGTTGGGTTGTACTTCAATCCTGATATAACATGTTAATTTCTTTGAGTTTCTTAAAAGAGCTACAGCAACATGAGATCATAGATGTCCTTGAAATCTATAAAATAGAAAACCATATGGCTTACCAGGGTGTTTTGAAAATGAAAGCTCTACAGCTTTACATGGTAGTAAGCGTGCAGATAAGAGGCATGTAATTTGTCTCAATTGTATTACTCGTAGGAGCTTGTCAAGAACAAATAGAACGACCCCAGAAAATACTGTGTAAAAATGTTGATCTCCGCCATGAAATAAGAAGAATATTATAAATATTGCATATAGATGGTGGGTATAGTAGAAAAGCTCGAAGCGTTTCCTTCTTATTTGAGGAAGTGAAGTGATCCATATGATTAGTCCTGTAACCAATGCAATCTCACCAGCAAGGTTCACATGCCCTGTTATTTGCCATTGCAATAACTGTTCCAAACATAACATATGCTTCAATATTATAATGAAACTACAATGAAATAGTGTGATAGGTTTGACAATTATAAAAGATTAAAAGATGAACTGTGCAATAACATGAAGGTGAAATATTTAGGATTCTGTTCCTCCGATATTTAATGAACGAAATGATAATGCGCACTCTACTCAATTTCTACTTTATAGATCTTGAAAGTATGGGTTATATGTGTTAAGAGTTAGATTATATGTCCTCAATCCAGTAGATGATGTAAATATTTTCATTTATTATCTTATTTGATATATAATTTCATGCTTTTATTCATGAGATGAATATGTTTCTGTTAATGGTTGTACATAATTGATACAAAATGACATGGTTGTTTATGAGATGAACGGGAGCCCTTAAGTATATTAAATATGATCCATGTGTGTGGATGAGATTCACATGCAGGAGACATAGATCACAACTCTTATACCTGAAGCGTTTCACAACCAGTGATGAGACTGGGCACCTCATCTGAAAAGGTCGCAGCACTGTAGTCACTATGAGATAGTGTGGTTTGTCTCGACCATCAAAGTGGAAGACTCTAGATTGTTGTGCTAGTACATTGGATGTACAGAAGAACCATGAGTAGCAACTTATACAAAACACTTCCTCTTATTAAGGAAAGCTCTCATAATTTTCAAGCAATAAGCTCCCAGTATTGAGAGAGTAATGGACTCAAGTTTCTACTATGCATTTACTGTAACTTATCAATGAGTGAGGCTAATTGTAGCTCAACACCTCGGTATCTTGGGTAGATGGTAGTAGGACTATAGGAACATATATTCTCAAGATGGAATCTATCCTCTAAAAGAGAAATATCCTCTTGTGCTGATTAATGGAATTATCATCGGTAAGTGCGCACCCATTCTGTTTAAGAGTTAATCAGATGGTATCGACCGATCAGTGTGATTAACTAGGTCACAAGGATAGTAATAGGTTGATCCACATTGGTTAGACCATTTAATTCCAATGGATCCATGGATATAATCGATGGAGAGGCCTGCTTGCAGAAATTGCAATGTTTAGGGTCTTCTTGTAAAATTTCCTAGGACTGGAGTGCAATTGAATTGATATAATGGAGTTATTTGCAATTAACTGTGGATCGGGAACTTACATGAGATGTGGGGTCCAAATGCTTCAGTTGGAGCCAGATCCAAGGAACCCCTAGTGATCCCCATGCTAGCCCTAAGTGAGAGAGTTATATTCAAACAAGGACTCATAAGAGAAAGAGTAGGACACATAAGAGAAAGAGGAGTAGGGCTTCCAAGGGAATTAGGATAAGAAGTTTCAAAAAAACTATATACCCTAAAGGGGCACGACGTCCTATACATTGGTGGATGTTTTTGTGGTCTCCTCCTCCCCTCTTTTTTCTCCTCTGGTTTTCTCTATTGACTGCTCTGAGGAATCCTTCTCAGTCAAGATCCCACCATTCTCATTGAGAACTTCTCTGAGATTGGGTAATAGCGTGGAAGACGCGAGGCCTGGGAGATCGTTTCTGCGAAAGGGTTTCGCATAATCAAAGACCAAAGTCTCGATTTGACCACAACATAGCTCCTCAGGTATAGACCTGCACTAGTTATATTTGTAGATCTAGATAGTTGTTTTGTATGTTAAGATCTGTCTTCTTGATAAAGATCTGGGATCTTAATACACTAAGAGTAGGGTTATAGATCTTAGGATGGGTTCTTTGGCCTTTTGGGTGTTTGATCCCTGCGTTAAGCAGATCAAAGATTTTGAGATCTTGTCCAGAAGGCTATAATTCTAGACAATATGGACACCGATAACAGGTACAGTAGTGAGTAAGTATAAACCCTAAAAGAAAATCATGTCATTGATAGAATATTTACACATCCGAGTGTTTTATTATATTAAATGGATTCAGATAAGCCTGCCCACTTCTAAGGACATTTTTTTTTTCTAAATTGCAAAAGAATTTCGTTAAGGAAAAGGGTTTAGGAAAAAGAAAAAAAAAACCCAAAAGGATACAAGCCAAAGATGCCCAAAATCATACCACCGCTAAACAACAGAGAAGAGAAAGAGAAGGACCAAAGAAAAACAAAAGACAAATCAAAAGGTCATTTTTGGATGTTGAGAGAGCTATAGAAGCTTTTTACGATATGACTGGAGGAGGTTCCCTTCATCCTCTTTAGAGAGAAGGAAATGTCTACCATGACAGAATTAGGGATTTGCGAGGGAGCTAGTTTGATATTGGAGAAGAACCGTGTGCATCTCGCCTTTCAAATGGAGGAAAAAGTGGAACGGAAAATAGCTCCAATACCTTTCATGGTTTTAGCATCTGCTCCATAAGATAGGCTGGTCCATAGACTTGTAGCTGAAGGGTTGGGAGGGAGGTTCAAATGACCTATAGAAAGAAAGTGGGGGCCGTTGTCTGAATTTTTCAAGCACAACGGGTAAGCAGAAGCAAGACTGATTCCTTTCATCTTAGCCTAATCAGAAGTGGGAAGCCTTCCATGGAAGAGTTTCCAACTGAAGCAAGAGATTTTGGCAACATTAGAGAACTCCAAACCAAGGCTGATTAAAACCTCTTGATCTGATGGCATCCAGAGCAGTCTTAAGCGGCAGCATTTAGAAGTTGGTAGCAACCTAGTAGAGTTGATTCGGGAAGGAAGACAAGAAATGGGGGGTTGCCTACAACAATTCTTTAAAAACACCTGAACTTCCAAGTCGAAGCCAAGAAGAAAAATTCATGATCCCTCAGAAATATAGGCATTCACACGACATCTGGGTTGAAAGAAATGTTGGGAAAGAACTCAACTATAGGACTGTTGAATAGCCAGTTATCTGTCCAAATAGCAGCCGAACAACCATCTTCGATTTTCCATATGTTGTTTTTATGGAGGAAGAAGCTAGAGCCTTCATTCTTTTACCTATGCAGGAGGGAAATCCTGAAGAAGGAGCCGACCAAAGAGTTTGAGATCGCAACACTCTAGCTCTGAACCAAGAAGCACATAAGGAAGAAGATAGCATAGCTTTCCAAGCCAACTTAACGGAACAAGCTTCATTAAGTTCAGCCATCCTTCTAAGACAAAGCCCACCCTTAGATTTGGGAAGGCAAAAGGTGTCCCAAGCAATTAGGTTGCTTTGTGTCTTTTGGTCACTATTGGACAACAAAAAATTACAACCAAGGGATTCCATAGCTTTGATGGTGCTTTTCGGAAGCTGGAAGACCATGAGAGAATGAGTTGGGATGCTTCCTAGGACATGTCTAACCAAAATAAGTCTACCTGCAAAAGAGAGGGACTTACATCTCCATTCTGTCAAATGTTTACGGATAGAATCAACCAACAGATAGAAAAGGCATTGTTAGGCCTGTCTTGAAAGAAAGGAGCACCAAGGTACTTTGAGGGAAGAGCACTGTCATGGATGTTTAAAATCTCAATAGCTTTAGCCTTGGTTCTAGCGCTACATTTGCCAAAGAGCAACTTACTTTTTGACAAATTAAAATGTAGACCGGAGATTTCTTGGTAGGAGTTCGATACTGCTTTAAGAGCCTTGAGGCTTTTGGGACAAGCACGGAGGAAGAGAAGAACATCATCTGCAAAAAAAAAAAAATGACATATAGGAGTGGGGTATGTACAAGGGAATATTCCTGTGAAAACAAGGTTAGAAATAATGAGGCTTAAGACTTCCTCCAAAATGAAGAGATAGGAGGTAAGAGGATCCCCTTGTCTTAGCCCACACCCCAAAGCAAAGACACCATAAGGTTCTCTACTGATCAAAACTAAGGCCCTCGAGGTACAAATGCATTCCTTAATGAACTCCACCCAATTGTTGGAAAAGCCAAAACTGCTCAAGGCTTGGAAAAGAAAAGACCAACACAATTTATCGAAGGCTTTAGAAATGTCTAACTTTAGGCAAAGAGAACCCCCTACCATTTTAGTTTTAAATCTCTGACAAAGCTCATCGGCAAGGGCTATGTGTTCATGGATTGAACCATTTTTAATGAAGGCCACTTGATGGGGGGATATGATATTTGGGAGGATGGTAGCTAGGCGGATGGTGATAATTTTGGTGATAATTTTGAAAGAGAAGTTCAACAAGCTAATTGGTCTGAAATCTGAGAAGGATTTGGGGCTAGCAAGCTTAGGAATGAGGGTAAGAAAGAAAGTGTTGGAAGCCTTGAACAGTCTTTTTTGGATGAAGAAGTTTTGGACAGCCACAAAATGCAGCTCATATATGTTGTTGGAAGAAGTGTTGGAAGCCTTCAAAAAAAAAAATGCTAGCTCATGACAAAACTAGAACTATTGGATTCTACATCTCAAGGGCTTTCCAATGATATATTACACGTTGAAATCCAACGGACAGATTACAAGTTATAAGGTGATGGATCCGGCTTTCGTCCTCTCCTTCCACCTCGGGGGCTGCTGAGGTCCAGCGGAGGAGAAAGCGGGGTACCAATATTTTTTGTACGGATATGCCAGATTTTTCATTCTACTTGGAATTTGATGTGGTGATCCGGAGATTTACCTTCACAAGTAGAAAGGAAATCAATCTTTTTTCTAACTTTTCAAATTGCATAAATATTTAAGAAAAGAGACAAGTTTTTCTTTGAATGCCGTAGGAGGCGATTTTTTTTTTGTTTGCCGTGAAATGCGATTTTGTGCCGTGGAAGGCGGTTTTGCGGTAAAAGGTGATTTTTGCCGTGAAAGACGATTTACAAATCTCATCAATAATGAAAGACAAGAATTGTGATTTTTTTTTTCTCTCAAAAAAATAAAAGATACAATAGAAAAGTAAGAAAAGGGATCTAACTTCTCAGGAGATTGTGGGGACTCGTTCAGATCGACGGTCGCAAGTCATGTATGGACTTCGCCATCATCCTTCAAATGAGAACGCATGATGCTTTGATTCTTTTGGCTTGGCACTAACCTCAGATTTTTAGAGAACAAAGACCAAGAGGAGGTCCTATATCCAATAAAAAACCGAGTAAATGGGCTGAAAAGCCGCGTTTAGGCCATGTTGGATAGAAGGAGAGGAGAGCTTCGCCTTGGGGGGTTCGCCCCCCAAGGGACTTCGATCACCTTGTGGTGTTTCTTGCAGCAAAGTAGCAGGACTTCTTTAGAATTTCTCTCGGATTTTCCAGACTCCAGCCTTCTTGTTGTGGATGTGTGTAGTGTCTCTCTTTGGAATGACCCCTTTTTATAGGCTTTTGGTAGCCATGGGGTGGTTTATGAGCATTGATGACCATGATGAGAGGATTGATGGCATTGATGCTCCATGATGGGAGGAGTTACAAGTTTTTATTTCTTAATTTTGTAACTCCTTTTTCTTGGCTTGTGATTGGCTCATGGAGAATGATGGGCATTTAATCTCCTTTAATCTCCATGATGAGGGGAGTTTCATGGCTTTAATGCCATGATTGCTTGGACTTGTAACTCCCATTTGCTTGATTCTGATTGGGCCGTCCAAAATAATGGATTAATGACCGCATTAAGTTGTCATAAAACGGGCCAATTAACATCATTAAGTGGTCACCTAGGCATTTGAAGAGTCGCAGGCTACGCTGCGTCTTTTGGAATTCTCTTTGTGACGATCACCGATGGATCCACATGTTGTTTGATGTCGGATGGCAATGTAACTTCAGACATTGATTGGTGCCAGCGGGCCGGTGACATCTGTCTTTTCGATTTCTCGATCGATCGGACAAAAAGTGTACTTTCTTGGTCAGCCGATTGGCGATCTTGGAGCTATCAATGATGATTTCATGCTCTTGACGGCGGATCCAAAATGTTGATGAAGATCAGTCGTTTTCAAGCATCAAGAATTGGATTCTCGGAAAATCACAGGGGTTGGAACTCCCGAAACGAGAAAAATATCGGAAAACGGGCCACTCAGCGGAAATCCGGCGACCCGGATTTCCAAGATCGCCCGCGACCATGCATACAGGGTCGCAGGCAAGGTGGGGTTTTGTCCCCTTTTGGTCGCCGTTTTCCCGCCGTTTCTTAGTCTTTTTCGTTCCTTTTTTCTTCTGTATTTTTCTCGACATTGTTCCTCATTTATTGACTTGATTTTCCTAAAGAAAACTTGACGAGAAGCCGCACAAACCGGAGCACAGAGTTTCCTATTTTTTGGAAAATTCGAAGACTTTGTAGTCGATTTTCCGTCAAGAGTCGAAACTAGATCAAACAATGTCGGAATGACCCGAAATTTGAGGTGAAGCCTCTTGAGCAGTAGATAGGACCAACCATGGGCTTTTGTTTGAGTTTTGAATTCGTTTGGGGTCCCGTCGCTGCTAGACTTGATTTTGCGGCGATGAAGATGTCGCGCTTTGATGTGCGGTCAACCGATGTCCAATTGTCCTGAAATTTGACAGGGAGCCTATTGGAGTCATTTCGGGACAATCCATTAGCTCCGATTTGGATGTCATTGTCTCGGGGTGCTCCGCCGCCAAGAGGCTTGATTTTGTTTCGGAGTATCGAAGTTTGGTCAAACGTTGTCGGAATGACCTGAAATTCAACGTGTAGCCCTTTGGGAGCATGTTGAAGCCACCCATGTGCTCTATTTGATGAGTGATGGCCTCGGTGGTTCTCGCCGCCGAGATGCTTGATTTTGCTGCTCGAGGGTTGATAGAGGGTCAAACGTTGTCGGTTTGCCTTGAAAATTGACGAGGAGCCTTTTGGAGGTATTTTGGAACCATCCGTAGGATCTGATCGAAGTTTTGATGTCTTCGACACTGTCGCCGCCGAAAGCGCCTGTTTAGCTGTTGGAGGAGTGAAGTTAGGCCAAATGATGTCGGAATGACCTGAAACTTCATGTGTACTCCTCTTTTAGCTGTTTTGAAGGATCTTGTAGTTTTTGTTTGATTCTGACAAGATCTGATGCTTGAAGTAGCATTGCCTGCTTATAGTAGGATGCAGCTTCATGTGGCATCTTGATGTTGAGGAGGCAAAGTGACTTTTTTGGTGTCAACAAATGCCCCCTCGAGGTACAGCGACGAGTAGCTTTTGGAGTCGATATGCCTCGAAGAGAAACTTGAAGGAGAGCTTCTGACTTGACCAAGAGTCTTGAGCATTTCTTTTCTTTTTTTTTAATAGCCTTTTGAGTTTCCAGGGGAATTTTATGGTGGTGAGAGGGATCACGTACCATCTCAAGGCAAAGTTTTGAAAATGACATGGGGGATTTGGATTTTTGGATTTTGGATTTTGGATTTTCCCTCTTGACCTTGTGAACCTAAAGGCTTTATGTGACACATCAGGCGGTCAAGAGAGGCTTTTTGGTTTTTGACCTTGTGACCTAACAGGCTGTATGTGGCAGGTTAGGGGGTCAACGTTTGATTTTTTATTTTGATCTTGTGACCCAACAAGCTGTATGTGGCAAGTTGGGAGCTCAAATTTGGTTTTGACCTTGTGACCTAACAAGCTGTATGTGGCGAGGTAGGGTGTCAGGATTTGGTTTTTGGTTTTAGCCTTGTGACCTAACAAGTTGTACGTGGCGAGTTAGGGGACCAGGGTTTGGTTTTTTGTGGAATGTCAATTTCAAGATTTTGGCTTAATTTGGTTCATAAGGTTGGATGGTTTGGTTTTTTGGAAATTCATGAGGCTTTCTTCTTCTTTTTCTTTTTTTGAATGGTCCAATCAACTCAAAAGAGGCATGGAACCATTTTTTTTTTTTTTTTTTTTTTTTTGTATGCACTTGGTAAGAGGGATTTTTATGACTAAAAGCCACTTTTAGTGCCTAGGTGGTCAAACCTAGCTCATATGGGCCTTAAGCTATGGGACCTTAAGCTTTGAAGATGGCTTAGATCTCATATAGTGTCATTTTTGTAGGGAATATCTAAAAATATCCTTTTGGGTAGAGAATATCTAAAAATATCCTAACTTGGAGAGAATCTCTCAAGTCTCCTTGTTTTTGGGAGAGATTTTCTCAAAGTATCTTTTTTTTAGAAAAGTTGCTAGTTTTTAGCACTTACCTCCTTTATTTTCTCCTTGTTTTCTCTTTTGGTTTGCTCTCTTCTATAAAAGCAAGGGGAGGTTGATTCTTTTGCTTCATTGCTTTCTTTTTGCAAGAATCTTCAAGAGTGCTTTAAGATCAAGAACTCTTCTTCTTCAAGGATTTTCAAGCTTTTTCTTCTTCTCCATTCACGGCTTCAAGTAAGTTTCATTCCTTCACAAGAAAGCTCCATTGTAGAAGTAGGAAAAGTTTCTTTCTTTTCTTTTTCTTTTTTTTTGTTAAGCATGTTTTTTCTTTTTTTTGTTCATGCTTCTTCTTGTTTTGTTTTTCTCTTTTTCTTTCTTTTCTTTTGTTTTTTTTTTCTCACGGTTTTTCTCTCTTTTTTTTTCTTTTTTTTTTCACGGTGTTCCCCCTTTTTTTTCACCGTTTTTCTTTTTTTTTCTTTCAGATCCGTACGGCCACGTGGCCATGGGCCAGCCCAGAAATTTTTTTTTTTGAAGTGAATTTTTTCCCTTTTTTTCTCTTTTTTCTCATCATGATAATGAGGTTATGCAATTTTAAGATGTTCATGCATTTTTTTGTTTGATGCATCAAGATAGAAGGCTAGAGTCTTTAGGTCAAGCCAATCATGATTTTTGACTTGGACAAAGTTTGATTGGTTTTGACCAAGTTGGGTTGGAATTGGTCAAACTTTAGTTATGGTTTTCCTAGCATCTAATGCATGATGATGTTCTTTGATGCATGATTTTTAGTAAATTGTTTTGGAAGCATGATGATGCATACCTGGAATTCTTTTGCAAGTATCGGGATTTGGAGCTCGCAGCGATGTTGAGCCCTTCCTTAGTCTTGCGGGATTTTGAGGAGCTTTGCAAGTTTTGGTGTTTGGAGCTTACAGCAATGTTGAGCCATTTTCCAATTTTGCGGAATTTGATAAGACTGACCTGATTTTGCAGCAATGTTTGAGTTCAAACCTTCTTTGAAAATCTTCCACTAACTATGAGCTCGCAGCGGTGTTGAGCTCATCTTCAGGCTTCTTATCTTTTTTGGGGTGTTTCCCTTTTCTTCGGAATTGCCCCGAAGCCACGTCTAGAATTTCGCTAGAACTTTTTAGCAAAATTCTGTCATTTTGGTGATTAATTTTTGTTTTTCTTTCCACCCTCTGCAGGTAGTTCTTCCAGAATGAACAAGGGTAAGGGGCCTGTTACTGACTCATCTCATCGATTTGCCAGATCTTCTAATGCGGCCATTCTGCAGGCCTGGGAGAAGGTCCAGTTTGTTAAGAAGAACGTGGAAGAGTGTGACTCCCTCAACCGTGATGAGATGAGACAGCGATTGATCGCTCTCAAGGATGAGGAATTCTATAAGATTGCGGTAAGCAGCCGTCCTTGGGTTACAAACGATCAGAGCGTTGTGCCCAAGCCTACCTTTTTCTTTAGTGATGTAATCCCTGACGACTTGACATACCAAAGGAGATGTTTGCAGTTCTCTTACACGGCAGATGGTGAGGAGAGAACTATTTCTACCTGGTCGACTTTTGATCGGACCATCTCGATCATGAGCCTTTCTCCCACATGCCCTAAGAGGGAAGATCCTGCGAGCTGGGTGAAGAGGACCAATGTGATCAAGACCAGGGTTTTTGTTGGCGGCCCTTCCAGTTATGCAGAGAAGTCACCTGTCCGTATGGACATGTTGATGCCAACCAGTGGCTACCAAGGTTCTGATCATCCGTCGGTCGATTTGAGACCGGTGGACCTTAGCATTTTTTGGGGTGACGGCAGCAATTGGGTGAAGCCTTTTCAACTTCACGGCCGTTTCAGTGCTGACCCAAGCTGGGAATCATGGACTGATCACACCCTGAAGGTTGGTGGGGCCATACTGCGGGAAGCCGAGATTTTTGACGTGGTTCGTGCTTTTCGGCAAACCGTGGTTTTCTCCAATGAGGCTTTCATGGCCATGCTGGAGTCATTCCTTCCACAAACCAACACCTTCATTGTTACGAACGGTGAGATTGGTTTTTCTTTAAAGGAATTGAGCGTCATCACCGGGCTGCCTATCCTCGGCAAACTCTATGAGGAGTTCGTGCCTATTGACAGCGTCCTTGAGGAGTAGTCTGAGGAATTCAAGCTTTTGTACTTTCAGCTCGTCGCCTTCTATGATTTTTTTAAGGAGAAAGAGGACTCGAAAGTCAGGTGCAGCAGTTGGAAAAGTTGTAGCTCCAACATTTTTTACAGCGGGGAGTCTTCTGATAGCATGACCCATGATGCTAGAGCTAAAAACCCAAGTTTGAAGAAGATTTCTGCCATGCGAGAAGACTTGAAGAAATTCTTCGCAAGCACAGACGCCATTTTTCCTAACATTGCATTGTGAAGAGATCTCGCTGTTTACCTCACCTATTGGCTGGGTGAGGCTGTTTTTGCTAGAGGAGATGGAGCACACACCAGCCACATTGTATTTTTCCACCTTATCAGATGGCATTCGGAGAGCAGCTGGCTTTGGTGCCTGCTCTTTACTCCTATTTGTGTACCGAACTTCAGGCTACTGCTTTTCTGGTTCGGCTTGGGCTCCCTATGAATAAGGTTTTTTCAGCCCATATATTCTATTCGCGGTATGTATACCACTGTCCTAGCTTCCATCAGTTAGGAGTTGCACAGGACGATGACCCTTTCATGATTCGATTAGCTAGAGGAGTAGCCGTTTCCGAATCTCTTTTGTATGCCCGTTTAAGAATCCGACGGTTCAGGGACGTCGAGATTGGGCAGTCTTCACTGAAGCTTTCTCCAAGTCTGCGGAAGAAGGCTTTTGATTTTGGTGTCTCCCGTGATTCCACTAGGGTAGGGTCAGGAAGACACTATGCTTTGAAAAACGCAGAAAAGAGATGGCTTTTCAACATATGGGTTGGTACGATGGTGTACCGTAGACATTTTTTCGTTGATATCCAGCCGTATGTCCCTTCGCATTTTGCGTTGCAGGTTGGCTTCTCTCAAGGCGTTGTTGGAGCGCCTTAGAGTATGGTGAAGCATTTTGGAGGTTTGCGGGATGGGAGGAATGAATGGGCTTTTTACAATGCTGAGGACACTACCGCCATGATTTCCTATCCTGAGTTGCCAAGTTTCCGGACTGTTGGCTTCACAAAATGGTTCATGGAGAGCTTTTCTGTGTACCGAGGGCTTTCCAAGAAGGAGCTTGGTGTCAAGCAATCTCCTGGGAAAGGTCTTAGCAGATCAGATGGTGTCTGACTAGAGGAAGTTTTGACTTTCCTTTTTGGAGATAAGCATAAGATAGGCTTTCTCGGTGAACGGGACGTCATCAGATCAGGAGCTGCACAAGGAATTCCTGGTGAGGTCTTGAAACAACTGGAGGAGGAGGAGGCCGAGATCAGTACTTGGATACAAGCGGAGTGTACAAAGGCTTCCATGGAGTCTACTAGGAAAAGCAGACCATTCAGTGAGGACTCTAGTTAGAGACCTGATTTTGATAGCGGGGTAGGTTCTTCGAGTAGACCAATCCACAGAAGTAAGAGGAAGAGAGGACAACGCCGTAATATGAGACGTCACGAAAGTCCTCCTGATCTGGAAGTTCCTCTCACCATTGCTGAGGATGTGTCTAGGGATGTTGATGAGCCTCCAGAGAAGAGGAACCGAGAAGAGGAGACGGCTGGTATGATTCTCCTTCTTTCTGTTTACGCTTCTTTTCTCTTATGAGAGATTTTTGTTTTGATCCGTTGCTTTCTTTCTTTTGGCAGAGGACAGTGATTTGGTGATGCCCGAGGTTCTGGCTGATGAGGCAATGACGAACCCATTTGCGGCATTTGAGGAAGAGCCAAGGGACTCTGGAGTGGTTCCAGAACCTTCACCTGGTTTGATTTTTTTTTGCTTTTCCTCCTTTTTTATTTGTGCTGTCATTTGCTAACATGTTGTTTTGCTTTCTTGTTAGCTGACTTGCCAAGAGATTCTGATGACTTCGAGCCATCCATGGATGCAACCTTTGACGATGCTTCGGATGAGCTCATGGAAGCAGAAAGTACTCCGCCGGTCGTCGAAGAAGGTATTTTGTAATAATAATCTCGATATTGATTTTTGACAAGATCATATTCATACTTTTTTGTCTTTTATTGACAGATTGTGAAGTAGCAGGAGAAGTCCCTCCATCTTCCTCAGGGCCAGAACAGGAGATACCTGCAGCCGATCCAGAAATAGGGACTTCTTCTACTAGTTTCAACGCGGTAGGTGTGAAACCTTATGATG
Organism: Umbellularia californica; assembly: GCA_028538565.1. NCBI lineage: Eukaryota > Viridiplantae > Streptophyta > Magnoliopsida > Laurales > Lauraceae > Umbellularia > Umbellularia californica. Next base: position 60,399,796 of record JAPQWN010000001.1, read on the forward strand.
AGTCAGTTTCTTCAATTGGAAAGAGCTTATTGATTACTCCTCCAACGGGGCATGAATGGACAGTCGGGCGCCGGAGCATGGCGAATCCTCATTTGGGCCGCACCTTCAGTATGCTAAGAAGGTGTTGAAGAGCGTTTTGAGCTCATGGGTCGAGACTCTCTCTTCAGGTCACTTGGAAGCTGGTTTCGGCATAATCAAGCATGTACAGGACATCCTTGCTGATAGCGAAGAAGTCGGTCTGAACATTGCAAGTGCCAAGGCTTTTGTTGATGAAGTCATTGCTTTGGGCAACAAGTGGATTAAGACCAAGAGTTTCCCAGATAGTGACTTCTTTAATGAGATGTTAGTTAAGCCTTCCGACGAGGTCAAATCTGAGCTGAATGAGATCTCGCGGACTCAGAAGCAATTCATTCGGGAGAGGAATGTTATCGAGTTGGCCATCATCGAGCTAACACAAGACCTGAACCGCCTTGATAAGGAGGTTGTCGAGGCTAGGCAGCGTCTTGAGCTTTTAGAGGAACAAGCTGCTGCCAAATGGACTGCCATCGTGGAAGCTCATGCTAGGGAGGGGACTCTGATTCACCAAGTTAAGGAGGCTGACAGCAATCTCCGGAGGAAGATTCAGGAATATGAGCAATGGCAGATTCTCTGGGAAGAACTTCCTCGTGCTGTAGATGGGTCGTGACGTTCTACCGCATTTTATGGAAATGTTTTGAAGAAGCATGGCCTGAAAGCTTTGGAGGCTAAGGCCAAGAGTCTGCTTGAGGAGTTAAATCTTTGGTTGAAGACCATCTTAGACTAAGCTCCTGAGTTGTAACAAACTTCTTTTCTTCCTTTCTTTTGGTACCTGCATGTATAAACATTTTTGGTACTATTTTTTTTTTTTTTTGTATTCCCTCCTTTTACTTAAATTCTTTTTTGATGAAAACAAATTTAAGCAAGAGTTAAATGGGAATGTTTGTTTGAGAATTTGATCAAAAGGTTGTCATTTTGTGAAAATCTTATGTCAAAGGGTTGTTTTTGGCACGAAAGCCAGATTTTGTGGTGAAAGCCTGGTTTTTGATGGCTTGAAAGCTGAATTTTGGGATGGCATTGAAGCCGAAATTTATTTGTGGCATGGAAGCCGAAGTTTTTGAGTTGGCATGAAAGCCAAATTTTTGGAGATGGCATGAAAGCCAAGTTTTGTGGCGTATGAGCCAAAATTTGTTTATGGCATGAGAGCCAAAATTTATTTGTTTGTGGCATGGAAGCCAAAATTTGTTTGTGGCATGGAAGCCAAAGTTTTTGAGATGGCATGAAAGCCGATTTTTGATTTTTTTGGCCTGAAAGTCGGGTTTTTTGGCATTTATAGCCGGTTTTTGACATTTATAACCCATTTTGGCGTGAAAGACGGGTTTTGGCATTGATAGCCGATTTTGTGGCATTGATAGTCGGGTTTGGCGTTTATAGCCGATTTTGACATTTATAGCCAAGTTTGGCGTTTATAGCCAGGTTTTGGTTTTCAAAATGCAGGTATCGACCAAAGGTCGCCTCCCTGCTGAATGGTCTTGCAAGTATCGATGGAATGTCGCTTCCTTGCGGATTCGGGTGCAAGTATCGACTAAGCGTCGCTTCTTTGTTTTTTCAAAAATTTTGGTTTTGCGGATATCGACTGAATGTCGATTCCCCACGATTTTTGAAATTTGAAGTTTTTTGAAATTTGGGTTGTGGATATCAACTGGAATGTTGAGTCTCCCCGATTTTTTTTTTTGAAATTTGAAATTTTGTAAGTATCGACGAGGTATTGCTTCCTTGCTATTTTGAAGTTTTGGAAGTATTGAATGGGGTTCGCATCCTTCCGATTTTGAGGTTTTGGAAGTATCAAATGAGGTTCGCATCCTTTCGGTTTTGAGGTTTTAGAAGTATCGAATGGGTTCGCATCCTTCCGATTTTGAAGTTTTGCGAGTATCGACTGAGCGTCGCTTCCTCACGGTTTCTAAAAACCATTTTTGTTTAAAGACACGAGGGTCATAAATTTTGACTCAAAACCATTTTTGTTGTAAAAGTCGGGGCGGACTAGGGTGGAAATTCCTGAGTCCTGATTTTTGTTTCAAACCATGAATTTTGGGTTCAAGGATCGAAAATTTTGGTCAAGTCCGGGAAGAGGTTTCTAAACTTGGATTTTTGGTTTTGATTTTTTTTTGAACAATGAAACGATGAAAGTAAGCATTGTTTTGAAAGTTTTTTTTTAGAAATTTCAACATAAAGATGAAAATTTCAAAAGGGATGGGTTTGACGAGCAAGTACCTAGGAATAGGCTTTGGCTATAAAGGCATCGCTCTGACCCGTTGGAGTAAGTCTTCAAGGGTAGTACCGCTTCAAGAACTTGTCGTTGATGGGCAGCATACATCTATCACCTTCCATGTTTAGAAGAGCGTATGTGCCGTTAGAGAAGACTTTGTCAATGACGAAGGGTCCCTCCCATTTTGGTTCGAATTTGCCTTTGTATTTGTGGGCAAAGACTATGGGTCTTTTTATTACAAGGACTAAGTCACCCTTTTTGTAGGCGCATTGCCTGACCTTCTTGTCGAAAGATCCTGCCATGCGTGCTTGGTACAACTCAATGCTTTGTAGGGTTTCAAGCCGTTTCTCATCGAGATTATCCAGCTCTTGGAGTCTCAATCTGACATTGCTTTCTTGCGTCATGTCATTTTGCAGAGATACCCTTAAGGAAGGAATCTGTACCTCTAAAGAGATAACAGCTTCGCATCCATAGACTAAGGAAAATGGTGTGCTATGGGTTGGTCCTCGAACGGAGGTTCGATAGGCTTCTGGTAGTTTGTCGCCCCAGTCTCTTTTGTGACTACAGACTATTTTCTTGAGAATTTTGCAGAGTGTCTTGTTAAAAGCTTTTGCTAGTCCGTTCGCTGCAGGATTATATGGAGTCGAAAGACAACTTTGGATTTTGTACTTGTCGCAGAACCTGTAGAATCTATGATCCCGGAATTGTGGTCCGTTATCATGGACGAATCTTTTAGGTATGCCGAAGCGACAAATAATGTTGGCGCACAAGAATTGTAGGACTGATGAGGTCTTCATTTCACTGAGCGCAAATGCTTCTGATCACTTGGAGAAATAATCCGTAGTGGCGAAAATGAAGCGATGACCTTTGCTTGATGGAGGAGAGATAGGACCTAATCTGTAGCGGCGAAGATGAAGCGATGTCCGTAGCCCAAGCTTCGAAAGGCCATGAGATTGCTGTAGGATGTAGCCATGCTGGAGGCATGTGGACATAATCTCCATGAATTTGGCATTTTTGGCAGCGCTTAGCAAATTGCATTGCGTCAGCTACCATGGTAGGCCAATAATAACCTAACCTTTTTATCTGATCGTAGAGCTTAAGACCAGCCTGATGGGCTCCACAGAGACCAGTATGTACTTCTTTGAGAGTTTCTTCGGCCTCTTGTTGCGACAAGCAGCGTAGAAGTACTCCGTTGAAGGATTTTCTGTAAAGTATTTTTAAAGGAATATCCAAATGAAAGTTTGGGACTCGTCTTTGAATACTTACCTGTTCTTTTGGATCTTCACGTATGATTCCGTACATAATGTAATCAATGGACGGATCCCTCTAGTCGCCGATCGGAGGTTTGAGGATCGTATCCGACTTCTAACCACTTGGTGGCATTCAACAACTGCTTGGTGTTTGTTAAGAGGAGGGAGAATCTTTTTTTGACACACTGTAATTTGCATGTCTTCCCCTTCTTGGATTGCCATAGATGCGGTGAGTCCGGCGAGGGCATCTGCACGGATATTTTCACCTCTGAGGATGTGGGTGATGTGACAGATGTTGAACTTTTGTCGAAGCGATTGCGCCTTGTTGTAGTAAGGTAACAAATCAAGCTTCCTGACCTCAAATTTCTGATTCATCTGGTTGACGATCAGTTGAGAGTCCCTAAAAGCTTCCAGCATGACGATGCCGGATTCGAGGGCGAGTTCCAATCCAACAGTTGACTTTTGGTCAGGGTGGGTTCCAATGGTGTGAGAATACCACGGCCACCTCCCAAACCGGTCGGATTTTGAGCATCGTAGCCCATTTTCTTCATGATAGCTTGTGCCATCTGACTATATAGGAATAGTTGAGGTATACCTTCGTTTTGGAAATGTTTAAGCGGAGAATTTGATGAAGAGACTCCCAATCTGTGAAAGAAGATTGTTTTTTCTTCTGCCGAAGTTGTAGGAACAACGAAGGAAGCAGACGTAGAGTCTTCTATGATAGCAGGTGTCTCCAATAGAGTGAGAGCGGCTGAACTCGCTGAGTATTGGCTTGCCTTGACGCTGTGTCGTCTTCTGGCTCTAAATCCGAATCTTTGTCATGCATAATAGACACAAAGGAGACAACAAACTTGCCCCCAGCCTTTTGTTTTGTCTTCTTTGCTTTGGTGGTGATTACCAAATGCTTTGAAGATTTGAGGGAGACAATGAAGGGAGAATGACTGCTCTCTTCAGATTTGCTGGAAGGTTTGTTTTCTTCCAATGATTGCTAAGGAGCCTTGCCTTTGTCTTTTTGGAGATTTTCAGCAAAGGGTGTTGTTTCTTCCTCATTTTCTTTTTTTCCATCTTTATACATCTGAGCATCTGCAAAATGGACGTCTTTGCTTGAAGGGTTTTTTGTCTATAAACACACGATGTATCAAGCCGTCATTGCCAACGAACTTGATACACTGATGTAGAGTTAAAGGGACGACATCATTCTTGTGTATCCAAGGGCGTCCAAGAAGGATATTGTAGCATGAAGGAGTCCTTATTGCATATACAGTGACTTTAGAAATGAGATCACCGATTTACAATTTGGACCTGATTTTGCTGATAGCCCTTTGAGCTCTCCAGTCATATCCAAAGATGGATACAGACATGTGACTCAGCATGCTAGGTGGAATGCCCAGCTCTTCGAGTGCTGAAGTAGAGATGAGGTTGAGTGCAGAACTTGGGTCAATCTGGACTTTGTGTACTGGCATCTCTTTGACGTACCCTGTGAAGTACAAAGGTCGGTTGTGCTTTGTCTCGCCTAGTAGGAGGTCATCCTTATTGAAGACAATTGTTGCACTTGCTGCTTTTTGAATCGAGAGGCATTCAATGCTTGATCCCTCATCTTTTTTCTTTTCTCCTTTTGAGGAAGTACTTGATTTTTTGACCCTATAGTCCATTTCAATTTGTAGGACTTGTGGGGTATGTTTGTCGACATCCGCATTTAGCCTTTGTAGTTCTGAAATGAGACTATCACGAGTTTGTGGAGACATTCGTAATAAGTCAAGGATGTGTAGTCGTGCAGGTATGTGTTTGAAGTGCTCAATCAAGTCGTACTTGAAAGCCTCTTTCGGGCTTGCATTTTCATTATTGTTGCCACTTGGGGTGCTTACAACTTGCTTTCCCGAAGGATTTACATAAGAAGAAGAAGGTTGGTTGTAATTTTTGTAGTAATCCCGGCCAGAGCGGATACCTCTACCAACTTCAAGAGCTTCTAGAGAAGGGTCTTCTTTTGGAAGATCACTCTCGGCATCAAGGAGTTGATCCTTGTCATTTGCCGAAGACGTCTCTGTAGCAGTATTGCCGTCTTCAGTGATAGCGTTGCATGAAGCATTTTCCGGGAACAAGTCCTGAACAACATTCGGTAACTTCTCTTCTTTGTTGAGTAATTTATCAGTCTAGACATCGTTTATGAGATCGGGTATCTGGGACCAATCGACCGGATTTTCATTGAAGAAGAATTCAGTTGCTGGAGCTTCTTCAAGATGATCCGTTAGAAGAGGTGTGAGCTCCGATGTCACAGTTTCAGGAGATGAAGGCTGAGAAGATGATATCTCAGTGGAAGTCACCTGAGAAGATGTAGCTCTGGAAGATATACTACCAGTTGGGGAGTACGTGTCTTCAGCAAATGAAGCTTCAGAGGCACTATCATCATGAGCTATTGCATTGCAGATCATCTTGAGCTATTGCATTGCAGGTTATCCCGATTTGAGATGCCCCCAGTATAAACTGTTGGGAGTCGGACTCATCCTCGGATGTAAGATGATCATTGATCTAGCAGTTTTCTCCATTTTCAGGAGTTGAAGGAGGAAGTTCTTGTTGATTTTCAGGGACTTCTGGTTCTGGATTTTGATTATGAAGAAGATTGTTGATGTGATCCTACTCCTGCTCTATGGCAAGATGTTGCAAGATTCTTGCATATTCTTCAAGATCAGGCATAGGAGCCAAATCTTTTTCTTTGTCTACTCCTTGTGGTTCATCAATGTTGGGGTCCATTGGAGCGCTTACTTGTGCTGGATCAACATCATTTTCTTGACCAGCCTCTTGGTCTTCTTCATCATCAGACCAAGATCCTTGTGGCTGTAATGGGTTATACCAGATTACTGACATAAGATGAGATTCGAGAATCCATTCCTCATCAGAGAGGTATTCTCCTGTTTAAAGGGATTCTTCCCACTCATCGGTATCACTGGCAGTATCACTGAACTCGTATCCATCCATGGAAAATCCAATTATCGAGTTGCAAGAGTATGATGCTCCCTGCGTAGTTTCATTTCTGTAATGAGGTGGCATGAAATCATCAAGGGTGAATTTTCTTACCGCCTTTGAAGTCTTGGGAAGGAATTTTTCCGTTGCCCCTAGTGAAGTAGTGGAATAGGTCTCTGCCTTTTCAGGGACTTTCTGTTTTGGTTAAGTCTCCTCCTGCTGTTTAAGCTTGCGGAGTTGTCTCTTGGCTTGCCTTCATTGTTGAGCGGTCAGCTTTGTTTTGACGATCTCCCAATGTTCATCTTCTAGGAGATCAGGATGCACCCATATGGGTTGTCCATCTGATGTTGGATAGGGAACCAACTCTTGGGACATTTGAGCCATTTTTATCACCTTGAATGAAGTATTGATCTTCTCCTTTGGTGACTTTGAAGTTTGCCCACACAACACCATGTTAACAGAGGCAGACCCGTGGTTTTTGTCAAAGGTGATGACTCCATTTTTCCACATCTCGTTGATTTTCTCCCTCACAACGAAGCATTGATTAAGAGGATGCGAGACCATCTGATGGTATAGACAATACCGGGGATCGTTGGTTTTGCCAACATCTCCCGGTCTTTTGGGCTCAGGTAAGGAGAGTTTGCCGTTTTCTAAGAGAGCCTCAAAGATTTCTTCAACATCTTCATTGAATGGGTATTTCTTTTCTACTCGTTCTTTGAAGGCATCAAAGAGTTCAGGTCTTTTACTTGCAGCTTTGTTTTCAGCTTTCTTTGGCTATTGAGGGGCTGACTTGGTTTGCACATTAAGAACCTCTTTTTTCTTTGGTTTTGAGGTCGTAATGGCAGTTGGCTCTTTCTTTGATGATTTTTGACTGTTGAGGTCTTTGATCACCGTTTCAGCCTCCATGGAAGCTTCTAGGAGTTCTCCTAGGTTCTTTGATTTGTTGCCGATGATCATGGAGTGGATCCTTGCTCTCATGTTGTTACGGTAGATGTCGACTAGCGACGCTTGTGGTAGTCATCTAAGCATTTGTACGCCATCGCCTTCCACTTGTGAATGAAGTCATATGTTGACTCATTTTCTCCCTGTTTTAGGCTACAGAGATATGCCATAGTAACAGGATGATCTTCACCTTTGAAGTGGGTTAGGAAGTGTGTCCCCAGCATGGCCCAGTTTTGGATGGAGTCCTCTGGCAGAGTGGAATACCAATCAAAGGCCGTACCTTTTAGGGTACTTGCAAAGAGACGGATCTTGAGGGCATCTTGATCCGCGATAGCTCCCGTCAGGATCTTGAAGTGGATGACATGCTGTCTGGCTGAACCTTTCCCCGTATATGTTAGGAGAGTAGGTTGTTTGAATTTTGCAGGGAACGAAACCGAGTCCATCAATAAGGGATATGGTGGCCTGATCCCATGCTCCTTTAGTATATCCTCTTCTTTTGCTTTGGCAAGAATATCGTCAACGTCCTTTATAGTAAGGGCGTGTGACTCATTGTTTTCTGCATTGGCTTCGTCATCTTGATGAATAGGAGGAGCTTGATTATTTTCTTGACGTTGAAAAGCGAGAAGAAGATTTTCCATGAGAGTTTCGATCCTCTGTTGACCTTGCTCCAATTGTTGGATGCGTGCAGTCGTCTCATGAGGAGGTGGATTGTGAGGTGGCTCAGAATTCGTAGCCAGGACATTCATCCCTTGAGATTCGAATGAAGAAATAGTCCTGGTGATTGAGCTGGGGCTCATTCTTCTGGTAGAAAGCTTGAGGAAGGGTTACTTCAATGTCCTTGGTTTGAAGGAGTAGAGGATTCTTCCAGATGTCTTCGTGTCCAGGAAACGCTGTGAGTCACCGGAGGTTTGACAAGAATTTTGGTTGCTGACTTCTGGCGTTTTTTGGTTTTGCTAATCATATGGACAGCAACAACTTGGTCGGGTCTTTCTTTTTTGACCCATTTTTAGAGACCTGAAGGGTAGAATGCTGGGTTCTTTGCTTCTCTAGTATCTTTTGTAGATATGCCATGCGGCGACGTATACGATGAGCAATTTGAGCTTCGGTGAGCTTGGCTGGGCTTTGGCGATGAAGGACTTAGCCCCCGCGCACAGCGCCCGAGCTTGTCTTCTTTGAAGCTAGACATGGACAGGATCCGGACATGATCCTTTGCTCGTCGCAGTGAAGCTTTGAATTTTGTGAGTTCGGCCCTTGTTGAGATGAAGGGTCGACTCGCTAAAGTGTAGGCTTTAACAAGTTTTTGCAGAGGCCTTATGATGCACGACTTGATTTTGGGCTTATAGGAGCAAGCCGGCTCATACTGGGTTGATTTGTTTGTTTGGTGGAGGGTAAGTTTCTCCTCTTTCATGTAAGAGAGAGCGTAGAACCGGTTCTCCTTGATAGGGGCCAGGTATGATGGCTTTGTAGATGTTTGGGACCTCCTTTGTTTTGGTGAAGGTCTCAGGGACCAGGTCTTGGGGTAGACTTGGTTTCTTGTAGATTGAGGCTTCGTGGGAGTGCCACGGGCTTCAAGCTTCTTTGTGTTCACCCTTGGTGCCATGGTAGTGACACGTTGCAGTGTGATTTTCTGTTTTTTGGCCGGTACAGTTTCTTCTGCGGGGAGTGGGAATGGTCCCAGCGACCCGAAGACGATGATCCGGGGAGTAGAGGTCGACCCGGTGTTTTGAAAGTTGTCAAGGGAGATGACGCTTCGACAACTGGCAGGGCACTTATGAGTGCGCTTGTTTTGCTCATCTTGAAGTATGAACTGGTACTTGTTCCCATCAAAAGTGATGGTCAATGAAGCTGTCATTGTTAGTTTGGAAAACTTCTGAAACAAGACCACATCCATTAGTAATCACAAGAATATGGTGATCATAAATGGAGAATAACTATGGTTTGTCTATTCAAATCGCTTGAGGGGGCATGGCCGAGCCCAAGCAAGATGAAAAAGGCAAAAAGCCATAGAGAGTACAATTGTTCTAAATGCAAGTATGGTAGGCTCAGGGGGAGCGTTCCAGTGACTGCTAGAATCAATTGTAGACCTTAATTCAAATTACCGAAAAGCAAGGCTCACTCGAGGTAAGATGATATAAGGTTGGAGATACAAATGTGTCGGTCGCGAATACAGTAGACCCGAAAGGGCGTACTAGCACCGCTAGGCATAAATGTTGCAAATCGCATCCTTGGAAAGGACACGAGATGAGATTTTCTTTTTGAAAGGTCAAGATTGGATTCGTAAAGGAGAGCAAATGGTATTCTAATCCAAACACAGGCTCAAACATTTCTACGAGCATTGAGTCGGAAAGGGAAGGAACCGTAATTTCTCAAATCTGAACCCAAAAGTGACAGAATTTTTTTTTTTGAAAGGCCAAGATCAAATTCATAAAGGAGAGAAAATGGTGTTCCAATCCAAACATAGGCTCAAACATTTCTGCGAGCACTAAATTCGAAAAGGAAAGAACCAAGATTTCTCAAATCTGAACTCAAAAGTGACGGAAGTTTTTTTATTTTTGAAATGTCAAGATTGAATTCATCAAAGAGACCAAATGGTGTTCCAATCCGAACATAGGCTTAAACATTTCTGTGAGCACTAAATCCAAAAAGGAGAGAACCAAGATTTCTCAAATCTGAACTCAAAACTCAAAAGTTTTTTTTTATTTTGAAGAGATTTTTTTTTTATTTTTTTTGAAAGGTGCACATAGGTTTCCAATTCGGTCTTATGAAACCTTAGTAGATAGATCAGCCCCCAGGTAAGGGTTGGATTACTTAATGAACCCGCTTGGAGGACCCTTGCCTCGAGCAGTCTAGCTGCCTCCACACTCTGGACAAGGCTTTTCTTAGATCCACTTTGGTCAAAGAACGCAATTGGTGCAACCTTAGTATTTTTTTTTTTGAACTTTTTTTTTTGAAATATTTCTAATGGACTCATCAAAGATAGCGAATGGCCCCTCCAAATCCAAACGCTGGCTACAAACGATTTCTGCGATTCATTGTCCTAAAAGGAAGAAACCAAAGTTTCTCAAATTTGAATCCAAAAGAGAGAAAACTAATTTTATTTGAATTTGAAATGAGATTTTTTTTTTGTTTCTGAAAATCCCCATCGGACTCATCAAAGAGAAAAGATGGCCCATTCCCCGATATAAACAATAGCTGCAAACATTTTTGTGAGCTATCAAGTTCGAAGAGGAGAGGATCAAAGTTTCTCAAAATTGAATCCAAGAAAAAGAAATCAGTTTTTTTTTTTTTTTGGGAAATGAGAAAGAGTGAACGAAATCCCATCTCATTCTTTTTAGATGCAAGATCCAACATAGGCCACCAACTAAAAAGGGGCCAAGGAATCGAAGCATCACCTTCTCAAATGAACGTGTCCCACCGGGTATGCCAACTTGATAGAGCCGGCTTTCGTCCTCTCCTTCCGCCCCGGGGGCTGCCGGGGTCCGGCGGAGGAGAAAAGTGGGCATCAACATTTTTTGTATGGGTATGCCAGATTTTCTATTCTACTTGGAATTTGATGTGGTGATCCGGAGATTCACCTTCACAAGTAGAAAGGAAGTCAATCTTTTTTCTAACTTTGCAAATTGCATAAATATTTAAGAAAAGAGACAATTTTTTCTTTGAATGCCATAGAAGGCGATTTTCCATTTGTTTGCCGTGAAAGGTGATTTTGTGCCGTGAAAGGCGGTTTTGCCGTAAAAGGCGATTTTTGCCATGAAAGGCGATTTTTGCTGTGAAAGGCGATTTACAAATCTCATCAATAATGAAAGACAAGAATTGTTATTTTTTGGTTTCTTAAAAAAATTCAAGATACAATCGAGAAGTAAGAAAAGGGATCTAACTTTTCAGGAGATTGCGGGGACTTGTTCAAATCGACGGTCGCAAGTCATGTATGGACTTCGCCATCGTCCTTCAGATGAGAACGCATGATGCTTTGATTCTTTTGGTTTGGCTCTAACCTCAGATTTTTAGAGGACATGGACCAAGAGGAGGTCCTATATCCAATAAAAAACCGAGTAAACGGGCTAAAAAGCCGCGTTTAGGCCATATTGGATAGAAGGAGATGAGAGCTTTGCCTGGGTTGGGGGGGGGGGGGTGGCCCCCTAAGGGACTTCGATCACTTTGTGGTGTTTTTTGCAGCAGAGTAGCAGGACTTCTTCAGAATTTCTCTCGGATTTTCCAGACTTTGGCCTTCTTGTTGTGGATGTGTGTAGTGTCTCTCTCTTTGGAATGACCCCCTTTTATAGGCTTTTGGTAGCCATGGGGTGGTTTATGAGCATTGATGGCCATGATGAAAGGATTGAAGGCATTGATGCTCCATGATGGGAGGAGTTACAATTTTTTATTTCTTGATTTTGTAACTCCTTTTTCTTGGCTTGTAATTGGCCGATGGAGAATAATGGGCATTTAATCTCCTTTAATCTCCATGATGAGGGGAGTTTCATGGCTTTAATGCCATGATTGCTTGGACTTGTAACTCCCATTTGCTTGATTCTGATTGGGCCGATCGCATTAAGTTGTCATCAAATGGGTCAATTAACATCATTAAGTGGTCGCCTGGGAATTTGAAAAGTCGCGGGCCGTGCCGCGTCTTTTGGAATTCTCTTTGTGATGATCGCCGATGGATCCACATGTTGTTTGATGTCGGATGGCGATGTAACTTCAGACATTGATTGGTGCCAGCGGGTCAGTGACCTCTGTCTTTTCGATTTCTCGATCGGTCGAACAGAAAGTGTACTTTCTTGGTCAGCCGGTTGGTGATCTTGGAGCGATCAATGATGATTTCATGCTCTTGACGGCGGATCCGAAATGTTGATGAAGATTAGTCATTTTCAAGCATTAAGAATTGGATTTTCGGAAAATCACAGGGGCTGGAACTCCCGAAAAGCGAAAAATATCAGAAAATGGGCCACTCGGCGGAAATCCGGCGACCATGGGGTTTTGTTCCCTTTTGGTCGCCGTTTTCCGGCCGTTTCTTGGTCTTTCTTGTTCCTTTTTCTCTTTTATTTTTCTTGACCTTTTCCCTCATTTATTGACTTGATTTTCCTAAAGAAAACTTGATGAGAAGCTGTGCAAACCGGAGCACAAAATTTTCTATTTTTTGGAAAAGCCGAAGGCTTTGTAGCCAATTTTCCGTCAAGAGTCGAAACTAGGTCAAACGAAGTCGGAATGACCCGAAATTTGAGGTGAAGCCTCCTGAGTAGTAGATAGGACCAACCATGGGCTTTTATTTGAGTTTTGAATCCGTTTGGGGTCCCGTCATTGCTAGACTTGATTTTGCCGCGAAGAAGATGTCGCGCTTTGATGTGCGGTCAACCGATGTCTGATTGTCCTGAAATTTGACAGGGAGCCTATTGGAGTCATTTTGAGACGATCCATTAGTTCCGATTTACATGTCATGGTCTCGGAGTGCCCCGCCGCCGGGAGGCTTGATTTTGTTTCGGAGCATCGAAGTCTGTTCAAACGTTGTAGGAATGACCTGAAATTCGACGTGTAGCCCTTTGGGAGCATGTTGAAGCCACCCATGTGCTCTGTTTGATGAGTGATGGCCCTTATGGTTCTTACCGACGACGAGAGGCTTGATTTTGCTACTCGAGAGTTGATGGAGGGTCAAACGTTGTTGATTTGCCTTGAAAATTGACGAGGAGCCTTTTGGAGGTATTTTGGAACCATCCGTAGGATCTGATCGAAGCTTTGATGTCTTCGACACTGTCGCCGCCGGAAGCGCCTGTTTAGCTGTTGGAGGAGTGAAGTTAGGCCAAATGATGTCGGAATGACCTGAAACTTCACGTGTACTCCTCTTTTAACTGTTTTGAAGGATCTTGTAGTTTTTGTTTGATTCTGACAAGATCTGATGCTTGAAGTAGCATTGCCTATTTATAGTAGGATGCAACTTCATGTGGCTTTTTGATGTTGAGGAGGCAAAGTGACTTTCTTGGTGTCAACACAAGGCTTCGAAATTATCAAGTTCAATGATCTTGCACCCCCTCCTATTGGTCAAACCGATGGTCGGATCGATCGGCACTGAACACCATCCAGTTAGTGCACAGTTCGGTCGATCGGATTGAGTGCTCGATCTATCGGCACTGGGCACCTCCTAGTTAACTTCGGGTTTCCTCAGTCCTATCGATATCATAATGCGACCGATCAATCAGACTGTGGACTGTAACCCGAAAATAGGTTTTTTGCCCCGTTTTCCTCCAGCCAATCCATGGCTAACCTGCAGAAAACGAGCCTCCATGCTCCCTATTCATCATATACATCATTATCCATCCATTCTAGCAAATTAGAACAACCTAGGGATACCAATTACAATTAAACCAACCCAAATTCCCCAAAAACCTAACCTAACATGTCAATCCCAAATCAATATCAAAACCAGGGTTGGAATTAGGGAAATCTAACTAGGAATCAGTGCAATCAATAGAAAACAATACAGACATATTCAATTATAATTTGCATATCTACTTGCCTCAACCAAGAAGATGATAGAGATGAGGAAAAACTTGAGGAGAAGCTCTACTATCACGAAATCCCAATCTAACCCACTCAAACGCAACCTAGATAGCCAAGAAGAAGAGAGGAAGGAAAAAGATTAAGATCAGACCTAATCTAAGCAAACGAGAAGACAATAAGAAAATTTGATGATGGAAAAAGGCTTACCAACTAATATCAAAGGAGAGAGCAGATCGAGAGGATGAAGATAAACGGTTTGGATCTTCAAGGATAATCTTCCAAGGTGGAGTTCCCGGCTTGAGAAGATGAAGTGGAAGACAAAGGGGGTTGCGGGAGTTCTTGTTCATTCCAAAGATGAATAAAGAATTAGGGTTAATCCCTGATCAAGAAGATAGAAGGGAAAAAAGACTGAATTGCCCTTAAGTGGGTCCGGTGAAGGAATGGACCACTTGAAGGTTTCTGATTGTCGGATCATGACGAGCCGGGAGGGAAAGGAGGGAAGAAGAGAGAAAAGAGAGGGAAATGAGAGAGTAGAAGTAGCATACGCATGAGATGGGGGAGTTGTAGTTATATAGGTTTAGGTTAGGTGGTTGTTTACCAAAGTGCCCTTCTTAGTTTAGTAGAAAATGAGGATAAGTAGAAGGGTATTTAGGTCCTTAGTAGAATATCTAGAAGATTCTCATGTGGAAACCCCTCTTATTAATTCTAGTTACTATATAGGGCCTCTAGCTAACTAACTAACTCCAAAATTATAAAAGACACCCTATTAACTCTATAAAATACACCAAAGGGCCTAGTTAGAAAAATACCTATCTACCCTTACTAATCCCTATTAATTAGTATAATTGGATACTAAAGGCTATAAAATAGTATTCAAATTCAAAAGTGAGGGTCCACAAGGGGTGGGGCCTCACACACTCCGTTTTCTAAAGCCATTTCCATGGAATGAAATCGTCCCAATAGGAGACAATAAACGTGAAAAACCACGGGCCATTTATTTTGGCTATGGAATAAAAGGATGGATGCCATAATCTATAGAGAAGAGGGCGATACTGGCCCACACACAGAGGCGTACTTCCAATGGTATAAAGGCATCACTCGGCTTTGCATCGGTCTTCCTACCTCCAGAAACAGCCTTAACTTGAAATCCATTTCATCTCAGGTAAATTCCTTCATCTTACTTTGCGGGCAAAAACAAGTACAAACGCCCATTGTCTATAGTTAATTCTAACTTCTGAACTATCTTAATATTACCTAATCTAGATCCTGAAGTTCACCGAGAAAATCCTGGCATCATGCAGCGATGCAGATCAATTAGAAGGAAAGTCCATTGGTCTTTCAAACTTCATTGATGGCGTGAAAGCCAAAGTTAACCAATTAAAAAATGCATGTTTGGCTGATTTTGAGGCAGTTAACTTAGAGGATGTAGTGGCTGATTTTGAGGCGGCTAACTTAGAGGATGCAGACAATGCGGGATTCAATGAGTCATCAATGCTATAAGTCAGCTCTACTCTATATTTCCATGAAATTCTGTACTAATTTTGGTGCATCTTTTCCAATAGAGAGACAAAGGAGAGCAAGCAAAAGAACATGCAGGAAAAGAGTCCAAGAAACGCAAAAGTGCAGGCAAAGGAATTGACATTCCCCCCACCCTACTCAACCCCAGCAGTCCAATGGTTTCTTAACCCCCCAAAAGATCTAAACGCTTAATGGAAAAAATTAAGTGAACAAACTAATGTACCCAAACCCACAAGTCCGAAAGAGCTCTTAAGTTCCAAAGGAGCCTCAAGTCCTATATCATTATCAACCCGAAAAAGTCCCAGAATAATCCATACCCATAAGAGTCCAAAATCTCCTATAAAAATCGTTAGCCATGCCAGTAATGCTAAATCCTCCTCTAAGAGTCCTTCAACTTCCAGTCAATGGTCAGTGCCAGGAATGTACAGAACACCATCTCCGGTGCATGATGAGTTAAAAAAAGAGACATTTTCATAGCATTATTTTATGAGTTTTCAAAGATAAAAGAATTCAAAACACTATTTTTAGTAGAAAAATAATAAACTTCATTTGCTCATATCTTTCCATTATAATTTCCATTATAAACTTATCCTTACTCTCTTTAACTCTTGAATCTCGACTTTAATCTTCAAATTAATCTTCAATTAACACCTACAAAGAGAAATTAACATAATTGAGAGTATTTTTGAACATATTTTGTATGGAGGCTATTGGAACTCATATAAATATATACAAATGACCATTTATAATGGAAACATATGAGCAAAGCATGGTGGGGAGGAAGTTTATTATTTTTCTACTAAAAATAGTGTTTTGAGTTCTTTTATCTTGGAAAACTCATAAAATAATGCTATGAAAAATGTCTCTTTTGTGAACTCATCAGTGCAACCTAAAGGATAAAAGCGTCCCCATTTAGTGAGATCTCCTCAATGATCCTAAATGTCAAGGAATGCTTTAGAGAGCTGAAGCCCCCTCTATGGATGGCTGATTACAAGATTGGAGCGTGGATGAGGAATCCAAAGTATAAGCTCACAATGGAGGAGCTTGAGATCCTCACCGTATTTCGAAATGAATATGCTGATATAAAGGGGTATAACCAACTATGTATCACCCTTAAATGCATTATTGGTATTTCGGTTTTTACTTAACTTCTCACTATGCTGCATACTATCAAGATGCGAAGTTACAAGAGTTTTGTATACCTACAACTGCCGAAATCATGAAGGAGCTGCTTAAGGGAGCATGGATGGCGATTGGGTTAGTGACTCTTGGCCCTTCTGAATTTCTCAGTTATGATCGTAAGAATGCCGAGGCATAGAGGTCTGTTCCATCACCTAAGTGCTTTCCATTATATCATCGCAGACTATGTACTCTTGATTTGAGATATTAAAGAAGCAGGCTGCATCGCCATTCTTTGTTGAATGTGCTCTATCTGTAAGTGCTATAAAAACCAGACATAATTTATATGGGCTAGTGGTTCATAGCCTTTTGCAGACAAAAATAATGAACCATACAAACATGCAGGATTGGTACGTGTATGCTCAATCAGGCAAGAAGCTCATTGAAAATTCCTTTAGCCTAGCCATGCTTGACAACTTGACGGAGGAGTTCTTGTACTTTCTAGTATGGAACAACCACCACTTCTTCCTTCCGGTTGGCAGGGTCAATGGACGGCGATGGGAGCACTATAATAGCTTGAAGCGTGACGGAGATTACATATTTGTTGAAAACTATATAAGTTGATGTGTAGCTAGATATCCGGATTTTTTGTAATTCAACCATAGTAATCTGTCCATGTATCTGAAGTGGGATGTACGTGTGTTCTACAGATTGACTGGATCAACGAGTGCTTCATGTAACTTGGGTGGAATGATCCAATAATATGGACAAACACCACATGGCCCCATGTAGACAAACTAGTTAAATTCCCTGAATACTGAAACTCTGAATGCATTATGTTTATAAAAAGTAATACAATCATCGGTTAACTTATCTGCATAGTCTAATTCGAAGTTTTTGTGTTTACAACGTCAATTGTGGAATTTTGTCATGGCGTATGCGAATCACATTGCTATGGGGCAACCCAGATTTATGGAAGACTAATATGTCAAATCCCCTTTTTTTTCTTCTGCATGTTTGCTGAGCAAGTCTAGGCTTGCATGGATTCTCTTAGTGACTGGTTGCCTTACTCCTCCATCCTTCTCGCCATCACTAATTTGGAGTGTCTTTGAGCTCTTGCCATGATCAACCAGCTAAAGTTGGTATTGGTGCTATCTTCTTGGCCACACCTCAATCAATTTGGAAGCTTAGGAGTGACTAGATATTTAGAGACATTCCCTTATCTCTCGACAAAACCCAAGTTCCTGATTAAGGACCAAGCCTTTCTGGTGTTCAGGAGAATGCGAAAATCTTTTGCTGGTTTTTGGATCTTCGGGCAATTCAACCCCCAACTCTTTTTTTATTTATTAATTTCTTTGGCAATTCAAGGTTGTGCAAATTGCTCTCTGTGAAGATCTGATTTAACTTTTTTGGGGCCGTATAGCCTTTGTATATCCTTTCCTCTTTCAATACGTATATACCCTTAGCATTAAAAAAAGGTACTTATTTTTTTAACCATATAGCACTATGCTTGAACGAATGATGATGCGATTATACAACAGTGTATTGGTGAATATCAAAATGGTTTACATTTTAGAATATAACATCCAATGGCGGACCCGGGATTTTCATTTGGGTAGGGCAGATGATGGTCAATTGATAAAATCAATCATATAGGGGACTAAGAGCTTTCAGTTTCTCCACTCTCTAGGACTTTTATAAGAAGAAAACTGAAAAATATGACATAATTGACTCTTTATTTAAAACTCCATTGGTGAAACCAACCATAGAAAACTGAAAAAAAAATATTGAAAAAACTACTTACATAACAAAGAAACCTTTTGATCTAACTTATACCATTAAGAAAAGAAAAACAAACTTGACCAGACCATCCATTTTCATGTCTCTTGCTACATATTTGGATAATCTAAAAAGATTAATTTGGAAATTCTAGTCTCTTTATGTAACACCCTACCCCATACCCATGCGACAATACACTACACTTAGCACTATTCACTTGTCACTTGGCCATTATAATACTTTGAGACCTTCCCTTCCATATTGGTCAATCACTCACTTAAAAATCATTACAAAATATCAATCCCTACACTAGGTTAGGTCTTTGAGCCACTGACCAGTCCAACAGTGCACCCATCTACGAAGTGTCTCAGAATTTAACCCCTCCAAGACAAAGGTCATTTTCGGAATACCCGCTATAGGTAACCAATCGCTAATCACTACACTGCACTGGACCACCACACAGTAAGACGTATTCTCGTGGGGGTTATACAACGTAGTGGGGCTGTGGAACTGGGGTCCCTACTTTCGTTTGTTTTCTAACATTTCATTTATTTTAATTAGTTTAGACCTAATTAGAATAAAGCATATTACGTGCATACTTATCGTCAAGCGTCCCATGCCACTTGGCTTCCATATGCACTCTTATGGTTCATCCCTTTCGATCAATATTATTAATTATTATTTTATGGAGTGGGTGTTACAATCATTTATCATTAACACATGAGGGTATTATCATGCATTTTTCAATGTTAAAAAAAATGCCATACAAACTTTCCATAAATAGCACATTATGCAAAACTTGCCATAAATGACAACATATAGAAATTTTCATAATTTGAATGTTAGGCAACATACCATAATGTCCATAACACTGTTACCATATCACCATCCAAATACGTATATACATTTTTAGAAAGTAATTGAAACTTGGCTTATATGGAGCTTTACTAACCACTTGAGAAAAAGGGTGTTACAATGTGAATTATGCTGCAAAAATAAATTATAATTATTAAACACTAATTATTTAAATCTTAGTTATTAACCATATTTTAGAATCAACTAAATCCAATTTCTTAACCAATTAATCATCTAAGTGAAAACTAACCCACCAAGGTCCACTAGAGAACCTAGTCTAGCCATTTAACATTTTAAATTTATTAATTATTAAATCTTATGATTTAAGGTGAAGTCCACATGATTTATAAAGTGTCCTAAGGTCCAAAACAACACCTAACACATCAGTCGCTAAATCACACCCACACTTACTAACCAACTAACCAATTACCCCTAGTCTAGGTTTGATGGCTATGGCCCCTTTAAATATTTATTCGGGCCTATTAATCTCCACTAATAAAGGGATTTAACCTACTGACCATCGGCTTAATTAAAGTATATAGCTACTGGTTATGGACCCATTTAATTCATAAAAACCTATTTTAGCCACCACAACACATAGACCTAACATAACCAACTAGACTAGTCAACTAGTTTAGCCAAAATGGCTTCTAACTTAGCCGAGGGCATGGCCACACTTCCTAATTCATTTAAACAAGTAATAATAATTTAATTTGGTCCTTTAATTAAATTTAACATATAAATAACAGAAAATAATAACGTTACAATTTGTCCATATGTGATCAATTGGTGCACTAGGGTTAGGTTTTGGGCTTAGCCCATTAAACCAAGACTCATTTAGATTTAAATCCACCTTTCCAACACCTTAAAATCATTAAAACAGAACCTTATTGTTGCTGGAATTTATTTATATTTATATCAAAATTAATATCTAACCCAAGATCTACAATCGGTGCACCAATGGGTCATATAGAGTCAAACCGGTTAACCCAAAAAGGGTCCTAATGATCTAACACCTAAAATCATGACTAAAACAGAAACTAAAAGTTTAATTAAAACCATCCCTTTCTAGTTATTTCAAAGATCCAAACTATTAAAAACTTTGCATATATCGATGAGAACATCCCTAAAATTTTGGGGTCCGATCTGACCGTTGATTTGTCAAATCCAAGGGTTCAAAAAATATTTTTCCTTTCTCATAAATATTTAGGATATCCAAAATCCCTTTTTTTATCCCTTTTATTCCCATGATATGGATCTTTAAAATAAACTAGATTACAATACAATGGCCGAAAGCATAACAATTTATTTTATAAAAAAAATTAGATTTTAGAAAAAGATGAAATACGATAATTATTAAACTCTATGATCATTAAAACCAATAAATCTAACTCTAATGGTTTATAAAAAAAAGCACAAAATAAATCTAATATTTAAAAATCTAGTCCCCAAAATACATCTAAACCATAAATTAAGATTTCACTATTTTCCTATCCAAACATTGGTGATAACCCAAGCCTAATCAATAATCGAAACCATGAACTTGGATCCCCTCTTCCTTTGGCCAAATCTCAGTAAAGAAAATGACATGGGTTGCTTCATCATGGTGCTAAAACACCATTAATGGCCATCAATAAATATGGAAGAGGGAAGACATTAGAGAAGAAAATGGTGAAAGAAATTAAATGATAAAATATGTAAGAAAATGAAAAGAAAACCTACCTCAAAGAAGTCCACCTCCAAGCAAGCTTCTTCCTTCTCTCTCTCTTTCTTCCTTTTTCTTTCTTCCCTTAAGCCACACGTCCACTCTCTCTCTCTCTCTCTCTCTAATTCTAAAACACACACATGATGGAGATGGAGGATATTCCTAACTAAAAACAATCTAACCACTCCCTCCCTTTAAGGAACTAAATCTAATTACATCCCTTGGTTAGATATGTAGACTATCATACCCCTCCATTTAAATTCTCTAAAGATCCTAGCCCTACATTATTCTCCATGGATCCCCAATCATCTCCATTTGCAACTAATCAAGGGGTGTCCAATTTGGAGAGAAATCTCCATTCTCTTCATTATAGTTAGGTCAAACCAATTAGGGATAATTTAGTGCCCCAATTCCTCAATTAGATTAATGATTAACAATTAATTATAGGGTTTCCAATTAAGTTTGAAATTTGAAATAAAATGGAAGTAAAGAGGGGGGAAACAAAGTGCCACATCATCCTCCACTTCACATCATCCTCCACTTCGCACAAGTCAAAGTGGGGCCCTAAACACACACCATCTATAGGAACTTTCCGAAATTAGCATTAATTGTTATTTTTATTTATTATTTTAATAATGTGTGAGGGTCCACTAAATTGGATTTAAGCATTAATTATAAAACTCAAATCTAATTAAAATGACACTTTAATTAGCAACATTAGAATGAATAATAATTGATGAAAATGAAGAAAATGAAGTGCATGGACAATTAAATAAAATGCATGAAGTCATAATTAAATGCATGAAAATAATGGATTAAATACATGTAATAATCATAATAATAATTAAATTTCTATTAAAATAATTACCATGAAGTAAATTGAAAAACACCCTAGTCATGGGTCTCTAGTGGGTCTAGGGTTTGGCCCAAAGGTGAATCCGAGTCAGGGTCATTACACTTTATTTGCTTGAGTAGAAGTTTGGATCTAAATGTAACTTCTATTAATGAAAAAAATCATACTGGAAACAAATGACTTTTGAGTAGGAATAGAAACCCCACTTTTATTTTTTCTCTTTTAAAGTTCCTTTACCAAAGAAATAGAGGGGAGGCATCATGCCCTATTAAGTATAACTAGAATGCAAGAAAAAACCAGTCAAGCCTTTTGTTGATAAACAACCATTTGAGCAGGGCTTTCTAGCCCACCAAGCCATTATACTATATTAAAGACAAGCATTCTCAATCTAATTTGGACCGTTGGTTACAATTTTGACCGTAAGTTAATATTCTCTCCTTCATTATCTCTTTTAACAACTCACTTCTTATCCCATGAACCATATATTTTACCTAATATAACTACCCATGTCTATTCTCCACTTTTCCTCATTTGATTTTGGTAAAATCCTTGTGTCCACATCTCCTATTTCATTTCTGCGCATTTTCCCCTTTTTTCTACCTCATTTCTCATATTCTCTTTCTGCTCTACCTACTCTCAATTGTGAAAATAGTATTGGCTCTGATACCATTTCTTGTGCATGTGCATGTAGAAGCATGAATCACCGCGATTAAACAAATAATCAACCACACAAAAAAGCGAAAATCACACACAAAGATTTACGTGGTTATGCAAACTTGCCTATGTCCACGGGAAAGAAACCCGTGTAAGGTTTTAAAGAGTTGGCTAATTCATTGGTTATGGACAAAACCGGGTCTCTTAAAGTTGTAATTTGATTTAGAATGGGCTGCCGAAGTTTGTCATCAAAGAAGAACAGTTGTTTTGGGAACTGACTGTGTTCGCTCGAGCGATGTCCCATTCGCTCGAGCGAACCCATCACAGAGACTTCATTGCTCGACCCATCTTTTCTTTGCACTCGAGCCATCTTACTTCTGAACTGATTGTCTGAGACAGAGACGAGTTCACTCGAGCGAACTCCCTATCCACTCGAGTGAACCTGGGCGAATTACAGTTTCAGCTGGAAACTCCTTCATAAATTCTCTCATGATGCTATGTTCTATCCTAATTGTATCACAATCCAAGAGGCACAAATCCAGGCTTATAAATAGCCATTCTCTCTCTATTCCAAAGTACTTCTCATCAAGATTAAACCTTAGAGAAGGTTTTGAGAGATCTATCTCCCCCCCCCCCCCCCCCCCCCCCAAGGCTTCTAGTTCATGTGCTGAAGATCAAGTGTTGGGTCTGATTCCATTCCACTCTCCCAAAGTAGAGACATCTTGAAGATGGATTTAGGGTGGTTTGTTCAAGCACGGTGAAGGTGAACAACAAGCAGTTGACAAGATCAAAGCAGTCCTTAGGTTGAGTTAGCAACTGGGAAAGGGTTGTACGTTTTCTTGTAACTTTTGTTTTTATAGTGCTTGGTTGTCTATTGGCCTAGATGGTAAGACCCGTGGTTTTTTTCCCGAGTATGGTTTTCCACATATAACTCGTGTGTCCTTCTCATTGTGTGGTTTGATTGCTTTCAATCTGATTTAGGACTACTTATTAGTTTAATCATGTGTAGATTGTATTTAATAGAGATCTAGTTATCGGGACCTCAGCTTGTGTTAAGGTCAGTTTTTCAATTGGTAGCAGAGCAAGTTGCACTAATCTACTGTGTGATCTATTTAATATTGGTCTCTAATGGATATCAATAGAGGAGGAACGTCTACTAACAAGCCCCCTCTTTTAGACGAAACCAATTGTGTTTACTGAAAAGTAAGGATGATTGCTTTTCTTAGGGCTATAGATGATCAAGTTTGGGACATAGTTGTGGAGGGATACACTGATCCCACTGATGTGAATTTAAATTCAATCTTTTAATACTGCAAGTACACAACTGTCCTTTTGAGATAGTGGCAAGTACAGGTCGATCCCATAGGGAGCACTACTAAGTTAAGATTCAAAATTTGAATTTTTTAAAATCAAAGATTAATAAGCAATTGAGATCCAAGAAAAAACTAGAAAAATTCTTTTTTGTTTTTGCTATAAGGTAAATTTGAATTGAAAGAAAGAAAAGGGCAAAGCCCCGGGACAAGAAAAGAAAAATTACAGCCAAAGGAAAGCAAAACAAAAATGCATGCCTCAAATCAGGGAGGACAAAGAACCAGGGAAAAAAAAGAGAAAAAACAGAAAACAGAAAATCTCCTTGAGGCTCTGATAAAGAGAAACCAGGCAGCAGCTGTAGCTCTAAGCTACACATCATCCAAAATGAACAAAGGCAAAACAGGAAACAAAACCTAGGCAACCAACACCCAGGCACAGCACAACATTCCTCCAAAACAAACACCCAGACAAACTAACACCCAGGCAGAAGGCACATCACTACAGCAACCTAACACCCAGGCAGAGCAGCAGAAGGCAGAGCTTTCCAGCTGACAAGAAGGCAAGAAAGCCGCACTCCTCCAAAACAAACCAGTAGAAACAAGCAACCAGCAGCAGGGGCTCAAAGAGGAAGCACCAAACAAGCACAAGAAGGCAAGAAAGCAATGCTCTACGCCAGAGGGAAGGCTAAGGAAGCTCACTGCTTAGCTGCACTTCAGAGGGAAAGAAAACATCAAAGCAGACAACAACAAATAAACCAAAGAAAGATTGCGACAAACCGCCCGGCAGATGAGGAAGAAACGCCAAAAGGAGCTGGAAACAAAGCCAAAGGAAACATGGATCTGCAACTTCATCCAGACAAACTAGCTTCATGAAGCAGATGGAGGGAAGCTTGATCCCACCCTAAAGCTGTCAGGATTGAGTGAGCTTGGGGGTTTGATCCAGAAGAGGAGCTGAACATACCACTGCAACATTCTTTGAACAACTTTTGAGCTTTCAACAAAGAAGGCTTCAAATCACGGTGCTTGGCTTCATTTCTTAAGAACCAAAGGGTATTGATTGCTTGGAAGAAAATGGCAGCAGCAGTCTTTCTTCCATTTGCATCTGCATCCTTGCTTAAGATTTTCCAAATCGCAGATGGAGAGAGAGGATGCGGGAGAGAAGAGTTCGCAAGACCGAGAAGCCATGACCAAAGCTGCTGGCCTAATTGATAGAAGAAGAAGACATGCAGATCTAATTCACTGTTCCTAAGGCAAGAATAACACCTTGAAGCCATAGAAATCCCATAGAGCATTGCCCAAGAGTCCGTTGAGGTTTTCCTATGGAGAAGGCGCCAACTGAAACAGGATAATCTCGGATTAATGAGCTTATTCCAAACCAAACCATGCCACTGAACAACTTCTCTTTTAGTTCTCAAAGAATCCCAAGCGAGTTTGATAGTGAGAACCCCAGAAACGGAACCTTTCCAAAGGAGTTTATCTGGGGAAGGGACGCTGGGGAGCTCTATTAGACTTGTTTGCTGAAGGAGAAAGCTTTTAACCTCTTCTGGAATCGAAGCATGGATGATCCAGGTGTTACCTGAATTAGATCCGACACCTTGTCATCAACAGAGAAATGGTAGTGGGGGAACCTTGGGGCAATGGGAACCTGCTCTATCCAGTTATCATACCACAGAAGGATTTTGTTTCCATTCCCCACTATCCAGTTGCTACCTTGATGAAGAACAGAAGCCAGGGACCTTATCTTTTTCTAGATGTAAGACCCAAATTTAGGATTGCCTTGGAACCAGATGGGATAATGCCTGAAATATCTGGCCCTGAACCAAGAGGCCCAGAGAGAAAACAAAGTTGCGGCAGACCAACCCATCTTCAACATACAGGCCTCATTGAATTCCTTCACCCTACGCAAGCCCAATCCTCCTTCAGCTTTTGGCACACAGACTCGAATAACAAGGGAAATATAAAGGGGGATGGAGGAGAGGACATGCTTGACTAGAATCAGCCTACCAGCAAAATACAGGCACTTGGCTTTCCAACCATCCAGCCTAGCTCTGATTGAGTCCAGAAGCTTTTAGAAGTGGTGATGTCTGGAGGCTCCAAAGAAGATGGGAACTCCAATGTAGACTGAGGGTAGAGCAGCCCTAGTGATTGGGATAATCTCTGAGACCATTTGAGCTCTCCTAGCTGAGCATTTTCCTAGGTAGAGATTACTCTTCAAAAGGTTGAAACACTGGCCTGTAGAAAGCTGATATCTGGAGAGAAGCCTCTGGATTTGCCTTAGCCCTGCCTTGTGAGCTTTAAGGAACAACAAAATGTCATCTGCATAGAGCAGGTGACAGGGAGTGGAAGGAACCGGAGATAATGGTACAATTTTCCCTGATGATCTGAGGTGCTCAATGTGGAGGCTGAGAATCTCCTCAGCTAAGATGAATAAATGGGTGATAAGGGGTCCCCTTGGCGCAACCCACAGGAAGAAGAGAAGAATCCACTAGGGTTGTTGTTGATAAGGACCGAGCCTCTGCTAGTACAAACCATTTCTTTTATCAAATTGATCCAATTCGAAGAGAAATTGAAAAACTTTAAAGCTCTGAAGAGGAAATTCCAGTGGAGCTTATCGAAAGCCTTAGAGATGTCCAGCTTCAAACAAACTGAGCCTCCACTAATCTTTGTATTGAGTTTTTGGATAAGATCATGAGCTAAGGCAACATTGTGGTGGATAGACCTACTTGGGACAAAAGCAGATTGGATTTGGGAGATTAGAAGAGGAAGGATGCTAGAGAGCCTAGAGGCTAGAATTTTGGAAGAAATTTTGTAGGTGAAGTTCAAAAGGCTGATTGGCCTGAAATCATAGAAGGTTTCTGGCGAGGGGGTCTTAGGAATAAGGGATATGAAAAAGGCATTGGTTTCTCTTAGTAGACGACCAGAGGAGAAGAAGTGAGTGATAGCCTGTATCACTTCTTTGCTTACAATATGCCAACACTTGGTGAAGAAGATTCCAGAGAACCCATCCGCCATCCGGCCCAGGGGAGCTACTCCTTTTTAATTGGAAAACAACCTTTCTAATTTCTTCCGTAGAAGGAACAGCCGCCAGGGTCTGGTTCTGCTCCTCTGAGACAGAAGGGCCAGCAATGTTAAAGAGGCCTTCCTCAGGGATAACCTGATCAGCATGGAAGAGATTGGCAAAGAAGATTGCAGCTTGATCTTTGATCTGATTACCATCTTCAAAAAGGTTACCGTCTGCCATAACCTTATCAACTCGATTTCTGATGCCTTTAGCTTTGGCAGAGAGGTGGAAAAAATTGGTATTTCTATCCCCATCTTGAAGCCACTTGACCTTAGCCCTCTGCTTCCAGTGAGAAGACTCTGCATTAAGACAATTATGGAGAGAGGCTTTTGCTAGATTTAGATCCTTGAGAAGGAGGTCACTAGGTTGCTCCTCAAAAGCTGCTTCCTTAGCCAGAACAATGGCCTTTGCCTCAGCAATTCTGGTCTTGAAATGGCCAAAAATTTCTTTGCTCGAGGTCTTAAGGTTAAGCTTGAGAATCTTAAGTTTACTGGCTAAGATGAACTGGGGAGAGCCGGAACAGTTAGTGGCCCAGCTGTCTTCAACAACCTTAAAGAAAGAAGCATGAGAGAGCCACTTTTCCTCAAATATGAAAGGCTTATTGAAGAAGGATTGACTTTTCCTGTGAGTAAGAATAATGGGGCTGTGGTCAGAAGAAACTCTTGGAAGATGGTTCACCACTGGATCTTTAAAGGTGTCTAGCCAATTGAAGTTGGAAAAGGCTCTGTCAAGCCTTGCAGCCACGAAAGATTGACCTTGTCTATTATTTACCCAAGTGAAGCTGTTACCTCTGAAACCCATGTCTTTCAGACCAGCAGCTATAGCCATATCATGGAACTCTCTAACCGAAAGGGGCGAGGGAGGGCGGATACTGAGTTTCTCTGAAGCCAACAGAATGGCATTAAAATCTCCAATTACACACTAGGGCTGGCTTTTAAAGGGATTGTGAATTAGATAATCCCAAAGAAACATCCTTTGCCTGTAGTCAGTAGAGCCATAGACACCAATAATAACACTAGAGGGGGGATAAGGGAGAAGCACAAATGGAGATAGAGATATGCTGGGAGGAATGGTCAATAAGGGTAAAGGTTAGATTGGCATTTTGATTACAGAGACACCATAGGGAGTTTTCTTCATTGGAGACAGAAGGGGTAAAACCAAAAGGAAGGCTTCCATTAGAAAAGGAATCCAGGGATGATTTAGGTTCAGAGAGGAAAATAATGCCAGGAGAGTGGGCAGCTAAAAGATGATGAACCATATTTTTTTGTAGGGGTGTTATTGATACCCCTGCAATTCCAATATAGGACTTTAACCATTAATGAACTAGTTTGGAGGGAGGGCAAGAGGAGGAGGGTCTTTTACCTTTTGATTTCCTTGAGGTTTTCACCCTGTAAGGGGAGAGGTCAGCCACTAAGGAGGTATCACTGATGGGGGGAGTTGTTGGCAATCTTTTCAGGTTGGCAGTGGAAGAGGAAGGATCAGCTAATGTGCAATTTTCCAAGACAGAGAAAACATTGGAGCAATCCATAGTGGGGAGGAGGAATTCTTTCCAAGATCTCCATGACCGTTACCTGGGGGGGGGGGGGGGGGGTGGGGGGATAGAGGACGGTCTGCAGGAAGGGGACCAATTAAGGTTTCTGGAAGGGGGGACTTATTTGAAGGTTCATCTGGTACCAGATTAGTATTAGAGTAGTTGGACGCTGGGAAGGAGAAATGTTTACCTAGGACAGGGGAACTGGAGGGCTACTGGAAACTTGCTCTGCAGGGTTAACCACTGAAGTAGGGGATGACCCTGAATCTTCTTCTGAGAAAACTTGAGGCCTGGTTCCGTCCTCCTGTTCCTGGTCTTCCGGCTCCTGGTCCTTAGAGGTGTAGGGAGATATCAGCACTGCATCTTGGACAAGAGTCTTCAGTAGACCTGGCCGCATACGGAACGAGCATTTAGAAGAGGAATGGCCTACCGAGAGGCATTCTGAACAGGGATAAGATTCGTACTGAACTTCCACTTGGACTGTGCCTTCTCCTTCCAAATCAACTGAGAGGGCCTTAGGAGAAATGGTTACCACATTCAGAAGAACCTGGACTCTAGCGAAAGAAAACATCCTTTGCTTGGCGGTAATTTCGTCCAAACGAAGAGGTTTCCCGATAGAGGCCGCTATTGACATGAGAATGTCGCTACTCCATCAGTGGTAGGGAATACCTTTGAGTCTGACCCAAACAGGAGCTTCTGATGGCCAAGAGGATTTGTCCTGGCCTGGAGACCGGGATCGAAGGATGAGTTTCTTCCCCTCCATGAGAAGGGGGCTGTAGCCAACCATATCTTCTTTGTCTTCCTTGGAGTTAAATCTGAAGATGAAATTTCCTTTTTCTATTAGAGAAATCAGACATGGCCTAGACAGACGCCATGATTTAGCCACCCATTTTTCCAGAACTTCTAGAGAGGGTCTCCTTCCTACAAATTTTCCAATGGCAGAGTGGGAGAGACTATTTGCTGGAGTTAACCATCTGTTGAGGGATTCTAATGGTAAGTTTACCATCGAGTAGAATCGGAGGAGGAATGGAAGGAGGAGGGGGGAAAATAGGGTGGGATAGGCAACTGGCATAGGTTTTTGGTGCTGGAGGTTGGGAGGAAATGGGAACAGGCAATCGATGCTGGTCGTGGCCCCAAGAGGGTGCTACCAGACGCTGGGAGGATTTGGGTGGAAAAAGAGGGTTCGAAAGGGGTTCTACCGGAAGTTGGGAGGAATTGGGTGGAAAAAGAGGGTTCGAAAGGGGCTGAGCAGGGGGTGTTTGATGGCTGTCGTGGGGGAGAGTTTGGGCATGATCCCAAGTGGAGCTACCTTGAAGGATACTACCTAGGAAGAGATGGAGCTGGAGAAGTTGGGCATGATCCCAAGGGAGGGACCGAGCAAAGACCGAAGGCTGTTCTGAGCCCTGCGATGGAGTAGAACCCTGTTTTGAGCTCTTATCCCCACCAGGAAGGGGATTAGAGCGAGGAAGGAGAGTGGGGGAGCAGGAGAGATTTGGTATTGTGAGAGAGTCCCCCTCCTGATTTGGGGGCTGGAGGTCGGACTGGAGGTCGGGCTGCAGGGGATTTAGCTTGGTGGATGATTGGAGGACATGGAGGCGATTTGGAGGCATTAGGTCATCACAAAGTTGTCCTAGCTAAGTTGCAGACCTTCGTTGAAAAAAAAAACTAGAAAAATTTAGAAACACAAACTAATCATACATATAAAACAGATCAGAGCATCCAAAATCCACTAAGCAAGATAATTAATCCATCCATGCAATTATTCTACTATTTGTCTAGAAAATAACTCAGATAGGAAACAAATCAATGTTTTGGATCGGAAGGATTTGTCTTTTGCAAAAATCAATTTTTAATAAAAAGAATAAGGTCACAACCGAAGACCTCCTTCACCTCATAAAAGAATGAAAAATCATAAGAATGACTCATCAAATTAAGCATAAAGTATCAAAGGATTTCAGCCCTAAGCATAATCTATCAAAATAAGTATAAATCATCAAACTATTTTTCATTAGAAATCAAAATAGAGGTTGCCTAAAGCATGAAGACAGATCTATTATTCTAATAGAGTATACATTTAACAGAGACAAGAAAGTAATAGAAAAATCACATAGATTAAATTAAAGATCTACTTAGCTTCATCTATGTGCTCCAATCTAGAAATCTAGCCAGCCATTGAAAAAACTCCATAAGTAATTTCATTGATATCATCTCCTTGTACAATGGTCACTCATAAACCTCTTTTCTAAAAATCCTAAATTCTGGAATAGGGCTCTAGAATACCCAAAAATAACTCTTAAATTCTATTAATTAGGGAAAGAAATGAAAGAGAAGATAGAGTAATTAGGGTCGTCCAAGGGGAGGGAGTGACTCCCGTATGCTACTTTTTGGTTCCTTTTATATCTCCAGTTATCTATCAGATACATTGAATTTGGACACCTTTTCTGCAGATTTGATTTTTCTTCATTGATAAGGTGTATCTCTTATCCCTTTTGAATTTGAATGAGGTGGAAGCTTCTGGAAACTTCTGGGTGGCTTGGCTAATCTTCAGATGGGGTCCCACAAGGAATGTGTAGCAATTGATTATCAACGGTGTGGATTTAATTGCAATCCCGTCTAAAAATGAACATGAAAATCTCCAGGCCCATAACTTTGTCAATATAGCTTTGATTTGCACATTCTTGGGCTCCACGAATATCTACTCTGAATAAACTTTCCAACAGTAGGTAAGTTCCATCGATCCGACGGTCGGATTGAAAGTTATCGCAATTTAAAGATGAGTTATCCTGAGAAAAATGGGATTAACTTTTAAAATTTGATTTGCAATGGATTCTATCTCTACACAACTTTCATTTTCGAAAGGACAACAGATGTAAAAGATTTAAACTCTTCTTATTTTGTTCCAATCAGAATTGTACTCTTTGAATTATAGATTAAAATTTTCAAATTTGCAACTATTGCAGACCCTGCCATGTGAGACATTTCATCTACTTGAACAATAGACCATATGAGAAGTCTTCTACTGTAGTTAGGACTCTTCAACTGACATGATGAGTGGACCCCTCCATTGATCGATTTGCATATGGCTTGTGTGTGGGGTCCACATGGTGATGAAATTCTTCAATTTACTTCTTTTCAAGCTTCAATTCAACAATGCAAGGCCCAGGATGACTAGTGTGCTTGAAAGTGGGTTCCATGACAGAGGCCTGCAATTCTCATTTTTTGCACATTCTAATTCAACACATCAAATACTGAAGAGCCCATATTGAAGGGGGACCTACCCAGACAAATTAAGTTCTACTCCAACTGGGACTCTTTGGAGAAAATTTGCAAAACATTCTAAGTTAATGTAGAAAATGTATGGAAAGTATGAAAATTCAGGTTCCTAGGTGAAAATGCATGAAATAATGAAATTAGATGATGCAATTCACCTAATTAAATCCCCAATTCATCCTAAAATGATGGGTAAATGTGTAAATTCATGAACTCAACACCCACCATTGTTGTTGATGGGCAGACTAAACTGAAAACTAAAGCCCAATGGACTGCTGATGAAAAGACCAAGTCCAACTACAACAATAAGGCCGTTAATGCAAGTTACAATGGAATTACTACAATGGAATTTCATAGAGTTTCTGCGTGCCCTAATGCCAAGGCAACCTGGGATCTGCTACAAACTGTTCATGAGGGAATAGACACTATCAAGCAAACAAAACTCCAAAACTTAAGAACCGCTTTTGAGACAATTCGGATGAAAGAGTCTGAAACTTTTGATGAATTCAATACAAAATTGACTAAGATTGTCAATTCATGCTTTACCCTGGGAGACCCCATTCCTCAATCCAAAACCATCAAGAAAATTTTTAGGTTTTTCCCAGAACGTTTTCGTCCAAAAGTGTTTGCCATCGAGGGGCATCAGGATCTCAATTCCATAATTGTTGAAGAACTTATTGGTAATTTGCAAACCTTTGAGGCAAATCATTGTCAAATGAAAAAGGGGAAGGACATTGCTCTTGTGTCTTCCAATTCAGTGGATGACCCTGAAATTAGTGATTATGGCAGTGATTTTGATGATGCAAAATTTTAGGCTTACTTTGCTAGAAAGTTTAAAAAGATGTGGAAAAATAAAAAAGCCTTTACCAAGAAGGATTCATCAAATCCCAAGGTACCTTCGAAAGGAAAATTTGTACCTAAAACAAAACAAAATCAATCGATGGGTACATCAAAGCCAATGAAATGTTTTGAATGCCAAGGATATGGTCACACTGCTACCAAGTGTGCAAATCGCAGAGAAAAGAACAAAGGTAAGGCTTTAAATGTTGCTTGGGATGAGGAGTCTGATGAAGAAGTTTCTGAACCAGATTCACCTTTAAGAGAGTCCGGAAAATATGTTGCTTTCATAGTTCTCTCTAAAACCTCCTCTGTACAGGAATCTAAGTCAGATGATGGTTTAGATATTAATGAAATTTCTAATGGAGAATAGGAGGGTGATGAAGACTATCAAAAATTGTTTCAAGAATCTGTCAGAATGTCGAAAATTAGTGAGAAAAGAGCCTTGAAATTAAAGGCAATGGAAAAAAAGAATACATCATTGCAAGCGACATTGATAGAATCACAATCTAAGGTAAAACAGCTAGAAGATCAACACACTATCTTGTCTAACAAGTTGATTCTTGCAGGTTAAGAGAATGATTGCCTACAACAACAATCTCAAAAAGTTGAATCTGAGTCGGTGAACTTACAAAATGAGCTGAACTCATGCAAATCTGAAAAAGAGAACCTTGCTAGAAAATTGAAGATGGCACTTGCAGAATTGGACTGCGCCAAAGCTTCAATCAATCGGATGAATACAGGATCATTGAAGTTGAACGAAAATCTCGGATATCAACAGTCAGTTTCTTCAAAATTAGGACTTGGTTATGTTCAAGGAGCTTCATTATCAAAGGAAAAAGGTAAGTCTCCTTTTGTTTAAGGACCTACTATGACTGCTATGCCTTCGAACTATTCAAATGCTACATACCCGAATAACTATTATCAAAGATATGTGTCAAAACCCAATTTTTTTCCCATAAGTCACTTTTGTGGGATTAAATGACACATACGACCACATTGTAATAAACTGAGAAACTATCAACGAAATCAGTGGAGGAAGCAATACGTCACTCCTCAACAAATTAGGACCAAGACCATCTGGGTCCGTAAATCTAACCTTCACTGTAATGTGGTCCTCACGGTACTTAGTGCAACAGAATCAGATGTGTGGTACTTGGACAGTGGCTGTTCTAGGCATATGACAGGGAACAAAGCATTGTTTACCTCCCTTAAAGACTATAATGGTAGAAGTGTTCGGTTCGGAGATAGAGGTAAGGCAAAGGTCATTGGAAAAGGTACAGTCTCTATTTCAGGTATGTCTCAACTGAAGAATGTTTACTTGGTTGATGGGATTAAGACAAATCTTCTAAGTATAAGCCAACTGTATGGTAACAAGCATGAAGTTCACTTTTCTGCTAATGAGTCATCATTGTTGATAAAAAGGAAAAACTGTGCTCCATGGTAAAAGAAATCCTGACAACTGTTATGTGGTATCTACAGAAAGGATATGTCATGTAATTCTGCAATTATAAGTGATATTGATCTGTGGCATCAAAGGTTGGATCATGTTAACCACAAAGACTTGGAAAAATTATCAAAACTTGAACTAGTTCATGGGCTGCCCAAACTTCAAAGAGCCCCGAATAGTGTTTGTGGCCCATGTCAGGTTGGGAAACAAATAAGAGCTCCACATAAAAAGGTTGACTCTCTTACTACTAAGAGACCTTTAGAGCTGTTACATATGGATCTTATGGGACCCACTAAGTTTGAAAGTATTGGCGGTAAAATATACATCTTTTTGACTGTTGATGATTTTTCTAGATTATCTTGAGTTTGATTCTTGCATGATAAATCTGAAACTTTTGCTGTCTTTAATGACTTATGGTCTTTGCTTATTGCAGATAAGAGACAAGAATTTGGAGGAGTTTTTAGAATACACTCTGATCATGGATCTAAATTTCAAAATTCTGACTTCTCTACCTTTTGCACTCATCATGGCATCAAACATGAATTTTGTAAAAACACACCATAACAAAATGGAGTGGCTGAACGGAAAAATCATGCGGTTCAAGAGATGGCATGGGTTACGTTGCATAGCAAAAATATTCCCCAACGGTTTTGGGCTGAAGCCGTAAACACGCTGTTTATGTTATTAACCATGTCTATCTTCGTCCAGGCACAAAAATCACTCCATATGAAATATGGACCGGAGTCAAGCCCAACATCAAATATTTCAGAACTTTTGGTAGCAAGTGTTACTGATGGACCCGAAAGAAATCTTCCGTCCTCTCCTTCCGCACCCCGGGGGTTGACCTGGGTCTCGGCGGAGGAGGGAAAATCTCGGGCATCAACATTTTTGTACGGGTATGCCAGATTTACTTTCTACTTGGAATTTGGAATGGTGATAATCCGGAGATTCACCTTCACAAGTGGAAAGGAAATCAATCCTTTTTTCTAACATTTCAAATTGCATTAATAATAAGAAAAGAGACAAGTTTGTTTTTTTAAAATGCCGTAGGAGGCGTTTTTGTTTGTTTGCCGTAAAAGGCGATTTTGCCGTGAAAGGCGATTTTACAAAACTCATCAAATGTGAAAGACAAGAATTGTGATTTCTTTTTGTCTCTTTAAGAAATACAAACTACAATAGAAAAGTAAGAAAAGGGATCTAACTTCTCAGGAGATTGTGGGGACACGTTGAGATCGACGGTTGCAAGTCATGTATGGACTTCGCCATCATCCTTCAAATGAAAACATGTGATGCTTTGATTCTTTGGCTTGGCTCCTAACCTCAGTTTTTTAAAGGACAAGGACCAAGAGAAGGTCCTATATCCAATGAAAAACCGAGTAAACGGGCTGAAAAACCGCGTTTAGGCCATGTTGGAGAAAGAGGTGACCTTGGCGGGGTGGCCCCCCAAGGGACGTTGATCACCTTGTGGTGTTCTTTGCAGCAGAGCAGCATGACTTCGTCTGAATTTCTTTGGGAGAAGTGCAGAATTTCAAGTCGATAGATGTCGATGATCCTCTCTCTCTTGGAAATGGATCTCCTTTTATAGGCTTTTGGTAGCCATGGGGTGGTTATGGGCATTGATAGCCACGATGAGAGGATTGATGAGGAGTTAGAAGTTGATTTTGTAACTCCTTTTTCATGGCTTGTGATTGGCCGATGAAGGTAGTGGGCTTTTAATTGCCTTTATGCTTCATGATGATGGGAGTTTCATGGGTTAAATGCCACGATTGCTTGGATTTATAACTCCCAAATGCTTGAATCTGATTGGGCTGTCCAAGATAATGAGTTAATGACCGCTTTAATTTGTCATAAACGGGTCAATTAACGACATTAAGTGGTCGCCAAGGCATGTGAAGAGTCGCGGGCCGCGTCGCGTCTTTTGAGATTCTTCTTGCGATCATCACAGGTGGATCCATGCATTGTTTGATGTCGGATTGCGATGCAATTTCAGACATTGGTTGATGTTGGTGGGCCGGTGACATCTGTCTTGTCGATTTCACGATCGGTCGGACAGAAAGTGTACTTTCTTAGTCAGCCGGTTGGCGATCTTGAGGCGATCGGTGATGATTTCATGCTTTTGACGGCGGATCCGAGATGTCGACGAAGATCAGTCGTTTTCAAGCATCAAACATTGGATTTTCAGAAAATCACAGAGGCAGGAACACCTGAAACAAGAAAAGGATCGAAAATCGGGCATTTTGGTGCAAAATCCGGCGACCCGGATTTGCAGGGTTGCCGGCGACCATAGGGCTTTGGCCCGTTTGGTCGCCGAGCGTCGTTTTCGGCCGTTTTTTCGTCTTTTTCGTTCCTTTTTTCTTCTGTATTTCTCTTGACATTTTTCCTCAATTGTTGACTTGATTTTCTTGGAGAAATCTTGATGAGAACCCGTGCGAAATCGGAGCACAAAGTTTCCCATTTTTCGGGAAAGCCGAAGACTTTGTAGCCGATTTTCCGTCAAGAGTCGAAACTAGGTCAAACGATGTCGGAATGACCTGAAAATTGAGGTGAAGCTTCTTGAGCAGTGGATAGGACCAACCATGAGCTTTTATTTGAGTTTTGAAGCCGTTTGGGGTCCCATCGATGCTTGGCTTGATTTTGCTGCTCGAGTGTTGATGGAAGGTCAAACGTTGTCGGTTTGACTTGAAATTTGGCATGGAGCCCTTTGAAGACATTCTGGAGTCATCCGTAGGCTTTGATTGAAGTTTTGGTGTCTTCGATGATGTCACCGCCGGGAGCGCTTGTTTAGCTATCGGAGCAGTGAAGTTAGGCCAAACGATGTCGGAATGGCCCGAAACCTCAGGTGTACCCCTCTTTTGGCTGTCTTGAAGGATCTTTCAGTTTCTGTCTGATTCTGACAAAATCTGATGCTTGAAGTAGCCTTGCCTGTTTTGTAGCAGGATGCAGCCTCAAGAGGCATCTTGATGTTGAGGAGACATAGTGACTTTTTTGGTGTCAACAAATGCCCCATCAAGGTACAACGACGAGTAGCTTTTTGGAGTCGATGTGCCTCGAAGAGAAACTTGGAGGAGAGATTCCAACTTGACCAAGAGTCTTGAGCGTGTTTTTTTTTTTTTTTTTTTAGAATAGCCTTCTGAGTTTCCGGGGGATTTTATGGTAGTGAGAGGGATCACGTACCATCTCAAGGCAAAGTTTTGAAAATGACATGGGGTGTTTGGATTTTGGGTTTTGGATTTTGGTTTTTGTATTTTGACCTTGTGACCTAACAAGCTGTATGTGGCAGGTTAGGGGGTCGGGGTTTGATTTTGATTTTGACCTTGTGACCCAACAAGCTGTATGTGGCAGGTTGGGGGGGGGGGGGGGGGTCAGATTTGGGTGTTTGGTTTTGGTTTGTTTTGGATTTTGATTTTGGTTTTGGTCTTGTGACCTAACAAGCTGTATGTGGCGAGCTAGGGGACCGGAATTTGGTTTTGTGAAATGTCAATTTCAAGATTTTGGCTCAATTTTGGTTCATGAGGTTGGATGGTTTGATTTTTGGAAACTCATGAGGCTTTCTTGTCTCTTTTTTTGTTTTGAATGGTCACATCAACTCAAAAGAGGCATGGGACTTTTTTGCTCTTTTTTTTTTTTTTTTTGCTCTTGGTAAGAGGAATATTTTGACTAAAAGCCACGTTTAGTGCCTAGGTGGTCAAACCTGGCTCATATGGGCTAACCCATGGGACCTGATGGAACGCGCTCCGAGGCGCCGTTGGGGCGGCTACCGGGGTCGGCGGAACGTGGGAGTCCGTCGGGTCCGGCCCTTTCGCGCCCTGGCGGGCCCTGAAGCGTGCATCAACATTTCTTTTATGTGGGTGTGCCAGATTTTCTATTTTACTTGGAATTGCAAGTGTTAATCCGGAGATCAACCTTCGCAAGTAAAAAGGAAATCAACTTCTTTCAAGTTTTCCATTGCACAAATATTTAAGAAAAGAGACATTTTCTTGGTTTGCCGTGAAAGGCGATTTTGTTTGGCATTTATAGCCGACTTTGGCGTTTATAGCCGATTTACAATTCTTATCAATAATGAAAGACAAGATTTGTGATTTTTGTCTCTTTTAGAAAAATACAAACTACAATGAAAAGCAAGAAAAGGAAGATCTAACTTTTCAGGAGATTGTGGGGGACTCGTTCAGATTGACGGTCGCAAGCCATGTATGGGCTTCGCCATCATCCATGCAGATGAGAACAGAAGATGCTCTTGATTCGCTTGGCTTGGCTATAACCTCAGATTTTTAGAGGACAAAGACCAAGAGAAGGTCCTATGTCCAATAAAAAGCTAAGTAGACGGGCTGAAAAGCCACGTCTAAGCCATTGGAGGCAGCAGGAGAAGGCAAGGACCTTGGGGGGGGGGGGGGGGGTACCCCCCAAGGGACTTTTGTCACCTTGTAGTGGTGGCCGGTGCAGAACTTCAGCAGAGTTTTTCTCTCTTTTTCTTTCTCTCAGATCTCTTTCTGATCCTTTTTTTTTTCTGATCTTCTGATTTTCTCCTCTTTTTTCTGATCTTTTTCCGATCTCCATTTCAATGGAATGCTCTCCTATTTATAGGCATTTGGTAGCCATTTAGGAGGGTTTATGAGCCTTAATGGCTTTAATGGGAGGAGTTACAAGATTTATTTCTTGATTTTGTAACTCCTTTTTCCTTGAATCTGATTGGCCGATGGAGATTAAGGGCTTTTAATCACCTTAATTACCATAATGGGAGGAGTTTCATGGTTTAAATGCCATGAATCAATTGACTTGTAACTCCCAAATGCTTGCTTCTGATTGGGCCGTCCAAAGAAATGAATTAATGACTGCAATAAAGCTAGTCAATTAACCACATTAATTGGTCGCCGAGCAGTCGAAGAGTCGCGGGCCATGCCGTGTCTTCTGGAATTCTTCTGGCGATGATCATCGATGGATCTACATGCTGATCGACATCGGATGAACATGTAACTTCAGACATTGATAGCTAAGAGTGGGCCGGTGACATCTGTCTTGTCGATTTCACGATCGGTCGGACAGAAAGTGCACTTTCTTGGTCGACCGGTTGGCGATCTTGGAGCGATCAATGATGATTTTATGCTTTTGACGGCGGATCCGAGATGTCGTCGGATATGAGTCAATTTAGAGCACTAAAAATCACATTTTCAGGAAACCACAGGGGCCAAAGTGCGCGAAACGCGAAAAAAGACGGAAAAACGGGTCACCGGCGGAAAATCCGGTGACCCGGACCTCCATGGTCGCCGGCGACCATGGGCCATGGTCGCAGGGGTCTGCGACCCTGGGGGATTTTTCCCCTTCGGAGCCCGTTTTGCGGTCGTTTTGAGGTCTTTTTCGTCGCCGTTTTCTTCTGTATTTTTCTTGACATTTCTTCTCATTTATTGGCTTGATTTCCCTGTAGAAAACTTAATGAGAATCCTTGCATTTTTAGAGTGCAAAGTTTCCAATTTTCCGGGAAAGCCGAAGACTTTGTCGCGTAGAGCTGCTGATTTTCCGCCAGAAGCTGAAACTTGGTCAAACGATGTCGGAATGACCTGAAATTTGAGGTGAAGCCTCCTGAGCAATAAATAAGACTAACCATAGGCTTTTGTTTGAGTTTTGAAGCCGTTTGGGGTCCCGTCGATGCTTCACTTGATTTTACTGCTGGGAAAATGCCGAGCTTTGATATGTGGTCAAACGATGTCCGATTGACCTGAAATTTGACGAGGAGCCTATTGGAGTCATTTTGAGACGTTCCATGGGCTCCGTTTTGGATGTCATGGTCCCGGGTTGCTCCGCCGCCGGTAGGCTTGATTTTCTCTCGGAGCATCGAAACCTGGTCAAACGTTGTCGGAATGACCTGAAATTCGACGTGCAGCCTTTTGGAAGCATGTTGAAGCCACTCATGCACTTGGTTTGATGAGCGAAGGCTTCGGTGGTTCCCGCCGCCGGGAGGCTTGATTTTGCTGCTCGAGCATTGATGGAGGGTCAAACGTTGTCGGTTTGACTTGAAATTTGGCATAGAGCCCTTTTGAGACATGCTGGAGTCATCTGTAGGCTTTGATCGAAGTTTTGACGTCTCCGATGATGTCGCCGCCGGGAGCTCCCGTTTAGCTGTCGGAGAAGTGAAGTTAGGCCAAATGTTGTCGAAATGGCCCGAAACTTCATGTGTACTCTTCTCTTGGCTATCTTGAAGGATCTTGCAGTTTTTGTTTGATTCTGACAAGATTTGAATTTTTGGAGAAATTGCATTGCCTATTTATGGCAGGTTGCGACTTCATGCAGCTTTCTTGATTTGAAGAGGCAAAGTGACATTTTTGGTGTCAACAGGACCTTAGGCTTTGAAGATGGCCTAGATCTCACATGGTGTCATATTTGTAGAAAATATCTAAAAATATCTCTTTGGTGTAGAGAATATTTAAAAATATCCTTACTTGGAGAGAATTTCTCAAGTTTCCTTTTTGTGGAAAGATTTTCTCAAAATATCTCTCTTTTTGGGAAAGTAGCTAAATTTTAGTACTTACCTCTTTTCTTTCTCCTTGTTTCCTCTTTTGGCTTGCTCTCTTCTATAAAAGTAAGAGGGTTGTTTCTTTTGCTCCATTGCTTTCTTTTTGCAAGAAATCTTCAAGAGTGCTCTCCAAGATAAGAAGTGCTTTTGCTCCAAGGGCTCCAAGCTTTTCTTCTTCTTCTCTATCAATGGCTTCAAGTAAGTTTTCCTTTCTCCACAAGAATCTCCATTGTAGAAGTAGCTTCTTCATTGTTTTTCTTCTCTTCTTCTTTTTCTTTTTGTTTTTTTTTTTTCAAGCACGTTTTCCGTTTTTTTTTCGTGTTTCTTCTTCTTTTTTCTTTCTTTCTTTTTTTTTTTCCTTCTTTTCACGGTTTTCTTTTTTTTTTTTTCACTGTGTATATTTTTTTTCCACACGCTGACTTTTTTTTTTTATCAGCGATCTTTTACTTTTTTTTTTCTGTTTTCACGCTGATTTTTTTTTCTGTCAGCGTTCCTCTTTCTTTTTTTTTTTGTTTCTGTTTTTTGTTTTTTTGGGCTGTACGGACAGCCTGCCACGTGGCAGTGGGCCAGCAAATTTTTTTTTCTCTTCTTTTTTTTGTTTTCTTTGTTTGCTAACCATGATAATGAGGCTATGCAATTTCAATATGTATGCATTTTCTTTTTTTTTTTTATGCATCAAGATAGAAGGCTAGAGTCTCTAGGTCAAGCCAACATGATTTTTGACTTGTATCAAGTTTGATTGGTTTTGACCAAATTGGGTTGGAATTGGTCAAACTTTGGTCAAGGTTTTCCTAGCATCTAATGCATGATGATATTTTTTCAATGCATGATTTTTGGTAAATGGACTTGACAACATGATGATGTATACCTGAAAATCTTTTGCAAGTATTGGGATTTGAGCTTGCAGCGATGTTAAGCTCTTTCTCGGTCTTGCTGGATTTTGAGGAAGTTTACCTGTATCGATTTTGATGAAACATTTGCCCCTGTCGCTAGACTTGAGTCAGTCAGACTGTTGCTTGCTATTACTTGTTTTTGTAACATCAAATTATTTCAAATGGATGTGAAAAGTGCTTTTCTAAATGGATTTTTAAATGAGGAAGTCTATGTTGAACAACCAAAGGGATTTCAAGATCCTCATTTTCCAGATCATGTTTTCAAATTGAGAAATGCTCTTTACGATTTGAAACAAGCACCTAGAGCCTGGTATGAAAGATTGACAGTGTTTTTGATTGAGCATGGTTTTCAAAGAGGCAGTGTCAACAAGGCCTTGTTCATCAAATAACACAAGAGGAACATTGTTATTGCACAGGTCTATGTAGATGATATCATCTTTGGTTCAACTTCTGAGCTTTTGTCGAATAAATTTGCTGAAAGAATGGCTTGTGAGTTTGAAATGAGCATGGTTGGTGAACTTCGTTCTTTCTGGGATTACAAATCAAGCAGACTCCTTTTGACATCTTCCTCTCACAGCCGAAATATGTCAGAGAGTTACTGAAAAAGTTCGGCATGCAATCATCGAAACATGCAATGACTCCCATAAGCACAACCGCCAAACTCAGCCTTGATAGTGATGGAAAGAACATCAATGAAACACTCCACAGGAGTATGATAGGTAGTCTTCTCTACCTTATTGCCAGTTGTCCTAATATTGCTTACAGTGTTGGTGTTTGTACAAGATATCAGTCTAGACCAAAAATATCTCATGTTCAAGTGGCCAAAAGAATTTTGAAATATATAGGTAGCACTATTGAGTATGGCATTTGGATGTCCAAAGATACCAACATTACCATTGTTTGTTTTTCAGATGCTGACTGGGCTGGGTGTGTTGATGATAGGAAAAGTACTTCTGGTGGCTGTTTTTTTGTTGGAAATAATTTGGTGGCATGGCTTAGTAAAAAGCAGACTTCGACATCTTTGTCGACTACTAAAGCTGAATATATTGCTGCTGGAAGTTGCTGTACACAGCTTCTATGGATGAAACAGATGCTGCAAGATTACAGAATTGAGCAAGAAACAATGTCAGTGTTTTGTGATAATCAAAGTTCTATAGACATTTCCAAAAAACTGGTACAACATTCTCGAACCAAACATATAGACATTAGGCACCATTTCATTCATGATCTTATGGAGGAGGACATAATTTCCTTACATCACATTCCAACTGAAAATCAATTGGTGGATATTTTCACAAAACCATTGGACGCAACTCGGTTTGAATCTCTACGTAAATCTCCAGGGTTTTCTCTTATTCCCTAAACTCCATAAAATTCTTATTTATTTAAGTGCACATACAAATTTTCACATGACCAAGCTTGTTTGGATTTTTTTTTGGTGCACTATACGGATCGTTTTTGATTCTCTCACGGCTCTCTTTGTCTTTATACTTTAAGAGATGTCATGGTAATTAGGTTAAACCGAAGGATTAAGGTTACCTAAGAATGTGTGTGATAGCTCCACTTGATTGAAAAGTTCCATTTGGAGAAGGCTACCATGTTCGTTAGTGTGAAAGTAACACATGATAGTTCAATCTATCCCCCAGAGTTATTTAAAAAAAAAAGGAAATAGGAATTTTCTGAAAAAAAAAAAGGGAAATAGAAATTTTCTATAAAAAAAAAGGGAACTATCTTGCCAAACTACTTGTTGATGTGTGTACTCCCCATGTAACAATTACGTTCGTCTCGAGGAGATTTAGGGGGAGTGGGTCACACTTAATTTATTTAGTTTTATTTTATTTTATTTTATTTTTTTCTTGGTCATACTGTTCACATTTATCACTGTGCGCTTAAATTAATGAAAGTTTCTTCTTACTATATCTCATGGAGTGATTTGACCAAACAATAGACGTTAGAGTATTTTTGCTACGCCGCACTGAATTTTATTCAAAATTTTGACACTTCGCTCGAGCGACCTCTCACGTTCGTTCGAGCGAACATGCAGCATTTAAGTCCGCCAGACCATCATTATTTTTTTCTTTCTTCCTCACTTCTTCTCCTCTTCCTCCAAACCCTAGCTCCCATTTTCGTCCACCTCCTCCTCTGCTGTCCGAACTCCATCAGACCTCTAAAAAGGAATTTTCTTCTTCACCATTCATCAAAATCATTTCGAATTTGCATTGGTCATTCCGTTTTTCATTTTCTAAAGGGATCATTGGTTTGGGGATTTCGTTTTTTTTTTTTTTTTTTTTTTTTAGGATTCATGGCTGATAATTTCTTCATTTTGGTTCCACTTATATCTTCTATTTCTTTTCTTTCATCCTTTGTCTTTTTGTGATTTGCATTTGGGGGTGTTGGTTGGATTAGAGTATCATCTATGATTTTTGAGTATTGGATTGAATTGGATTACACTTACCATGAATTTCATGGGTGACTAGTTGTTTATTGTTCAAATAATGACCTTGGTGAATGTCTAATCTTGGTTGGAAGTAGTGCTTAAGAACTGTTGATTTTTTTTTTTGCTTTTGGGTTCTTTAGTTTGTTTGTCTCTGAGATACACTTTCTGTGGAATTTTGTCTCTGCC
This sequence comes from Umbellularia californica, assembly GCA_028538565.1. Classification (NCBI taxonomy): domain Eukaryota; kingdom Viridiplantae; phylum Streptophyta; class Magnoliopsida; order Laurales; family Lauraceae; genus Umbellularia; species Umbellularia californica. The sequence goes on from JAPQWN010000001.1 coordinate 60,443,682, forward strand.
ATTTACAGTTTCAATGGCTCCCAAAAAGCGAACTCGTGCTGAGTCTTCTTCATCTCAGCCTCCATTTGATCGTCATCGATTCCCTTCTTTGAACAAATCTATTCTCTTCCAAGAGCAGTTCATGAAAAGGACCGTTGAGTCTGAAAGGGAAGTTGATGAGGCCCTTCTTGGAAAAGCAGTTTGTCGCAGTTTTGAAACAGGAATTGGGATTCTTTACTGCATTTTGAAATCAGAGAGATTCACCCTGACCGGGTTCGATAATTTTACAGCAATTTAGAGCCTATGTCTTCTCATTAATTGAAGACCTATGTTCGTGGAAAAAGGATCAACGTCACAGCAGCAGAAATCTCTAAATTTCTTGACATTCCAAAAGTAGAGGGTGCTGATTATCCTCTTCCAGAAGACAGCCAAGTACAGATTAACTATGACATGATTGGCACTACTCTGTGTGGTGAAGAAACACCTTGGCCCAGTGATGCATCCTTCATGGCAATCTTGCAGAGGAATACATGTTTTTGAATCGTTTTGTTTGCTACAACTTAGAACCAAGGGGACACACATCTGATGTGAACCATAAGAATGGCTATCTTTTATATTGCATTGGCACTGGGAAGCAAGTGAGCATCTCTCAAGTAATTCTGAATGTCTTATTCAAGATGCTCTCCGCAAAACGCAACTCCATTCTTCCATTTGCTGTTTTCATCACTGAGTTTCTTTTGTGGAAAGAAGTTTCAAAGAAGACAAATGAGCCAACTCAGCGAATCGGGAATCCTATCAATGCTCGTACTTTGGGTCAATCATTCGCTCACATTCCACCAGTTGTTCAGGGAGATGAGATAGAGGTGGAAGAAGCTACCCCTAATGCCAATGTACAAGGGGAGCCACAAGGGGATGCGGATCCAGTTGCACTTCTTACGGAACAAATTCAAGCTACGAATAATCACATTGATGCACGATTCAATGCTGTGGATTGCTGCTTTAACTCTATTGATGAAACTCTCGTTGCTATCCTTGCGAGACTTGGAAATCAGTGATTGCAACTGATTGTTTTTGTGTCTTCTGGAACTTCATCTTTTGCTACTTTTGTGGTTTATGTTCACTTTGGCTGAAACTATTTTGACTTCTGTTTATCTCTTCTGATGATACTGCATCCTACGGACCCTATTTTTTTTATTCTCTCTTCTATGTTTACCCTTGTCAATTTATGAACAAAAAGGGGGAGTGATGATGTGATTATGTGCTGAATGTTTAAATGCTTTTCCTTTAATGATTTTCCTTTATCTACTTCTGCTACAATCAAGATTATTTTTTTCTATGTTAATACAGTTGATCCAGTGAACAGGATATGCAGGGATTTATAGATCAATACATTTTTGTACAAATTTGGAAGAGTTTTTGTTCGGATATGTTTTAGTGCTAAAACTTGGGTAGATTTTTGTGTAATAGGAGTTGTGTCAATGAATTGCCAAAGGGGGAGATTGTAAGGTTTTAGAGAGTTGGTTAATTCATTGGTTATGGACAAAACTGGGTCTCTTGAAGTTATAATTTGATTTAGAATGGACTGCCGAAGTTTGTCAGCAAAGAAGAACAATTGTTTTGGGAACTGATTGTGTTCGCTCAAGCGATGTCCCATTCGCTTGAGCGAACACATCACAGAGACTTCATCGTTCGACCCATATTTTCTCTTTGCTCGAGCCATCTTACTTCTGAACTGATCGTCTAAGACAGAGACGAGTTTCCTCGAGTGAACTCCCTGTCCACTCAAGCGAACCTAGGCGAATTACAATTTCATCTAGAAACTCCTTCCTAAATTCTCTCATGATGCTATGTTCTATCCTAATTGTATCACAATCCAAGAGGCACGAATCCAGGCTTATAAATAACCATTCTCTCTCTATTCCAAAGTACTTCTCATCAATATTAAACCCTAGAGAAGATTTTGAGAGATCCATCCCCCCCCCCCCCACATGGCTTCTAGTTCGTGTGCTGAAGATCAAGCGTTGGATCTGATTCCATTCCACTCTCCCGAAGTAGAGACATCTTGAAGACGAATTCAAGGTGGTTTGTTCAAGCACGATGAAGGTGAACAACGAGCAGTCGACAAGATCAAAGCAGTCCTTAGGTTGAGTTAGAAACTGGGAAAGGATTGTAAGTTTTCTTGTAACTTTTGTTTTTATAGTGCTTGATTGTTGTTGGCCTAGACGGTAAGGCCCGTGGTCTTTTTCCCGAGTAGGGTTTTTCACGTATAACTCATGTGTCCTTCTTGTTGTGTGGTTTGATTGCTTTCAATCGGATTTAAGACTAATTATTAGTTTAATCAAGTGTGGATTGATATTTAATAGAGATCTAGTTATCAGGACCACAGCCTGTGTTAAGGTAGGTTTTTCAACCCAACTTTTGGTTTAGAAGACTCTGACACCCATGGGAGAGAGAGCTCTCACATCTCTAACTCTCTCACAGAGTATAGGATTACACGAACTCATCTTTTCCTTTCTTATCTCTATCTCTAGTTGGACACTTGATTCTTCTTCTAACAATCTGTTTTGGATTTGAAGTTGATTTTCATAAGCACTTATTTACTAAGTCTCACAACATGGGCCGCATGATCAATCATCGTCTAAAAACAATCATCATATTTAGTTTATGCAATTTGAACATTGATCATAACGTGACGTATTATTGTTTTGTATGTTTTTGGTACCCAGCTTAAGGGGCAGGAATCCTATCCTCTGGCGAGGGAAGTAGACCTTGGGTGATGTGAGGGAGTCCTCCAGTGAGGAAAGTAGAACTCGGGAGGTAGAACAGCTGAGGGAAGGTCAACCAGAGAATAACTGGCGCCTCTTATCACTGGTGTAAGAGCTTGCTCTTGTTATTGTTTTGCATTAAAATTTAACAATGAAACTTAAAATAATCCTTTCCATGTATCATTATTATTTACCTAATATGCAAGTTATTTGATAAAAATGTTGTGGCCCACCTCATGATGAACCACGACATGGTGACAATGCGTTGGATGTTTATCCAAGTGGTCGACTCGTGCTTAACGCTAGGACTTAGACGAGGAAGAGATGTGGAGCGATGCTAGAGCTCTAAAAAAAAGAACCAAATAGGGTTTGACGAACCCCGTTTGTGCTGCCGGACCTATGAGGGACTTTTTCGTGCGACGGCCACTTATTAGAAATTTCTCCATAAAATCCTTTTCTTTGTATGTCTTTTTTAATGAATTCATTTTCTGAAAAAAAAATCATATAAAATAGCCTGATGTTAAGATACTCAGCTGACACATGAATCTCAGTGCACCAACTAATGGGAAACTTTACACTCACCAAAAGAAAAAAATTAACGGGACACTTTTGTCTAGGAGTGGAAACGCCTTTGAAGAAATCCACTCAGGGAGATGAAAATAATGAGCGATAAAGTAAATGTATAAAAATATACTTTAATAAAATAACAAATCAGAGATTATAGAAGGCATTCATTAGTCATTACTCATTACCCTTTATTATTCATTACATTTGTTTGCATCTTTACAATCTAAGGCTTCTCGAGACTTGGAGAATGGAGAGCGGCAATAAATGGGTTGGGTTAGTCCATCTAAAGCCACCATGATGAAAAAATAAAAGGTAAACTATATAGGTTTTCATACCACCTTAGGCAGGTCATTCTAGCTGCTTTAATGAAATATCAGAAAAATATTCCAAATTCTTTAAAAATATTTTCTTTTTATTCTTTTACTTCCTCTCTTCACCAATCATTTATGCTTGATTTTCTTTCCAATAAGGTAGTCTGTCATTCGAATTGACAATTGATTTAATGTATAAAAAGATTTTAAACACATGCTCTATTTAAAGAGATAATTAGCAAAAGGTCCCTAGAATTGAATCTATCCAGCCTCCAGTCCAGGCAAATTCTTTTTAAGGGCACTAGTACAAGCAGCTAGACTGTTTGCAGCCAGAGGTCCCTATATTCAATTTACATGACTAATTTGCCCTCTTTCAACTGTTTAGGCATCTAATTTTGAATTTTAAAATTTCAAATCTTCCATTCTCCCCCTCATTACAAGGGACCATGATTGTTGATTGGAGAAGATCGTTGAGGATTCCTGACTCCTTACCAAGGAAGATAACAGGAATAGAGAACCCGGATCCGGATTCGCCCAGTGTTGCTCTCGCTGCTACGCTGGACTCGGGGAAGACGAGAAATCGGTGTGCATATCTACAAGTGGGCCATCACCGTGCTCAAGTTTATTGACTTGGGGAAGACAAGAAATTAGTGTAGACAAGAAATCCGTGAAGACGAGAAGAACTCTCATTCGAGTGAAATCAGTGAACTCCCATTCGAGTCACTGCTAATATCCTGCGGATCGTCGTCTGATCCGCCTTTGGGTACCGGTACCGGCGCCGGAGACAGAATCGAAGCAGGTGCTGGCCCAAGCGCTTTGGGAGCCGGAGCAGACGCATCCAGCGAAGGGAACGGAGCTGGAGATTCCGACGGCAGAGAAGGGGATGCAGTGATTGGCGGCGAAGGAGACAAAACGTCCAGAGGTGTTGAATCTCCTCCGCCGTTAGGAGAAGGAGCTGGTGCGTCTGATGAAGAAGACGAAGGCAGATCTGTAAATAACAGAAGTAATGCCAAGGAAAAACTGAGTCGAACGAGTCGGAGGAAGACAAGAAATCAGTGAAGACGAGAAATCGGTGATCACAACGAGAGGAGGAAGAAGATGACCCAGAGGGTCGGTTCCAGTCCGGGTCAGGTCAGGTCAAGTTTGACCTGGTTTCAAAAGCCCAAAAGCAAATCTACATGAGTTTTTGAGAAATTTATCTGTGTTTTTGGCAAATATATATGAGTTCCTGACAAATTTAACTGAGGTTTTCAAAAATTTATCTGAGTTTTTAACACATTTATCTGAGTTTCTGACAAATTTATCTTCATTTTGGAAATTTTAGCTGAGTTTTTGAATAAGTCTTTCTGTGTGTTAGGCAAATTTATCTAAGTTTATGGAAAATCTATCTGAGTTTTTTCGAAAATTTATTTGCGTTTTTTTCAAATCTATTTGCGTTTTTAATTTTATTTAGTCTTTCAAAATTTATTTGCGTCTTTTCAAATTTATTTATATTTTTGAATTTTATTTGGATCTTTTGAAATTTATTTGCCTCTTTGAAAATTTATTTACATTTTCTGAGATTTATTTGGATCTTTTGAAATTTATTTGCGTCTTTTTTAAATTATCTATGTTCTTTTGAAATTTGTTGCATTTTTTGAAATTTATTTGCGTTCTTTTGAAATTTATTTGCGTTTTTTAAATTCATTTCATTTTTTGAAACTTATTTGCATTCTTTTGAAATTTATTTGCGTTTTTTAAATTTATTTCATTTTTAGAAATTTATTTGAAATTTTTTTCTTGTTTTTTGAAATTTATTTGTGTTTTTTAGAAATTTATTTGAAAATCTCATTAGTGGAATTTTATTAATCGTGACTAATTTAATGGTAGTTGACCATTATTATGGCTTATCCTACTAATCATGGGATATGATCTGAAGAAAGTGTAAATTAGACATTTTAGGTTTTCAAATTTGGAAAAAGGACTTATCACACTATAAAAAAAGATTGTGGACTTAAGGCAATAAAGTGAAATGTTAAGGGACCCGTCACCGAATCCCCCCCATTTAAATGCCACCTACAATTACAAACATCTCATCCCCGTTTCCAGTCTCCAAACAGGGCACCCATTTATATCATCTCGTGTCTCATGCCGCAGACTCCTATTTTGTGCTCTTCTTCTCGAGTCAGGTTTGATTAGATCTCGGGTCTGACCCAACCCCACGTGAAGCCATAGTCCTGGAGACATAAATTGTGATATGCCTGCTTGGTTGGAATTTTCTCTCCCTTTCCTTGTGGAGAATGTCAAACACATTTCACGGTACATGATCATGATTCTCACTGTGCTTTATTCCCTTCCTAACAACAGAACCTACCTCTTAAGCTTACACAAGAGTCGACCACTTGGATAAACATCCAACGCATTGTCACCATGTCGTGGTTCATCATGAGGTGGGCCACAACATTTTTTTCAAATAACTTGCATATTAGGTAAATAATAATGATACGTGCATGAGATTTTTTTCAGTTTCATTTTTAAATTTTAATGCAAAACAATAATAAGAGTGAGCTGTTACCCCAGTGATAATTCTTTGGCTTACCTTCCCTCAACTGTTCTACCTCATCTGAGTTTTAGTTTCCTCACCAGAGGGCTCCCTCCCTCACATCACCCAAGGTCTACTTCTTCCCTCACCAAAGGGCTGGGATTCTTGCCCCCTAAGCTAGGTACCAAAAAGTACATACAAAACAATAATACGTCATGTTATGATCAATGTTTTTTTTTTTTTTTTTGCTAATTGGTAAATTTGTATTAAAAAAAGAAGAAAGGGCCAAATGGCCCCAAGACAAGGAGAAAAAAGAATACATCCAAAAGAAAACAAGAGAGCTCATTCTTAAAACAAGAGGGCAAAGCCAAAAACAAGGCAGGGGAGAGCTCTAGACCAACAATTAGGAGGAATAGAGCTGAGAACAAAACTCCATGATTGACCACAAAACAAAAGAGCTATCTGCAGTGGAGGAGGCAAGCTACTGAGCTAAGCTACAAAAATGAATAACCAGGGGACATAGATGGCAAAGAAGGAAAAAGCTGCTGCTGAATTTCTTCTTGGGACATCTACTCCCTACTCAGAAAGAACTGCAAACAGCGACTACGGAGTGCTTCTTTGGGAGTAGCAGGAAGACAGCACTACCTCTCTGAGCAGATAATCCAGCCCAGCAATAAAGGGCACTAACAAAGGACTGAAAACAAGACAGAGATTCAGCCGACTGGGAGAAGAGGAGAGCTCCACTGTGCCTTATGGCACTGCAAACATGAGACAAAAGAAGAACCCAGCAGCTCCAACATAGAGAGAGCAACTACTCAAAACAGAAGAGGGCGATGCACTGCAATGAGATGCTAATCCAGCAGAAGGAAGGCACTGCTAAAGCACAGCTCACACAGCAATATATAAGGCTTTGGAGAGAAGAAAAGAGGCCTCCAGAAAGCTGGGACAAAACGTTATGATCAATGTTAAAATTGTATAAACTGAATATGATGATTGCTTTAGACGATGACTGATTGTGCGGCCCATGTTGTGAGACTTAGTAAATAAGTGCTTACGGAAATCAACTTCAAATCCAAAAGAGATTGTTAGAAGAAGAATCAAGTGTCCAACTAACGCTTAAATCACATGACTAGAACTATAGTTTAAATACATTTTGCTAGTGAGTCGTATATAATAATGGAAGAGAATCAGTTGGGGAACAAGAAGCAAATTTATTCTTATCATATTAGGGATGGCATTTTTGACCTGCCCCGCCCCAACCCGGAGTGCCCGCCCCGCCCCGTGCGGGTTTTCCCCGCCCCGAATCTTAGATGGGGCGGGGACGGGGCAGAAAAACATACCCCGAAGCCGGGGCTGGACGAGGATGGGTCTGCCCTATGCCCCGCCCCGACCCGCCCCGTTACCCCGCCCCATGCCCGCCCCGTTGCCCCGCCCCATTACCCCGCCCCATGCCCCGCCCCGTTGATCCACCCCGTAACCCGCCCCGAAATTAATAATCCTCTAAAAAATATATATTTTTTAGATTTCTTTTATAATAAATAAACATATTTATATGTAAATGTATATATTGATTTTATGTTGTTATTAAGGGTTAAGTAGATTGATTGAAGACTTTTTTTATAGTTAAACATGTAATTGATTGAACCCTAGATATTATAAAAGCATATAATATGATCACATTCCCTCTAATTCAAATTTAATGAAATTAAAGTTGTTAAAAATCTATCTAAGCTTATTTGACTTTAATCATATATAATGTTAAATTGCGACATGATAAATCATATTAAATAAAACGAATATGATAGAATGATAGATCATGCTCTAAACTTATAATAACATATATGATTAGAGATAGCAAGGTAAATTATAATTGGTATGATTCTAATCATATACTAATAACAATATAAATTATACTAATTTGATATAGCATTACAAGATATATCATGCTATACGCTTATAATAACTCATACGATTAGAAATAGCAAGGTAAATTATAGTTAGTAACTTAAAATGATTCTAATCATACTAACAACACTATACATTATACTAATTTTAATCATATGTGTAATTAACCTCTTTATTAGTGAGTGGAGTTCAATACCAGAAATGAAGTGAAATCATGTATTGATGGAGTTCATGATATTTTTGAGAGATATTGTCTTTTTTATAAAAAATGTCTCAAAGCATATATGATATTTTCAAGTGTATGTTAGTGGCCTTCAAGGGTTTAGAGAAAATTTTATAAGAATAAATCTCACTTTAAATAGGTAAAATTTCAGGAAAAGGAAAATTTATAATATTAATATTAGATAATTTAAAAAATTTTAAACAATCTAATAGTGCCCCACACTTATAAAATATTTATGCTGGGAGATCTTTTTATTCTATTTTGGGAAAAATGTCATGGTCCCTAGGAAGACTGATGTTTTGAGAGGGGCCTGAGTTTCGGGCAAATGAGTCAGCATAGTTGAGGGTTTTTTTATTAATATTATTAAAGGCATGGAGACAACATAGATGAATCATTCATGTGCTTTTTACCATATAAAATAAATAAATTTACCTTTTTCTTTGTAGTCGATCCAAAATTTAATTTATTTTGCCTTGAAAGAAAAATTATGAAGTTAAGAAAAATTTTCTTATTTGGGTCTTGATTTAGAATGGAGAAAAAGAATACATGTAGCCAACACCGTCACAGCTAGGAGCCTGGGACAAGGCTTTGATAATGAGGGTTTCAATATAGTATGTACTTTCAATATAGCTGGGCCCGCTATAGGAGGTTCATGAATTCAGAGCTATACAATAAATAATGATTTAATATTCATATAACAATACTTGAAGTTCATATATAAATTCTATTTTTTTTTAAACAAAATTACTGGTATATGTTTTTAGAATTTTTTCTACATTTCAAGACTTTTATAAATTTGAATTGCAAATTGTGTAATTTTCCTTTTGGTCGGTGCTTATCATGTTTTCATCTTAAACAGGCATGGCATATTATGATTGCACCCCTAATTCATGTGATAAAGATTTCAAAGCTTTTATTGAGAAACACAAGAATAAATAATTAGGCCCAATCCCAATTGATGTCCAAAAAATATTTCAGAATTTCAAAGGATTCTAGAATTTCCAAGCCATGAGTCCAATAGATATCCAAATAAAATGTTTGATCAGCGAAATTATTATTTTTAAAATAAAGTTCTATTCATTTCACAAGACCAAAAGATTTCAAAATCCAATAGATGGAAACGAACTCAATGTAGCTTTAAGGTTTCCAATCAGATTCCTTAGTTGTCTACATTTAACATTTTCCTTTTAAATAAATGATAAATAATGTATAAGTCATAATATATATAGTAAGTAAGTGAAGTATGTATATGTGTGTAACAATCTTGAATATATTAATATATCTTAAATAAGGTAAAATATTACAAGAAATGAAGTTTGGTCTAGTGGTAAGGCCAATAGTTGTTTCCCCATCCAAGTTCGAATCCCAAGTCCTACACATTTAAAATTTTTACAATTGAGGGGCGGGGCGGGGCGGGGCGGGGTACCCGCGGGGCATGGCGGGGTAGGGATGGGGAATATAATTTACCCCGAAGTTCGGGGCGGGGCAGGGCAATTTTGGGGCGGGGGCGGGGAATCCCAATTCCGTCCCCGATCCGCCCCGTTGCCATCCCTATATCATATATCTTATCCAAGGACAATATAAGATCTGGAGGTCCCCACATATGCAAGGGGGGAGGCCTATATAAGTAGTTGACTTGCATTGATGTTGTTAGCATGCAAGAACTCAAAGCAGCAGTGATCAGTGCTAAGATGACGACTCAAGAGTTCCTTCTTCCGAGGCTTCTAGCATCCATTCTCTCCCTCGAGGACTTCCCCGGCTACCATGTTAGGTGCATGTGGTAGTCCTTGCGGGGGGGAATACATGACAATTGCCTCGCTCTTCCTTCGCACCAATACATGCAACTGCTCTCTCTCTCTATCTATATATATATATATATATCATCTAGCCGAACAATATACAAAACTCTAAGGGCAGTTTGTGAGGCAGCCTTTTCGCATAAAGCACATGGAAAGTGAAAACACTTTTCCATGGTATTTAATCTTCTATGTTTGGTGCATCCACTTTTTCTGGTGAAAAATTAAAAAAAAAAAAAAACTAACATTTCTTAATGCAATTCTACAGAAAACCATTTCGGATGGGAGAGGTCAGAAAAGGTTTTTCATAAAATTCTTTTTACATAAATGGTTTTCCACAATGCTGTAAAAATAGGGGTGGACCCAGAAATTCTTCATTGAGGGGGGCCACTATGTAGGAGAAATATTTTAGGAGGGCCACATATAAGAGATGAATGTAGTTTTTGAAATATATAAAATTAAAAAATTAAAAGGTAAAGGTTTTTTTTTTTTGTTTGGGGGGGGGGGGGGGGGTGACTTGCCCCTGTCAGCCCCACTTTGGTTTCGCCCATTTGCACAAGCATGCATGCCCTTGTGTGGTGCTATGGGAAACCATATTTGCAGAAAATCTTCATTTTCCGGGGAAAATCTTTTCTGACCTCCTACGCCCCTAACATCCCTACTTTGGTTTCGCCCATGTGCACAAGCATGCATGCCCTTGTGTGGCGCTATGGGACACCATTTTTGCAGAAAATCTTCATTTTCTGGGGAAAATCTTTTCCAACCTCCTGCCATTGAAAATGATGTTCTTCTAATTAAATCGATGAAAAGTTAGTTTATTATTCTTATTTTCCTCGAAAAAAAGTGGCCACACCAAACACAAAATTTTAAATGCCGAAAAAACGCATTTACACTTTCCATGCATTTTCCGCAAAAAGCTACTACACAAATGTGCACTAATGGCTTGGTTTGTCAATTCTAAAAATTATAGGGGTAAATTCTTTTATTTTTAAACGAGGGTAGAGCTAGGGATGGCTGTGAGGCCCCACCCCGTGTGGACCCTCAATTAGGATTTGACTACTATATTTTAGCATATAGTATCTAATTATACTAATTAATAGGGATTAGTAAGGGTAGATAGATATTTTCCTAAGTCTTAGTCTAATTAGTTCTTTTGTGTATTTTATATAGTTCATAAGCTGTCTTTTATAATTTTTGAGTTAGTTAGTTGGTTAGAGGCCTTAGCTAGTAATTAAGGTTTACTATAGGGGCTTTCCACTTGAGAAGCTTCTAGAATTCCTACCCAAAGACCCAATTGCCTATGGCCTTATCCCCAATCCTATGTTAACTAAAAGGGCATTATAGTAATCAACCCACCCTAACTTATATAAGCTACACCTATCCCATCTCATACGTATGTTACTCATCTCAACTCTTATTTCCCTTTCTTTTCTCTCTTCTTCCCTCATTTCCCTCCTTTTCTCTCCCTAGAACCCTAGATCTAGACCTCTAAGAAGAAGAAGAAGAAGAAGAAGAAGATTATCATCTACAAGTGCAACTACAGCCATCATCTATCTTAAGGACTTCTCTCTCTTATCTTCTACATCTCTTCTCTCTCTTCTAATTAAGGTGTTTATCTCCTTCTAATTCAATTTCCCTAGAAATCTCTCTTTCTCTCTCTAGATTTCCTTTCCTTATTGCAATTCTTTTGTGGATTTGAGTTAGGTGTTAGATATCTTCTTAGATCTAAGTTTCTGGCTGTTGTGAGTGATTGGAAAGCGATAGGAGCTGGGATTTGCATTTTGAGCTTTAGATCTCTCTTTTCTCTTTCTATTTCATTGCTATTGGATTGAGGTAAATGCAATATACCTACTTAGCTTAGAATGCTTGTTTTCCTTTATTTGATGCTGTAATTTCCATTCATATGATGTTAGATCTACCTTTGAGCTTGGTTTTGATGGATTTTTGCCATTGATGGATGAGTTCTCTCATTTAGAAGATCAATGGCTTGGTTTGATGATGGATGATGGGTCATAGGAGTGCTTTTGTTGTCTTTTATGTTTCTGTGATGGATGGTACAGATTGGATATGGTTTGATTGGGTTTTGGATGGAAATTGCTTGGAAAGGAAGAAATCCAGAAATCTAGAAGTGTTGCAGGTTGTGTGTACTCGGTCGACCGACTGCAGGTCGACCAAGCGCACTGAATTTCAAAGAAATTCAAGTCTCAGTCAATGCTCTGCAGGTGTTAGAGGCCAAGTGTAATTGGTTAATCGGACCCTGTTATTTGTCGACCGAATACACAGGTTTTGCAGACAGCTAATTGGGAACTGAACTTCCAACTCAGACATAGAACTTTGTGTTCTCGATCGACCAAACCCTATTATCAATCGAACGACAACACAGGGATTTCCGTGAAAATGCTGAGAGCTGGGAAATCCAGTTTTTGTAGGTTTTCAGTGTATGAGGTCGACTGCCCAGGCCAGAAGGTCGGCCAGACACACAGAGAATTCCTGAGATCAGGTCATGCTTACCAAGTGCCTGACCCAAATTTTCCAGAGCACTCGGTCGACTAACAAGGCCAGAAGATCAACCAAACACACTGCGCAAGGGGTCGACCTGGGAGTCAACATCTTGACATACCAGTGTACTCGGTCGACCGAGCCCTATACTGGGTCGACCGAAGACACTATATACTGTGATTGACCATCCAAATGGTTTTTTTTTATGTGCCAAGCTCGAGTCAATGGTGTGGCTCAACCTTGACTCGTGGGGACCACCAAATAGGGTCTAAGTTTTGGAATCGACGATGATTCAATTCTTAATTGCTGTCGAAGATGCCCGTAACTTCTGGAGCACCAAACACAGTATCCATTGGCATCTAAGACTCCTTTTAGAGATCAAATTACCTGAGATGGACCTAGACCTGAATGTGGACCAATACTTAGGTTGGACTGTTGATATCTCTCGTTGATTTTCTTACTTGAAGGTTTATTTCACCTATTGCATTATTGTCACTCTTATGTCCTTACTATTGCTTACAACTGTTAATTAAATAGAAAATGGATGACCTAAACCTATGATTACTTAGAGGTGGCCTGGTGATGTGATTTGGTGAACATTAACCCGTGTCTATGGCTAGGCGGGTCCTTTTTGGGCCTAAGTATGGATGTGTGATACCCTACGTTGTAGAGGTTGGTTATTATGGACTTATAACTCATTATGGATGAGAATGGACCGTTTATTATTGGAAATGGACTTGTTATCTCATTTGGACTGTTTATACTAGGCCATGTATTTGGTGGGCCATGGTATGGATCCAATGATTGGACTTGGACCTGGATTGCATTACATGGATAGAATTGGTATTTGGACCTCTTAGGGACTTTGTTAGGACCTTGTTCACGCAAGGCAAAGCCTAGACAAATACAAACCTACATTGTTTCCTTGAGTCGGCATAGACATTCACTCAGTTGTTCTAAGCTCAGCCTTTGGACTGATCATCACTGGTAAGAGCTACTATGAGTGTTGAGTGATGGGTGGGCTATCATTATGAGCTATGTTTTAAACGAACAGTGTGATACCGAATCCGGTCTTCCGAGTGATGAGTGCAGTGAATTGATGAGTGTTATTTGTGGGGCTTATCATTCCCAGCACTGGTGAGATTTCCCCACCGCGACTGTATTTAATATAGGAGGGACGCGGCATAATATCCCGCGGTATCCAGCTTGTGTGAATGTGCCACTTTGATATATGTAGAATAGGTTGCTTATTTATCTTAATCCTGATTATTATGCTCAACTGCCTAGATTATGTATCGTTGCCATTCTCTTTAACTATATGATTGTCTTTACTCTTTTGATGCATACATCTTATGTTACTTATATACTGTGACTTGCCAGATCTTTAGATTTGACCCATTCTTGGTGCTTAGGTTTCGACCCCGACTACGAGGACGGTGTGCTCGCCCTTGTCGAGGAGCCCATAGCTGGTGACTACGGATGGGGACCAGCTGACCAGGAGGTCGAGCTGGAAGATGGAGTGCCTACACTTGGGGTTCGAGAATACACTTATTTGTTCGGGCTTTTTGAGCGTTTTCTATTGTGAGTAAGGAGGTAGTCAGATTCGTATAAACACTTTATAATCATACATTGATACATTAGGCTGGACTTCAGCCTTGCTTTAGTTACTTGAGTTTATATGATACCTTACATTTGCTTCTGCTATTGTTACTTCACTTCCGCTATATTTTACATGCTTCCGCAATTAAACCATTGTTATTATATTGTTCAAAAATTTTAAATTGGACCTCACTGTATACCTACGATCTTGAAAGTTCTCGGATTTTCTGGGAAATAGCGCACCAACTTCGGGTGCCTTAATTGTTTTCTCAGTATTCGAAATTGGGGCGTTACAATGGTAATGAACTCATTTAATCGGGTGAGCTGCCACACCGCTCCTATTGCTTGGAAAGTCCCACATCCCACATCACCAAGTAATAGGTTTGATAGGGATTTATATACTTGTTTGGGCCTTCCACCTATCTGCTTAAACTTTTGGGTAGGTACATGGTTTCTTACATGATATGAGAGCGGATCCTAATCCTATCGTTCTTGTGTAGACCATGTGGCAGGCCCGTCCATGAAATTAATTAGTTGGGCATGCACGTGAGGGGGAGTGTTGGGAAAATCTCACATCCCACATCGCTAAGTAATGGGTTTGATAGGGCTTCATTTACTTGTTTGGACCTTCCACTTATGAGCATATGCTTTTGGGTTGGTATATGGTTTCTTATACCTATTAGAGGTAGGTTCTGAAATGGATTTATAAGGTTTGTTCCCGTATGTTTCTGGACCCAAGTTGGCTTAGGGTTTTGGGTTTCCCAACCTACCTATGCCAAAATGATTGTGCATCAATGGGAATGGTGCGCAAAACTTTCTTGCCGCAGTTGGTTTAAGAAAGAGGGAGAGGCAAGGTTGTAGGTAGGTTTGAGTCACCTTTGTACATGACAAATGACAAATTAATATTAATATATTAAATGTGGAAGATACTGCTAATTGGCATAAAACCCGACTAGTTATGGGTCAAAGGTGATTCTAGTTTACCCGGACCATACCAAACTTGACACGTTGCCATCCCCAAGCAGTTTATAAAAAATATAAAATGAAATTGAAGAAAGCGTATTTGGATGTATGGTGAATTAAAGTAAAGTGAGGTGAAACATCAAATTAAGGAAGAATAAAATATATGGGATCATGATGGTCTTTTATTTTTATTTGTTTTATAGGAAAATTTTTTAATTTCTTGTATAAAAAGAAGATATTTTTTGCCATTTAGCGGAGAAAGGAGGTTGCTTTTTTTTTACTTTTTTTTAAGAATAAGGAAATTTTAAATTTATATACTTTTGATATGAGCCATTGTCTTTTCTTGTCTGGATAATGAAAACTTTTCTTCACTTTAACTTCACTAGTAAATTGCCAAAACGCCCAAAAAGTTTAGATCAATAGATGTAAGCAAGCAAAACTAGCTCAACATAATTTCTTATTATGAAAAGTGGAGATTAAAAAACCTATCCAGGTCCCTTGCCAGTTGCTACCCTTCTACCGGAATGTAACTTACACTCGTATATCCTTTTCCCTGGAAGGTTAAGGGCATGTTTGGTAAACAATGAAGAATCCTCTATTTAGAGGATGCTCTCCATCTCCAAAGAAGGCCACAATCCTCAAGTAGGATTCCCAATGAGAGTTTCATGTTTGGATGGAGGGAGGATTCCTACAAATTGTAGAATGTATTATCCAATGGTAATAAATATTTTTATAAAAATTTCCAAAATCCATGAAAATTTAAAACCTCAACTTTCACATCAAAGTTGTTTGTGGTCATCTAGAAAATTTGAACTGTTCAGATCGTGCAGAAGGTACTCACAAGAATAAGAAATTAATATTTTAGTACCTGGACGTTTTTGCAAATATCTCAAGATATGGTAAGGATCAA
Organism: Umbellularia californica; assembly: GCA_028538565.1. NCBI lineage: Eukaryota > Viridiplantae > Streptophyta > Magnoliopsida > Laurales > Lauraceae > Umbellularia > Umbellularia californica. Next base: position 60,459,720 of record JAPQWN010000001.1, read on the forward strand.
CGGTTAAAATTTGGTCAACTAGCCGTGTTTGACCTTCCAAAAATAACTACCGATTCAGATCATGATCATGGGGCCCATAAAAACCATAAAATTGAAAAGAATGGACTGGTCTCCATCCTGATTTTGGCCCAGCAGAATCTCAGAATTTGCAATATAACGGTTTGGACATTTTTGCAAATATCTTAAGATCTAAGATGAATCAACAGCTGAAATTTGGTGAGATGGCCATTTTGGATTGTTTAAACATTAATAATGGTTTGGATCTTGATTGTGGGACCCAAAAGATGCATTAAAAATGAAAAGAGGGGCCAAATCCACATTAACGTCTCAGTCACTTTAGCTACACTATGGCTCCACCTTTCCACTTATGCGTGGATTCACTCGGTCCAATAGGGGGGTCTAATTGTGCAAATAATCACATTGGAGGAAAACTCATGTCATTCCTCTCGAAATCCTCTCCCAACCAAACGTGGGAAGTCCTCGAAAACACATAAAATGGAGAGGATTCCTTGGTCATGCCCTTTGCCAAACATGCCCTAAATACTTCAATTCAAAACCTCCTTTGCCTTGTATCGTTTGTCTTGTTTTACACAACATCGAATCCAATATAGCCAAGTACTCCTACATTGTTTTTCACTTCGTCTCATCAACACATCTAAACCCCAAGGGGTTGATGTTAGGGATTTTGTGTATTGCAATTTGATGGATGCACTATTCATTTTATTCATCATTTGAATTTTCACACATGCATTGTTTTAGAAATCTTGAGATCCTAATTTACTCATGCATTGCTTTAAATCTTGTAAACCTTTTAGGTTCATGCATGTTTTGGTTTCAAACTTGGATGCATTTATATTTGGAAAAGATTTTACAAATCAAGCTAGCCATTTGTTTTAATCTTTCAAATCTATTTAGGCTTTTTTTATGTTTCATGATTTTAAAGCACTTGGATTGGTTTAAATCATGTTTCCATGCTTGGTTTAATGGCCCAAAGATCCCACAAGAAATTTACTTTGAAATGCAAAAGTTGGGGATTTTTTCTTAGGCTGTTGGTCAACCGACAACCTGAGTGTCGGCTAACCGACAAGTGAGCCGAGGTCACCGATGGATCTGTCGGTCCGAATTCCATAGAGCTACAAATTTCAGATCTTCTCTATCGGTCCACTCGTCGGTTCATGTCGGTCAACCGACAGTACATAAAAACCTGACCGAAGCTCTCTCGGTTAGAAAACCAAAGAGGTGTTTTCTGACCAAGTTTACATTGTCGGTTAGGGTGTCGGTCAGGCCTCAGTTAACCGAACATGTCGGCTAACCAAACCATGCTTTATGGTCAGTAAATTTTCGAAAATATGACCGTTGGCCTGTGACCGTTGGGGGTGTCGGTTAACCGACCCCTGGATGTCGGACCGACAGGTAGCCGTTGAGCAACTTTTTCTATAAAAAGAAGCTCATTCCTTAGCCCCAACAGATGATCTTTGAAGCCCTTCTTGAGGTATTTTGAGGGAAAAGAAAGGGGATCAAGCTAAGAAAGGCTAAGGGTCATTAAGGAAAGCTAAAGCTTGGATTAATGAAGTTAAACCACCAAGTAAGCTTTGCCTTTTTATAATCATTGTTTTATGCTTTGTTTAATCTTTGGTAAATGATTTTAGCATATAAACTATGATGTGTTGAATCCTCTACTCCTTTAATCTTTGATTTAAGTCATTGGATTCTTCACCTTGATTTCTAAACAGGTTTGTTTTAATACTTTATAAAACATGTTTTGTCAAAACCTTTGATTTGTTTTATAAACATGTTTCATTAACTTCTTTAAATCATCTTTGTTGTTTTCATACATTTGAACTTTAGTTAAATTGGTTTGTTTTTTAAAACAACATTGAATATGCATCACATGTTTAGACATAATTAATTTCATACAACTTGTGAGCTTTTGATTTCATATCTTCAACAAGATTGTATTTGATACATGTGATATGCATATTACTTCAATCAAATCTTTTTATGTGCATTAAACTTTTAATTGCTTCAAGCATAAATTGATTAAGCTTTATTTTAAATATTGATTGAAGTTTCCACACACTCACTTCATAAGCATACATCTTTGCATTCATAGTGTTTGTGTGAGTTTGTTTTACACTTTCATATTCGCCTAATCTAGAGGCAATTAAATTGAGCTTTAATTGTAATCTCTTAGGATGCTTTGTGAAAACACTTTATTGAGAGAAATCATTTGTTTGTAAAGGTTATTGCTTAGCCTAAGAAAAGCATTGTGTGAAGGTTATTGCTTGGCCTAGAAAAGCATCTTGTATAGGTTGTTGTTAAGCCTTTAAAAACAGCATTGTAAGGTTATTGCTTATCCTTGGAAAGCATATTGTAGTGGTTATTGCTTAGCCATTTGAAAAGCATAAATAGTGGAAATCCGATGGGGTGTGAGATTACAAGCCGGTAGTGGGTGTAGGCATTGAGGCCGAACCACTATAAAACATTGTGTTGTGGTGATTGCTTTTGTGGTGATTGTTGTTGTTTAGCTTCCGCATTTTATTTGTTAATCATCACAAGTGGCTAATTGTTTTAAAGAAGTTTAAAATTGGCATAATTGGTCATTAAGTTGTAGCTCACCCTATTCACCCCCCCTCTAGCGTTAGGATCCCGGACTTTCAATTGGTATCAGAGCCTCGTGCTCTAATATTAGGATCAAGTGTTTGGAACTCTTGATTAGGTGTAAAAACCTAGAGTTTAGACCCTAGTTGTACTAATCTTGAAAATCATTTCTATGGATTCCACTAAGATAGATTGTCTAGATTCCCTTGTAGATTCTTCTAGACCATTCCTTCTTCCAACATTTGGAGATTCAAACCATGAATTTAATGAATCTAAATTTGAATGAAATGAAGAAGAAAATGATGAAAATCAAGATGACATTCAACCAGCCTATAATGATTTATGTACATTTTCCCTAGAGCTTGTTAAGAAGAATAAAAGATTAGAAGAAAAATCTAAAAGTCTAAACAAAGAATTAGTTTCTTCAAAAAATGAACTTAGAGAGAAAGAAGAATTAATAAATTGTGTAGACTCTAAGTTTATGATCTCTTTGCATAATTTATCTAATGCTCAAGATGAATTAAATGAAATTAAGATAAGTTATTGTAATCTTAATAAGGAAAATTCTAAACTAAGAGATCAATTACAAAGGCAAGATAAAGACATTAATAATCTTGAATCTAAGTTAACTATCACTAAGGAAAATTTATCTAATAAGATGAAAGGCAAAGAGATTATCCAGTCTTTGCCCCCTTTTCGAGCAATTAAAATAAAAGAAACCATAGCAACTCCCCTAAAAACAGCATCTATGTTCAAAGATGAAAAGCCCGCTACCTCAATGCTAATATTTTCTCAAAATGTGATCTAAAATCCGGATTTTGGCAAATCCAACTCCGTGAAGAAGATCGTTATAAAACCGCTTTTACAGTTCCATTTGGACACTTTGAATGGAATGTTATGCCTTTTGGCTGACGACAATCCTGATGATCAAGAACTTGGATCCAATGTTATTAATGAACTTAAATTTGAATTAAATCTTGCCCATGAAGAACTAAACAACTTTAAGGGAATTGAAAATGAACAAACAAAAGTTAAAAATGAAAATTCAACCCTTAAAAAAAAAGTCACTCAACTTGAAAGTTACAAACAAAAGTATGAGTGCAAATTTACCCGAGGTGAAGAAAAATTTGAAAAACTATTTAGTTTGGGTAAATTTCAAAGAAACAGGACGGGTCTTGGATTTGATAGGAATATTTCTCATGACCCCATAGTCACCAACACATTTGTGAAAGGTGAGTCCTCATTCTCTAGCACTCACTCTCCTTTGCCCAAAACAAAATGTAATTATTGTGGCATTGAAGGGCATTTTAGGTTTGAGTGCAAACTAAGGAGAAGCCATGTGTCTAAACCCATCTATGAACCTAAGAAAGTAAAATCTAACTCTATGATGGATAAGACACTAAAAATTAAGAAAGACTCCAAGAAGATTAAACAAGTTAAACCTATTAAAAAGGAGGCTCCTAAGATAGATTCTAAAAAGCTTAAACAAGTTAAAACTAATATAAAAGAATCTATCAAGAAAAAGCTTCTCAACCTACCTCCCCTAACTCAACAAATGAAAGAACTTTTGAAGAAAGTTGCAAAGTTAAATCTAAAATTCAAAAGTCAATTAAAGAGAGGAAATAAGAAGAAGAGAAATCAATCCCCTACTAAGAAAAGTCACCAACCTCAAAAGACTAATCACCAATCAAAGCTAAAATTAGTCAAATCTCATTATCATGGTGATAAGTCTAAATTGAAAATTTATCAAGTCAAATCTCCTAAAGTTAGTGAGACTTTTAAGATAGACCTCAAAGACCAACCATCTCAAGACCTTAGGTGGATTCCTAAAGTTAGATACTTAGACAAACCTTAAGGCCTTGGAACTCATTGACCAACCGAACCTTTTTAGTTAAATCATATTGTTGGTCATGACACATTTGCATTTGTTTCTTTCATAGTCACATTTATTTAAATGCAATGTTTATTTATGCTCAATTGATTTTGTCTTCATGTACCTTTCTAGTTAAATATCATGGTTTTCAAAATCATTTGATTATAATTTCATCATTATAGATTTGCTTTTTGCTCTCATTTAGTTATATCTTTTGCAATGCATTTCTATATATGATCAATTGATTATGATTTCAAAAGTTTTTATAGCTAGATTTTTTTTTAATCGATTGATATTTTCAAATTCATTTGTTTGATTGTCTTAGTTAAATTATTTTGAAAAACAAATGATTTAGATTTTCCATGGATTCTTTCTTATGAAAAGTTATTGTTTTGAAAAATCAACTTGTATGTGTTTCAAATAAGTTATATCTTTTACAATGCAAGTGGAAAAGTGATTTAAGCCTCATTACTACATTCTTGATGAAAAATGAGGATTGGAAATTGATTTTCATTCTATGCTTACTTAGTTAGTATTTTGATATGAAAATTCAATTCTTTGATTTACTTGAGTTTCAATTGGTTAGATCTTTATAGTTATATTCTTCAAAATTGAATGTGTTTTTGATAAATGCATTTTTCCAATTGATATCAAGTTTGAAAAGTTTTTAAGTCAATTTGTATGAGTTTTTGTAGTTATCCTTGATTACAAATTGAAATTTGATATTAGTTCACTTCATGGTTTTCTTAATCACTTGATCATGATTTTATGTTTCATTGTTGGATTTTGATTGTTGAAGTGAATTAAAGTCCTTTGGAAAATGTTCTAAGTTTTGTTAGTTATATTTATAGTTGCAATTTCGTTTGAGTTTATTTCCTTGTGTTTATGATTATATCTTTTAGAAGAAAATACTTGTTATATGCTATTTGTATCATTGCTCATTTGGTTTCATTCTTTTTATGCAAATGTCATATAGTTTCATGTATGGTTGTGCTCTTTAGTTACGTTTATAGATATCATACTAAAACTTTCAAATCCATCCTCTATGCTTTCTAGTCATTTTTTTAATGGATGGTTATGATATTGATTCATGTGTATTTTCCTTGTGATGTCATTCTTATACATGTTTCAACTTCATAGTAGTATTTAATCATATGAACCTCCTTGAAATCCATTCCTTGTATTTCATAGTTATATCTTTTGTTTGATGGATTTCTTAGTTGTTGAATTCATATGATTTGACACTTTTGTAAATTGCATCCTCTACCAAGTTATATATATTTCTAAATGCAATTTCTCATGTTCATCACTATGCTCATTAGTTATATTATTCTAAGTGATGAATATCATTTTATGATGCTTGTTGGAATTTTGTGTTTGTCACATGCTTGCTCTTAATCATGTTTCATATTCAATTGGTAATCATTTGGTATCATTTTCAATTAGTATCAATATCCAATTAGTATCATATCTTGAGTTTGTGATAGACCTTGTGTACATTGGATTGAACTTAATAGTAATATTTTTTTTATTCCATGTCACAATCCATTAGAATCATAATGTTCATGGTTGCCTCCTCTCTTGCACATATAAGTAAATCTCATGACCACCATGTTTATGTGTTTATAATCTTGGTTGGTTAATGGTTGAGGTAGGCTTCATGTTTGAACTTCATTTCATTCATCTTGATCATGATAGTCATATTTAATGATTGAATGAAAAGATTTCAAAATATTCATAGCATATGATTTTCATAGTTATATTGATTAATGCTATGTTTAGTATACGCCATTACATCATGGATAGCTCTAATTTGGATTAATCCTAGTAGTTATATTCCTTTTAACTCCATTTTAGAGTGACTGACAAAATAGTCATATCCATTGAATCTCAATTGGTATATTCTTTTTATTCCAATTGGTATCCATGATTGTTTATCCTCTTGACCTTGCTCTTTATATTGGTAATTTGATCATATTGAGCTTTATAGTCATTTGGAATCTAATCCTTTCCCTGAAGTTTACCCTCAATTGGTAAAACCATCTTCTTCTTGAACCAAATAGTTAAATCTTGTCAAAAGTTTGACAAAAGAAGAGTATGGATTGAGAGGGACTGTAAATCTTCATAGGAAGTATTAGTTTTGATCAAATTCACCCATGTATTAGCTCTGATACCCTTATATCTTGCCATCCATACATGATTCCTGTTATGACTTTAATTTTCGATTACTTTTGTTAATAGGTGCTACTAAAAGGTATTTTGCTTGTTTCATGTGTGTAGGTACCATTTGGGTCCTCAAGAGTCTTGAAGATATTCTAATCCCTATTCAATTTGTATTTTGCAATTTAATGGCAAACAGGGAGAAAATACTCAAGCTCCAAAGGGGGAGAAAATATTCAAGCTTCAAGGGGGAGAGAGTGCATATCTTGCCAAATGAAGAGAATGCATGGTCAAAGGGGGAGAGATGAAAGAATGCATATCTTGCCAAATGAAGAGAATGCATATCTTGCCAAATGAAGAGAATGCATGGTCAAAGGGGGAGAGATGAAAGAAGAAAGCTTGGGAGCTAAAGAAGAGATGCTTGGCCAAAGAAAGATAGATGAAAGCTTGAAGAATGATCAAGCTCCAAGCATTAAGAAGATTGAAGCCCAAGCTAAGTGAAGAAGCATCTAAAGAAGATTTCAAGCCATGCCCAGCTAAGGAGGAGTTGAAGACTATGTGTGAATTAGTGTTGAGTAAGGTTTGCCATCAAATTGCAAAGGGGGAGATTGTTAGGGATTTTGTATATTGCAATTTGATGGATGCACTATTCATTTTATTCATCATTTGAATTTTCACACATGCATTGTTTTAGAAATCTTGAAATCCTAATTTACTCATGCATTGCTTTAAATCTTGTAAACCTTTTAGGTTCATGCATGTTTTGGTTTCAAACTTGGATGCATTTATATTTGGAAAAGATTTTATAAATCAAGCTAGCCATTTGTTTTAATCTTTCAAATCTATTTAGGCTTTTTTTATGTTTCATGATTTTAAAGCACTTGGATTGGTTTAAATCATGTTTCCATGCTTGGTTTAATGGCCCAAAGATCCCACAAGAAATTTACTTTGAAATGCAAAAGTTGGGGATTTTTTCTTAGGCCGTTGGTCAACCGACAAGCTGAGTGTCGGCTAACCGACAAGTGAGCCGAGGTCAACCGATGGATCTGTCGGTCTGAATTCCAAAGAGCTACAAATTTCAGATCTTCTCTGTCGATCCACTCGTCGGTTCATGTCGGTCAACCGACAGTACATAAAAACCTGACCGAAGCTCTCTCGGTTAGAAAACCAAAGAGGTGTTTTCTGACCAAGTTTACATTGTCGGTTAGGGTGTCGGTCAGGCCTCGGTTAACCGAACATGTCGGCTAACCGAACCATGCTTTATGGTCAGTAAATTTTCGAAAATATGACCGTTGGCCTGTGACCGTTGGGGGTGTCGGTTAACCGACCCCTGGATGTCGGACCGACAGGTAGCCGTTGAGCAACTTTTTCTATAAAAAGAAGCTCATTCCTTAACCCCAACAGATGATCTTTGAAGCCCTTCTTGAGGTATTTTGAGGGAAAAGAAAGGGGATCAAGCTAAGGAAGGCTAAGGGTCATTAAGGAAAGCTAAAGCTTGGATTAATGAAGTTAAACCACCAAGTAAGCTTTGCCTTTTTATAATCATTGTTTTATGCTTTGTTTAATCTTTGGTAAATGATTTTAGCATATAAACTATGATGTGTTGAATCCTCTACTCCTTTAATCTTTGATTTAAGTCATTAGATTCTTCACCTTGATTTCTAAACAGGTTTGTTTTAATACTTTATAAAACATGTTTTGTCAAAACCTTTGATTTGTTTTATAAACATGTTTCATTAACTTCTTTAAATCATCTTTGTTGTTTTCATACATTTGAACTTTAGTTAAATTGGTTTGTTTTTTAAAACAACATTGAATATGCATCACATGTTTAGACATAATTAATTTCATACAACTTGTGAGCTTTTGATTTCATATCTTCAACGAGTTTGTATTTGGTACATGTGATATGCATATTACTTCAATCAAATCTTTTTATGTGCATTAAACTTTTAATTGATTCAAGCATAAATTGATTAAGCTTTATTTTAAATATTGATTGAAGTTTCCACACACTCACTTCATAAGCATACATCTTTGCATTCATAGTGTTTGTGTGAGTTTGTTTTACACTTTCATATTCGCCTAATCTAGAGGCAATTAAATTGAGCTTTAATTGTAATCTCTTAGAGTGTTTTGTGAAAACACTTTCTTAAGAGAAATCATTTAATTGAAAGGTTATTGCTTAGCCTAAGAAAAGCATTATGTGAAGGTTATTGCTTGGCCTAGAAAAGCATCTTGTATAGGTTGTTGTTAAGCCTTGAAAAACAGCATTGTAAGGTTATTGCTTATCCTTGGAAAGCATATTGTAGTGGTTATTGCTTAGCCATTTGAAAAGCATAAATAGTAGAAATCCGATGGGGTGTGAGATCACAAGCCGGTAGTGGATGTAGGCATTGAGGCCGAACCACTATAAAACATTGTGTTGTGGTGATTGCTTTTGTGGTGATTGTTGTTGTTTAGCTTCCGCATTTTATTTGTTAATCATCACAAGTGGCTAATTGTTTTAAAGAAGTTTAAATTGGCATAATTGGTCATTAAGTTGTAGCTCACCCTATTCACCCCCCTTCTAGGGTTAGGATCCCGGACTTTCAGTTGACTGAGTGGTTAGTGTTGGAAGTAGGTGGGTTTCGTGGATAGATTTTCAAAACTTTTGACCCATTTGATTCAGGGATCAAGTATCCATAAGGCCAAAAACTCAATCCAGGATGCATAACCCTCAATCTCATGATCATGTATAGTAAGTAAAACTATCTTAAAGATAGAACAGAAGCGAACAAGCGTCCATTAAAATCTACCACATACAAGGAAGCAGATTATACCTTTGGAGCTCAGTTGTACTCTAATGGAGAAGTTGATAACTTTCGTTGATGTAGAACTTTTCTACTTCTAAGATCAGAATCTCCACCACCTCGTAGCCTTCCACGCTATGACCCAAATTAGATCTCTCTTCTCAAGAAGATCGGTGGGATCTCCAAGAGAAAACTCTTAAAGAAACTAGAAGAGAACTAGAAGAGGAAAGAGAGAAGACAAAACATGTGCAACTCTTGCACAAAAGGGCATGGCGTGAATCCCTAGGAAGGAATTTTCATTGGACGTCCAACACCACTTATGTCCTCTATTTATTGCTAAAAGCAAGCTTCTCTTCTTTGTTATCTAATTGAAATAGAAGTCTTACTTCTTTAACAATTAGTAACTCTCTTCTTTCTAAAATAGAAGTCTCACTTTCATTATAATTAGTAACTTACTATTAACACTATTAGAAGTCTCACTTCTAATAGAAATAGTAACTTTCTATTTCCTTTTAGAGTTCTACTATAATTAGTATATTTCTAATAGCTTGGGCTAGCGTGGGGACCACTAGGGATTCCTTCGAAAGCTGGCTCCAACTGGGACACGTGACCCCACATCTCATGTGCAATCCGGGCCCACAGTTAATTGCAAATAACACTACTATATAAATGCAATTGCACTCCAGTCTTAGGAATAAATTACAATGAAGACCCTAAACTTCCCAATTACCACAAGTAGGCCCCTCTATCAATATCCATGGATCAATTGGAATAAATATGTCTCTTCCAATCTTAGTTCCACATGTTATTATCCTTGAGACACAATTAATCACTATGATCATCAGTACCATCTAATTAACTCTTAATCGAGATGGATGCGCACTTACTAATGACAAATCCATTAATTGGCATAAGGGGATAATAGAGATAGATTCCATCTTGATCATTCAATGTTCCCACAGTCCTACTACCACATACCCAAGACACCGAGGTGTTGACCTATAGTTGGCCTCACTCATTGGTGACTCAAAGCAAATAAATAGATAGAAACTTGAGTTCATCAATGTCTCAGGATTGAGAGCCTATTGCTAGGGAATTATAAGAGGATACCTTATTATTGAGACGAAATTCCATAAGGTGTTTCTCATGGTCCTTCAATACATCCAATGTACCAGCATATTGATCCAGAATCTTCCATTCTGATGATCGAGACAAATCACACTATCTCATAGTGATCAAAGTGCTGCAACCTTATCAGATGAGATGCCCAATCTCATCACTGGTTGTGAAGATATTTTAAGTATAAGATTTGTAACATATATCTCCCGTGTGTGGATCTCATCCATACACATATATCACATCTAATATACTAATGGCACCCGGTTCAACTCATGAACCATTATGTCATAACATAAAGTATTGGTCATGTGCATAAAGTAATAAAATAACATTCATCTCATGAAAGTAAAGCATGATAAATAAAGAAATTTATCAATTTATCACATCAACTGATGGATTGAGTCCATACAATCTAACAGTTAGGACCATGGTTCCTCCCTCTTTCGGAGCTAGAGTCTTGGTATCGACCCCCAGTTCCCCCTTCTTCAGGAATCAAATGTTGAGTCCACTAGTGCTACCACAAAAGGGCGGAACGAGGAAATGTGTTTAAGGGGATCCAAAAGAAAGGTCCAAAAGAAAAAAAATAAAACAAAATTGAAAAATCTAGTAATAAAATATGCAATAAATTAAATATGACATAATCAAATCACATCGATAATCATAAGAAAAATAACTTTTTCTATATTTATCCATGGTAGATAAGTTTCGATTGGATTAAAAATTTATATAATAGGAAAGAAATAAAATGAAAGTTCTTTTGAGTGGGTTAGATTTCAAGTATAAGGCCCCGACGATTGAATAACAAAATGATATATGATACATTGGTACATCTACTATACGTAAGTATATACTAATGGGCAAAAGAAGTTCTCTAAGTGGTACCGTCCTTTCTTATGCATGTAACTTATAGGTAACAATTTAAGACTTTATTATTTAAAACCTCAAAGAAAAGTAATGACATCGTCCCATATCTAAAATCTAAACCATTCAAAAGCATGGTTCCACTAGTTTTTATCTCTTTAATATAAATTTCTTTAATCAGATTTTTCTAAAATAAATAATAATTAAAAAATACAACTATATTTCTTTATCGACAATGGATAAAACTTCAATTGAACTAAAACTTAATGTAATAATAGAACTCAAACAAACATTATTTTTAAAGTGGATTAAATTTCAATATAAGCCACGGAGATTGAAATTACATAATAACATGTAGTGAAATTAGTATATCTATGCAAGGTAAAAAAAAAAAATTATAAGAGAGAAAGTGGGTTTGTTGTTCTTCTTTTTTATTTATTCGTCAAAGTCTTTACAAGTCTATCCCCTCTTGGATCATGAGATTTTGGGCAAGTGTAAATGGGCTAGAATGAAAATTAAAAAATCTCTTCCCTAATCTCCATCAAACCTTCTTTATTTGTTCACATTTCCTTCATTTCATTTTCTTTCTTTCCTTTCCTTTTTCATTTTAAATTTTCCCTAAAATCATCAATATTTTTTTTTCCTTTTTTTCTATGATTCGAAATCATATTAAAAAATTCTTAAATAATGTAATGGATGGCCACTCGATGGAGGGGCCAAAGTGATATTATGTGGGGAGTTTATGGTGTAGGTCCGCCCCTGCTACCACCTTGGGGCCACAGGGGCATTTACCCGGCTTCCCTCTAGGCCCGGAGGAATTAGTTCAGCACAAAGGATAGGGAACCCTCCGACAGCACAAAAAAAAAAAAAAATTCAACACATCTATTGATTATCCCCAATTCCAAAACATTCTCTACCTTTCTTTAAAAAAAAAAAAAAAAAGAATTCTTTACCTGCGTTCTCAAATAATTCCTCCAATTAAGACGAGTGACACTTATCTGTCCCATCACTCCCATTTGCCCCTCTTATAACATCTAAATTTCACCCTAAATACTCATTTAGAAAGCTATGTTTCTTTTTCATGTTTCACATCTTTTTTCTCTACAAACCACATGCTCCATTGACAGTATACATTCACCCTCTAAAAGATTAATACCTTCCATTCCACCACCCATAGGTTACCTAGTTCGATCAAAAGAGTTTCGAACTCCGAATAGTTCTTTTCGAACTATATTCATAGTTCAATTCATCAGCTGTTATCGAACTAAACTCTCTTAACTTTCTAAACGGTGACAGCATAAAAATACAAGCTACTCAAAAGCAATGTTCTCTATGTATTGTGCTAATCCATATCCAATTCCAATCGGAGTTAGCTCATCCTTAAGATTGATCATCAGTGAATCATAGAATTTTACTTGTAATCTTTATTTTAAGCATATTTTTTAGATTTAATTAATCCGATTGTGGGCCCAACTCTATTGAAGTAAAATTTTACCTTATGTAAATTTAAGAAAAACAATGAGTTCTTTGAATTTTAGATGTGGGACTTAGTGATGCACTTAAAAGCATTGAAACAAATGAATTAGTTCATCGAACTTGTCAAACTCATACTTCGAACCAGACGAATTAAAAACCGAATCAAGTGAACCTACTCTATCAAATTCCTTGATGATGCAAAGTCTCGAATTACGAATTGCAAACTCGAATGCGAATTAATCGAATTGTGAACTAGGTAACTGTGCCGCCACCTTCAATTAAGATTTTTTAAGCCGGAGCTAGCTTGTTTCCTTTTACATTTTTATTTTCAGCTGAAGGGTAAATTGTATTGGAGGGGGTATGTACATGGCCGAAGCCCCAAGAGAATTACAATTTACAACTGAGCTCCTCAAAACAGAGCAGCCCAAAAAATTGATACATCAGGATATCACAAAACATGCCATAAGATTAAGCCCCAAAAGAGAGAGAATTAAGCTGGGGAGGAATACCCTGATAGTCATAAAATGATAGGAGAGGCCATGCTACAAAAGGCTTCTTCTCCTGAGCACCATACCAACCTGATCTGAAATATGAAGCTTTGCTTTGTCCAAAGAGGGAGCAATTAATGTCTCTAAAAATCTGATCTTTCCTGAGCTTCCAAATAGAGAAAGCCACACCCAATAGCGCCAATACCCACATTGTCTTGTTTATCACAATAGATATCTGCCAGATATGAGATGGTGAGAAGGAAAGAGAACGGGCATAGTCAGACACGAGTGAGGGACCCAAGATTTTTGTTTGAGGGGTGTGGACCCAATAGACAATTGGATTTTGGGAACAAACTTAGGATTTTCATGTGCATTTTGGGGGTGGGTGTAAGATTTTTATGTGATTTTTCGAACTAGAGGCAAAATTTTCATTATAATTTTAGAAGTGGACCAAGGTCCCATGGATACAACTGCCCCTACATGGATGTACTTGGATCCACCCCTGCCGGCCACTGAGAGGATCCACAAAAGGCTTTCAAAAGTGTTGTATACTTATTTTATTATAGGGCAATTTGTATTTATTTGGAGTTATCCGAGAACCTTGCATTCTACCATCTAAATGCTGGAATGTCATCATATATATAAAGATTGTCCTTAATAATGATTTTCGGGTTTAAAGATATTTTAGGATGTTGTAGTTGATGGATAGATTTATTTCTCTATAACTGTTTATTGGAAAGAGATGCTGAGTTTTTCAACTTGTAATTAGGAATGTTAGCTGGTTGGTTCCGGGTATGGTCCCGATGGTATCTAAATTATGGTTTCAGATATGGTTCCCACTCAAGACCTATGTTGTTGGTTCAAGATACAGTTCGGTTAAAAGGACCCAGGTTTGGTTTTGACTAGAAGACTGGGATCCATATCCAAAATCAGTTCTAATTTATTTTTGATTTTTTTTAATCTTTGCTTAAAATAATGATCATATTATCCAATGTATTACAATGCATCAAGTCTACCTTCAAGATTAAACATAAAAACAACCAACTGAAGTTGATTTTGAGCTATAATTCACAATAGTAAGGACTCATATGTCGGGTCTTAGGTCTAAGGGTCGGAGCTTATATGTATTTGTAACCAACCCCATTTATCAATCAAAACCTAAAATGGGTTTTGGATCCAAACCCATTTAATATAAACTGGAGCCTAAAATAAGGTCCGAACCCAATTTTTTATGGGTTAGAACCAACAAATAATGGGAGAATGGATATCCATTTGCATCCCTACCTATAATGCACATAGTTTATATTTGTACTAGTCACGACCAGGACACGGACCATTTAAAACCAAACCAACTCTATTACCAATATAATGTGAGGCATTTAAATAGGTCCTAATTCATATTCTATCACAGCCTTTCCTTTGTCATATTTCTTATTTGAGTTATTTCTCTTAATAATATTTTCTAATTGGAATTTTTCTAATTGAAATTATCTCTTACGTGCACACTAAAAAACTTTAAAAATAAAAGAAGCAATAAGTTTTAAAAATATTAAGGACTAAATATATAAAATATAAAGTGCTCACTATAGGATACATGCATCCTTATTAAGGTGAACGTGTTTAAAGAGAGAAGATATCTTTGGTTAGGAAAGTTGAATAAACTTGAGAGGGGAGGAAGAGGGGGAGAAAAACAAAGAAGGAAAGGAAGAAGATCTAAAAAGATCTTGACATTCATTATCTAGTTTTGCTGTCAGATGTGCTATTGTAGCCCTAGAACATTATGACTAGGATGTACATCATAGTCCTCAGTATTTATGAATCAACGCATTCTATTTAGGATATTGTATGAAAAGGTCATGTGAATAAAGTAAACGAGCGTAAGAACCTAATAACATCTTATTATGTATAGTAACTCTTCGGTATTTTTTTTTTTTTTTTTATCAATGATGAAACTTATATTAAAAGCAATCGAACCATAAAAAATACATGAGGAGCTGTGTCCTTTCAAATACAAGTTGAGGGATGATGGATGAAAGTAGAGAATTTTGTGCGTTTGGTAATCCAAGAAAAATTTAAAGAAAAGATTCTTTTCATTAAAAAAGCTCAATATTTTCTTTTACAGCTCCCCTATGTAGAAAACATTTTACAAGATGAGAATCTTTCAAAATGACAATTAGAAAGTGGTAGAGTTAAGTAAAGACTTTATTTTATCAAATCCATCATGATGTGTTTGTTTACATATATGGTAAAGTAAACTAAAAGTAAATGTCATGGTATGGTGAAGTTGGGGGTAAAGTAAAGGTGGGATAAAATATTTAGTAAAGTAAAGTGGGAAGGAATGTAAAGTAGTTTCTTTTTAGGGGCATTCAGCGACGGGTCCCTAAACATGTCACTTTATTACCTTAGATCCATAATATTTTTCCATAGTGTGATAGGTCTTTTTTTCAAATTCGAAAATCTAAAATGTCTAATTTGTCCTTTCTTCAAAATCATATCTCATGATTAGTGGGATATGCCATTAATAATGGTCCAGTACCATTTAATTAACCAAATAAATTTCAAAAAATGTAAATAAATTTCAATAGATCCAAATAAATTTCAAAAAATCTAAATAAATTTCAAAAGATGGAAATAAAATTCATAATACGTAAATAAAATTAAAAAATGCAAATAAATTCGAAAGAATGCAAATAAATTAGAAAGAATGCAAATAAATTTAAAACATGCAATAATTACAAAAAGCGCAATAAATTTCAAAAAACACAATAATTTAAAAAGAAGCAAATAAATTTCAAAAGATCTAATTAAATTTCAAAAATATAAATAATTTTAAAAGATGAAAATCAATTTCAAAAGATCCAAATAAATTTAAAAAAAATGTAAATAAATTTCAAAAGATGTAAACAAATTTCAAAAGACGTAATTAAAATTAAAAAAATGCAAATAAATTTTAAAAAATGCAAATAGATTTGCCAAAACTAAGATAACCCAGTTTTCCAAATTTCAGAAAATGTTACCAAAAACTCAAGTATTTTTTCCAAAACTCAGTTAAATTTATTTTAAAAAAATGCAAATAAATTTTAAAAGAACAGCCTGAGTTTATTTCAAAAACTTAGTTAAATTTGCCAAATCAAGATAAAATTGTCAGAAACTCAACTATATTTTTCAAAAACACAAATAAATTTGCCAAAAAGTCAGATAGATTTGTCTAAAACTCAGAGAGATTTGTTTCAGAACTCAGATAAATTTGCGCAAAAATCAAATAAATTTGACAAAAAATGAAAAACTCAGATAAATTTGACATAAACTCATATAAATTTGTTAAAACTCAGATAAAATTGACCATAACTTAGATAAATTTCACAAAAACTCAGATAAATTTTATAAAAACTCATATAGATTTGTCAAAAATGATATAACAGCCATGCTGCCTTCCTTCTCAGGTGATGGCAAAACGGGCACGTTGACTACGTTTGGATCTCAGATCAGACTTTGGATCGTCAAGATATCGCGAAAACAAACTTCAGCCATTGCTTTTGGGCTTCTGCACAATGGGTCATGTTTGACCTGGATTATACCTGACACGATACTGAACCCAAAACAAAAAAGAAGATGGGTTCTGCTTCTTAATTCGTTCTGTTTCTGCAACTGGACACAAAGACCAAGGGGTAGCCTTCTTCTTTCTCGACCACGAGACTGCAGCGGCAGTGGTTAGATCCTTCTCCGATGAACGCCCTCTTCTCCAGCCTCGGTGGGAGAACCAGAAAATCAAAGAAAACTTTCTCCAGAACCAAACAGTCTACGTCGGACTTGCAGGGATGGGGTGGTCTTCTGATGAATAGCGAACGGAGAAGGAGAATGGGTTGTGGCGATCGGCCTCAGGTGATGGGGATAGAGGAGAGACCGAGATAGGTGATGGAGATGTTTGATGCACAAGGGAGGCTGTGAGATGGGTCGGTAATGGAGAGACAGGCGTGGAGAGGGTGAGGCATGAGAAAGGAATGGTGATTCTGCACTTGAGATGGAGGAGAGGGGAATTCTGTGTCTGAGAGGATGAGACGAAATATGGGTTGAAGAAGAAAAGGGATAATACAAGATTTGAAATTTCAAACTTTTATGCCTAAAACAGTTGAAAGGGTAAATCAGCCATGAAAATTATATCTAGGAACCTCTCGCCGAAATATGTCCAGCAGCATAGACTACAGGTTTTAGAGGAAAAGTTGATGGATTGGGGGCCTTACAAGACCTTTATGAGGGACCTTTCGCTAATTTTGTCTTCTTTTTATTTGATTTTACTTTATCACATTTTATCATAGTTTCATATGGTAAATAAAAAGTGGCTTATTTATATGTGTGGTAAAGTAAAATAAAGATTGATGTCATATCATAGTAAAGGTGAGGTAAAGTAAGGTGAGATAAAGTATGTGGTAAAGCAAAGTGGGAGAGAGAGTTCTAAAGTAGTTATTTTTTTGTATTAACTTGATTTTAATATACTTAACCATGGTTTTATGTGATAAAAGAAAAGTAACTTAAGGTAAAAACATGACAGTTGAACTTTACTTTACCACACTACTTTTTTATCAAGACCTGGTAAATTACATATAAATCAAAACATTTAATAAAAAATTATTCTAATAATGTAATTTACTTTAATCATAGCACCTTCCAAACAACTCAATTTAAAATGTGTAAAATTCTTCAAAAAATCGCCAAACAGCAAAAATATTGTAATATTATAATATTACACTATTCTATTCTATACTATCTTATTCTTTCAATATTTAAATCTGCAAATATTTTATTCTGGAAACATCCAAATGGACCCTAAGTAGAAAAAAGAGACTAGAATAAGATGACACTCCCTTTTTTGAAGACCACCCCTTGACATTATGCATAGTACCTCTTTGGACATTCCTTATAATTATGTCACTACCAGTTGGTTCGTAATTATTGTAATATTTAAGATGACAATGCTAGTAACTAATGGTTCATCGAAATGGAATATATGGGAAGAAAGAATTCCTAGTATCCCTTTGAGTTCACAAATATGCAGACTTTTTCCATCCATAGTTACATATATATGGTCTATCATACTTCGGTAGTGGGAATGAAATTATAGAAATGATTGTAAATCATTTTTCACTGAAAAGAGCGCTATCTAATCTACTACAATCTCTCTTTCTCATCGCATCCTTTTCTCATTTTTTTCATCATCATTGTTGGCCATGCTAGCCTCTTCGCTGGTCTTCTACGTAAGAAAAGTTAGAGATCTTTCT
The DNA here is from genome assembly GCA_028538565.1 of Umbellularia californica. Classification (NCBI taxonomy): domain Eukaryota; kingdom Viridiplantae; phylum Streptophyta; class Magnoliopsida; order Laurales; family Lauraceae; genus Umbellularia; species Umbellularia californica. The sequence continues at coordinate 60,478,366 of JAPQWN010000001.1, forward strand.
TCCTCAATTGTCTGTCTTTTTCCTTTCTTTTTTGCGTTACTAACATTATTGACACAAAAAATGTCACTTTGCCTCTTCAACATCGAGAAATTACATGAAGCCGTATCCTACCATAAACTGGCAATGCTACTTTAAGCGTCAAATCTTATCAGAATCAAAGAAAAACTGTAAGATTCCTCAAAACAACCAAGAGAAGAGTACACATGAAGTTTCAGGCCACTTCGACGTTATTTGGCCTAACTTCACTCTTTCAGCAGCTGAATAATAGCTCCCGGTGGCAACAGTATTGAAGACATCAGATCTTCAATCAGAGCCTATGGACGGTCCTAAAATACCTCCAAAAGGCTCCATGTCAAGTTTCAAGTCAAACCAACAATGTTTGACCCTACATCAACCCTCGAGCAGCAAAATCAAGCCTCTCGGTGGCGAGAACCACCGAGGCCATCACTCATGAAACAAAGCACATGGGTGACATCAAAATGCTTCCAAATGGCTACATATCAAATTTCAAGTCATTTGACAACATTTAACTGGACTTTGACTTTCAAAAGCCAAATCAGGCCACCAGGTGAAGGAGCTCCTCAGGACCATGATTTCCAAATGGGAGCTAATGGATTGTCTCAAAATGACTCCAATAGGTTCCCTGTCAAATTTCAGGTCAATTGGACATCGATTGACCATACATCAAAGCGCAGCATCTTCATCGCAACAAAATCAAGTCTACTGGCGACAATGTAAGACCCCGACCCTCAATTTTCGGGTTTAGCATTGTTTTAATCATGATTTAGCTTTTTAAACAAGATTAGAGTTGATTTGACTTTGTTTTTGAGTTTGAATAGATTTTTCATAACTTTGGAGAGTTTTAAAAGACCGTTGACTTTGTTTTGACCCAACCCTTGTAAATTGTATTTTCGTGAGAATTTATTCTTGGTCTCTAAAAATTCCAATTTTTATTCCTTTTGACTCATTTTATTGTTATAAACAGCTTTCATGTTTTATCCATTTGGATTTGAGGTTCAGGAATCACGTTTTTCGAGAAAAAGGGCAAAAATGACAATTTTCACTAAATCTGTCCATAAATTTCGAAAATTCCAGAAATTGGGGAAAATATACTTTTTGAAAAGTAGATATTTCAACGAGCAATTTTGTCTGCTTCGTCGTCTTCGTTTGGGGCCCGCAAACACTTGTTTTAATCCCTTGAAGATTGGGGCCCATGGGACCCACTTGCCCACCTTATAAAAGGGCTGAACCCTTCTTTTTCTTCTCCATTTGCTTGCAACAATCCCAGCTGTGGCTGGAACACTTTTCCAGCCACACTTTCTCTCTCTCTCTCTCTCTCTCTCTCTCTCTCTCTCTCTCCTCCTACATGCTTACATCTTGTGTGCCAAATGGAGGAATGATCTCCCCATCTTCTTCCTCTTCTCTCAAGCTTTCCTAGGATGCATTTTTCAAATGATTTGAGCTAGGATAAAGCCCTCTTTCAAGTTCTTCTTCTTGGTTCAAGGTTTTAAAGGTTAGCAATGGCATTTATTGTTGAGATTCTTGTTTTTCAAACCATTTAGAGTATTTTCCTCTTTTATGCAAAGAGTTTTCTTAGAGTTATGCAAAGGATTGATTTTGCTAGGGTTTTCTCTTTGGGTTTTTGGGGCTTTTGTAGGATTGGAGCTAGAGATCTAGTAGAGACCACTCTTGAGTGATTTTCTCCTCACTTTGACCAAGGCAAGTAAACTTTATAGGATTTCTCATGTATATTGCTTTATGGTTTCAATATTTTCATTAAGACATGTTTTCTATGTTTAATTTTATAATGCAAGTCATGTTTATGCTTTTTCAAGTCATGGGTTTAGTTCTTCACTTGTATTGTGACTAATGATTTTTCAAGTCTTTAGAATCATGTTGATCTTGTAAGCTTTTATGATTTTGTACATGAAAATGTCTTGAGGTTTCTCAATGGAGTGAATGGTTGATTTATGGATTGAATGATGCAAAATGTTGTTTTGACCCTTGGTGAGCATGGTGGCACAGGGGTTTTGTTTGGTGTAGAGGTGAGAAGAAGAAGGAAGAAAAATGCAAGGAAGTGAGTGAATGGATGTGCAGTTTCTGCACCCAGTCGCGTTCAGGCAGAAGCCTGTTCGCTTGAACGACCACTGGGTCCGCTCGAGCGAATGTGCCTCTGTTTGAAGGGTTTCGGACAGAAACGTGTCCGCTCGAGCCAACCCTTTGGTTGGCTCATGCGAACAAGCTTCTGTCTGGGGTCCGCTCGAGCGAATGTATGACCGCTCGAGCGAACCTGACACTCCCAGTTTTGGATTTTCAATTCTTTTCTGAATTTCATGGAAATTGAAAAATAGACTAGGATTTAGACCTTTACTTGACATTGTGCACTTGGAATTCCAAAATGTACTATAACTTCTGGGGCACCAAATCTTGTCAAAACCCCGACATTTGGGTTTTAACTCCACAAGGGTCAATGAATGGTCTTAGCCTAAACTTGATAGATTTCGTGTTTGAACTTCTGTTTTGATGTTACGTACATCATCGTGTACTCGTTTTGAATTTCAAGTATAAGCTTGTTTGAAGAATTGTTTCAAGAACCAAAACTCTTGTTTTGATGCTTCGTGCATCATCGTGCATTCATTTGAATTTCAAGTATAAGCTCGTTTTAAGACGTGTTTCAAGAATGAGAAAAGGGAATCATTTCTTAAGTTTATTAAGCATTTATATTATGCTATCTTGCTAGCCTCGTCGTGTCGTGCTTGTTAAATGATTTCCCTCTTGTTTTGTCGTGTTCTCGAATAAGTATTGTCGTGTTTTATGCATTCATGATATAAGTGAATACCACTGAGCTTGAACTGCCCTTTTAGCTTGATCCACTACCTGGGGGTCCTTAAACATGTGGACTGTCTGCAGACTAGTCGTGTATTATATTACACATCGTGCGTGTTCGTGTTCCGGTTCAGCGGCCGGAAATTCCCCGTATATGTGGGATCGTGTCGTGCTTGTCGTGCGTGCTTACTCTTGTGATCATATATGATGGAGAAAGGATGGGCTCTTTGTGGATTTACTAATCATGATATTTTATGTATTCATGTCTTGTTTCGTATATCGTGCATGTACTCGTGATTTCTTGATAAGTATCTTGTTCATGCATTGCTTTTGAACCTTGTAAATCTGTTTCAAGTTCAATAAATTGTTTTTAGTTATTGTTTCCTTTAAACTTCAATTTTGTTTATGCTCTTGCCTATATTGATCACCTGCCAGACCGTCGTGTCTGATATTCTTCTGCTTTGGTGCTCTAGATAGCAGGTCCTTGTTTGAGCTAGTTCGTGTGCAGAGGGCTATTGAGCCACGAGTTTTGCAGGCTTGTTGTGTCAGCGATGTCATGTAGACGTCATGCTTGACTTCAGAGTTACGTTACACCCTTGGGTAGTATTTGTTCTAGCTTGTTTTTATGTACGGCTTTTGTTAGCCTTTTTCGTGGGAATTGTAATTAATGCACTCGTTAATTTGTAACTTAAATATGTTTGGGTAATGATAAGCCTGTTACTGTCAGCTCTGTATGCTTTGATATTATGAGTTGTTCCAGTCTGAGTTTGAATATTACTATGACAATCTTATGCTGACAGATTGAGTACGACACGGAACCCGATGGATACGGATTCCGGGTCGTAACGTCTAGTAGAGCTTCCGCGAAATATTTTGATGTGTTGGGAATTTTGCTATCCTCACACACGTGGATCCTGGGGAGAAATACAAATTTTTAACAAATTCCCCAAATTCGCGTCCCCGAGATCGGATCCCCTTTTTCGGGGCGTGACTGACAAGACCCCACATGGCCTCAAAACTCAGACAAAAGCCTATGGTTGTTCTCATTTATTGCTCAGGAGGCTTCACCTCAAATTTTAGATCATTCCGACATCGTTTGACCTAGTTTTGGCTTCTGACAGTAAATCGGCAACTCTGCGTGACAAAGTCTTTGGCTTTTCCGGAAAATCAGAAACTTTGCTCTCCAATATGCAAAGTTTTTCGTCAAGTTTTCTGTAGGGAAGTTAGGCCAATACATGTACAAAAAGGTTAGGAAAATACCAAAGAAAAAAGAAATGAAAAAAAAACCAAGAAAGAACAAAAAATCGGCGACCAAAAGGGGGAAAATCCCCATGGTCGCCAGCGACCCTGGGTGTATGGTCTCCGGCGACCATGGAAATTCAGGTCGCCGGATTTTCGTCAAAAGACCATTTTTAGGTCCCTTTTTGCATTTTGAGATGTCCGGCCCCTTTGTTTTTCAAAATTCTGACTTTTGAGGCACGGAATCCATCAATCTTCGTCAACAACATGGATCCGCCGTCAAGAGCATCAAATCATCATTGATTGCTTTGAAATCGACAATCGGCCGACTAAGAAAGCACAATTTCTGCCCAATCGATTTAGAAATTGACAGGACAGATGGCACCGACCCACTGATAGCAATCAATGTCTTAAGTTGCATGGTCATCCAACATCAATCAACATGAAGATCCATCGGCGACCATCACAACGAGAATTTCAAAAGATGCAGCACGGCCCCGACTCTTCAATCGCCTCAACGACCACTTAATGTAGTTAAATGACCCATTTTATTTCAGACGGCCCAATCAAAAGTGAGCAAATGGGAGTTACAAACAAGACATTAAACCGTGTAACTCCTCCCTTCATGGTGCTTAAAGGCGATTAAAGACTCTTAATTTTCCATCGGCCAATCAAAAGCCAAGGAAAAAGAGTTACAAAAGTAATAAATTAAAACTTGTAACTCCTCCCATTATGTGGCTTTAATACATTAAAAGCCTATAAATCCACCTAATGACTACCAAAGGCCTATAAAAGGGGGGTCATTCTAAGGAAAAGAGAAAGAAGAAAATCGATCAAAAAATCAAAAGGCCAGAAGATAGCAATCCAGAGGCACACAAGAGAAAACTATGCGACGTTGCTACGAAGCTCTGACAACAAACTCTCCTCTGTGGAAGAAGTTCTGTAGTGACCGCAACTCCAAGGTGACCAAAGTCCCTTGGTGGTCACTCCCCACAAGGCCTTCTCTTTCCATCTCCATGGCTTAGACATGGCTTTTCAGCCTGTCTACTCGGCTTTTTATTGGATATAGGACCTTCTTTTGGTCTTTATCCTTTAAAAATCGAGGTTTAAGCCGAGCTAAGCGAATCAAGAGCACCCTCTATTCTCATCTGAATGATGACGGCGAAGTCCATACATGGCTTGCGACAGTCAATCTGAACGAGTCCCCACAATCTCCTGAAAAGTTAGATCTCTTTTCTTACGTTTCATTGTAACTTGTATTTTTTTGAAGAGACTTAAAAAAAATCACAACTCTTGTCTTTTATTATTGATAAGAATTGTAAATCGCCTCTCACGGCAAAAAAATCGCCTTTCATGGCAAACATCACCTTATACGGCAAAAAATCGCCTTTCACGGCAAACATCGTCTTTTACGACAAAAATAAATAAAATCACCTTTTACAGCAAACAAACCATGTCTCTTTTCTTAAATATATGTGTAATGGAAAACTAGAAAAAAAGTTGATTTCCTTTTCTACTTGCGAAGGCGGATCTTTGGATCACCACTTGTCAATTCCAAGTAGAGTAGAAAATCTGGCGTACCCGTACAAAAAATATTGATGCTCGCATTTCGCCTCCGATCGCTAAAGGGTTGGACCCCACTGACTCTCACGTCCGCTGACCTTGGTAGCACCACGCACGAAAAAGCGAGTCCATCAAGCTGGCACACCCACTGGGACTCGTTCATTTAAGAACATGATGCTTAGAAAAGAAATGTTTGTATATCATATTTTTGCTTTATGCTTATACTTCTTTTCTAGATTCCTTGGCCTCTTTCTAGTTGGTGGCTTATGTTGGATTTTGCATCTAAAAATATGAGAAAGGATGTTTTGGAAATATCTAATTCTATCTTTGAATTTATTTTCACTCTTTCTTTTTTTTTTTTTCAATTTTTTTTTAGATTTCTCATTTTTGGATTTAACTTTAAGAAACCTTGATCCTTTCCTCTTTGAATTTGATAGCTCACGGAAATGTTTGATGCAATCGGTCGTATCCGGGAATGGGCCATCGTTTCTCTTCGATGAATCTGTTAGGGATCTTAAAAAAAACAAAAACAAAAAAAAATCAGATTTCTCATTTTGGAATCAATTTTGAGAAACCTTGATCCTTTCCTCTTCGAATTTGATAGCTCGCAGAAATGTTTTATACAATCGTTCGCATCAGGGAATGGGCCAACGTTTCTCTTCGCTGAGTCCATTAGGGATCTTAAATAAAAAAAACAAAAAAGAAAATCAGATTTCTCATTTTGGAATCAACTTTGAGAAACCTTGATCATTTCCTTTTCAAGCTTCGCTCGTAGAAATGTTTGATGCAATCGTCGGTATCGAGGAATGGGCCATCGTTTCTCTTCAATGAGTCCGTTAGGGATCTTTTAAATAAATAAATAAATAAATAAAAGAGGCAAAGATCACTAAGGTCGCACCAATTGTGTTCTTTGACCACGATTGATTTAAGAAAAGCTTTGTCCAGAGTGTGAAGATAGTTAGAGTGTTATAGGCAAGGGTCCTTCAAATGGGTTCATTAAGTAATCCTACCCTTACCTAGAGGCTAATCTATCAATTAAGGTTTCATAAGACCAAATTAGGAAGCCTAGGTGTACTATTCAATCTTTAGATTTTTCTTTCAGAAAAAAAAAGAGAAATCTTCAAAAAAAAAAAAAAAAACCCTTTGAAAAAATACTTAAAAAAAAAAAAAAAAACTCCCATCATTTTTGGGTTTAAATTCGAGAAATCTTGGTCCCTTCCCTTTTGGAATGAAGCTCGCAGAAATGTTTGAGTCGGCTTTCGGATCGCAATACTATTTGCTCTCTTTGCAAACCCAATTTTGACCTTTAAAAAAAAACCTTCCGTCACTTTTGGGTTCAGATTCAAGAAATCTTGGTCCATTCTCTTTTGGAATGAAGCTCGCAGAAATGTTTGAGTCGGTTTTTGGTTGGGAATACCATTTGCTCTCTTTGCAAATCCGATTTTGACCTTTAAAAAAAAAAAAAAACCTTCTGTCACTTTTGGATTTAGATTCGATTAATCTTGGTCACTTCCCTTTCAGAACGAAGCTGGTAGAAATGTTTGAGTTTGCTTTCGGATGGGAATACCATTTGCTCTCTTTGATGAATTCAATTTTAACCTTTCAAATTTCATCACTTTTGGGTTCTGGTTCGAGAAATCTTGGTCCCTTCCCTTTTGGAACAAAGCTTGCAAAAATGTTTGAATCGGCTTCCAGATCAGAAGACCATTTGCTATCTTTGATGAATCCAATCTTAGCCTTTCAAAAAATCCAATCTTGTGTCCATTCGATGGTTGCAATTTCTAACATTTGTGCCTAGCGGTGCTAGTACGCCCTTTCAGGTATATTGTATTTGCAACCGACACACTTGTTCTCTCCAACATTTGTGCCTAGCGGTGCTAGTACTCCCATTCGGGTCTACTGTATTCGCAACCGACACATTTGTACCTCTAACCTTATATTCATCTTACCTCGAGTAGGCCTTGCTTCTCGATGATTTAAATTAAGATTTACAATTGCTTCTAGTAGTCAATGGAGCGCTTATCTTGGGCCTACTGTAAGACCCCGACCCTCAATTTTTGGGTTTAGTATTGTCTTAATTGTGATTTAGCTTTTTAAACAAGATTAGAGATGACTTGACTTTGTTTTTGAGTTTGAATAGATTTTTCATAACTTTTGAGAGTTTTAAAAGACCATTGACTTTGTTTTGATCCGACCCTTGTAAATTGTATTTTTGTGAGAATTTATTATTGGTTTCTAAAAATTCCAAATTTTATTCCTTTTGACTCATTTTATTGTTATAAACAACTTTCATGTTTGACCATCTTGATTTAATACTCAGAAATCACGTTTTTCGAGAAAAAGGGCAAAAATGACAATTTTCACTAAATCTGTCCATGAATTTCGAAAATTTCAGAAATTAGGGAAAATATACTTTTTGGAAACTAGATTTTTCGACGATCGTTTTGTTCTTCTTCGTCGATTTCATCCGGGGTCCGCAAGACCAAGTTTTAATCGTTTCAAGTTCTACTGCATTGGGACCCACCCTCCAGACACTATAAAAGATCTCCTACTCTCTCTCCTCATTCTTCTTTCCCCATTTCCATTTTCCTGCAACGGTTGCCCTAGAGTGGAGTTGAGAAGCAAGTTTCTCTTGATCTTTTCCCTTGAAATCATCTCACAAGAAGACTCCAATCCCCGATTCGTTTCCACCATTCTCTTCCTCTCTTCTCAAGCTTCGATTGGACCCGTTTTTGAGCCAAATCCCCGACACTATTCATCGTCTTCAAGCTCTCTTCTCCTTGTTCAGCTAGCTAAAGGTTAGGGCTCTTGTTCCTCTTTTCATTTGGTGTTCTTTTAGTTCATTTAGAACTTGTTTTCTATGTTTTCAAACCCATTTTCGAAATGGGGCTTTGTAGTGACAAAAATGGTGATTTTTTATGTGCTTTCTTTTGGGGCTTTTGTGTAGATTTCGTGGATCAACTCTTTGATTTGGATTTGTGAAAGTTTTGCTTGGCATTTGGACAAAGGCAAGTGATCTCTATAGGATTTCTTATGTATATTGCTTATGTTTGCATTAGGGTTTCAATATCTTCATTAAGACATGTTTTCCTATGTTTAGTTTATAATACAAGTCATGTTATACTCTTTCAAGTCATGAGTTTTGGCTTCTTCATTTGTATTGTTAGCAATGATTTTGCAAGCTCTTGGAATCATGTTTAATCTTGTTAGTTTTTATGATTTTATACCTTAAAATGTCTTGATGTTTCTCTTTGGAATAAATGGACAAATTATGGATGGAATGCTCTATAATGTGTGAAATGTATCCCTTGGAAAGCATGAAGGCTTGGGGAGTGCAGGTGGTTCGAATATGTGAATAAAGAAGGGAAGAAGTTGTGAAAAATCTGTACAGAAATGCACTGCCCGTGCCTGTCGGTCAGCTGTCGGTCCAACTTCGGTCGACCGACACCAACCGAAATCTGTCGGTTCAATTTCCAGAGAGCAACATTTTTGTCAGGTCATCCGTCGGTCAAGCCTTCGGTCGACCGAGGATCTGTCGGTTTGAATTCCAGAGAGCAACAATTCTGGGCTGGGATCTGTCGGTCAAGCCTTCGGTCGACTGACAGATCGACCTCGGTTAACCGACGGTTAACCGAGAGTTGACCGACAGTTACAAAAAAGTACTGTTTTGAAGGACTTTTGCGAGAAGGAAAACTAGACTAGGTTTTAGACCTTTTTGTTGACTTTGTGCACTTGGAATACCAAAATGTACTATAACTTCTGGGGCACCAAATCTTGTTAAAACTCCGACATTTGGGTTTCAACTCCACAAGGGTCAATGAATGGTCTTAGCCTAAACTTGATAGATTTCGTGTTTGAACTTCTGTTTTGATGTTACGTACATCATCGTGTTCTCGTTTGATTTTCAAGTATAAGTTGTTTGAAGATTTGTTTCAAGAACCAAGAATCTTGTTTTGATACTTCGTGTTTCATCGTGTATTTGCCCGAATTTCAAGTATAAGCTTGTATTTAAGACGTGTTTCAAGAATCGTGTTTCAAGAAAGAAAAAGGGAATCATTTCTTCAGTTTGTTAAGCATTTATATTATGCTATCGTGCTAGCCTTGTCGTGACGTGTTTGACAAATGATTTCCCTCTTGTTTTGTCGTGCTCTCGAACGTGTATCGCCATGTTTTATGCATTCATGATATAAGTGATTACCACTGAGCTTGGACTGCCCTTTTAGCTTGATCCACTACCTGGGGGTCCTTAAACATGTGGACTGTCTGCAGACTAGTCGTGTCTTGAATTGACACATCGTGCGTGTTCGTGGTCCGGTTCCGCGGCCGGACACCCCGTCTACCTTGTGTGGCGTGGGATCGTGTTTATCGTGTTGTGCTTATCGTGCTTGTCGTGCGTGCTTACTCTTATCATCATGTATGATGGAGAAAGGATGGGCTCTTTGTGGATTTACTAATCATGATATTATAATGTATACATGCTAGTTTCGAAAACGTGGAATTGTTTCGTATATCGTGCATGCACTAATGATTTCTTGATAAGTATCATGTTCATGCATTGTTTTTAAATCTTGTAAATCTGTTCAAGTTCAATGAAGTGTTTTTAGTTCTTGTTTCCTTTAAACCTTGATTTTGTTTATGCTCTTGCCTATTTTGATCACCTGCCAGACCGTCGTGTCTGATATACTTCTGTTTTGGTGCTCTAGATAGCAGGTCCTTGTTTTGAGCTAGTTCGCGTGCAGAGGGCTGTTGAGCCACGAGTTTTACAGTCTTGTAGTGTCAGCGATGTCATGTAGACGTCATGCTTGACTCCGGAGTTACGTTACACCATTGGGTAGTATTTGTTCTAGCTTGTTTTTGTGTACGGCTTTTGTTAGCCTGTTTCTTGGGAATTGTAATTAATGCACTCGTTAATTTGTAACTTGAATATGTTTGGGTAATGATAAGCCTGTTACTGTCAGCTTTGTATATCTTGATATTATGGATTGTTCCAGTCTGAATTTAAATATGTCTATGACAATCTTGTGCTGACAGATTGAGTACGACACGGAACCCGATGGATACGGATTCCGGGTCGTAACGTCTTGTATAGCTTCCGCGAAATATTTTGTTGTGTTGTGAATTTTGTCATCCTCACACACGCGGATCCTGGGAAGGGGAAATACAAATTCTCCCCATGCTCGCGTCCCCGAGATCGGATCCCGGTTTTGGGGGCGTGATACCTACCATACTTACGATCAGAACAATTGTACCTTCTATGACCTTTTGCCTTTTTCATGTCGCTTTTGGGTCGGACCAAGTCCCTCGAGCGATTTGAAAAGAAAAAACCATAGTTTTCGCCATTTATGATCATTATATTCTTGTGATTACTAATGGATGTGGTCTTATTTCAGAAAGTTTTCGAAACTAACAATGGCAGCTTCTTTGACCATTACTTTCGACAAAAGCAAGTACCAACTCATGCTTCTACAGAAGCAAAATACGTGCACTCACAAGTGTCCTGCCAGCTATAGAAGCATCATCTCTCTTGGTAACTCTCCGAACACTGGATCGACCTCGACTCCCTGGACCATCGTCTTCAGGGCATCAGGACCATTCCCACTTCCCGTAGAAGAAACTGCACCTGTTAAAAAGTAGATTATCGCCTTTCAATGTGTCACTACAATGACACCAAAGGCGAGCATCAAGAAACCTGAAGTCCGCGGCACTCCCGCGAAGCCTCAACCAATAAGCAGCCAGGTCTATCCCAAGACTTGGTCCTCAAAACCTTCGCCAAAACAAAGAAGGTCCTAAGCATCCACAAGGCTAGCATACCTGGCCCCACTCAGGGAGAACCGGTTCTACCCTCTTACTTACATGAAAGGTGAGAGACCTGCCTTTCGCCAAACAAGGAAATCAACTCAACATAAGCCGGCTTTCTCCTACAAGCCTAAAATCAAATCGTGCATCACAAGGCCTCTACAAGAATGTGCCAAGGCCTACACTCCTTTGATTCAGCCCTTCATTTCCACAGGGGCCGAACTCGAAAGATTCAAACTTTTGCTACGACAGCCAAAAGACCGAGTCCGGACCCTATCCATGCCTAGCTTCAAAGAAGACAGGCTCTGCTGCTGCGCCCGTTGGAGAACATTTTTCATCGCTAAAGCCTAACCAGTGATGACCGAAACTCAAATTCCTTGTCGTATATGTCACCGCGCGTCGTATGGACAAAAGAGACTAGAGAAGTAGAGGACCCAGCATCTTACACTTCAGGTATCTCAAAAATGGGTCAAAAAAGAAAGACCCGACCAAGTTACTACTATCCATATGGTTGGAAAAACTAGAAGGCACTAGAAATCAACAACCAAACTTCATGTCCGACGTCCGGTGACTCGCAGCGTCTCCCGAACACAAAGACATCTGAAAGACTCCCCTGCTCCTTCAACCCAAGGACAGAGGAGTAATATTCCTCAAGCTCTTCATAAAAAAAGAATGAGCCTTGGCTCAGTCACCAGGACGATTTCTTCGTTCGAATCCCGAGGGATGAACGTCCTAGCTACAAATTCTGTGTTACCTCCCAATCCACCTCTTGATGACACGACCGTACGCATCCAACAATTGGAGCAAGGTCATCAGAGAATTGAAACTTTGATGGAGAACCTTCTTCTCGCCTTTCAGCATCAAGAAATTAATGAACCTCCTTTGAATCATCAAGATAAAGAGGTAAATGGAGAAGACAATGAGCATGCACCCTTACCAAAAATGACGTGGACAACATCCTTGGCAAAGCAAGAGAATAGGACATACTCTAGGAACATGGGATCAAGCCCCCACATCCCTTATGGATGGACTCGGTCTCGTTTCCTACAAAATTCAAGCATTCTACTCTCCAAACATATATGGGGAAGCCAAACAGCACGTCATCCACTTCAAAACTCTGATGGGAGCTATCGCGGATCAAGATGCCCTCAAGATCCATCTCTTTGCAAGTACCCTAAAAGGTATGGCTTTTGACTAGTACTCCACTCTGCCGGAGGACTCCATCCAAAATTAGGCCATGCTAGAGACACGCTTCCTAACTCACTTCAAAGGTGAGGACCATTCTACTACTATGGCTTAACTCTACAGCCTAAAATAGGGGGAGAATGAGTCAACATACGACTTCATTCACAAGTGGAATGCTTTGGCATATAAATGCTCGGATGCGTTGCCACAAGCGTCGCTAGTCGACATTTGCCGTAACAACATGAGAGCAAGGATCCACTCCATGATCATCGGCAACAAATCAAAAAACCTGGGAGAACTCCTAGAAGCTTCCATGGAGATTGAAACGGTGATCAAAGACCTCAACAATCAGAAATCATCAAGAAAGGAGCCGACCGCCATTGCGACCTCAAAACCAAATAAAAAGGAGGTCCTCAATGTGCAAGCCAAGTTAACTCCTCAGCCACCAAAGAAAGTTGAAAATAAAGCTGCAGGTAAAAGACATGAACTCTCTGATGCCTTCAAAGAGCGGGTAGATAAGAATACCCGTTTGATGAAGACATTGATGAAATCTTTGGGGCTCTCGTGGCAAATGGTAAACTCACCTTGCCTGACCCTAAAAGATTGGGAGATGATAGGAAAGCCAACGATCCTTGATATTGTCCATACCACCAAATGGTCTCACATTCTCTCAATCAATACGTCATTGTGAGGGAGAAGATCAACGAGATGTGGAAAAATGGAGTAGTCACCTTTGACAAAAACTACGAGCCTGCCTCCGTCAACATGGTGTCACGTGGACAAACATCCAAATCACCAAAGATGAAGATCACTACTTCCTTCAAGGTGATAAAAGGAACACATGCATCCAAAGAGCTAGTTCCTTACCCACAACCAGGTGGACAACCTATGTGGGTGCATCCTGATCTCCTAGAAGATGAAAACCGAGAGGTTGTCAAAATAAAGTCGACAGCTCGATAGCGAAGGCAAGCTAAGAGAAATCTCCACAAGCTCAAACAACAGGAGAAAGCTCAACCAAAGCAAGAAGTCCATGAAAAGGTAGAGACTTCCTTTGTCGCTTCATTAGAGGCAACAAAAAAGTCCCTTCCCGAGACTTCAAAGGCAGTAAGAAAATTCACCCTCAGTGATTTCATACCACCTTAACTCAGAAATGAAACCATCCAGGGGGCATCATACTCTTGCAATTCGGTAGTCGGATTCTTCATGAATGAATACGAGTCCAGTGACACCAACAAGTGTGAGAAATCTCTTGATATAAGAGAATACCTCTCCGATGAAGAATGGGTTCCTGAAACTCACCTTATGCCAATAATCTGGTATAACCCTTTATAGCCAAAAGGATCCTGGTCTGATGATAAAGAAGACCAAGAGGATGTCCAAGGAAGTTTTGTTTACCTAGCACCCGCCATTGCTCCATTGGAACCTAACCATGTTGAACCACAAAAAGCAAACGAGGAAGAAGATTTGGCTCCCGTGCCTAATTTTGAAGAATATGCAAGGATCCTACAACTTCTTGCCCTAAAACAAGAATAAGATCATATCAACGAGCTTCGTCGCAACCAAAATCCAGAACCATAAGTTCTTGAAGACCAACATGTACCTCCTCCCTTAACTCCCGAAAATGGAGAAAACTGATGGATAGGTGATCATCTTACATCCGAGGACGAGTCCGACTCCCCACAGTCCATTCTAGGGATGTCTCCTATTGGAGCTACCTGCAATGTGATAGTTCGGGATAATAGTTCATCCGAAGCATCGTCTACTGAGGCCACTTACTCTCAGACCACATCTATTAGTATATCCTCTGGAGCTACTTCTTCTCAAGTAACTTCCACTGAGATGTTGCTTTCTTAGACTGAAAGTTCCGGATCCTAACCCTAGAGGGGGGGTGAATAGGGTGAGCTACAACTTAATGACCAATTATGACAATTTTAAACTTCTTTTAAAACAATTAGCCACTTGTGATGATTAACAAATAAAATGCGGAAGCTAAACAACAACAATCACCACAAAAGCATTCACCATAACACAATCATTTATAGTGGTTCGGCCTCAATGCCTACATCCACTACCGGCTTGTGATCTCACACCCCACCGGATTTCCACTATTTATGCTTTTCAAATGGCGAAGCAATAACCACTACAATATGCTTTCCAAGGATAAGCAATAACCTTACAATGTTGTTTTTCAAGGCTTAACAACAACCTATACAAGATGCTTTTCTAGGCCAAGCAATAACCTTCACACAATGCTTTTCCTAGCTAAGCAATAACCTCTACAAACAAATGATTTCTCTCAATAAAGTGTTTTCACAAAGCACTCTAAGAGATTACAATTAAAGCTCAATTTAATTGCCTCTAGATTAGGCGAATATGAAAGTGTAAAACAAACTCACACAAACACTATGAATGCAAAGATGTATGCTTATGAAATGAGTGTGTGGAAACTTCAATCAATATTAAAATAAAGCTTAATCAATTTATGCTTGAAGTAATTTAAAGTTTAATACACATAAAAAGATTTGATTGAAGTAATATGCAAATCACATGTACCAAATACAAACTTGTTGAAGATATGAAATCAAAAGCTCACAAGTTGTATGAAATTAATTATGTCTAAACATGTGATGCATATTCAATGTTGTTTTCAAAAACAAACTAATTTAACTAAAGTTCAAATGAATGAAAACAACAAAAATGATTCAAACAAGTTAATGAAACATGTTTATAAAACAAATTAAAGGTTTTGACAAAACATGTTTTATAAAGTATTAAAACAAACTTGTTTAGAAATCAATGTGAAGAATCCAATGATTTAAATCAAAGATTAAAGAGAGGAATGGATTCAACACATCATAGTTAATATGCTAAAAATCATTTACCAATAATTTAGATAAAGCATAAAACATATGATTAGGAAAAGTCAAAGATTACTTGGTGATTTAACTTCATTAATCCAAGCTTTAGCTTTACTAATGACCCTTTAGCCTTCTTAGTTCATTCCCCTTTGATTGTCCTTAGAACACCTCAAAAATGGCTTCAAGAATCATCAATTTTGGCCTTGGAATGAACTTTCTTTTATAGAAAAAGTGTCCCAACGGCTATCTGTCGGTTAGCCGACATCCAGGGGTCGGTTAACCGACACCCCCAACGGTCACGGCCAACGGTCATAATTTTGAAATTTTGCTGACAAAAAAGCATGGTTCGGTTAGCCAACAGGTTCGGTTAACCGAGACTTGACCGACACCTAACCGACAGAGAAAATCTGAAAATTTAGCTCTCTGGAAATTGAACCGACAGAGGAGTTCGGTTGAGCTCGGTTCACGATCGGTTAGCCGAAACCTGACTGACAGTTATAACAAAATCCCAACTTTTGTATATTTCAAAGTATTTTCAAGAGGGGATTTTTGGGCCATTAAACCAAGCATGATTTGAAACTTTAAAGTCAATGGCTAGCTTTGTTTATAAAAATTCTTTTTCAAATTTAAATGCATCCATGTTTAAAACCAAAACATGCATAAATCAAGGTTTACAAGATTTAAAACAATGCATGTGTGTGAATTCAAATGATGAATAAAATGAATAGTGCATCCATCAAATTGCAAGATACAAAATCCTTAACAATCTCCTCCTTTGCAATTTGATGGCAAACCTTCTCTTACTCAATACTGAATCTTCACACAAAGTCTTCCGCACCTCCTTAGCTGGACGAGGCTTGAAATCTTCTTGGATGCTTCTTCACTTGTCTTGGGCCCTTTGTCTTTTCCTTCATTCTCCTTGATGCTTGGAGCCCTTTCTTTGGCCAAGCATCTTGTTTAGCTCCCAAGCTTTCTTCTACTTCTTTCATCTTTCCCCCTTTGACCATGCACTCTTGAGTTTTGGCAAGATATGCATTCACTCCCTCTTTGGAGGATAATACAATGTCTCTCCCCCTTTGACATTGAATAGCACATCTCTTCCCTTAGCTATATTCTCCCTCTTTGACATCTAGAATATTCTCCCCCTTTGACATTAAATTGCAAAGGTACCTACACACATGAAATAAGGAAAATACCTTTGAGTAGCACCTGTTAACAAAAGAATTCGAAAATGAAATACATAACAGGTTTTCATGTATGGGTGTTGTCTATAAGGTTATAGAGCCAATATAAGAGTGAATTTGATTATAACTAATACTTCCTATGAAGATTTACTCCCCCTCAATCCATTATCTCCTTTTGTCAGACTTTGACAGAGATTTAACAATTTGGTTCAAGAAGAAGATGGTTTAACCAATTGAGGGTTAACTTCAAGAGAAGGATTAGATACCAAAAAAAAAAAGCTCAATATGATCAAATTACCATTATAAAAATACCAATTGACTAGGGGTGTAAAAAAAAAGGGGAAAACCGTCTAACCGAACCGAACCGCGGTTAATAACCGTATTTCACGGTTCGGTTACGGTTACAGTTAATGAAATCCAAAAACCGCATGGTTCGGTTCGGTTACGGTTTTCCATAATAATTAACGGTTATTAACCGAACCGAACCGTATCATACGGTTCGATTAACCGTACCGTTTACAAATAAAAGAAAAAAAATAAGAAACCGTATACGTACGGTTAACCGTATAATAAAGATTTCTAATCAATGTGATTTTTATCCAATTGCTCCTTATGTGTCATTTTACCTTCAATCATTCATATTTATCCCCTTATTTTCCACGGTTATTAACCGTAACCGAATCGTTTAATACGGTTAACCGCGGTTACGGTTTCCACGGTTTTTGTATATACAGTTACGGTTACGGTTTTAAAAGGTTATTAACCGCGGTTACGGTTCGGTTAACGGTTTTCCCAAATTAACCGGTTAATCGAACCGTTACACCCCTACAATTGACGGATAAGCTATAGGATAATTAAAGAGCAAGGTCAAAAGGATAATCTATCATGGATACCAATTGAAATATATATAAAGCAATTATACCAATTGAAATTCAAAGATAAGACTATTAACTCAATCACTCTAAAATGGAGTTAAGGAATATACCTATTATGGTTCATCCAAATTAGAGCTATCCATGATGAGATGGGATTTATTGAACATAGCATCAATCAATATAATTATGAAATTCATATGCTATGAAAGTTTTGAAATCATTTCATACATTCATTAAATACAACTATCATGCACAAGATGAATGAAATGAAGATCAATAGAAGCCAACCTCAACTATTAACCAACCAAGATTATGAACACATAAACATGGTGGTCATGAGATTTACCTATAAGTGCAAGAGACGTGGCAAGCATGAACATTATGATGCTAATGGAATGAGACATGGAACAAAAACATATTACTATCAAGTTCAATCCAATGTACACAAGGTCTATCACAAATTCAAGATATGATACCAATTGGCTATTGATACAAATTGAAAATGATACCAATTGAATATGAAACATGATTAAGAGCAAGCATGTGACAAACACAAAATTCCAACAACCATCATAAAATGATATTAATCACTTAGAATAATATGACTAATGAGCATAGTGATGAACATGTTAAATTGCATTTTGAAAATATATAGCTTGAAAAAGCATGCAATTTTCAAAGTGTCAAATCATATGAATTCAACATCTAAGAAATCCATCAAACAATACATATAACTATGAAATAGAATGAATGAATTTCAAAGAGATTCATATGAACAAGAACACTACTATGAAGTTGAAACAAGTATAAAGATGATATCTCTAAGTGAATATACATGAGTCAACATCATAACCATTCAATAAAAAATAATGACTAGAAGGCATAAAAATGGATTCGAGAGTTCTAATATGGTATCTACAAATATAACTTAAAAGCACAACCATACATGGAACTATTTGACATTTGCATAGAGAGGATCACTCAAGATCAAGATCTAACTCATACCATATCATCAATAAAGAATACAACCATGTGAGCATATGTAGATATAAAGTTAGAAAGGAGTGCCATGGATCTTAATTATGGGTATACCTATGAAGAAGAATGGTTTAATTCCAATTCATCTAAAAAGATCCATCAATCTCTCATGTAAAGTCTCCACTCTTAGCAAATGTACTTAGAGGATCATGAAGCAAAGATTTTCATAAAATGAACATTATCAATTTGCATTTAAGGAAGTGCACAAGGTTAAGTGTAAAATACAAATCGATTACATGATCCACACACCATACAAATCAATTTGCTCATAAAAAGAATATAACTAGAAGAGCAAAGAAACACATTGCTTATAACCACATACATTTCCATTTTTGAAATGACATAATCAAGTACAAAAGGAAATGACAACACGGAACATGCTTTGATGAATATAACTAATGATGTTTTAAAGCATTTCAATTTATACAATCTTCAAAACATTTTAATAAACAAAATCCAACAATGAGCATAAAGAGAATGAATTTGAAGATAATCAATTTTCAACTTGCATTTTGAAACTTATTTGGAATATATACAAGTTGATTTTTCAAAACAATAAATTTTCCATATGAAACTATAACTTATAAAACCATGGAAAATCCAATTTGATTCAAATCATTTGTTTTTTTTTTTTAAAAAAATCTAACTATGACATCCATACAAATGATTTTACAACATCAATCGATTATAAAAGATCTAGTTATGAAAGCTTTTGAAAACATAATCAATTGAGCATGTATAGAAATGCATTGCAAGATATATAACTATATGTGAGCAAAAAGCAAATCTATCATGAGAAAATTATAATCAAAATGATTTTGAAAACCATGAAATTTAACTAGAATGGTGCATGATGACAAAAACAATTGATTACAAATAAACATTGCATTTTAATAAATGTAACTAAGTTTGTATAAAATGCAAAAGCAACATCATGACCAACAAAAAGATTTAACAAAAAAGGATAGGTTGGTCAATGAGATCCAAGGCCTCAAGGTCTGTCTTAGTATATAACTTTGGGAATCCACCTAAGGTCTTGAAAGGGTTGATCCTTGAGGTCTATCTTAAAAGTCTCACCAACTTTAGGAGATTTGACTTGATAAACTTTTAATTTGGACTTATCACCATTATATTTAGATTTTACTAATGTAATCTTAGGTTGGTGGCTTTTCTTCTTAGGGGATTTATTCTCTTTTCTTTTCTTCTTATATTCTCCCTTTATTTGACTTTTGAGTTTTAGATTTAACTTTGCAACTTTCTTCAAAAGTTCTTTCATGTTTTGACTTAAAGGAGATAGGTTGAGAAGCTTTTTGTTAATAGATTCTTTTAAACTTGGTTTAACTTTTTTAACATTTTTAGAATCAATTTTAGGAGACTCCTTTTTGATAGATTTAACTTGTTTAATCATTTTGGCGTATTCCTTGATTTTTAGTGTTTTATCCATCATAGAGTTTGATTTTACTTTCTTTGGTTCATAGATGGTTTTAGACACATGACTTCTTCTTAATTTGCATTCAAACCTAAAGTGTCCTTCAATGCCACAATAATTACATTTAGTCATGGGCAAGGAGGAATGAGTGCTAGAGAATGAGGACTCACCTTTCACAAATGTGTTGGTGAATTTAAGGTCATGTGAAGTATTCCTATTAAATCCAAGACCCGTCCTATCTCTTTGAGATTTACCATATTTAAATAATTTTTCAAATTTCTCCTCACCATGGGTAAATTTGCACTCATACTTTTGTTTGTACCTTTCAAGTTGAGTGACTTGTTCTTTAAGGGTTGAATTTTCATTTTTAACTTTTGTTTGTTCATTTTCAATTCCCTTAAAGTTTTTTAGTTCTTCATGGGCAAGTTTTAATTCAAATTTAAGTTCCTTAGTGATAGTTAACTTAGATTCAAGATTGTTAATGTCTTTATCTTGCCTTTGTAATTGATCTCTTAGTTTAGAATTTTCTTTATTAAGATTATCATAACTTATCTTAATTTTATTTAATTCATCTTGAACATTAGATAAATTATGCAAACAGATCATAAACTTAGAGTCTACACAAGTTATTAATTCTTCTTTCTCTCTAAGTTCATTTTTTGAAGAAATTAATTCTTTGTTTAGACTTTTAGATTTTTCTTCTAATCTTTTATTCTTCTTAACAAGCTCTAGGGAAAATGTACATAAATCATTATAGGCTTGTTGAATGTCATCTTGATTTTCATCATTTTCTTCTTCATTTGTATCAAATTTAGATTCATTAAATTCATGGTTTGAATCTCCAAATGTTGGAAGAAGGAATGGTCTAGAAGAATCTACAAGGGAATCTATACAATCTATCTTAGTGGAATCCATTGAAATGATTTTCAAGATTAGTACAACTAGGGTCTAAACTCTAGGTTTTTACACTTAATCAAGAGTTCCAAAACACTTGATCCTAAAATTAGAGCACGAGGCTCTGATACCAATTGAAAGTTCCGGATCCTAACCCTAGAGGGGGGGGGGGGGGGGGGTGAATAGGGTGAGCTACAACTTAATGACCAATTATGATAATTTTAAACTTCTTTTAAAACAATTAGCCACTTGTGATGATTAACAAATAAAATACGGAAGCTAAATAACAACAATCACCACAAAAGCATTCACCATAACACAATCATTTATAGTGGTTCGGCCTCAATGCCTACATCCACTACCGGCTTGTGATCTCACACCCTACCGGATTTCCACTATTTATGCTTTTCAAATGGCTAAGCAATAACCACTACAATATGCTTTCCAAGGATAAGCAATAATTTTACAATGTTGTTTTTCAAGGCTTAACAACAACCTATACAAGATGCTTTTCTAGGCCAAGCAATAACCTTCACACAATGCTTTTCTTAGGCTAAGCAATAACCTTTACAAACAAATGATTTCTCTCAATAAAGTGTTTTCACAAAGCACTCTAAGAGATTACAATTAAAGCTCAATTTAATTGCCTCTAGATTAGGCGAATATGAAAGTGTAAAACAAACTCACACAAACACTATGAATGCAAAGATGTATGCTTATGAAGTGAGTGTGTGGAAACTTCAATCAATATTAAAATAAAGCTTAATCAATTTATGCTTGAAGTAATTTAAAGTTTAATATACATAAAAAGATTTGATTGAAGTAATATGCAAATCACATGTACCAAATACAAATTTGTTGAAGATATGAAATCAAAAGCTCACAAGTTGTATGAAATTAATTATGTCTAAACATGTGATGCATATTCAATGTTGTTTTCAAAAACAAACTAATTTAACTAAAGTTCAAATGAATGAAAACAACAAAGATGATTCAAACAAGTTAATGAAACATGTTTATAAAACAAATTAAAGGTTTTGGCAAAACATGTTTTATAAAGTATTAAAACAAACTTGTTTAGAAATCAATGTGAAGAATCCAATGATTTAAATCAAAGATTAAAGAGAGGAATGGATTCAACACATCATAGTTAATATGCTAAAAATCATTTACCAATAATTTAGACAAAGCATAAAACATATGATTAGGAAAAGTCAAAGCTTATTTGGTGATTTAACTTCATTAATCCAAGCTTTAGCTTTACTAATGACCCTTTAGCCTTCTTAGTTCATTCCCCTTTGATTGGCCTTAGAACACCTCAAAAATGGCTTCAAGAATCATCAATTTTGGCCTTGGAATGAACTTCCTTTTATAGAAAAAGTGTCCCAACGGCTATTTGTCGGTTAGCCAACATCCAGGGGTCGGTTAACCGACACCCCCAACGGTCACAGGCCAACGGTCATAATTTTGAAATTTTGCTGACCAAAAAGCATGGTTCGGTTAGCCGACAGGTTCGGTTAACCGAGACTTGACCGACACCTAACCGACAGAGAAAATCTGAAAATTTAGCTCTCTGGAAATTGAACCGACGGAGGAGTTCGGTTGAGCTCGGTTCATGATCGGTTAGCCGAAACTTGACCGACAGTTTTAACAAAATCCCAACTTTTGTATATTTCAAAGTATTTTCAAGAGGGGATTTTTGGGACATTAAACCAAGCATGATTTGAAACTTTAAAGTCAATGGCTAGCTTTGTTTATAAAAATTCTTTTTCAAATTTAAATGCATCCATGTTTAAAACCAAAACATGCATAAATCAAGGTTTACAAGATTTAAAACAATGCATGTGTGTGAATTCAAATGATGAATAAAATGAATAGTGCATCCATCGAATTGCAAGATACAAAATCCTTAACATAGACTTCGTCTCCTGAGACTATGACATCAAAATTCACACCCCTCCCAACTGATCATCACGAAGAAGGTCAAGCTAGTGATGCTTGGGCTAATGAATTGATCAACAAAGAAAAAAAGTTGCTGGATGCTTTTCAGGACTTGTTCCCGGAAAATGCTCCATGCAACGCAATCATTGAGGATGGCAACTCTACTGCAGACATATCCCCAGTAAATGAGAAGGATTAACCCATTGTTCATGAAAGTGATCTTTCAAATAAAGAACCTTCTCAAGAAGCTCTCGAAGTTGGTAGAGGTACCCACTCTGGCTGAGACTACCACAAAAATTACAACCAATTTTCTTCTACTTACGTAAATCCTTCGGGAAAAGATGTTGTAAAAGCCCTAAGTGGCAACAATAATGAACATGTAGGCCCCAAGGTGGCTTTCAAGTATGACTTGATGAAGCACTTCAAACACAAACCTGTACAACCGTATATCCTAGATTTATTACGAATGTCCGCACATACTTATGATAATTTCATTTTAGAATTACAAATGCTGAATGTGGATGTGGAAAAACATGCCCCACAAGTCTTACAAATTGAAATGGACTACCAGGTCAAAAACTCAGATACCTCTTCAAAAGGAGAAAAGAAGAGAACTGAGGGATCTTGCACTGAATACCTCTCGGTTCAAAATGCAATAAAAGTAGCAATCGCCTTCACTAAGGAAGACCTCTTACTTGGAGAGACAAGGTACAACCAGCCCCTATACTTCATAAGGTACATCAAGGAAATGCCAATACACAGAGTCTAGATCGACCCAGGTTCTTCACTCAATCTCATCTCCACTTCGACTCTTGAAGAGTTAGGTATCCCACCTAGCAAGCTGAGTGTGAGAACCCGACCCCTAATTTCCTGATTTAGTGTGGTTTTAATCGTGATTTAGTTTTCTCAGTGGTTTTAAATGGTTGTTTGTTTAACTTTCTTAGTTTAAATACCCTTTTCTTAAGTTTTGAGAACCTTCTTAACTTGTGGGACCCTTTGGGGGTTCTTATTGCGATTTTGTGTGAGCTTGAGATTTATTTTGAGTTCCTAAAGAGTGTGTTTTCGTCCCATTTAACTTATATTGTTAATCCCTACAACTGTCATGTTGGACTCGTCCTCGTTTGAAACTCCTAAACCCGACTTTTCTCAATTTTAGGGCAAAACAGTTTTTTCACCCAAAATCTGGACACGATTTTCAATGTCACCAAAACCCGCAAAATATATACTTTTTGGAAACTAGAAATTTTGTTGATCAACTTTGTCTTCTTCATCGAATCCATTTGAGGTCCCGAAATGCATGTTTTTAGCCCGACTAGTACTTTAAGTGGTGGGACCCAACTCCCCTTTGTTATAAAAGGAACCCACCTCTTCTCTTCTCTTCTTCCTTGACCTAATTTTTAAGAGAGGAGCAGCCCCAGCAGCCATGGCTTTCTCCATCTCTTTCTTGCTTTCTCCATCTCATAGCACCACCAAACCAATGCCAAACCAAGATTAGATTCTACCATCTTCATCCTCATCTCAAGAGCTACCCTTGGACACCATTTTTGAAGAAAACCAAGCTTTTCAAGATTTCCTTTGAGTAACCTCTTGCTTTTTGAAGAACTTCCAAGTAAGGGATCCATGTAATCTTTTGGATTTGTGTTCTCCTAGCCTTTGAGAAGCTTTGTTTTGATTATTGGAGATTTTCCTTTTGATTTGGTTTGGTTTTGCCATTTTAGGGTTTTATTTTGGGGGTTTTGCTTGTAGCTTGGACCTTGGCTTGGAAAGTTGGTTTAGAGCTTGGATTGCTTGTTAGAAGACCTAAGGCAAGTGGATGGAATGAATGTTTTAGTTTTCAATGATTTCCATGATCAATATATTGGATTTATTGTCTCATTAATGATGGGTTTTACTTGCATTCATGATGCTATTAAATGCTTTTGAAAAGGGTTGGTTAGCCCACTTATTGCTTGAAATGTGATTGTAGCTTTCATCTTATCTCTTGTTTAAGGCTTGAATGAATCCATGTGGTTGTGGTTTTTATCTTCTCTCTTTTCTTGTGGTGGAATGTGGAAATGTATGGAGTTATTTGGGTGGATCTTTGGTGGGAGGTTTGATGGAGATTGTATTAGGCTTGGTAGAGATTTGAATCTCCCATTGATTGATGTGAAGGAATGGGGCTCAAAGGAGTTGAAATGAGAAGAGAAGAAGGGAAGAACAGAGCTGTCCCGAACTCAGTTCTGGACAGTTCGCTCGAGCGAACTTGACACTTCGCTCGAGCGAACTGCCCAGGAAAGGGTTCGTGCCCTTCTAGAGAGTTGTCAGCTCGTGCGAAGCCAGTGTCCGCTCGAGCGAACTCTCCTAGTGGCCATCCAGAGAGTGGTTGGGTCGAGCGAACTGGTGCTTCGCTCGTGCCAACCTGAACCTGGGCAGGTTCGCTCAAGCGAACTTTGGTCCGCTCGAGCGAACCCTCCCAGAAACCATTCCAGAGATCCCTCCGCTCGAGCAAACTGTAATGTCCGCTCGAGCGATGAGTGCTGATTCACTGAGGACATATATGGAGCTGAAGTAAAACATTTATATGATTGTGAGAAGTTCATGGGGAGCCCCGTTGTGTCTGAAGATTTATTAAGTGATGTATGAAGCCCGGATGAGAAAGAAACCATAATCACAAGGTATCCATTGGAGTTTTGGAAATTCTCAAAGTGTATAGGGAACCCAGGATGTCTTCCAAATTCAAAGAGTACCAAGTTTTTTTTTATCTTATAAACATACGGGATCCCTATTCACCTTGAATTAGCTTTAAACCCCGATTCTGTCCCGATATTTCGAAAGCTTGTTCACCTTTTTATTCCCGAAATTATGAGTTATGGATTATCAATCCCGGATGCCTTGAAAGTGTACTTGTACTGTTTTTACTAGCCTTGACAGACATGCTTGATATGATACGACAGTCGTGCCTTGAGCACCCCATTTTGCTCGTTTATACAATTACATCAAGTGTTTTATACATGCCCGATTTCTTGCATATGACCTGTCAATACTTGGAGACTTGAAACATCATTTTTAAGCTTGGGGAGGTATTGTTTGGAGCCCCAAGGCAATGTAGGAACTTGAAAGGCATGGTATGGAGTCCGGATGAAGAGAAACCCCATTATGAGATTCGTTAAGGATCCTTAGACTCGTCAATGTGCAGAGGGATCCGAGATGTCCTTAATCCTCAAAGAGTACCCAGTTAGTTCAAATTAGACATACGGGACCCCATTCACATTGATTTCAATCTAGGACCCTCAACGCTTGACCCGGGAAAGTATAGAAACCCATTATGTCTTATTTTAAACTCGAATTTCACTTGTACATGTTAGATCTCGTGTTATATGACTAGACTTACCCGACGGTATTGAAATTCATGTTTTAACATTGTTGCTAACTCGTACATGCCCGACCGATACAGATATGCTTTTGTGCTTATGAGCACCCCGTCTCGTTATATGTATTTATTTGATTTGATTTCTTGTATATGACCCATGAGAATAAAACCTTGAGGTAAGATGGGGCCAGAGCTTTGTAGTGCGAGCCCATGAACCAAAAAAGGGTTATTATTTTGAGAATAAAACCTTGAGGCAATATGGGGCCAGAGCTTTGTAGTGCGAGCCCATGAGCCAACAAGAGAACATGCATACATGTATTTGTTTTGTTTACTCGCATACAACCTATGAGTCGGCACCACTAAGCTTGGATGACCTTGTCGGTCTGATCTATCGACTTGGAGATCCCGTCCCGTCCCGCCAGCTGCAGCTTGGATCCCGCTACCCGGTTTATTAACCGTGGTCTTATCCTGATACCGCAGATTGCTACTGTGGTTCCTGATGCCCGGCTCGCTACCGTGGTCATGTCCTGTATATAGTATATGTATATGTAAATTTCGTTGTTCCTCCTCACTTCGGTGACTGAGGTCAACGCCTTGATATGCTTGCTCTATCACTTCGGTGATAGAGGATTTAGCTTTGTGTGGTTGCCATCTTGATAGTCCCTGATCCTTGATACCCTTACTGCTTTATATTGATTACGTCTTTTCTTAATAAATGTGCACTACTTATACATGTTTTAAATGAGTTCCCGATTTGTCAAATGTTTATGTTTCATACCCGTTTTATATGAGTACAATATTTTGTCAGATATTCATGATTTCCTATACATTTGTAATTGTGTACAATTTGATCAGACAGCATGATTTATTGCATGTTTTATCGTTCAGTATATTGTTATATCTTTTCACCCACCTGTCAGACCGTCGTGTCTGACCCACTACTTTGGTACTCAGGTCCAGACTTCTTCACCCGAGACGAGTGCACGTGTTGGCTGTGGAGCCATGAGTTTTCAGGTTGTTTGTCGGCTATGTCATGTAGACATTGAGCTTGACATCGGTATTACGTCACATATGGGTAGTGATCATTAGCTTGTTTTCTTGTATGGCTTCTATTAGCCTTTTTCTTGGGATTTGTAATTAATACACATTGTTATTTGTAAGTTGAACATATATGGGAATGTAATACCCTGTTACTGTCAGCTTTGTACTTTATTGTGATGGTTTATTCCAGTCTGAAATGGATCATTGATAAGATGACTTATGCTTGGGTTAAGTGCGGTGCGGAATCCAATGGCCACGGACTCCAAGTCGCAACACCACGAAAGCTTCCGCTAAATATTCAGAGTGTGTTGGAATGAATTTGTAATCCTCACACACGCGGATCTTGGGAGAAACATAACTCTCAATTCACGGACCCCGGGTTTGGGATCGTGACACTGAGCCATACATCTATATCTATCTTTGGATACAATGGGAGCACTCAAAGGCTTATCGGCAAAATCAAGTTCAAATTGCAAATCGGTGACCTTATCTCCAAAGTCACTATGTATGCAATAAAGACCTCTTCATGCTACAACATCCTTCTCAGACGCCCTTGGATACATGAAAATGATGTTGTCCCTTCAACTCTACATCAATGTATCAAGTTCGTTGGCAACGATGGCATGATACTTCGGGTATTTGTGGACAGAAAGCCCTTCAAAGGTAAAAAAGTCCATTATGCAGATTCCCAGATGTACAAGAGCGAAAAATAAGAAGAGGAAGAAGAAATAACACCTTTGCAAAAAATCTCCAGAAAAGGCAAGGATCCTCAGCAATCACCAGAAGAAAACAAACCATCCGGCAAATCCGAAGAGAGCAACCAACCTCCGTTCATCATCCCCCTTAAATCTTCAAAGCCTTTGGTCATCACAACCAATGCAAAGAAGACAAAGCAAAAGTCTGGGGGCAAGCTTGTTGTCTCTTTCGTGTCTATCATGCAAGACATAGATTCAGATTCAGATTCAGATCCAGAAGACGACACATCGTCAACTCAAGCTGATACTCAGCAAGTTCAGCATGGTCTACCCCTAATGGAGACACCTGCTAACGTAGAAGATCCTACATCTACTTCCTTCATTGTTCCGACAACTTTAGAAAAAGAAAAGCCAATCTTCTTCTACAGATTGGAAGCTTCTTCATCAAGTTCCTTACTTGACTCTTTCCAAAATGAAGGTATGCCTCAACTATCCCTATATAGTCCTATAGCACAAACAATTATGAAGAAATGGGCTATGACACTCAAAATCTAGTTGGTCTAGGACAAGGTCACGGTATTCTCATGCCATTGGGGCCTGCCTTGACCAAAAGCCAACTGGAAGATTGGAGACTCTACGGTCAAGTAGAAAAGTCTTCACATGGGTTGGGGTATTTTCCCGACACTCCCCTGAGACAGTTGATACAAAGGCTATCGATTTGCCGACCAAGCGTCGACATCTCATTTCCATAAAGACATCAATCTCCCTGGATATCTCTTTAAAGATTCACCCATCAAGGATCCGGGAAGCTCTTCCAATTGGTACGATTTCTCTGACGTTGAAGAGGAATTTTCCGATGACACAAACATGTGGTATTTTGACCCAAAAAAGCCATCATCTCCAAAAGAAGTACCCTACTTTAACCCAGTTTCTACAGGCGATTGGGACCATCTCATAGCAAGTCTTGAGAAGATTACCGATCAAGAAGACCCATGGACAGAAACCAAGCATTGGTCTGAAAATGCGCTTGGTACTCCAGAAGGCTTCGTTGAGTTGGAATCCTCTGAAAATATTGTGGAGGAACCACCTTCGAACCTTCCAACAGAAGATTCTGTTC
This sequence comes from Umbellularia californica, assembly GCA_028538565.1. Lineage (NCBI taxonomy): Eukaryota > Viridiplantae > Streptophyta > Magnoliopsida > Laurales > Lauraceae > Umbellularia > Umbellularia californica. Next base: position 60,507,396 of record JAPQWN010000001.1, read on the forward strand.
AAAAGATAGACTTGGGAACATCAGCTAACCCATGTCCTGTATTCAAAAGCAAGAATATAAAGGATGATGAGTTACACGAGTATATCGCTTTTCTTCGTGAGTTTGTTAATTGTTTTGCATGATCTTATTCCGAAATGCCTGGTTTAGACTCCAAAATAGCAGTCCACAAGCTCAATCTGTAAAAAAACATCAAGCCTGTCAAACAAGGCCAAAGAAGATTTTGTCCAGACGTGATGGATAAAATTGAACAAGAAGTTCATAAACTCAAAAGCATTGGCTTTATCCATGAGGAACAGCAGCTTGAATGGTTGGCCAACATCGTCCCCGTGACAAAGAAAAATGGGCAGATCAGGGTCTGTATTGACTATAGATACCTAAATGACGCTTGCCCTAAAGATGAATTTCTGTTCCCCATACCGGACGTGATGATTAACAATACCTGCAGATTCGAGCGAATGACATTCATGGATGGCTTCTCTGGCTATAATCAAATAAAGATGCATCCCAAGGATGTATAAACACATGTCATTTCAGACTCCATTTGGCATGTATTACTATACTGTCATGCCATTTGGTCTGAAAATTGATGGTGCCACATATCAGAGGGCTATAATGAAGATATTCCAAGATATGCAACACAAGACAATTGAATGTTACATTGATGACCTCGCCGTCAAAAGCGAAAAAAAAAAAAAAAAAGAATGGTCGAGGGCTCTTGTGTACAAGATGAATGGTTTTCCAGTAACAAAGGCAGCCTACACTGTAGGTTTAGTCAGGTATGACTTGATGTCTTGAAATGAAGTTTCACATCCAGCATCCCAGAAAAAGTTCACACCATTCTTCATTAACCAAGAGAAAGGACGGCATTTCCTTAAAAGATTAGAGATGAACTGTCTAATGTATGCCAATCTTCCTTGAAGTCCTTTCAGTTCTTTCAAGGTTCTCAGAGAGGGCATTTCTAGAATAGCCTTGACTTTGATGGGGCCAAGTTCTATTCTAGCTTTCCGAACTAGGAATCCGAGGAACTTACCCGATAAGATGCCAAAGAAGTACTTCAGAGGATTCATTCGCAATTTGTGCTTGCGACGTCGGAGGAAGACCTCTCGAAGGTCTTTGATATGGTCTTTCGAAGATCACCTCTTAAAGTTCCTTGTCACAAATGCAGGTTCTCTCAATGCTTGACTGGCAAAATGGTCCATCCTCATATCACAATTTGATATCAGGTATGTACCACAAAAAATAATCAAAGGCCAAGCTCTAGCAGACTTTCTCGCAGAGCATCTATTGCCTAAAAATTCTCGACTTAGAGATGATCTCCTAAACGAGCCTCTCTACAACGTCGAGACTTCCTCACCAAAAGCCTTTTGGGACATGTACTTCGATGGTGCAACCATGACAAATGACAAAAGAAAGCTGATCTCGGGAGTTGGCATCCTCTCTGTTAGCCCCGATAAGTACATGATTCCACACGCTTTCTCGCTACTGGAACCATGTTCCAATAATGCAACTGAGTACCAAGCTCTGATCGTAGGACTGGAACTGGCCATCGAATACGGCATCACCATGCTGGAAGTCTTTGGGGACTCTCAGCTGATCGTCAACCAGATGAATAAAAAATATGAAGTCAGGAAGCCTAATATGTTTCCTTATTACAACAAGGCACAATCACTTCAGCAAAAGTTTGACGTCTGTCACATCACCCACATCCTCAGAGGTGAGAACATCCGTGCAGATGCTCTGGCCGGACTTGGCCAATCTATGGCGATCCAGGAAGGGTAATACATGCAAATTACAATGTGTAAAAGAATGATACTCCCTATTCTTAACACACACTAAGCAATTGCTGAATGCCACCAAGTGGTTGGAAGTCGGATCTCTACCCTCAAACCTCCAATCGGCGATTGGAAGGATTCGTTCATCGATTACACCATGTTCAGAATCCTACCTAAAGATCCAAAAGAATAGGTAAGCATTCAAAGATGAGCCCCAAACTTTCATTTGGATATTCCTTCAAAAATCCTTTACAGAAAATCATTCAATGGAGTACTTCTGTGCTACTTGTCACAACAAGAGGCCGAAGAAGCACTCAAAGAAGTTGATGTTGGTCTTTGTGGAGCCCATTAGGCCGGTCCTAAGCTCTATGATCAGATAAAAAGGTTAGGTTACTATTGGCCTACCATGGTAGCTGACGCAATGCAATTTGCTAACCGCTGCCAATAATGCCAAGTTCATGGAGACTATGTTCACATGCCTCTAAAATGGCTACATCTTATAGTGATTCATGGCCTTTCGAAGCCTGGGGTATGGACATCATAGGTCTTATTTCTTCCCCATCAAGCAAAGTTCATCGCTTCATCTTCGCTGCTACATATTATTTCTCCAAGTGGTAAGAAGCATTTGCGCTCGGCGAAATTAGACATCATCAGTACTTCAGTTATTACATACCCACATTATTTGTCGTTTCGGCATACCTAAAAGATTTGTCCATGACAATAGACCACAATTCCGGGTTTATCGATTCTACAGGTTTTGCGACAAATACAAAATCCAAAGTTGTCATTCGACTCTATATAATCTGGCAATAAACGGATTAGCAGAAGCCTTTAAGAAGACACTCTACAAAATCCTCAAGAAAATGGTCTCTAGAAACAAAAGAGACTAGAACGACAAGTTGTCTGAAGCTTTGTGGGCCTATCGGACCACCGTTCGAGGACCAACCCATAGCACCTCATTCTCCTTGGCCTATGGATGCAAAGTTATCGTGCCCTTGAAAGTACAAATTCCTTCCCTAATGGTATCTTTGCAAAATGACATGACTCAAGAAAGCAATGGAAAGTTGAGACTCCAAGAGCTGGAAATCTCGACGAGAGACGGCTTGAATCTCGACAAAGCATTGAGCTTTATTAGGCAAGCATGGCAGGATCTTTTAACAAGAAGGCTAGGCAACACGCTTACAAAAAGGGTGACTTGGTTCTTGTGGTAAAATGACTAACGACTTTCGCTCACAAGTCCAAAGGCAAATTTGAGCCAACATGGGAGGGACCCTACGTCATCTACAAGGTCTTCTCCAACGACGCATATGCTCTCCTAAAGATGGAGGGTGACAGATGTATACTGCCCATCAACGGCAAGTTTTTAAAGTAGTACTACCCTTGAAGACTTACGTTACTAGGTCAGAGCAATGCTTGGACGGCCAAAGCCCATTCCCAGGTACTTGCTCGTCAAACCCACTCCTTTTAGATTTTTTTAGCCTTATGTAGAAATTTCTAAAAACTCAAACAATGCTTACTTTCATCGTTTCATTGTTCAAAAATAAAAAAAATCTGAGTTTAGGAATCTGTTCCTAACTTAACCAAAATTTTCAACCCATGAACCCAAAATTCATGGCTTGAAACAAAAATTAGGATTCAGGGATTTCCACCCTAATTCACCCTGCCTTTTACCGCCAAAATGGTCTTGGGTCAAAATTTACGACCCTCGTGTCTTTAAACAAAAAAAATGGTTTTTCAAAAACCGCGGGGAAGCGATGCTTAGTCGATACTCGCAAAACACAAAAATCGGAAGGATGCGAACCACATTCAATATTGCTAAAAATCGCAAGGAAGCGACATTTTGTCGATACTTGTAAATTTTTAAAAATCGTGGAGACGCAACATTTCAAGTTGATATCCACAACCCAATTTAAGAAAAAAAAAAAAAAAAAAACAGAGGTCCAAAAAACCTCAAAGTTTCAAAAATCATGTGGAAACGACATTCAATCAATCCCCGCAAAATAAAATTTTTGAAAAGCGAGGAAATGACATTCCATCGATACTCGCAAACCGGATGAGCAAGGATACAACAGTCCATCGATATTTCCAAAACCATTGAACAGGGAAGCGACACATAGTCGATACTTGCACTCAAATTTGCGAGGAGGTGACATTCCATCGATCTTGCAACCGAATGAGCAAGGAAGTGACATTCCATCGATACTTGCAAGACCATTCAGCAGGGAGGTGACTTTTAGTTGATACTTGCATTTTTGAAAACCAAGACTCGGCTCTCACGCCAACAAACAAAAACAAAATCGGCTCTGATGCCAAAACCTGGCTTTCATGCCAAAACTCGGCTCTCATGCCACAAAATCGGCTTTCATGCCAAAAACTTGGCTTTCACGCCACCAAACCAAAACTTGGCTTTCAAAAAAAAAAAAAAAAAAAAGGCTTTCACACCAAAAATCGGCTTTCATGCCACAAAAATCGGATCTCATGCCAAAAATCGGCTTTCATGCCACAAAACCTGGCTTTTACGCCAAAATCGGCTTTCATGCCAAAAATTGGCTTTCATGCCACAAAACCTGGCTTTCACGCCAAAAAATAAATTTCGGCTCTCATTCCACCAAAAAAATAAACCTTGGCTTTTTACGCCAAAAATAAAATTTTAGCTCTCATGCCATAAACCCAAATTTGGCTTTCATGCCGCAAACAAAATGTGGCTCACATGCCAAAACAACCATTTGACAAAAGATTTTCACAAAATGACAAACTTTTGATCAAATTTTCAAACAAATATTCTCATTAAACTATTGCTTGAATTCGTTTTCATCATAAAAAGATTTGAGTGAAAGGAAGGAATACAAAAAAAAATAAAAAAAGAGTGCTAAAAAAAATGTTCACAAGCACTATAAAAAAAAGAGAGAAAAGAGTACCCAAAAAAATATGTATACCTAGGGTACCAAAAAAATAAATAAATAAGTGGTTCTATTACAAAAAGAAACAAGGAGCTCGGCTAAACATGGCCTCCAGCCAAAGATTCAGCTCCTCAAGCAAACTATTGGCTTTGGCAATTGAAGGTTCTAAGGCACGCTTCTTCAAAAATTTGTCATAAAATATAGTGGAACGTTGTAACCCATCTTTAACACCAGGAAGCTTTGCCTAAGCAATTTGCCATCGCATGTGTTCTCGAGTCCTCTCCTTGAGAACACGATCGGCATCTGCAACTTGGAGAATCAAATTCCTCTCCCTGGCACGAGCCTCTGCTAAAGCAGCCCACTTAGCCACAACTTGCGCCTCTAATTACGTGTGTTAAAGGTTCTATGGCACGCTTCTTCAAAAATTTGCCATAAAATATAATGGAACGTTGTAACCCATCTTCAAAACTGGGAAGCTTCTCCCAAGCAGTTTGCCATCGAGTTGTTCTCGAGTCCTCTTCTTTGGAACACGATCAGCGTCTGTAACTTGGCGAATCAAATTCCTCTCCCTGGCACAAGCCTCTGCTAAAGCAGCCCATTTGGCCGCAACTTGTGCTTCTAATTGTTCAAGACAGTGACTGGCTTCAATGACCTCCCTATCGAGGCGTTCAATGTCATGCCTCAGCCCAATGATGACCAACTCGGTGATTTTCCTCTCCCGGACAAAACGCTTCCTATTCTGCGTGGTCTCATCCATTTCAAACTTGGCTTTGTTACTGGGGTCCAGAAGCATCTCCTTGAAGAAGTCATCATCAGGGAAAGCCTTGGTCTTAGACCACTTGTCGCCCAATGCAATGATCCTATCAACGATTGTCCTGGCACCTGTGACATCCAGACTAACCTCTTCGCTATCAGCGAGAATCTCCTGCACATTCTTGATCATGTCGAATCCGGCATCCAAGTGACCAGAAAGTAGAGTCTCGATCCAAGAGCTCAAAACCCGTGCCAGCACCTTCTTCGCAAATTGAAGAGATGGCCCAGATAAAGATTCGCCTCGCTCCATCGGTCGGCTACCCATGCCATGCCTCGTTGGAAGAGTAATAAAAAAAAACTCTTTCCAATTGGAGCCACTGGGGAAGGAATCTCAGCACGAGGTTTCGCCTCTGTCGTGTCAAAACTGGTGGTAGAAGCCCCTAGCTTTGGATCAACCTCAGGCACCCCTTGCTTTGGTTCTGAAGGCAATGGGATCTCTCGTATCATTTCAAAGCCTGCCAATGAAACATAAAAAGGTATGAATATGATTCTGTTGAAAAAGTCATTATCATCAAGGTTATTACTACAAAGTACCTTCTTCAACAGCTGGCGAAGTACTCTCTACCTCCATGAACTCATCCGAAGCATCATCAAGAGTTGCACTTATGGATGTTTCAAAGTAGTCAAAATCCTGTGGCAAGTCAGCTGACAAGAAAACAAGCAGTATGTTAGCAAATGGCGGCACAGATAAAAAAAGAAACACAAAGAAGTCTTACTAGGTGGAGATCCAAGAACCACTCGTCCTCTTGCCTCTGTGGGTTGGTTTGCTTGAAGAACCTGCCCCACTGTCGAAGTTAGGTCTCTCACTTAAACCCTCACTGGATGGTCTGCTCTTGCAGTGGACTCCATGGAAGTTTGCCACTCCGTCACTTGCATCCAAGCATTGAGCTCAGCTCCTTCAAAGAGAAACCAATCTCACCATTCGTGACCACGAAGGTGTTGGTTTGTGGAAGGAACGACTCCAACATAGCCATGAAGGCCTTGTCGGAAAAGATTACAATTCCCTAAAAGCACGGACCACATCAAAAATACCAGCATCCTTCAGAATGGTGCCACTAGTCAGCAGGACGCGATCAGTCCATGACTCCTTAAAAAAGAAAAAAAAAGAGAAAGAAGAAAAAAGAGGAGAAAGAAAAAAAAGGAAAAGAATAAAAAAAGAAAAAAAGGGACTAGCCCACTGCCACAAGGCTGTACGGCCAAGGTCGTACAAAAAAAAAAGAAAGAAAGAAAAAAAAAAAAAAAAAAGAAGAAAAACGTATGAAAAAAAGGGGGGGAAACACGTGAAAAAAAAAAAAACGTGAAGAACCAAAAAAAAATGAAAGAAGAACTTTTTTTTACCATCCTACTTCTACAATGGAGTTTTCTTGGAAGAGAAGACTTACTTGGAGCTATTGATGGAGAAACAAAAGATAAGCTTAAAGATCCTTGAAGAAGAAGAGCTCTTGGTCTTGAAGCACTCTTGAAGGTTTTTGCAAAAGAAAGCAATAAAAGCAAGAGATCTAATCTCCCTTTGCTTTTATAGAAGAGGCAAGCCAAAGAAGGAAACAATGAGAAAAGCAAGGAGATAAGTGCTACAAATTAGCAACCTTCTCAAAAGAAAGGAATTAGAGAGATTCTTGCCCAAAAGAAAGGTATTTTGAGGGTTTCTCTCCCAAAAGAGAGGGGATTTGATATATTCTCTTCCGAAGAAAGACACTTTGAGATATTCTCTCCCAAAAGAAAGGAAACTTGAGAGATTCTCTCTAAGTAAGGATATTTTATATATTCTCTACCCAAAGGAGATATTTTTAGATATTCTTTACAGAATAACACCACATGAGATCTAAGCCATCTTTAAAGCTTAAGGTTCCACAGGTTAGCAGACATTAGCACACTAAAAGGGGCTTCCAACCAAAATCCTTCTTACCAAGAGTGCAAAATGGTTCCATGTTTCTTTTGAGTTGATTGGACCACACAAAAAAAAAATCCAAACCTCATGAGCTTCCAAAATTCAAAGCATCCAACCTCATTTACCAAATTGAGCCAAAATCTTGAAATTGACATTCCACAAAAACCCAAACCACTCCAATAAACCCAAAATAGTCCAAAAAATAGCCAAAAACCAATCATGAACCCCTAACTTGCCACATACAACTTGTTAGGTCATAAGGTCAAAACCAAAAACCAAATCCTGACCCCCTAACCTGCCACATACAACTTGTTGGGTCACAAGGTCAAAATCAAAAACCAAACCCGACCCCCTAACCTGCCACATACAGCTTGTTAGGTCACAAGGTCAAAAAAAAAAAAAATCCAAAACCCAAAAACCCAAAATCCAAATCTCTCATGTCATTTTTAAAACTTTGCCTTAAGATGGTACGTGATTCCTCTCACTACCATAAAATCCACTAGAAACTCAAAAGGCTACTCTACCAAAAGAAAACTGCTTAAAGACTCTTGATCAAGTCAGAAGCTCTCCTTCAAAGTTCTCTTCAAGGCACATCGACTTCAAAAGTTATGCAACTCGTTGCTATACCTTGAGGGGGCATTTGTTGACACCAAAAATGTCACTTTGCCTCTTCAATATCAAGAAGCCGCATCCTACCATAAACAGGCAATGCTACTTCAAACGTCAAATCTTGTCAAAATCAAACAAGAAGTGTACACATGAAGTTTCTGGCAATTTCGACATTATTTGGCCTAACTTCACTCTTCCAATAGCTGAATAAGATCTCCTAGCAGCGACAGCATTGAATACATCAGATCTTCTATCAGAGCCTATGGACAGTCCCAAAATACCTCCAAAAGGCTCCATGTCAAGTTTTAAGTCAAACTGACGACGTTTGACCCTACATCAACCCTCGAGCAGCAAAATCAAGCCTCTCGGAGTGAGAACCACCGAGAGCATCACTTACCAAACAAAGCACATGGGTGATTTCAAAATGCTTCCAAAGGGCTACATATCAAATTTCAGGTCATTTCAACAACATTTGACTGGACTTTGACTCTTGGAAGCCAAATCAAGCCTTCCGGCGGCGGAGCTTCTAAGGACCATGATTTCCAAATTGGAGCTAGTGGATCGTCTCAAAATGAATCTAATAGGCTCCCTATCAAATTTCAAGTCAATCTGACATCGATTGACCATACATCAAAGCGCGACATCTTCATTGTGACAAAATCAGGTCTAATGGCGACAAGACCCCACACGGCCTCAAAACTCAAACAAAAGCCTATGGTTGGTCTCATTTATTACTCAGGAGGCTTCACCTCAAATTTCAGGTCATTCCGACCTCGTTTGACCTAGTTTTGGCTTCTGACGGCAAATCGACAACTCTACGCGATAAAGTCTTCCCGGAAAATTAAAAACTTTGCTCTCTGATATGCAAGGCTTCTTGCCAAGCTTTTGCAGGGAAATCAGGCCAATACATGTACAAAAATGTCAGAAAAAATACCAAAGAAAAAAGAAATGAAAAAACCAAGAAATGGCCGAAAATTGGTGACCAAAAGGGAAAAAATCCCCATCTGTCGCCGACAACCCTGGGTGCATGGTCACCAGTGACCCTGGAAATCCGGGTCGCCGGATTTTCACTGAAAGACCGTTTTTCAGTCCTTTTTCGCGTTTCGAGATGTCCGGCCCTGATGGTTTTCCAAAATTATGACTTTTGAGGTACGAAATCCATCGATCTTCATTAACATCACGGATCCGCCGTCAAGAGCATCAAATCATCATTGATCGCTTCAAAATCAATAATCGACCGACCAAGAAAGCACACTTTCTGCCCAATCGATCGAGAAATTGACAGAACAGATGGCATCAGCCCACTGGTAGCAATCAATATCTTAACTTGTATGGTCATCCGACGTTGATCAGCATGAAGATCCATCGACGACCATCACAAGGAGACTTCCAAAAGACGCAGCATGGCCCGCGACTCTTCAAGCGCCTCAACGACCACTTAATGTAGTTAAATGACCCGTGTTATGAAAAGTTAATGCGGTCATTAAGTCATTATTTCGGACAGCCCAATCAGAAGCGAGCAAATAGGAGTTACAAACAAGACATTAAACCATGTAACTCCTCCCATCATGGAGATTAAAGGCGATTAAAGGCTCTTAATTCTCCATCGGCCAATCATTAGCCAAGGAAAAAGAGTTACAAAAATAATGAATTAAAACTTGTAACTCCTCCCATTATGTGGCTTTAATACATTAAAAGCCCATAAACCCACCTAATGGTTACCAAAGGCCTATAAAAGGGGGGGTCATTCCAAGGAAAAAAAAAAGAAGAAAATCGAAAGGCCAGAAGATCACAATCCAAAGACACACAAGAGAAAACTTTGCGACGTTGCTATGACGCTTTGACAACAAACTCTCCTCTGTTGAAGAAGTTCTGCAACGGCTTCACTCAAGGTGGCCAAAGTCCCTTGGGGGGTCACTCCCCACAAGGCCTTCTCCTTCCGTCTCCATGGCTTAGACGTGGCTTTTCAACTCGACTACTCGGCTTTTTTCCTTAAGAAATCTGAGATTTAAGCCGAGCCAAGAGAATCAAAAGCACATTCTATTCTCATCTGAAGGATAATGGCGAAGTCCACACATGGCTTGCGACCGTTAATCTGAACAAGTCCCCATAATCTCCTCAAAAGTTAGATCCCCTTTTCTTGCTTTTGATTGTAGCTTGTATTTTTTTGAAAAGATGTAAAAAAAGTCACAACTCTTTTCTTTCATTATTGATAAGAATTGTAAATCACCTCTCACAGCAAAAAATCGCCTTTCACGGCAAACATCGCCTTTTATGGCAAAAAGTCGTCTTTCACGGCAAACATCGCCTTTCACGACAAAAACAAATGAAATCGCCTTTCACGGAAAACAAACCATGCCTCTTTTCTTAAATATATGTTCAATGGAAAACTAGAAAAAGGTTTATTTGCTTTTCAACTTGCGAAGGCGGATCTCTGGACCACCACTTGTCAATTCCAAGTAGAGTAGAAAATCAGGCATGCCCAGACAAAAAAATGTTGATGCGCACTTCGCCTCCGGTCGCGAAAAGGTTGGACCCCATTGACTCTCACATCCGCTAACCTCGGTAGCGCCACGTGTGAAAAAGCCAGTACATTAGATATATGAAAGGGAAAAAGGATAAGCAACCAATCAACAAGAGGTTGATCGCTTCTTTGCATAGACTAGGCGGATCTATGGTCCATTCTTCATTGTAAAGGGCCAAAGCCCTCGTTTTCCTTCCTTATAGGAGAACAAACAGTTGCAAACTCACAGCTGCAGAGCCTTGAGTTTAGAGTTTCCGAGTTTTTAATTCATGCATCCGTACTACTTCAAACATAGGCCCTCCCTTTTAGTCAAAGTTTTTAAAATCTTAACTCAATAAGAGCTGGTCTCACTATAAGATTGAGCATATGATTGATATACACAATCTTACTATGGGACTAACTTTGTTGGAGTAAAATTTTGGAGATGGGTAAGGAGGCTTGTTTACTTTGATCGGTTCATATTTTCACCGTGGAGTCTTCACTCCTCATAGTGAGTGAGACACCTAGTGAGACACCTAGGGCCCTTTTATTTATTAGAATTTCTGATAAGAATTTGATGTGTTGAATTCATGACATTATGTAAGAACTTGTCCCATGAGAATTACAAATGACAAGTTTCTTCATAAAAAATTTAAAATTTCAGTCACCTAAAAGGTCTCAAATGACCTTTGGAATTTCTGGAATTTTGGCGGCTTTGCTTTTTGGTCGAATTCATGGATACCCCTTTGTACTTGAGCATCCAGAATTTCCACCAAAAAACGAAGGGTATGGAATTTCAAAATGACTGGTATTTTGATTCTTATGAAGAAACAAGGTATTTACAAATATAAGGGAACAAGCAATCACATCATGTCAAAAAAAAAAAGCCACCTTAAATTCTTATTAGAAGATCTAGCAGAGAAATAAGTCCTTATCCGAACTCTAAGGCCTATCCTTGTGTCACCTCTAGAGGTCACGTAATGGTCCTGCCTCTAGCTCTTATTTGGGCGAGGTTAGGACCAAGGTAACACGCTAGCCCATCCAAACGACTTTTCAAGATATTTGGAAATTTGGATTTGGATGCATTTAAAATGGTTCATTCAACACATTTAAATTTGGATAATCCAAATTTGGCGAACATTAAAATGGTTCATTCACACAGTCCATACATTTAAATTCAAGCACAGTCCATATGGCAATCAAGTATGAGGCATATAGCATGATCTAGCTCAAAAGGATGGCCGTTGGGGTAGCAATCCTACATCCAACCCCATCTCAGGTAGAAATCATGAAATGTTAATGAGTCCCATTAATGTGGATTCTGAATATGAGATATGGATTGAACAACTTTTTCTTTTGTGGATTAATGCCACATTAACTACACCAGTTCTCCAACGTGTAGTTGGACTTCAAACGGCTCAGAAAGTTTGACAGCGGCTTAAGAAACTTCATCTCACTCGGTCCAAGTCCTGGGTCTTGCAACTTAAACAACAATTTCAGACCCAAAAGAAGGGAGGATTGTCCATCACTGACTATCTAAACAAAATGAAAGGTATTGCTGATTCCCTCAAAGCCATTGAGCAGCCAGTCACTGATTATGACATGTGCAACCAATCCTAAACAGATTTGGTCTTGAATATTACCCGGTTCACACTTCCATTGCTAAATGGGCAAACCCAATTACTTTTGAGGAACTATTTGGAGAGCTTCTATCTTACTTTTGAACTCTGGTTATAGAACTGCATAACTCTACCCTTGCAACAGCCACTGCATTCTACACACCTAATTCTGGTGGTCGATCTGGCTCTCATGGGTGGCTCACTAATCATGGCAGAGGTAGAGGCCTTAATTCAAACACTAGGGGTGGCTCGTCCAATCAGAGTTCTTCTCAGAATTTGAAGCCTACTCCTCTATCATGCTAGATCTACAATCACATAGGATATACAGCTCTTGACTGCTTTAATAGGTTGGACTTTCCTACCAAGGATGACTTACTCTAAAAGCTTAAGTTGATTGAGAACGATGTAACAATGTATATCAAACTTACAATATATTTATCTCCTCTTGATATCTCTAGATCAAGAGCCATACTTTACACTCCTCTTATTAAGGGCCTGTTAGTTTGTATTTTTAAGAATTGAATACAAAGGGATTGAAGGCCAAATGAGCTCCATGGAAGGATTAAATAGGTGCAGGGGTAAGGATATAAGACATTGATGTTGATGGGACCTTGACTGGCTTCCAAGGATTTAAGTTTATAGGATGATGGTTTTTATTTATTTCTCATCTTCTCTAACTCAATTTCCATTAAAGGGAGGTTTTTTTTTTGGTCAAATTTAGATATGCGTCTTTTACACTACATTTTTTACCACTTACAGAAATACAAAGTCTTAGGACTTCCAGGAATTCAATTCCATGAACCATTTAGGCCCACAATATCTATCAAGTGTCTCTGCAGAACTCACAATTTTGGAAATCTAATGCTCACTCAAGTTGGGGGAAGTTGACTTGACATAAGATATTTGTACGTCATGTAAGCCAAATGTAGTGGCCATATAATTAGTACTCGATCAAACTCACTAATTTACTCAATTTATGACTCGATCAAGTTGAGGTTTTGAATTTTTTTTGAACAAAACTTTTACATGACATGTAAGAAGTAGACTAATGACTAGATCGTTAAGGGCATGATTTTTGTTTTTATTTTTTGCTAAAATGATTTATTCATTACTTAAAATTAAGGAAAACTAAGCTTGTGGCCAAGCCACTTACAGATAAGATAGCAAAAGCAAAAGCAACAGCAAAGCAAAAGTACAGAAGTGATATAGCCATCAATAGGAGAGGGTTACCCTCTGGATACAAAAGATAGATAGCTATCATACCAATCTTAACATCAAACACAGCAACTGCAACTAAGGGGGTTGGTAAATTTATAATAATTTGGTTCCCCTCTCATTCACCTTTGCTAGGCCATCCGTTGTGATTTCATGAGCTCCTTCTCTATTCTGTTCAATACCCAGAGTTGTAGCCCTTTCCTTAGCATAGTCATTATAAGCTTCAATGGGTAGGTGTGTGTTGAATAGGGTCAACACTAGGTATGCTGCCTTTGGTGTCCTAGAGTCCCACATCGACTATAGAGAGAAAAGTGGGTGGGATTATTTGTAGAGCTTACACTCCCACCTTGCATGAGGCCTTTTGGTGGGTTGAGGCCTACCGGTAATAAACTGTGAGGCCCGTGGGCCAAAGCTGACTCTCCACCAGGCATGCGTGTAGGGTGGGTTGAGGCCTACCGGTAATAAACTGTGAGGCCCTTGAGCCAGAGCCAACTCTCCACTGGGCATGCATGCAAGGTGGTTTTGGGTTTCCTACCGAAATTAGTGCTCAAAAGTTGTTAGGCATGAAATCCCATGATATTTTTCTAACCTTCTTCAAATTTTCCACAAGGATCAAACAATCCATGAAATCCCATGATAATTTTCTAGCCTTCTTCAGATTTTCCATAAGGATCAAACAATCTTCCTTGAGTATAACCTTCCTAACCTGCGTTGTCTGGTAGATATGAACCACAAGGACCAGACTAGATCATTAGAAAGGGCATGTTTCTGCAACCCTGAAAATCAGCGTTTCGGGATTTCTGTTTTCATGATGCCACAAAAGGTTGGTCCTAATTTTTCGGTGGTTATTAGTGGGACTGTTTGCCTACTTAGTATTGGCATTCCAGGAATTAATAATAAAGTGAGTTCTAACAAGGAATATTAAAGGGTCGATGAACGAAAAATAATTAAGGATGGACAAATCTAACTGGTTTTTTTCTTTTTGAATTTACCCCCCAGTTTAGCCCATAAGGATGGAGATGTAGATGCATGCGAGCCTCACTTTCTTAGGATTTTATTTACAAGGTTAATGGGTAAGTCATCATTTTACCCTAAATTGGATCTTCACCTTTATATGTTTTATTTCAGTACCATTGATATGACTGCTTAGAATTTATAAAGATTAATAATGTATATAGAAATAAAAAAAAGGCTCTAACAGGACATTTAAGGCCTTTTTTTGCATATATATATATATATAAATTGGAATTAACAATGAAATATATAGGAACCAATGAAGGAATATTTGTTGACACCAAAAATGTCACTTTGCCTCTTCAACATCAAGAAAGCTGCATGAAGTCGCAACCTGCCATAAATAGGCAATGCAACTTCTCCAAAAAATCAAATCTTGTCAGAATCAAACAAAAACTGCAAGATCCTTCAAGATAGCCAAGAGAAGAGTACACATGAAGTTTCGGGCCATTTCGACAACATTTGGCCTAACTTCACTTCTCCGACAGCTAAACGGGAACTCTCGGCGGCAACATCATCGGAGACGTCAAAACTTCGATCAGAGCCTACAGATGACTCCAGCATGTCTCAAAAGGGCTCCATGCCAAATTTCAAGTCAAACCGACAACGTTTGACCCTCCATCAATGCTTGAGCAGCAAAATCAAGCCTCCCGGCGGCGGGAACCACCGAAGCCTTCGCTCATCAAACCAAGTGCATGAGTGGCTTCAACATGCTTCCAAAAGGCTGCACGTCGAATTTCAGGTCATTCCGACAACGTTTGACCAGGTTTCGATGCTCCGAGAGAAAATCGAGCCTACCGGCGGCGGAGCAACCCGGGACCATGACATCCAAAACGGAGCCCATGGAACGTCTCAAAATGACTCCAATAGGCTCCCCGTCAAATTTCAGGTCAATCGGACATCGTTTGGCCACATATCAAAGCTCGGCATTTTCCCTGCAGCAAAATCAAGTGAAGCATCGACGGGACCCCAAACGGCTTCAAAACTCAAACAAAAGCCTATGGTTGGTCTTATTTATTGCTCAGGAGGCTTCACCTCAAATTTCAGGTCATTCCGACATCGTTTGACCAAGTTTCAGCTTCTGGCGGAAAATCAGCAGCTTTACGCGACAGAGTCGTCGGCTTTCCCGGAAAATTGGAAACTTTGCACTCTAAAAATGCAAGGATTCTCATCAAGTTTTCTACAGGGAAATCAAGCCAATAAATGAGAAGAAATGTCAAGAAAAATACAGAAGAAAACGGCGACGAAAAAGACCTCAAAACGACCGCAAAACGGGCTCCGAAGGGGAAAAATCCCCCAGGGTCGCAGACCCCTGCGACCATGGCCCATGGTCGCAGGCCCCTGCGACCATGGCCCATGGTCGCCGGCGACCATGGAGGTCCGGGTCACCGGATTTTCCGCCGGTGACCCGTTTTTCCGTCTTTCTTCGAGTTTCGCGCACTTTGGCCCCTGTGGTTTCCTGAAAATGTGATTTTTAGTGCTTGAAATTGACTCATATCCTCCGACATCCGTCAAAATCACGGGTCAACCTCCAAAAGCATAAAATCATCATTGATCGCTCCAAGATCGCCAACCGGTCGACCAAGAAAGTGCACTTTCTGTCCGACCGATCGTGAAATCGACAAGATAGATGTCACCGACCCACTCTTAGCTATCAATGTCTGAAGTTACATGTTCATCCGATGTCGATCAGCATGTAGATCCATCGATGATCATCGCCAGAAGAATTCCAGAAGACACGGCACGGCCCGCGACTCTTCGACTGCTCGGCGACCAATTAATGTGGTTAATTGACTAGCTTTATTGCAGTCATTAATTCATTTCTTTGGACGGCCCAATCAGAAGCAAGCATTTGGGAGTTACAAGTCAATTGATTCATGGCATTTAAACCATGAAACTCCTCCCATTATGGTAATTAAGGTGATTAAAAGCCCTTAATCTCCATCGGCCAATCAGATTCAAGGAAAAAGGAGTTACAAAATCAAGAAATAAATCTTGTAACTCCTCCCATTAAAGCCATTAAGGCTCATAAACCCTCCTAAATGGCTACCAAAAGCCTATAAATAGGAGAGCATTCCATTAAAATAGGGATCAGAAAAAAGAGGAGAAAATCAGAGGATCAGAAAAAAAGATCAGAAAGAGATCTGAGAGAAAGAAAAAGAGAGAAAAACTCTGCTGAAGTTCTGCACCGGCCACCACTACAAGGTGACAAAAGTCCCTTGGGGGGCACCCCCCCCCCCCAAGGTCCTTGCCTTCTCCCGCTGCCTCCAATGGCTTAGACGTGGCTTTTCAGCCCGTCTACTTAGCTTTTTATTGGACATAGGACCTTCTCTTGGTCTTTGTCCTCTAAAAACCTGAGGTCATAGCCAAGCCAAGCGAATCAAGAGCATCTTCTGTTCTCATCTGCATGGATGATGGCGAAGCCCATACATGGCTTGCGACCGTCAATCTGAACGAGTCCCCCACAATCTCCTGAAAAGTTAGATCTTCCTTTTCTTGCTTTTCATTGTAATTTGTATTTTTCTAAAGAGACAAAAATCACAACTCTTGTCTTTCATTATTGATAAGAATTGTAAATCGGCTATAAACGCCAAAATCGGCTATAAATGCCAAACAAAATCGCCTTTCACGGCAAACCAAGAAAATGTCTCTTTTCTTAAATATTTGTGCAATGGAAAACTTGAAAGAAGTTGATTTCCTTTTTACTTGCGAAGGTTGATCTCCGGATTACCACTTGCAATTCCAAGTAAAATAGAAAATCTGGCACACCCACATAAAAGAAATGTTGATGCACGCTTCAGGGCCCGCCAGGGCGCGAAAGGGCCGGACCCGACGGACTCCCACGTTCCGCCGACCCCGGTAGCAGCCCCACGGCGCCTCGGAGCGCGTTCCATCAAGCTGGCACACCCGGTGGGACTCGTTCATTTGAGAACACGGTGCTTGGAAATGAAATATTTGCATATCATACTTTTTGCTCTATGCTTATACTTCTTTTCCGGATTCCTTGGCTACTTTCTAGCTGGTAGCCTATGTTGGATTTTGCATCCTAAAAAAACATGAGATGGGATTTTTTGGAAATTTCTATTTCTTTGAGTTTGTTTCCATTCTTTCTCTTTTCAAAAAAAAAAAATCAGTTTTCTTAGTTTGAATTCAAAATTGAGAAACTTTGATCCTATCCTATCGTTCTTTGGTGCTTGCAGAAATGTTGA
Organism: Umbellularia californica; assembly: GCA_028538565.1. NCBI lineage: Eukaryota > Viridiplantae > Streptophyta > Magnoliopsida > Laurales > Lauraceae > Umbellularia > Umbellularia californica. The sequence goes on from JAPQWN010000001.1 coordinate 60,524,938, forward strand.
GCCCGTTCGACTAAGGTTTTGGGCCATCGTTTCTCTTCGATGAGTTCATTAGAGATTTCAAAAAAAAAAAAAAAAAAAATCAGTTTTCTTAGTTTGGATTCAAAATTGAGAAACCTTGATCCTATCCTATCGTTCTTTGGTGCTTGCAGAAATGTTGAGCCCGTTCGACTAAGGTTTTGGGCCATCGTTTCTCTTCGATGAGTTCATTAGAGATTTCAAAATAAAATAAAAAAAAAATCAGTTTTCTTAGTTTGGATTCAAAATTGAGAAACCTTGATCCTATCCTATCGTTCTTTGGTGCTTGCAGAAATGTTGAGCCCGTTCGACTAAGGTTTTGGACCATCGTTTCTCTTCGATGAGTTCATTAGAGATTTCAAAAAAAAAATATTAAAAAAAAAATAAAAATAAAAAAAATTAGTTTTCTTAGTTTGGATTCAAAATTGAGAAACTTTGTTCCTATCCTATCGTTCTTTGGTGCTTGCAGAAATGTTGAGCCCGTTCGACTAAGGTTTTGGGCCATCGTTTCTCTTCGATGAGTCTATTTGGGATTTTTATAAAAAAAGGGACATAGACCACTAAGGTTAAACCAATTGCGTTCTTTGATCACGATTGATTCAAGAAAAGCCTTGTCCAGAGTGTGGAGACAGCTTGATTGTTCTAGGCAAGGGTCCTCCAAACGGGTTCATTAAGTAATCCTACCCTTACCTGGGGGCAATTCTATCAATTGAGGTTTCATAAGACCGGGTTAGGAGGCCTATGTGTACTCTCTCGTCTTTAAATCTTAAAAAATTAAAAAAAAAATAAAAATAAATAAAAGATTTTCAAAAAAAAAAATCTTAAAAAAAAAAAAAACAAAAATTTTCAAAAAAAAATAAAATAAAAAAATAAATAAAAAAAAATATTTTAAAAAAAATAAAAAATAAAAAAAAATAAAATAAAAATAAAATAAAAAAAATCATTTCAAAAAAAAATCTCCAAAAACTCGTCACTTTTGGATTCAGATTCGAGAAATTGTGGTCTCTTCCCTTCTGAGTACTGGCGCTCGCGGAAATCGTTGAGCCCGTATTTGAATCGGAATGCCACCTGCTCTCTTTGACGAATCCATTGCTGACATTTCAAAACAAAGAATCCCATCTCATGGATGCGATCTCCAACATTTGTGCATAGCAGTACTGGTACGCCCTTTCAGGGTCTACTGTATCTGTGACCGGCACATTTGTAACTCCTACCTTATATTCTTCTTATCTCGAGCAAGCCCTGCTTCTCGATAAGTCAAATTTAGGTTTACAATTGCTTCTAGCAGTCACTGGAACGCTCATTCTGGGCTCACCATACTTGCTGTCAGAACAATTGTACCATCTATGGCTTTTTGCCTTCTTCATGTCGCTTGAGTCATATCCCTTAAGCGATTTGAAAAGACAACCATAGGAATTCCCATTTATGATCATTATATTCTTGTGATTACTAATGGATGTGGTCTTGTTTCAGAACTTTTTCGAAACTAACAATGGCAGCCTTAACCATTATCTTCGATGAGAACAAGCACCAACTCATGCTTCAACAGAAGCAAAGCACGCGCACCCATAAGCGCCCTGTCAGCTGCCGAAGCGTTAACTCCCTCGGCAACTCTCTAAACTCCGGGTCGACCTCGACTCCCCGGACTATCTTCTTTGGGACGCTGGGACCATTCCCACCTCCCGAAGAACAAACTGCGCCTGCCAAAAGGCAGAAGATCGCCTCTCAACGTGTCACTCCCGTGACACCAAAGGCGAGCGCCCAAAAGCCCGAAGCCCGCGGCACCCCCGCGAAGCCTCGACCCACAAACAACCAGGTCTATCCCAAGACTTGGTCTCCAAGACCTTCCCCAAAACAAAGGAGGTCCCAAACCTCCACCAAGCCAGCATACCTGGCCCCACTTAAGGAGAACCAGTTCTACCCTCTTGCCTACATGAAAGAGGAGAGACCCATCTCCAACTTGACTCCCAAGTCAACCCAGCATGAGCCGGCTTGTTCCTACAGGCCCAAAATCAGATCATGCATCACTAGGCCTCTACAAGCACCTGCTAGGGCCTACACCCCTTCAGTTCGACCCTTTATCTCTACAGGGGCCGAACTCGAAAGGGTCAAAGCTTCGCTGCAACAGGCAAAGGACCGGGTCTGCATCCTGTCCTTGCCCAACCACAAAGAAGACAAGCTCGGCTGCTGCGCCCGAGGGAGCACATCCTTCATCGTCAGAGCCCAGCCAGAGCTGACCAAAGCTCAAATCGCTTGTCGAGCACGCCGCCGTGCGTCATATCGACAAAAGAGAAGCAAAGGACCCAGCCTCCTACACTTCAAGTCTCCCGCAAATGGGTCGAAAAAGAAAGACCCGACCAAGTTGCTGTCGTCCATATGGTTGGAAAAACCAGAAGACGCCAAAGGTCAGCATCAAAAATCCATGTCCGACGTCCGGTGACCCGTAGCATCACCAGGACACAAAGACATCCCGAAGAATCTCCTGCCCCTTCCAGCCAAGGACGGGAGAGTAATCCTTCATCAAGCTCTTCATCAAAAAGAATGAGCCCCAGCTCGGTCACCAGGACGATTTCTTCGTTCGAATCCCGAGGGATGAACGTCTTGGCTACAAGTTCTGAGCCGCCACCTCAGAATCCACCTCGAGATGATGCGCTCACACTTATCCAGCAGTTGGAACAAGGCCAGCAGAGGATGGAAACTCTGATGGAAAACCTTCTCCTCGTTGTCCAAAATCAGGTGAACAATGAGCCTCCTCCGAATCATGGCAATAACGAGGAAAATGGAGAAGAAAATGAGTCACGCGCCCTTACCAAAAAGGACGTAGACAGTATCCTCGCCAAAGCAAAAGAAGAGGATATACTCAAAGAGCATGGGATCAAGCCACCATATCCTTTATGGATGGACTCGGTCCCGTTCCCCACAAAATTCAAACATCCTACTCTCCAAACATATACGGGGAAAGGATCGGCCAGACAGCACGTCATCCACTTCAAGATCTTGACGGGAGCTATCGCGGATCAAGATGCACTCAAGATCCGCCTCTTTGCAAGTACCCTAAAAGGTACGGCCTTCGATTGGTACTCCACTCTGCCGGAGAACTCCATTCAGAACTGGGCTATGCTGGAGACACGCTTCCTGACCCACTTCCAAGGTGAGGATCATCCTGTTACTATGGCTCAGCTCTGCAGCCTAAAACAGGGAGAGAATGAGTCAACTTATGACTTCATTCACAAGTGGAAAGCAATGGCGTACAAATGCTCAGATGTACTGCCACAAGCGTCGCTAGTCGACATCTGCCGAAACAACATGAGAGCTAAAATCCGCTCCATGATCATCGGCAATAAATCAAAGAACCTGGGGGAACTCCTGGAAGCTTCCATGGAAGCTGAAACGGTGATCAAAGACCTCAACAGTCAGAAGTCATCAAAGAAAGAGCCGACTGCTGTTGCGACCTCTAAACCAAAGAAGAAGGAGGTTCTCAATGTGCAGACTAAGTCAGCTCCTCAGCAACCAAAGAAAGCTGAAAATAGAGCTGCAGGTAAGAGACCTGAACTCTCTGATGCCTTCAAAGAGCGAGTAGAAAAGAAATATCCGTTCGATGAAGACGTCGAAGAAATCTTTGAGGCTCTCCTAGCAAATGGCAAACTCATTTTGCCAGAGCCCAAAAGACCTGGAGACGTTGGCAAAACCAATGATCCTCGGTACTGTCCATACCACCAGATGGTCTCGCATCCTCTCAATCAATGCTTTGTTGTGAGAGAGAAGATAAACGAGATGTGGAAAAACGGAGTCATTACCTTTGACAAAAACTATGGGACTGCCTCCGTCAACATGGTGTCATATGGACAAACACCAAAGTCACCGAAGAAGAAGATCACTACTTCCTTCAAGGTGATAAATAGAATTCAAACGTCCGAAGTGTTGGTTCCTTGCCCGACACCAGACGGACAACCCATATGGGTACATCCCGATCTCCTGGAAGATGAAAATTGGGAGATCGTCAAAACAAAGCCGACCGCTCAGCAGCGAAGGCAAGCCAAGAAACATCTCCTCAGGCTCAAACGGCAAGAGAAAACCCAGCCAAAACAAAAAGTCCATGAAAAGGCAGAGGCCTCCTCTACCACTTCACTCGGGGCAGCAGAAACGTCCCTTCCAGAGACTTCAAAGGCGGTAAGAAACTTCACTCTCAGTGATTTCATGCCACCTCAATTCAAAAAAGAAGCCATGCAGGGGGCATCATACTCTTGCAACTCGGTAGTTGGATTCTCCATTGATGGATACGAGTCCAGCGACACCGACGATGGATTCGAGCCCAACTACACCGATGAGTGGGAGGAATCTCTTGAAACAGGAGAATATCTCTCCGATGAAGAATGGGTTCCTGAAACTCACCTTATGCCAGTAATCTGGTATAACCCCTTGCAACCACAAGGATCCTGGTCTGATGATGAAGAAGACCAAGAGGCTGCACAAGAAGATGCTGTTAACCCAGCACCTGTCATTGCTCCAGTGGAAATCAACTATGTTGAGCCACACGGAGAAGACGAAGAAGAGGATCTGGCTCCCATGCCTGATCTTGAAGAATATGCAAGGATCTTGCAGCGTCTCGCTCTAGAACAAGAGCAAGACCGCGTCAACGAGATTCCTCACAATCCAGAGCCGAAAGTCCCTGAAGCCCATCAGGTACCTCCTCCCTCAACTCCTGAAAATGGAGAACATTGCTGGATTGACGATCCTCTTACATCCGAGGATGAGTCTGACTCCGAGCAGGCAACATCTTCTATCAGAGCTTCCTGTAATGTAATATATCAGGATTATAGCTCTTCTGAAGCGTCGTCTGATGAGATTACCTACACTCTGACGACGCCTAACAATGTATCCTCTGGAGCTACCTCGTCTCACGTGACTTTCACAGAGATGACACCCTCTCAGGTTTCTTCTCCTGAGACTGTGACTTCAGGATACACATTCTTCCCGACTCATCATCATGAAGAAAACTCAACTTGGGGTGATGGATGGGTCAACGAAGAAGAAAAGCTGCTGGATGCTGTTCAGGACTTGCTCCCGGAAAATGCTCCGTGCAACACAATCACTGAGGATGGCAACTCTGCTGCAGATACATCCCCAGTAGATGAAAAACGACAGCCTCTTGATCCTGAAGACAATCTTCCAAACGAAGATCCTTCTCAAGAAGCTCTCGAAGTTGGTAGAGGCACCCGTTCGGGCCGGGACTACCACAAAAATTACAACCAATCTTCCTTTACTTATGTAAATCCTTCGGGAAAAGATGTTGTAAGCGCCCCCAGTGGCAACAATGATGAACATGCAGGCCCTAAGGAGGCTTTCAAGTATGACTTGGTTGAGCACTTCAAACACATACCTGCACGTCTTCACATCCTGGATTTATTACGAATGTCTCCACGCACTCGTGATAATCTCATCTCAGAATTACAAAAACTGAATGAGGATGTCGACAAACATGCCCCACAAGTCCTCCAAATTGAAATGGACTACCGGGTCAAAAACTCTGAAACTTCCTTAAAAGAAGAAAAAAAGAAAACTGAGGGATCATGCATCCAATGCCTCTCGGTTCAAAAGGCAACCAGTGCAACCATCGCCTTCACTAAGGAAGACCTCCTACTTGGCGAAGCAAGGCACAACCGACCCCTGTACTTCACAGGGTACATCAAAGAAATGCCGATACATAGAGTTCAGATCGACCCAGGTTCTGCACTCAACCTTATCTCCACTTCGGCTCTTGAAGAGTTGGGCATCCCACCCAGCAAGCTAAGCCACACATCTGTATCTATCTTTGGATACGATAGGAGCACTCAAAGGCCTATCGGCAAAATCAGGTTCAAATTGCAAATCGGTGATCTTATCTCTGAGGTCACTGTGTATGCAATAAAAACCCCCTCATGCTACAACATCCTTCTCGGACGTCCTTGGATACACGAGAATGGTGTTGTTCCTTCAACTCTACATCAATGTATCAAGCTCGTCGGCGACGACGGCATGGTACATCGAGTCTTTGCGGACAGGAAACCCTTCAAAGGTAAAGAAGTCCACTTCGCAGACTCCCAAATGTATGAAGGCGAAAAAAAAGAAGAAGAGGAAATAGCACCCCCTGCTGAAAATCTCCAGAAAGATAAAGGCAAGGCTCCTCAAAAATCACCGGAAGAAAACAAACCCTCCGGCAAATTAGAAGAGAGTAGTCAATCTCCCTTCGTTATCTCCCTCAAGAATTCAAAACCTTTGGTCATCATGACTAAAGTGAAGAAGGCGAAACAAAAGCCTGGGGGCAAATTTGTTGTTTCTCTCGTGTCTATCATGCAAGACACAGACTCGGACTCAGAGCCAGAAGACGATGCATCGTCAAGCCAAGCTGACACTCAGCAAGTTCAGCCTGCTCTCACTCCGATGGAGACACCTGCTGATGTAGAAGATCCTACGTCAACTACCTTTGTTGTTCCGGCAACATCACCAAAGCAAAGGCCGATCTTCTTCCATAGATCGGACGCTTCTTCATCAAACTCCATGCTGGAACCTTTCCAAAATGAAGGTATGCCTCAGCTATCTCTATATAGTCCTGTGGCACAAGCAATTATGAAGAAAATGGGCTTTGACGCTCAAAACCCAGTCGGTTTGGGAGAAAGACGCGGTATTCTCACGCCATTGGAGCCCGCCTTGACCAAAAGCCAGCTGGAAGATTGGAGACTCTACGGTCATGTAGAAAAGTCTTCATATGGGTTAGGGTATGATCCTGATACTCCTCTGAGACAGTTGACACAAAGGCTTAAAAGTCGTTTTACCGACCAAGCCTCAACATCTCAAGTCCATGAAGACATCGATCTCCCTGGATATCTCTTTAAAGAGTTACCTGACAAAAATCCAGGAAGCTCATCCAATTGGTATGATTTCTCTGATGATAAAGAGGAATCGTCCGATAATACAGACTTGTGGCATCCTGACCCAGAAGAACCCTCGTCTCCAAAAGAAATACCAGACTCAACAGGCGATTGGGACTATCTCATAGCAAGCCTTGAGGAGATCACCAATCAAGAAAATCCATGGAAAGGAACAGAGCCTTGGTCTGGTAATGCAGTTGAAACTCTAGAAGGTTTCGTTGAGTTGGAAGCCTCCGAAAATATTGTGGAGGAACCACCTTCGAACCTTCCGACAGAAGATCCTGTTCAAAAGATAAACTTGGGAACACCTGATAACCCACGTCCTGTATTCATAAGCAAGAATATAAAGGATGATGAGTTACCCGAGTATATCGCTTTTCTTCGTGAGTTCGTTGATTGCTTTGCATGGTCCTATGCTGAAATGCCTGGTTTAGACCCCAAAGTAGCAGTCCACAAACTCAATCTTCAAGAAGACGTCAAGCCTGTCAAACAAGGCCAAAGAAGATTCCGTCCAGATGTGATGGATAAAATTGAACAAGAAGTTCAAAAACTCAAAAGCGTTGGCTTCATCCGTGAGGAACAACATCCAGAGTGGTTGGCCAATATTGTCCCCGTGACAAAGAAAACTGGGCAGATCAGAGTCTGTATTGACTATAGAGACTTGAATGGCGCTTGCCTTAAAGATGAATTCCCGCTCCCCATACCGGAGGTGATGATTGACAATACCTGCGGATTCGAGCGAATGACATTCATGGATGGCTTCTCTGGTTACAATCAGATAAAGATGCATCCCGATGATGAAAAACACACTTCATTTCGGACTCCATTTGGTGTGTATTGCTACACTGTCATGCCATTTGGTCTGAAAAATGCTGGTGCCACATATCAGAGGACTATAATGAAAATATTCCAAGATATGCAACACAAGACGGTCGAATGTTACGTTGATGACCTCGCCGTCAAAAGCAGAAGAAAAGAAGACCATCTCAAAGATCTTCGAGAAGTCTTCCTCCGACTCCGCAAACACAAACTGCGGATGAATCCTCTAAAATGCTTCTTCGGCGTCTCGTCGGGTAAGTTTCTCGAATTCCTTGTTCGGAAAGCTGGAATAGAACTTGACCCCATAAAAGTCAAGGCTATTCTAGAAATGCCCTCTCCAAGAACCTTGAGAGAACTAAAAGGGCTCCAAGGGAGATTGGCCTACATCAGACGGTTCATCTCCAATCTTTCGGGGAAATGCCGTCCATTCTCTCGATTGATGAAAAAGGGTGTAGACTTTGTCTGGGATGCCGACTGTGAAGCCGCATTTCAAGATATCAAGTCATACCTGACCAAACCTCCAGTGTTAGCTGCCCCTGCCACTGGAAAACCATTCATCTTGTACACAAGAGCTCTTGATCATTCTGTAGGCGCTCTGCTTGCACAAGAGAATGGTGAGGGAAAAGAAGCTGCTCTATACTACCTCAGCCGCATGCTAGTAGGTGCAGAGCATCGCTACTCTCCAGTCGAAAAAGAATGCCTTGCAGTGATGTTCGCCGTACAAAAGCTACGTCACTACTTGCTTTCCAACACAGTCTACCTGATCTCAAGGATCAATCTCTTGAAGGTCCTTGTTACGAAGGCCGGTTCTCTCAATGCCCGACTGGCAAAATGGTCCATCCTCTTGTCACAATTTGATATTAGGTATGTGCCACAAAAAGCAATCAAAGGCCAAGCTCTAGCAGACTTTCTCGCAGAGCATCCATTGCCTAAAGATTCTCCACTCAGAGATGATCTCCCAGACGGACCTGTCTACAACGTGGAGACTTCCTCACCAAATGCCTCCTGGGACATGTACTTTGACGGTGCAACCAGGACAAATGAAAACAGAAAGCTGATCTCGGGAGTTGGCATCCTCTTTGTTAGCCCCGACAAATGCATGATTCCACACGCTTTCTCGCTACTGGAACCATGCACAAACAATACAGCTGAATACCAAGCTCTGATCCTAGGATTGGAACTCGCCATCGAATCCGGTATCACTATGCTGGAAGTCTTTGGAGACTCTCAACTGATCGTCAACCAGATGACTCAGAAATATGAAGTCAGGAAGCCTGATCTGCTGCCTTATTACAACAAGGCACAATCGCTTCTGCAAAAGTTTGACATCTGCAACATCACCCACATTCGTAGAGGTGAAAATATCCGTGCAGATGCCCTGGCCGGACTTGCCGCATCAATGGCGATCCAGGAAGGGGAAAACATGCAAATTACAGTGTGCGAGAGAAGGATCCTCCCTCCTCTTAACACACACCAAGCAGTTGCTGAATGCCACCGAGTGGTTAGAAGTCGGATCTCTATCCTTCAACCTTCAATCGGCGACTGGAGGGACTCGTTCATTGATTACACTATGTTCGGAATCCTACCTGAAGATCCAAAAGAACGGGTAAGCATACAAAGGCGAGCCCCAAACTTTCATTTGGATATTCCTTCAAAAATCCTCTACAGGAAATCATTCAACGGAGTACTTCTACGCTGCTTGTCACAACAAGAGGCCGAAGAAACACTTAAAGAAGTTCATGCTGGTCTTTGTGGAGCCCATCAGGCAGGTCCTAAGCTCTATGATCAGATAAAAAGGTTAGGTTACTATTGGCCTACCATGGTTGCTGATGCAATGCAATTTGCCAAACGCTGCCAGCTATGCCAAGTTCACGGAGATTACATTCACATGCCTCCGGAATGGCTGCATCCTACAGCAATCTCATGGCCTTTTGAAGCATGGGGCATGGACATCATAGGTCCTATCTCTCCCCCTTCAAGCAAAGGTCATCGCTTCATCTTCGCCGCAACGGATTATTTCTCCAAGTGGTCAGAAGCATTTGCGTTCAACGAAATGAAGACCTCATCAGTTCTTCAATTCCTACGCACCAACATCATTTGTCGTTTCGGCATACCCAAGAGATTCGTCCATGATAACGGACCACAATTCCGGGATCATCGATTCTACAGGTTTTGCGACAAATACAAAATCCAAAGCTATCCTTCGACTCCATACAATCCGGCAGCAAACGGATTAGCAGAAGCCTTCAACAAGACACTCTGCAAAATCCTCAAGAAAATGGTCTCTAGTCACAAAAGAGACTGGAGCGATAAACTGTCTGAAGCTTTGTGGGCCTTTCGAACCACCGTTCGAGGACCAACCCATAGCACACCATTCTCCTTGGTCTATGGATGCGAAGCTGTCGTGCCCCTAGAGGTACAAATTCCTTCTCTGAGGGTATCTCTACAAAATGACATGACTCAAGAAAGCAATGTCAAATTGCGACTCCATGAGCTGGACAATCTCGACGAGAGACGGCTCGAAGCTCGACAAAGCATTGAACTTTACCAAGCACGCATGGCAGGATCTTTTGACAAAAGGGTCCGGCAACGCGCCTACAAAAAGGGTGACTTGGTTCTTGCGGTAAAAAGACCAATGGTCTTCGCACACAAATCCAAAGGCAAATTTGAACCAAAATGGGAGGGACCCTACGTCATCGACAAAGTCTTCTCCAACGGCGCATATGCCCTCCTAAACATGGAAGGCGACAGATGTATGCTGCCTATCAACGGCAAGTTCTTGAAGCGGTACTACCCTTGAAGACTTACCCAACTGGGTAAGAGCAATGCCTGTATGGCCAAAACCTGTTCTCAGGTACTCGCTCGTCAAACCCACTCTCTTTAGAATTTTCATATCAAATGTCAAAATTTCTAGAGATTCAAAAACAATGCTTACTTTCATTGTTTCATTGTTCAAAAACAAAAAAAATCCAAGTTTAGGAGCCTCTCCCTGACTTGACCAAAACTTTCAATCCTTGAACCAAAATTCATGGTTTGAAACAAAAATCCGGATTCAGGGATTTCCACCCTAGTCCACCTTACCTTTTACCGCCAAATGGTTCTAGGTCAAAATTTACGACCCTCGTGTCTTTAAACAAAAAAAAAAAAAAATGGTTTTTCAAAAATCGTGGGGAAACGACATCAAAGTCAGTACCCGCAAAACAAAAAATTTTGAAAAAAAGCAAGGATGTGACATTCCATCGATACTTGCATCCAAAATCGCAGGGAAGCGACATTTCGTCGATACTTGCAAAATCTAAAATCGTGGAGAAGCAACAAACCAGTTGATATCCACAACCCAATTTCAAAAATCGTGGAGATGCAACATACCAGTTGCTATCCACAACCCAAAATTACAAATGGTTCGAGAAAACCTCAAATTTCAAAAATCGCGGAGAAACGACATCAAGTCAGTACCCGCAAAACCAAAAGTCTTGGGAAAAGCAGGGAAGCGACGCTTAGTCGATATTTGCACCCCAATTCGCGAGGAAGCGACATTCCATCGATACTTGCAAAACCTAACCCGCGAGGAAGTGACATTCCATCAATACTCGCAAAACCGAATGAGCAAGGAAGCGACATTCCATCGATACTTGCAAGACCATTCAGCGGGGAGGCGACATTTAGTCGATACCTGCATTTTGAAAACCAAAACTCGGCTATAAATGCCAAAATCCGGCTATAAATGCCAAAACAAAAATTTCCGGCTATAAACGCCAAAATCGGCTTTCATGCCAATAAAACAAAACTCGGTTTTCAAAAAACTCGGCTACAAATGCCACACACAAAAAAAAAAAAACCTGACTCTCATGTCAAAACCGGCTATAAATGCCACAAATTGGCTATCAATGCCACCAAACCGGCTATAAATGCCACCAATTGGCTATCAATGCCACCAAACTGGCTGTAAATGCCATAAAAATCCGGCTTTCATGCCAAATTCGTTTTCCCTACCAAAACAACCATTTGACAAAAGATTTTCACAAAATGACAAAGCTTTTGATCAAATCCCATTTAGCAATTGCTTTCATCACAAAAAGATTTGAGTGAGCGTAGGGAAAACAAAAAAAAAACAGAAGTACCAAAACTACATGTGGTACCAAAAAGAAAAAAAAGAAAGTGTTCACAAGCACTACAAAAAAAAAAAAAAAAAAAGAGTACCAAAAAATACATGTGGTACCAAAAAAAAAGAAGAATGGTTTCTGCTATAAAAAATCAGGAGCTTAGCCAAAAATGGTCTCCAGCCAAAGCTTCAGCTCCTCAAGCAAACTTTTGGCCTCAGCCGTCAGAGTTTCCAAGGCACGCTTCTTCAGGAACTTGCCATGAGATGCTGGCGAATGCCGTAACCCTTCTTTTACACCGGGAAGCTCTTCCCCAGCAGTTTGCCATCGTTTGTTTTCTAAAGTCCTCCTCTCGAGAACTTGACCGGCATCTGCAACCCTGCGGATCAGAGTACTCTCCCTGTCACGAGCCTCTGTTATAGCAGCCCACTTCGCATCGACTTGTGCCTTCAAATGCTCAAGACGTTTCCTGGCCTCCTCAACTTCCCTATCAAGGACGTTAAGGTCATGCCTCAATCCGATGATGGCTAGCTCTTCCTTGTTCTTCTCCCGAACTAGCTGCTTCTTGCTTTGTGTAGCCTCATTCAGGTCAGACTTAGCCTTATCAGCAGGGTCCAAGAACATCTCCTTGAAGAATTGGTCGTCAGGGAAACCCATGGTCTCAAACCACTTGTCACCCAGTGCAATGATCCTATCAACGATCGCCCTGGCACCTGTGACATCCAGACCAACCTCTTCGGTGTCGATCAGAATCTCCTGTACATGTGGGATCATGCCAAATCCTGCCTCCAAGTGTCCAGAAAGGAGAGTCTTGACCCAAGAACTCAAAACCCGAGCCAGCACCTTCTTCGCAAATTGAAGAGACGAACTGGATGAAGATTCACCCTTCTCCGCTGATCGGCTGCTCATGTCATGTCCCATTGGAAGAGTAACAAAAGAACTCTTTTCACTTGGAGCCACTGGAGAGGGAATCTCAACACGAGGCATCTCCTCAATCATGTCTGAACTGGTCTCTACCTCCGGATCGACCTCTGGCATCCCTTGCTCTGGTTCTGAAGAAAGCGATGGACTCTCTTCTGTCACTTCAAAACTTGCAAATGAAACACAAAAAGGTATGATATGATCCTGTTCAAAAAAAAAAAAAAAAACCATCAGGGTCATCACTACAAAGTACCTTCTTCGACGACTGGCGGAACACTCTCTTCCTCCATGAACTCATCAGAAGCATCATCGACATTTGCGTCCATTGATGGTTCAAAGTCATCGGAATCCTGTGGCAAGTCAGCTGACAAGAAAAAACTGTTAGCAAATCAAGTCGCAGGCAAAAAAAAAAAGAGAAAGCGAAAGAAGTTATACCAATTGGAGATTCCGGAGTCATTCCAGAGTCCCTCGATTCTTCTTCAGATGCCATAACCGGCTCCATCACCGCCTCATCGGTCGGAACCTCAGGCATCGGCAAGTCTTCATCCTCTGCTAAAAAAAAAAAAAGAGCAGCAGCAGGGTGAGAAAACAAATCAGAACATGGAAAGCCCCATGAAAGAAGTAGAAAAAGAAAAAGGAAGAATCATACCTTCACCAATGGTCTCTTCCCCACGACTCCTCTTCTCTGGAGGCTCGTCGACAGCCTCTGGCACCTCCTCGTTGATGGTAAGAGGGATTTCCATGTCAGGAGAGTCCTCATGTGGCCCCTCGCTGCGATGATGACTCCTCCTCTTCTTACCTCTACGGGTTCGCTTCCTAGAAGAACCCGCCCCACTATCAGAGTCAGGTTTCTCACTTGACTCCTCACTGGATGGTCTGCTTTCGCCAGTAGACTCCACGGAAGCTCGTTTCTGTGCCGCTTGCATCCAAGCGTCGAGCTCAGCTTCCTCCTGTTCTAGCTGCTCCAAAGCCTCATCAGGTACTTCCCGAACAGCTTCAGAACCAATGACGCCCTGGTCACCGAGAAAGCCTATCTTGTGCTTCTCTCCAGAAAGGAAGGCCCAAACTTCCTCTCGCCGGACGCCATCCGACTTCCCAATGCCTTTTCCAGAAGACAGCTTTACATCAAGCTCCTTCTTGGAAAGCCCCCGATATGCCAAAAAGCTCTCCGCGAACCACTTCGTGAAGCCGGCAGTTCGGAAAGTCGACAGCTCAGGATAAGAAATCGTGGCAGTAGTGTCTTCAGCACTATAGAAAGCCCATGCATTTCTGCCATCCTGCAAACCCCCAAAACGCTTCACCATACTCGAAGGCGCTCCAACAACGCCTTGAGAGAAGCCCAACTGAAGCGCAAAGCGAGAAGGTACATACGGCTGGATGTCGACGAAAAGATGTCTACGGTACACCATCGTGCCGACTCGTATGCTGAAAAGCCACTCCTTCTCTGCATCGGTCAAAGGGTAATGCCTTCCCGACCCTGCTCTGGTAGAGTCTCGGGAGGCACCAAAATCAAAAGCCTTCTTCCGCAACTCCGGAGAAAGCTTCACTGAAGACTGCCCCATCTCGACGTCCCTGAACCGTCGGATCCTCATGCGGGCAAACAAAAGTGATTCGGATACGGCTTTTCCCTTAGCCAATCGAATCATCAGAGGATCATCATCCTGTGCAGCACCCAGCTGGTGGAAGCCAGGACAGTGGTATACAAACCACGAATAAAAGATATGGGCTGAAAATACCCTATTCATAGGGAGCCCAAGCCGAACCAAGAAAGCAGCAGCCTGCAGTTCGGTACACAGGTAGGAGTAAAGAGCGGGTACCAAAGCAAGCCGCTCTCCAAACGCCATCTGACAAGCCGGAAAAATACAATGCGGCCTGATGTGCGTCCCATCTCCACCAGCAAACACAGCCTCACCTAGCCAATAAGTGAGGTAAACAGCAAGATCTCTCCGCAGTGCAATGTCAGAACAAAGGGCATCTGTGCTCGCGAAGAAACCCTTCAACTCTTCCTGCATGGCCGAAGTCTTCTTCCTGTCTTCCCGGGTCATGCTATCAGAAGGTTCTCCACCGTCGAAGAAGTTAGGGAACGAAGAGCCACAACTCTTCCAACTGCTGGATCTGACTTTCGAGCCCTCCTTCAAAAAATCATAGAAGGCGACGAGCTGAAAGTATAGGAGCCTGAATTCCTCTGACTGCTCCTCAAGGACGCTGTCAATCGGCATGAACTCCTCATAGAGTTTGACAAGGATGGGTAATCCAGTAATAGCACTCAACTCCTTCAGAGAAAAACCAACCTCACCATTCGTGACAACGAAGGTATTGGTCTGAGGGAGGAAAGACTCCAACATAGCCATGAAGGCATCATCGGAAAAAGTCACGGTCTCCCTAAAAGTGCGGACCGCGTCAAAAATCCCGGCTTCCTTCAAAACGGCGCCCCCAATCAGCAAGGTGTGGTCAGTCCATGACTTCCAATCGGAGTCAGCATTGAAACGGCCACGAAGTCGAAAAGGCTTCACCCAAGTACTGCCGTCACCGCTGAAAACGCCATGGCCCACCGGTCTCAAATCGACCGACGGATAATCAGAGCCCTGGTAGCCGCTGGCTGGCATCAACATGTCCATACGGACAGGTGGCTTCTCTGCAAAACCGGAAGGTCCACCAACAAAAACCCCGGTCTTGATCACACTGGTCCTCTTCACCCAGCTCGGAGGATCTTCCCTCTTAGGGCACATGGGAGAAAGGCTCAGGATCGAGATGGTCCGGTCAAAAGACGACCGGGTAGAAACAGTCTTCTCTTCACCATCTGCTGTGTAAGAGAACTGAAAACATCTCCTTTGGTATGTCAAGTCGTCAGGGACTGCATCTCCAAAGAAGAAGGTAGGCTTGGGTAAAACCCTCAGATCGTCCATAACCCAAGGACGATTGCTTACCATGATCTTATAGAATTCCTCATTCTTGAGAGCGATCAATCGCTGTCTCATCTCATCGCGATTGAAGGAATCGCACTCTTCCAAGTTCTTCTCAACAAACTGGACCTTCTCCCAGGCCTGCTGAACGGCCACATTGGAAGATCTAGCAGATCGACGAGGTACGCTTGTAGCAGGCTCTTTACCCTTGTTCGCTCTGGAGGAACCACTTGCAAAGGTTGGAAAAGAAAAAGATCGTCATCAAAATGACAGGATTTCGCTAAAAAAAAAAGGGGTCACTTTGTCCCACCAAAAATCTGGCGAAATTTTGGCATGACTCCGGGGCAATTCCAAAGAAAAAGGAAATACCCCGACGGAAATAGAAAGTTTGAATATGGGCTCAACATTGCTGCGGGCTCCGAAACTCCAAACTTTCGAAACCTCAAAATCTCCGCAAAATCAAGAAGGGCTCAACATCGCTGCGAGCTCCAAATTCCCAAAATTGCAAAGATTTTCAGGTATGCTATCACATCATGCTACTCAATTCAATTTACAAAAAGTACATGCATGAACATCTAGATTTGCATAAAAACGCATTATCATGATGAGCAAAAAAAAAAAAAAAAAAAAAAAGAAACTTTCTCAAAAAAAGGAGGGAGAAAGAAAAAAAAAAAAGAAACTTTCTCAAAAAAAGGAGGGAGAAAGAAAAGAAAAAAAAAAGAAACTTTCTCAAAAAAAAAAAAAAAAAAAAATCAGGCCACGTGGCCGTACGGATCTGTCCGTACGGCCCACAAAAAAAAAAAGAAGAAAAAACGTGTGAAAAAAAAAAGAAAAAAAAAAAACAAAAGAAGAAATCACGTGGAGAAGAAAAAAAAAAGAAGAAGAATAGAAAGAAAAGAAAGAAAGAAAAAAAAAGAAGAGAAACTTTTTTTTACCATCCTATTCTCTACATAAAGTTTTCTTGAAAGAAAAAGAGAGAAAACATACTTGAAGCCATTGATGGAGAAGAAGAAGGAAAAAGCTTGAAGATCCTTGAAGAAGAAAAACTCTTGGCCTTCGAGCTCTCTTGAGATTGTTGCAAAAGAAAGCAATAAGAGCAAGAGATCCTACCTTCCTTGCTTTTATAGAAGAGAGCAAATCAAAGAAAAACAAAAAAGAAAGGTAAGTGTTACTAATTAGTAACCTTACCAAAAGAGAAGGAATTAGAAAGATTCTTTCCCAAAAAGAAAGATGTCTTTGAGAGATTTTCTCCCAAAATCAATCAATGAAAGATTCTCTCCAACAAAAAAGGATATTGGAGATTTCTTCCCAAAAAGAAAGATACCTTGAGATATTCTTTCCCAAATTAAGGGAATATGAGAGATTCTCTCCCATAAAGATATTTTTAGATATTCTCTATCCAAATGAGATATCTTTAGATATTCTTTACAAAAATGACCCCACATGAGATCTAAGCCATCCTAAAAAGCTTAAGGTCCCATGGGCTAGCCCATATGAGCCAGGTTTGACCACCTAGGCACTAAAAAAAAAAAAAAAAATGGGCTTTTAGTCAGGAAAAAAATCCCTCTTACCAAGAGCATACAAAAATGGTTCCATGCCTCTTTTGAGTTGATTGAACCATACAAAAAATCCCAAGCCCCATGAGCTTCCAAAAATCAAACCATCCAGCCTCATATACCAAATTGAGCCAAAATCTTGAAATTGACATTCCACAAATATCCAAACCACTCCAATGGACCCACACAGTCCCAAAGAGTGACCAAAAACCAAATCCTGGTCCCCTAACTTGCCACATACAGCTTGTTAGGTCACAAGACCAAAACAAAAAACCAAACCCTGATCCCCCAACTTGCCACATACAGCTTGTTGGGTCACAAGATCAAAACCAAAACCCGACCCCCTAACCTGCCATATATAGCTTGTTAGGTCACAAGGTCAAAAACAAAAGCCCAAATCCACATCCCTGATGTCATCTTCAAAACTTTGCCTCGAGATGGTGTGTGATTCCTTTCACTACCATAAAATTCCCCTGGAAGCTCAAAGGCTACTCTACCAAAGGAAGGATTGCTCAAAGACTCTTGGTCAAGACACAAGCTCTCCTTCAAAAATCTCTTCGAGGCACATCGACTACAAAAGTCAAGCAATTCGTCGCTGTACCTCGAGGGGGCATTTGTTGACACCAAAAATGTCACTTTGCCTCTTCAACATCAAGAAAGCTGCATGAAGTCGCAACCTGCCATAAATAGGCAATGCAACTTCTCCAAAAAATCAAATCTTGTCAGAATCAAACAAAAACTGCAAGATCCTTCAAGATAGCCAAGAGAAGAGTACACATGAAGTTTCGGGCCATTTCGACAACATTTGGCCTAACTTCACTTCTCCGACAGCTAAACGGGAGCTCTCGGCGGCAACATCATCGGAGACGTCAAAACTTCGATCAGAGCCTACAGATGACTCCAGCATGTCTCAAAAGGGCTCCATGCCAAATTTCAAGTCAAACCGACAACGTTTGACCCTCCATCAATGCTCGAGCAGCAAAATCAAGCCTCCCGGCGGCGGGAACCACCGAAGCCTTCGCTCATCAAACCAAGTGCATGAGTGGCTTCAACATGCTTCCAAAAGGCTGCACGTCGAATTTCAGGTCATTCCGACAACGTTTGACCAGGTTTCGATGCTCCGAGAGAAAATCGAGCCTACCGGCGGCGGAGCAACCCGGGACCATGACATCCAAAACGGAGCCCATGGAACGTCTAAAAATGACTCCAATAGGCTCCCCGTCAAATTTCAGGTCAATCGGACATCGTTTGGCCACATATCAAAGCTCGGCATTTTCCCCGCAGCAAAATCAAGTGAAGCATCGACGGGACCCCAAACGGCTTCAAAACTCAAACAAAAGCCTATGGTTGGTCTTATTTATTGCTCAGGAGGCTTCACCTCAAATTTCACGTCATTCCGACATCGTTTGACCAAGTTTCAGCTTCTGGCGGAAAATCAGCAGCTTTACGCGACAAAGTCTTCGGCTTTCCCGGAAAATTGGAAACTTTGCACTCTAAAAATGCAAGGATTCTCATCAAGTTTTCTACAGGGAAATCAAGCCAATAAATGAGAAGAAATGTCAAGAAAAATACAGAAGAAAACGGCGACGAAAAAGACCTCAAAACGACCGTAAAACGGGCTCCGAAGGGGAAAAATCCCCCAGGGTCGCAGACCCCTGCGACCATGGCCCATGGTCGCAGGCCCCAGCGACCATGGCCCATGGTCGCCGGTCCATGGTCGCCGGCGACCATGGCCCATGGTCGCCGGCGACCATGGAGGTCCGGGTCACCGGATTTTCCGCCGGTGACCCGTTTTTCCGTCTTTCTTCGCGTTTCGCGCACTTTGGCCCCTGTGGTTTCCTGAAAATGTGATTTTTAGTGCTTGAAATTGACTCATATCCTCCGACATCCGTCAAAATCACGGGTCAACCTCCAAAAGCATAAAATCATCATTGATCGCTCCAAGATCGCCAACCGGTCGACCAAGAAAGTGCACTTTCTGTCCGACCGATCGTGAAATCGACAAGACAGATGTCACCGGCCCACTCTTAGCTATCAATGTCTGAAGTTACATGTTCATCCGATGTCGATCAGCATGTAGATCCATCGATGATCATCGCCAGAAGAATTCCAGAAGACACGGCACGGCCCGCGACTCTTCGACTGCTCGGCGACCAATTAATGTGGTTAATTGACTAGCTTTATTGCAGTCATTAATTCATTTCTTTGGACGGCCCAATCAGAAGCAAGCATTTGGGAGTTACAAGTCAATTGATTCATGGCATTTAAACCATGAAACTCCTCCCATTATGGTAATTAAGGTGATTAAAAGCCCTTAATCTCCATCGGCCAATCAGATTCAAGGAAAAAGGAGTTACAAAATCAAGAAATAAATCTTGTAACTCCTCCCATTAAAGCCATTAAGGCTCATAAACCCTCCTAAATGGCTACCAAAAGCCTATAAATAGGAGAGCATTCCATTGAAATAGGGATCAGAAAAAAGAAGAGAAAATCAGAGGATCAGAAAAAAAGATCAGAAAGAGATCTGAGAGAAAGAAAAAGAGAGAAAAACTCTGCTGAAGTTCTGCACCGGCCACCACTACAAGGTGACAAAAGTCCCTTGGGGGGCACCCCCCCCCCCAAGGTCCTTGCCTTCTCCCGCTGCCTCCAATGGCTTAGACGTGGCTTTTCAGCCCGTCTACTTAGCTTTTTATTGGACATAGGACCTTCTCTTGGTCTTTGTCCTCTAAAAACCTGAGGTCATAGCCAAGCCAAGCGAATCAAGAGCATCTTCTGTTCTCATCTGCATGGATGATGGCGAAGCCCATACATGGCTTGCGACCGTCAATCTGAACGAGTCCCCCACAATCTCCTGAAAAGTTAGATCTTCCTTTTCTTGCTTTTCATTGTAATTTGTATTTTTCTAAAGAGACAAAAATCACAACTCTTGTCTTTCATTATTGATAAGAATTGTAAATCGGCTATAAACGCCAAAATCGGCTATAAATGCCAAACAAAATCGCCTTTCACGGCAAACCAAGAAAATGTCTCTTTTCTTAAATATTTGTGCAATGGAAAACTTGAAAGAAGTTGATTTCCTTTTTACTTGCGAAGGTTGATCTCCGGATTACCACTTGCAATTCCAAGTAAAATAGAAAATCTGGCACACCCACATAAAAGAAATGTTGATGCACGCTTCAGGGCCCGCCAGGGCGCGAAAGGGCCGGACCCGACGGACTCCCACGTTCCGCCGACCCCGGTAGCCGCCCCACGGTGCCTCGGAGCGCGTTCCATCAATATTAAAGAGGTAGAGTGAAAGATATATGTTGGAGATGTAGTCGGGACCTCTACTTTCCTAGGTATTGAATTGCTAAGGCAATGGCTATGTATTCATTTTCCGTCTTCGCTTGAATCAATATCCATTAAAGGGGAGTTTATTTGATCATCATTTTTATATATAGACATTCTTCATTTTTAACCACTTTTAAAATACAATCATAGACATTCAGTTAGAAAAAACAAATAGACCTCTAATAATACTTAAATTAATCTATTGAGAATCTATGGATATTGTAGTTGCGTTACTGACGCGAAGAATGGATTGTGAAAATGAGATGGCAAAAGATTCAAATTTAAGCTTTAGAAAGAATATCAAGATGCTTTCAATTACATGATAACATGATTATGACTGCCAAACTTTAACCACTTTTATTCCCTTCTCAAGGCTAGAACCTGTAAGATCCCGACCGGAGTGACCGTGAGTAGCACTAATTAAGTCGCGTATTAGCTTTAAGTGAGATTAATAGATTTTGTTTAAGTTTGGGATTAGAAT
The DNA here is from genome assembly GCA_028538565.1 of Umbellularia californica. NCBI lineage: Eukaryota > Viridiplantae > Streptophyta > Magnoliopsida > Laurales > Lauraceae > Umbellularia > Umbellularia californica. The sequence goes on from JAPQWN010000001.1 coordinate 60,545,971, forward strand.
AGCTTTCTTATAGCTTTGGGGATTTTTAGAGAGCCCTTTTGATTTAATAGGACTTATGGAGAGTCTTTTTAGTGACTTCGCGTAAGTAAAGGGGATTATCCGTGATTTCGAAAATTGGTGTTTTAGCTCTGTTTGATTTATTTCGTTAATTCCTACAATTTCACGTTGACTCCATTCCCATTCGAAACCCCAAAACCTGACTTTTCTAACTTTGAGGACAAAATTGTCTTTTTACACCAAATCAGCACACAAATTTTGATGTCTCCAAAACCCGTGAAATATATACTTTTTTGGAAACTAGATTTTTCGACCAACACTTTTCCCCTTCTTCGTCGAACTCATCCGAGGCCCGGAAACCCATGTTTTTAGCTCGACAAGTTTGTTAAGTTGTGGGACAGATCCCCATTTTGTATATAAAATGAGCTCATTTCTCCTTATCCTCTCTTGTCTTGCTTTTGTGGAAGGAATAGCTCCAGTCCACTCTAGGGTTTCTTCCCTAGGTTTCTCTTTTTTTCTTCTTGCTTCATTCTCCTCCAATCCTCTACTAACCCTTGTCTAATGGGAAAATGGACCGCACCATCCTCTTCCTCACAATGAGAGCTTCCCTTTGACACCATTTGTAGAGAAATCCAGCCATCCTAGAGTCTTCTTTGATCAAGTTCTTGATATTTGAAGGTCTTCCAAGTGAGCAATCTTCCCTAACTTCTAGATATGTTCTTTCCTAGCCCCAGAGAGGCTCCACCTTCGTTATTGGGAATTCTCTCACTCTTGTTCATCGTTTTGGCTTGTTAAGGTTCTAAATGGTGTATTTTGAGGGTTTTTATGTAGCTTGGTGGTTATTGGCTTGGAGAGCGTAATTAGGAGCGTGATTAGCTAACTTGGAGGCCAAGGCAAGTGGATGAATGGATTGTTTTGATTATTAGCATATTTTGTGAGCAAAACTTGATTTTCATTAATGGTTTTGGTGGTTTAACCCTTGCTTATTGTTATTTTTTTTATTGACTTTGAAATGTGCATATTGATGTGTCTTGCTATCTTGTTAATTTCTTGGTAAAATATATGCATTTGAGTTTTGTTAAAACTTGTTTTATGTTTTCATATTGACTCCATGGATGATTGGGTTTCTTTGATGAAATGGGGATGAAATGAAGGAGATTTGATGTATGGTATGGAGTGATTGGTGGATGTCTGGTTTAGGGTTTTAGGAGGCAAGGAGACCCCTATGTTTGGTGATAAATGGGTGACAAATGTGGGGTTGCAAAAGAGAGGAAGGAAATGCTCGAAATTGCATAAAAAAACTCAGTTCTAAAGCAATTCACTCGAGCGGACCTTTGGTCGCTCGAGCACACCACTTCCAGATACTAGTTGGCTCGAGCCAACCTATCCAGAGCCAAGTTCGCTCAAGCGAACCTCCCAGGGAGCTCATGGCTCGAGCGAACCTCTAGTCCGCTCGAGCCATCCGTGCTGCTAACCTGCGGCCATGCAGGGAAGATTGAATTATGGTTTTTAGGCCTGGGAGGTGATTGTTTGGAGCCCTGATGCAATGGTAGGATTGAGGAAGGGAAATATGGAGCTCAGTTGAAAAGGAAAACCCATCATGGAGAATTATTGAGGATTTTGGACTTGTCAATGTGTATAGGGAGCCTGGAATATCCTAGATCTTCTGTGGTAACAATCCAATAACTAAACCGACATACGAGACCCTTATACACATCGATTTAAATCTTGAATCTTCAATGAATGGTCCGGTATTTTGTGGAAATCCTTTTTGTGTTTTCTTGTACTTGGATTTCATATATACTCTCCAGTTTTCATGTAATTTTTACTCGCCCTGCTTCAGAAATACTGATTTATGCACTTTAAGTGTCTTGCTAGCCTTGTGTATGCATGACCAGACATGAATGTGATTTATGTGCCTATGGCACCCTGCCCTACCTGCTAAGGTGTTACACACCTATTTGTGTGTATATATATATATATATATGTCCTGATTTCCTTCACGTAACCTAAAAGTCAGCACCACTAAGCTTGGACAACCTTGTTGGCTTGATCCACCAACTTGGCTTTCCCCTCTTGCTCCCGCCAGCTGTAGTCTGGATCCTGAAAGTCCAAGATCGAATCCTAGAGGGAGGGGGGGGGGGGGGGGGGTGAATAGGATTGCACCTAAGAACTTATACAACTTTTAATTTTCTTTCACTTTTTAAATACATTATGCTTTGATGAAAAAGGAAAACTCCTAGATATTTAATCCTAAGCATTCATATACCATTCATGAAATAAAAGCAAAAGATCAATCACCATAACACAATCAATTATAGTGGTTCGGCCAAAATGCCTACATCCACTCCCGGTAACCCTACCGGATTTTCACTAATCAATTTTAAGGTTTAGGATCACCTCAAACCTTACACATACAACACTATGCTTTTCAAGGCTAAGCATAAACATTTACAACCACAACAAATGCTTTTCAAGGCTAAGCACTAACCCTTTACAACTTAGATTTTTCTCTTGTGAATTATGCCTCAACATGCATGAATAAGAGAACTAATCAAGCACTGAGATTTGCCTCTAAATAGGCTGATATGAAGGTGAAAAACTAAACTTCTAGATGCATGCAAATGAATAACAAAGAGTGTAGTAGATGCAAGTTCTAGAAGTACATTCAAACTCTTTTTCGAAAAGTAAATTCAAGATGATTCAAAGATGCTAATCATATGTGAGACAAAGAGTAGAATGATTTACACATGGTTTTCATAAAGATTCAACTTGTATATTGAAAGATGTAATCACAAGATAAACAAGTTGATTTTGGAAACTAGGTTTTGAAAAACTCATGTAAAACAAGACTTAAGTTGATTTCATAAATCAAATAGACATTAAAAGATGAAACATGTTATGAAAATCAACTACACAAGGAAACAAGCAACTCTATGATCATGCCTTAAATAGAAACACAAAGATTTAAGAAAAGAGCATGTTTTAGAAATTTAAAGAGAAGAGAAGCACACCCATTTTGAAGATCAAAGGTTGAGTCTAATGAGATGGCTTTATAATCACTTCACAAAGATGCTTGAAAAGTTGCTCTTCCTTGCTCTTGAAAATCCCCCAAAGTTTAGCAACTTTTCCAAAAGAGAAAACCACTTTTTATAGAAAAAGTTGTTCTAACGGCTAGGCGTCGGTTAGCCGACATATATGTGTCGGTTAACCGACACCCCCAACGGTCACATGCCAACGGTCATATTTTCAAAATTTAACTAACCAAAAAGCATGGTCGGTTGACCGAACTTTTTCGGTGAACCGAGGGCTGACCGACACATTGACTGACAGACTAAAATGGTTCAGAAAACACCTCTCTGGAATTCCAACCGAGAGAACTTCGGTCAGGTTCTGAATGAAGGTCGGTTAACCGATACCTAACCGACACCTTGACCGACCAGAGAGTATCAGCAAATTTTTGAAAATGAAGCTCTCTGGAATTCTAACCGACAATGTCTCGGTTAGGCTCGGTTCACTGTCGGTTAGCCGACACCTGACCGACAGGTGACCGACAGGCCAAACAACCAGAAAATACTTAAAGAGCTGAACAAATACAAAGCTTTTGAAAACAAGGAAGAATACCAAAACTGAACTGAAAGCTTTGATAACTAAGAATATGATGAAAAACCATGCATAACTTTTGAAAGACCAAAAACCATGACGATAAAAATGCATGATGATCCATGAATGAATGAGAGGACAAGCTTACAAAGATGAATGCATCCTATCAAATTGCAACAAAATAAATACTCTAACAGATCCTGCCTGTCCCGTTACCCGGTTCCGCGGCCAAGGTCTTGTCTAGCTATATGTATATATATATATATTGAGTTAGTTCTCGCCACCTCGATGCCCGAGACCAACGCCTCTAGCGTGCTCTCATCACATTAGTGATGGATGATTTAGCTCAGTGTGGTTGCCATCTTGTTAGTTCCTTGTTCCTTGGTACCTTTACAGGCTTTTACACTGCATATGTGCTTTCTAATAAGTGATGCACTTCTATCATGAAAAATATTGTTTAAACATGTTTCAATGTTTTCCAAGGTAAATCTAATTATTATTCTGTTGTTACATCTTTTCACCCACTTGCCAGATTGTTGTGTCTGACCCATTCTTTGGTACTCAGGTCCAGATGCCGGTTATCCTGAGGAGGAGCTTGAGGAGGCGGCCAGAGAGCCATAACGAGTGGGAGAATGGTAGGCTAATGATGTCGTTTAGACATTCATTCGAGCTTTAAGATACGAAACATTTTGGGATGTGGTTGGCATATTTTGGGTTTTTTATTGGTCGTACTGGCCTTTGTTGGCCTTTATTTTGGGGTGTGATTAACTAACTAATCTTTTATTTAAACATTTAACTTTATCTTTTTGGGGAAATGCTATCATAATCATTGTTCACTCTGACACCATATTGTCTACCTTTACATTATCAGTCTTGTTTGATGGAAATAAATTATATATTCGATTTGCTACGCACTTCCGCACTTGAAATGAAAATGTTATGTTGGTGTGATATCCTCGCCACAAACAACTGTGGGAAATCACGTACACAGATGGGATTATGTTCTTTCTAAATCCGTGTATGTTCTTGCCAAATTTAATCAATGATCTTGGCATCACCACCACCATTTAGACCGTCCAGATCCCAGATTAGGTTCGCGACCCGGTCTGGGGTCGCGATTGACTGGTATAAGAGCGAGACATGTTTCAAGTAATTAAAAGAAATTAGAATCCGAAGGACGTGGCGAGGATTCGTTAGACTTTTCGTTAGCTAGAATCGTGTGAGCAATGTGTGACCATCTACTTGATTATTATGTGCTAACATCTTATTTTGTAGCATTATGCCACCTTGTAAGAGACCAATGAACGGCAATCCCACCGCAAGCAACAGTGATCACACCGGACCACTTGAGAAAAATCCTCCTAACCAAACTATGCAGAATCAGTTTCAGCAAATGATGCAGGCCACGCTTGATTAGCAGCGTCAGGCCAATAAGAATCGGCTAGGCTATAAGAACAAATGGCTAAGAAGGATGAGGATCATGCCAGAGAAATGGCTCAGATACAAAGGCAGTTGCTAGAGGCATTAGAAAGGAGGCCTGAACTAGTCCAAGATCAACCATCAGGTCCACAAATTGTCATCAATCAAAGGGAAAATGGTCCTAATGCTTTGTTTGAACATTTCCGGAAGAGAGGCCCGAAAGAGTTCGCTGGCACAGAAGACCCTCTAGCCGCAGATGATTGGCTAGAACACACAGAAAATATCTTTGAAGTCTTCCGATGCACGGGAGGAGAACAAGTGAAACTTGCAACATCCCTATTCACCGCTTAGCTGACATATGGTGGAAAACAATTAAGGCAGAGTACAGAACCATGGTAGATGTAAAGGCTTGGGCTAATTTCAAGAGACAATTTGGTGACAAGTATGTACCCACTCATGTCAAAAGGTAGAAAGCAATAGAATTCCAGCAGCTTGTGTAAGGCAACATGACGGTTCTTGAATATCTCACTAAGTTTGAGAGGCTATCCCGATATGCTCTGAAGTTAATAGACACAGTTGAGAAGAAAATAGCCAAGTTTCTTGAAGGACTTAACCCATTCATAGAAAGGGATGCCACAGGAGTCGTGCCACCTGCAACATTGGAAGAGGCAGCCAAGAGAGCTTATAAGTTTGAGAACTTGAAAAACAAGATCCTCCGCGTCCAGGGAAAGGCTCACCAACTAAACAGCCAACAGAGGAACCAGCAGAACAAAAGACAGAGGCCAGATTAGAATACCCAGAATCCAGTGGTTTGCATCCACTGTGGTAAGAATCATGTGAGTGTTGAATGTCGTACCATGACTGGGGCATGTTTCAAATGTGGTGCCATGAACCATCAATTCAAGGATTGTCCAAGACTCAGGCAGAATCAGCAACAACAAGGAGCACAACATCCAGCACTACCCCAGAATGCACCAGTTGCTCAGAATCTGGCAAGACCACCATAGCAACAAGCACCACAACAGCAGTATAAACCCCAACAGCAACAGCAGGCCCGTCAGTAGGGACAGAATCAGAATCAACGTTCTCCACAACAGAATAGGAATGCGCCACCAGGCAGGCAGCAGCATGCTCAGAATGGGCCACAGCAGCGAGGGCAAATCTATGCAGTCAATCGGGCTGATGCAGAGGCAGTAGACAACGTAGTGGAAGCTACACTCCTTGTCTGTGGAATTGAAGCTAGAATTTTGTTTAACCATGGCTTTACACATTCTTTTTTGTCCCCTGAATTTTCTAAGTTGATTGATGTGCATGCTAGAGAACTTGAGTTTATTTTAATTGTGGCTACTCCAGTAGGTAAATAAGTCGTCTGTAGGACTTTTTACTCTAGTTGCACAATTCAGATAGGAGAAGTGGTGTTACCCGCAAATCTCATTTTTTTGGAGATGCATGATTTCGACATCATCCTAGGGATGAATTGGTTGGCAGGGTACTATGCCACGATGGATTGTTTCCATAAGACCCTTACCTTCAAATTAGATGAGACACCGGCTGGAGTGATGTTTCAGGGAAAGAGGAGGAATCCTCATGCAGGGTTGATCTCAGCATTAAAGGCTGATAGACCTTTGAAAAGTGGATGTGAAGCTTATTTGGCGTTTATCACGGAGGAAAAACGGTCCCAAGGGGTGGAGGAGATCCCTATTGTTTGGGAATTCTCGGATGTCTTTCCAAAAGAGATTCTAGGATTGCCACCCATCAGAGAAATTGATTTCACCATTAAGTTATTACCAGAGACCGCTCTGATTTCTATTGCACCATATAGGATGGCTCCGGCGGAATTGGGAGAATTGAAGATACAATTACAAGAATTGTTAGACAAAGGTTTTGTTAGACCTAGTATTTCGCCGTGGAGAGCTCCATTTTTGTTTGTCAAAAAGAAAGATGGTTTGATGAGGATGTGCATTGATTACCAAAGATTGAACCAAGTGACTATCAAGAACAAATACCCATTGCCAAGGATAGATGAATTGTTTGATCAGTTGCAACATGCTGCCTATTTTTCGAAAATTGACTTGAGGTCCAGTTACCATCAGCTGAGGCCTGAGAGTCAGAGAGTCAAATATACCAAAGACAGCTTTTCGGACAAGATATGGGCACTATGAGTTCCAAGTGATGCCATTTAGGTTGACTAATGCACCAGCAGTATTCATGGCATTAATGAACAAGATATTTGCATAGTATCTAGTTCAGTTTGTGGTAGTATTTATCGATGATATTTTGGTATATATTTTGATGTACTCCATGAGCGGAGAAGAACATGAAGAGCATCTAAGGATAGCACTGCAACTTCTAAGAGACAATTAGTTGTATGCGAAGCTCAGTAAGTGTGAATTTTTGCTTGAACAAGTTGCATTTTTTAGGCACATCATTTCAAAAGAATGGTTTTCAATGGATCCGTCCAAGATTAAGGCAGTTATGGATTGGAAAAACTGAGGAATGCGTCAGAAATCAGAAGTTTTCTTGGATTGGCAGGGTATTACCGGAGGTTTGTTCAAGGATTTTCATCAATTACGTCATCATTGATGAAGTTGACCAGGAAAAATGTACCATTTGTATGGACAGACCTGTGCGAGGCTAGTTTCCAAGAGATGAAAAAGAGATTGACTACAGCACCGATCCTTACTTCACCATCCGGAAGCAGCGGTTTTACTATTTTTACCAATGCTGCGAATGTCGGACTTGGTTGTGTGTTGATGCAAGATGGAAAAGTCGTCGCTTATGGATCTCGGCACTTGAAAGATCATGAGAAGAACTATGCAACCCATGATCTTGAGTTGGCAGCAATTGTTTTTGTGTTGAAAATGTGGAGACACTACCTTTATGGAGAGAAGTTTGAAGTTCACTCCGATCACCACAACTTACAGTACTTATTTTCTCAGAAGGAGCTAAACATGAGGCAGAGGAGAAGGATGGAATATATTAAAGATTATGACTTTCCGATCAAGTACCATCCGGGGAAAGCCAATGTAGTTACCGATGCCTTGAGCAGAAAGTCGGTAGTTTTGGCAAATCTAAGTGGCACTTGTATCTTTGAGCAATTTGAGGAGTTAGGAGTAGACCTACAGCCACTAAGGAAGGGTTTAATGTTGGCCAATATGTCAGTGTCTGAGCCTTCCTTCATCCAGAAGATTAAGGATAATCAATTTCAAGACCCTAAGTTAGCCAGGATTTCAGAGCATATAGCAAAATGTCCAGATTTTCGTATTGTGGATGGAGTCTTCTACTATTGTGACCATCTATGCATGCCTAACATTAAAAATTTGAGGAATGACATCATGACCGAGGCTTACAGTACGAAATTTTCCATGCACCTGGGCAGTACAAAGATGTATCAAAACTTGAATGGCAGATTTTGGTGGAATAAAATGAAAAGAGAAATTACAGCATTTGTTTCCTGTTGTATAACATATCAGTTGGTAAAAGTATAGCATCAGAAGCCTCTAGGGTTGTTGCAACCATTAGACATCCTGGAATGGAACTGGGAGCACATTACCATGGATTTTGTTTCGGGATTACAAAGGACCAACAGAGGCAATAATGCGATATGGGTCATCGTGGATCGCTTTACCAAGTTAGCACATTTCATTCCCATGAGGACAAGAAAGAATATACACATGTTACCTTTGGCAGAGTTGTTTGTCAATGAGATTATTGATCGACGTGGGCAACCAGTTTCTATCACATCTGACAGAGACAACAGATTCATCTCGAGTGGAGGACCCTACATGAATCCATGGGTACGTAGTTACAGTTCAGCATGGCCTATCACCCCAGACAAATGGCCAGTTAGAGAGGATAATTCAAACCCTTGAGGATATGCTCCGTGCTTGTGTGTTAGACTTCAAGACTCAATGGGATGAGACTTTACCATTACGTGAGTTCGCTTACAACAACAGTTACCACTCAAGCATTGAGATGGCGCCTTTCGAGGCATTGTATGGTAGAAGGTGTAGGACACCTATGTGTTGGGAGGAAGTAAGAGTTTGTAGCTTCCATGGACCAGCCATAGTGAGTGAGACTAGTGATAAAGTCAAGTTGGTCCAAGAACGTCTAAAGATAGCCCAAAGTAGATAGAAAAGTTACACAGACTCTCACAGAAGGGACTTGCAGTTCAAGGAAGGAGACAAGGTTTTTAAAGGTGTCACCGACTAGGGGAACGTTGAGATTTGGACAGAAAGGCAAGCTATCCAGGAGGTACATTGGACCATATGATATCGTGAGCAAGATTGGTGATGTGGTTTATAGATAAACCTTACAACCTAAGCAAGGAGGAGCTTGAGGAGGTGGCCGGAGAGCCACACCGAGTAGGAGAATGGCAGGCTGACGATGTCATTTAGACATTCGTTCGAGCCTTGAGATGCGAAATATTTTGGAATTGTGATTAGCATATTTTGGGATTTTTATTGGTTGTACTGGCCTTTGTTGGCCTTTGTTTTGGGGTGTGATTAACTAACTGATCTTTTGTTTAAATATTTAACTTTATCTTTTTGGGAAAATGCTATCATAATCATTGCTTACTCTAACACCATATTGTCTACCTTTACATTATCAGTCTTGTTTGATGGAAGTGAATTATAAATTCAATGTACTACGCGCTTCCGCACTTGAAATGAAAATGTTATGTTGGTAGGATATCCTCACCGCAGAACCTATAGGAAATCGCGTGCATGGATGGGATTATGTTCTTTCTAAATCCGTGTACGTACTTGCCAATTTAATTAATAATCTTGGCACCACCACCACCATGCATTTAGACCGTCGTGATCCTGGATTAGGTCCGCGACCTGGTCCGGGATCTCGACAGAACCTACCCCTTGGCTTTGTATAAGAGTCAAACAGATGGAGTTTTTGAAAGGTGGTCAATGTCGCTTTTCAAATAGTCAACCTCAACTTGTAGCATTGCATCCCAACTTAAAAAAAAATATATAATTTTTTTAATAAAGGAGGGTGCCTATTGGGCCCTACAGGCACGGGTAGTTGTATAAATCCCATGTGGCCCAATATAATAGTACAGTTTCGAAACCTCAACCCTTGGAGCAAACCACGGAACTAAGGCATCTGAGCTATCCTTCAAAGTTAACTTAAAATTTTTTTCTTAGTAACCGGTATAAAAAAAAAAAAAAAAAAAAGGAAACCTAAAAAAGCTTTACTATAGTCCATATCTAATATATTTCTATAACTAGAGCCTAGCAAAACAATCACAAATCGGAATCGAATGAAACAATGAATCCAACACCAAAAGCCACTTGGCTCTAAAGGACCCGTTTCATTCACGTGATTAAAACTGTAGCATAGACAATATTCAATTTAATTGACAAACACTGAGAACTTATTCTAGACCATATCTTTCATCTAATGGACAGCATAGATATTATGGTCCCCATATTTGCAAAGGTGGCCGGGTCTATATAAGTACGTGACATCCTTTGATTTTAGTATGCAAAAGAAAACAAGTGGTAGCAAAGACACAAGGACATGTAAGATTTGGGCCCCGTTTCTTTACTAGAATTCCTGACAAGAATTCAGGCTGTCTGGGAATTCAGAATTCCTGTCAGAAATTCTGTATTTCATTACTAGAATTCCTGGGCATTTGAAATTCCAGGCATTTGAAATCCTAGAAAACTCAGCATTTGAAAAACTACTTTAACAAGGAGGATTTGGAAATCTCACTTGGCACTAGAATTCCTGGAGATGGACGACGGCATTCCGGGAGCTCAGGCAGGAATTCAGGCCATGAATGAAACAACGAATTTAGAATTCCAAAATTTGGCGACATTTCAAATACTAGCATTTGAAATTCCCAGACAACCACCAGACATTAATTCTATGAATTCTAGTAAAGAAACGAGCCCTTGGTTCCTTTCTTCCAAGGTTTCTAGCACTTGCTTTCCCTCAAGGGCTTCCTCAGCTACAATAATCCATAGGTAGATATGGAAGTCCTCGGGCAGAGCGGATGATAGAGCTTTCTTCTTCCTTTCCACCAATGCATGCCACTACTCTCTCTCTCTCTCTCTCTCTCTCTCTCTCTGAGCTGCATGTGTGACCTTGTAGATCCGAATGAGGTAGACCTCACTATGGATGATTTACCAAAAATGACATGTATTGGGAGATCCTAGCTAGCAATCATGTTTTAAAATATCGGCCGATACTGATACGTATCGGCCTGTATCGTAATGATATTTTCATGTGAACCGGTATTGGTACCGGATTTGAAAAATATCACAAAAGTATCGGTAATATCGGCTGATATTATGAAAATATTGGCCAAAATATCGATACCAGCCGGTATTTTCAAAATATCGGCCATATGAGGAATGGTTTTAGGGGATATTTTTTCTTGATTGCAGAAAAAATGAAAACAGAAAAAAAAATGAAAAGGAGAGAAAAGCTCTACTCCAAAACCCATTTGTAGCAAGAGTTAAAAAAACTAATAAAAGAAAACAGAGGGAGGAGGGAGAGGGGTGGGGGGGCGGGGTGGGGAAGGGGCAAACAAGCGTACTTGGAAGTAGGGACTAGGGAGGCACACCAATGACCGGCGACTGCTGTTGGAAGTAGGTGGGTCTCGTGGATAGGTTTTCAAAACTTTTTAACCCACTTGACTCAGGGATCAGGTACTCATAAGGCCATAAACCACATCCAGGATCCAATCCCTCAAACTCATCAACCATGTACACTAATAAACTCTATCTAGAAGATAGAAACCATCAACACCATGCAACCAAAACAATCCACAACAAATAGAGAAGTATATTATACCTTTGGAGCCCGGTAGTGCTCTAATGGAGAAGAAAACAAATTACTTGAATAAGAACTCTTCTTGAAGCAAATTAAGATCTCTAAGACCTTGTTGTCTTCCACGCTCTGACTCACTATCAGATCTCTTTTCTCAAGAAGGTTGGTGGAAACTTCAAGAAAAAATCCAACTAGAAACTCCAATGAACTAGAAGAGAACTAGAGAGAAAATTGTTCAACTCTTGCACAAAGGGGATCTTGGGCGTGGACTCCTTGTATGGGACGTCTAATGGGTGTGCTTCCCATATTTATAGCCTTTAGGCAACCCCTATTACTAATTAAAATAGAAGTCCAACTCCCATTATAAATTAGTAACTTTCTCCTTTCTAATTATCATAGTAGTTTCACTTGCAATACAATTAGTAACTTTACTATTACTACTATTAGAAATTCTGCTTCAAATAGAAATAGTAACTTTCTAATTCCTTCCTTTTAGAGTTCAAGTAGGATTAGTATCTTTCTAATAACTTGGGATAGCGTGGGGACCACTGGGGATTCCATAGAAAGCTGGCTCCAATTGGGATACCGCGACACCACATCTCATGTTCAATCCGAGCCCACAGTTAATTACAAATAACACCACTATATAAATGCAATTGCACTCCAGTCTTAAGAATAAATTACAAAGAAGACCCTAAACTTACCAATTACCACAAGTAGGCCCCTTTATCAATATCCATGAATGAATTGGATAAAATCTGTCCCTTCCAATTTTGGATCCATATCTTATTATCCTTGAGCCCCAATTAATCACAGTAATCATCAGTTGTATCCAATTAACTCTTAATCGAGATGGGTGCGCACTTACTAATGACAAATCCATTAATTGGCACAAGGGGATAATATAGATAGATTCCATCTTGACCATTGGATGTTCCCACAGTCCTAATACCACGTACCCAAGACACTGAAGTGTTGACCTACAGTTGGCTTCACTCATTGGTGACTTAAAGCAAATGAATAGACAGAAACTTGAGTTCATCAATGTCTTAAGATTGAGAGCCTATTACTAGGGAATTATGAGAGCAGACCTTAAAATCGAGACAGTATTCCATAAGGTGCTTCTCATGGTCCTTCAATGCATCCAATGTACCAGCACCGTGATCTAAAATCTTACATTCTGATGATTGAGACAAAGCACACTATCTCATAGTGATCAAAGTGCTGCAACCTTATCAGATGAGATGCCTAGTCTCATCACTGGTTGTGAAGATATTTAAGTATAAGATTTGTGACACATGTCTCCCGTATGTGGATCTCATCCATACATATATATCACATCTAATATACTAATGGGACCCGGTTCATCTCATGAACCATTAAAACACATGTCATATGTATTGGTCATGTGCATTAAGTAATAAAACACCATTCATCTCATAAAAGGAAAGCATAATTTTATTGATGAGTAAAAAAATTAATCAATTTATTACATCATCTGATGGATTGAGACCACACAAACTAACAACTACATATTCTCCTTCCCTCTTTCTTTTTCTCCTTCCCTCACCTTCTTTCAGGTCTTCTCTGTGTCTCTGTCGGTGAGAAAAAGTGGTAGTAGTTCTTTTTAACTTTTACCTCTATCTTTAATATTTCCCCTGTGGCATGTACTATGGACATAAGGGACTTTTGCAGTGTGGCACGATGGTCTTTATTAACATGTAACATGTTTGTGGTCCCTATGATGGGGCTCACTTATATATGAAACCTAGACTTCCTAATTGTGGGCACACCAAATTAAAATTGGGCCACCAAATCACCAATCAAATTGAAATTGGGCTCACTGTGTGAATAATATATTAAAAATAATATGTTTTATATTATTCAATATATATTGGTGGGCCCAACTCCTTGAAGTATTGTGAATTTTTTTTATTTCTACTTGTACCCTACTTATTGGGTCTACTTATTAAAAAACCAAACTTCTAGAAAGAAAACCTCCCTAATAGGTGTGTAACAGATTTTATTGCAATATAAGTTAGACACAATGTCATATTGATCACATATATAAAGTAAATAAAATATTAATAAAAACTCAAATATTTTATAGTAGCCAATATGAGCTATATCAATTCATTTATAAATTATAAAATAGGCCTAAATATTAAACACTAGAACTTAACATATTTTATAATTCAAAATCAAACAACAATACAGGATGTCGTGACTTAAGGGGACTGATATTTTGGTTTATAGTTGTTACTAATGGAAAAAAAAATACTATTTTCTAGCATTTTCTAATATTCTGGATTTGTTGGATATTTTTATAGATCTTTTTGGATTAAAGAAAGAATTCACACCGTGACGACCACGAGCGACCGATACTGATACCGTATCGGTTTTTGGGCCAGGCCGATACCTCGACCGATACCGATACCGTATCGGTTTTTGGGTCAGGTCGATATCTCGACCGATACCGCCATTTTAAACCATGCTAGCAATGCATTGGCCTTTTTCTGTAAAACTTATGATTATTCTTCAAGCTGCCCAATTGAGGCCATTGTTTTGGAAAGACTTAGTATTTTAATCTGTAAGAGAAATTGGAACATTATCAACACCAGAGTGGTGTCGTATGACTTAATCTTTGTTGACCTGTGTGAACCGCACGGATTATTTCACAAATTATATCAGGTAGGTGAAGGCTAGGCACGTCCAAAAACATGGCAAGTATGGGTGAGATCTGATCAATTGTCTTGTGGGCCCTTTTTTATTAGTGCCATTGCCTAATAGTCTCTGGATTGGTATGCAACGCATCTAGAAATTGCAACTTTTGATTCTAGTCAGGGGTACCCAGTATTTTTTTAAAAAACATCCAAGGATTCGTTTGGGTGCAGAGAAAATGACTGATGGAGAATTCCCACAAGACAGAAACAAGGAGAAAATTGAGGTGGAGATAGGGGTGCACAAAAAATCTATCGATCTGTAAATCAAATCCGATCCGATCTGATTCGATCCGGAGATTTTTATTCGATCCGAAGGTAAATGAATTGGTGACGGATTGAAAATTTTGTAATCCGTTAGCAATGGATTGGTGGCAGATTTCACCCTCAATCCGCCGATTCAATTTGATCTAATCTGTTGACATTAAAAAACAAAAAAAGGGGGGGTCTAAATATAAATTAAGATATCTAAATATAAAATTAAAAAACTTTAAGGGGGCAAAATGTAATTCCCTATGAACCTTTATCCCCAAAACCCTACCCCCATTCGTGGCTTCTTCTCCCAAACCCATGTTCTTGCACTATTTTGTTCCATGTTTTTGCACTATTTTGTTGATTAGATCTCTTTTGGTTGCAATATAGGTAAAAACAACTCTTTGTATTGATCAATTGGTAATTCGTATTTGTAATTTGTATTTTTTTGTGGATTGTTAGCTTGTATGCTGAATGTTTTTAGAACATGTTTTATATATATATATATATATATTTTAACATTAGACTGAACGGATTGAACGGATTAATCCGATCTGATCCGGTCCTCTACGGATTGTATCGGATCGGATTTTAACAGCCACACATTGGTGATGGATTCCAAATTCGTCAATCCATAGGTAACGGATTGGTGACGGATTTGGTCCAATCCGCACCAATCTGATCCGTGTACACCCTAGGTGGAGAGTTTTCTCTCCAATGTCGTTGGAATTGAATGGAGAAAATTATTAGGAGGACATCATTTTAAAAAAGAAAAATATTTTATAAATAAAACATTAATTAAATTATACTTTTATTAATAGAAAACCAGTTTCACTAGATTTGTTCCGCTCTTTTGAGAGGGAAACGAAATCTTTTCTCCTTTCTCCAAACTTTAATATATGGAGAATTATTTTTCTTATCAAGCATATCCAAATGGGGGAGATTCTATTTCACTAAAGAAAAAAAAACCCTTGTTTATGCTTTTCTCTAAATTTAAATGTACTTTGAGTTCCTCACTTCCTATGTATTTCGCATCTAATTTCATACTTCTACATAAACACAATAAGAAAAGTTGGAAATAAATGATATCAAACATTTGACTCTCGCTTCTTTTATGGCCCATTTGTTTGCATGGGATTTTGCTTTCAAGGGTCATGTATTTGCACATGCGTAACATTCATGCGTGATCATGTTTGATATAATAACTAATTACATACATGAGGATGTGGTAAATTATCATGTATGTAAATAATAAAAGGTGATAATACAATATTATAGGTCAACCAAACAACCACCTTATATATATATATATATATATATATATAGGTTGCAGGTTTGAATCTCTTCAACCACTTTATTTCTTCTTCTTTTTTCAAACTTTAAAATCTCCGGAATAGTAATGTCATCCGTTCATCTTTTTTTTTTTTTTTTTTAGGTCTAAAATCTCTAAGGGATTTAATTTCATAATCATAATTTTTGAAAATTCTATGGAAAAAACCAAAAAAAACTCCCACCCATATCTATCTGATTTCCAATCTTTAATTTGCGGGCACCCAATTCATTATCTAAATTATTCAATATTCTAAGATGAATGCTAAGCATCAACACGTTTACTATCATAAACTGTTAGGACTATCAAAAGGTCACGCCCGAGACAGTGAGGTGTCTCGCTATAGCGAGAATGGTGCAAGTGTCCTGGTTAGTTCCGGACTCTGTTCTAAGAGTTTGCAAAGGGACTTTTTTCTTGATTGGATTATTATTAGGAGTCTTAAGCACGATTTTGGGCCTATAAATTGGGTGATACTCTTAGCCCAGCCAAATACACAAGACAAGAAGTTAATTCTCTCTTTTGATCTAAGGTTAGAATACTCTAAGAGAGATTTCTTTATTTCTCTAGAGCCACTAAGAAATTATTCTGAAGGGCTGCTCTCGAAGGTTTTGTTGCTTCTACTCTTATGAGAATCCGACCCCTAATTTCCTGGTTTAGTGTGATTTTAATCGTGATTTGGTTTTCTCTAAGGGTTTAGTGGTTG
The DNA here is from genome assembly GCA_028538565.1 of Umbellularia californica. Lineage (NCBI taxonomy): Eukaryota > Viridiplantae > Streptophyta > Magnoliopsida > Laurales > Lauraceae > Umbellularia > Umbellularia californica. The sequence continues at coordinate 60,562,787 of JAPQWN010000001.1, forward strand.
TTTGGTTGAGTTTTTGAGTTAGAATGACTTTTCATTAGCTTTGGGAAGTTTTGAGAGCCAGTGAAACTAGACAGTGATCGTAGGGTCCCATTTGTTTTGCGTGGTCAGCGTGGGGAGATTCTTGGTGATTCCCAAAAATTCTCATTTCAGCTTCGTTTGACTAATCTCGCCATTCCCTACAACTTTCGTGTTCACTCCATGCCCATTCAAAACTCCTAAAATCAGTTTTTCCAACCCTGGGGGCAAATCCATTCTTTAACCCCTTTGACCAAACAGTTGACTTTTTATGTGGACCCCGGAAGTATGTCAATATTAACCTTGTTGGAAAGATAGTATTATGCCGGACACTTTTCATGTTTTAAGTTTCTCGATCCGAGGTCTAGAAAGCCCTCTAATCTTCATTACAAGTTCTACTTTAGTGTGGACCCCACACCCACCCATTATAAAAAGGACAACTTCTTCTCTTTCTCCCTCATTCCCATTCCATCGGTTGCAACTTCCTTGCTACAGTACCAGCAGCCATCCTCCTTCTTTTTCTTCCATTTCTCTTGCTCAAATGGAGCCTCCAAGCCACCAATCCGACGAGGGAACTCCGGCAACTTCTTCCCCTTCATCTCCTCTCTCTTTTGACACCATTTTCATGGGAAACCAAGGTGGGCAGCCCCTTTTTCCAAGTTTCTTCTTATTGATTGATGGCCTAGTGGTAAGGACTCCTTCCCATTTTCCTTATATGTGCAATGGCATCCCCTTAGATCTCATTTCCCTAACTTTGTTTGCCCCATTCCTTGTCTTTCTTGATTTACCATTTTAGGGTTCTAAGATGGGTTTGTTTTTGGGGGTTTTCTTTGCTTTGCTTGTAGGTTGATCTTGATAGTGTTTTGAGCTTGGATTTGCTTAGCTTGGACCTAAGGCAAGTGGATGATTGGATGTTTTGGGCTTTGTATCGTTTTCTTGATAGGCATTGATGTTTTCATTGAATTGCATTGATTTGAAATAAATGCTCATGATAGTGTTTGGATAGTGTATTTAATGATTGGAAATGTGTTGATTTATAGTCCCTTTGTTTATCTCTTCTTATGGCTTAAATGAACCCTTGTGGATGTGGTTGTCTTCATTCTCTTGGATGATTGAATGAGGAAATGGAGATGTTTGGGAAATGACATTTATGGAAGTGTTGATGAGAGTTTTGAGAAATGTTTTAGGACGTTTGATGAATGATTGTTGGGGTAAAGGAGGCCATTTATTGTAGGAGAAATGTGTAGGAGAAAATGAGAAAGAAGGCATGAGAAGCCATTCCCGGGCAGCAGTTTTTGACTGCCCGCTTGAGCGCATGCTGTGCGCTCGAGCGCACAGTCAAACTGCTGCCAACTCGGGCGGCAGACAAGCTGTCTGCTCGAGCGCACAGCCTTGCTGGCTGCCTGAGTTCCTACGTGGTTCAGGTCCGCTCGAGCACCCTTGGGTCCGCTCGAGCGCACCCCCCCTTGGGTCTAGAGCACTTTTAAAGCTCGAAAAATGTTTTTAAAGGAATCCTGGGGTATCGGGAGATCCATGAGGCAATGTTCGAAGTCCATTCGAGAAGAGAATCCACACCACAAAGATATATTGAAATTCTTTTGAGATTTCCAAGGTGTTTAAGTATTCCGGAATGTCTCCAAATTCAAAGAGTACCAAGTTATTATGAAGATTGACATACGGGATCCCTATTCACCTTGAATTGGTTTTGAACCCCGATACTTGTCCCGACATTTCGAAAGTTTATTACACCCCAATGTTCCCGAAATTAATGAGTTATGATTTATCAATCCCGAGTATACTGAAACTGTACTCGTAGCATTTTGCTAGCCCGAAGTGCTTGACCCGGTGTTGAAATGATATTTATGCGTTGAGCACCCCATTTCGCCCGTTTATACAATTTTATCAAGTGTTTTATACATGCCCGATTTCTTGCATTGACCTATCAATACTTGGAGACTTGAAACATTGTTTTTAAGCTTGGGGAGTTATTGTTTGGAGCCCCAATGCAATGTAAGAACTTGGAAGGCATTGTATGGAGTCCGGATGAAGAGAAACCCCATTATGAAGATTCGTCAAGGATCCTTAGACTCGTCAATATGCATAGGGATCCGAGATGTCCTTAATTCTCATGGAGTACCAAGTATATGTTAAATTAGACATACGGGACCCTATTCACATCGATATAAATCTAGGACCCTCAACGTTTGGCCCGGAAAAGTATAGAAATCCATTATGTCGTATTTAAACTCGAATTTCACTTGTACACTTTAATCTCACATTTTATGACTAGACTTGCCCCGAAGGTATTGAAATTTATGTTTTTCATTTTTTAGCATGTTGCTAACCCGTTTATGCCCGATCCGATACAGATATGTTTTTATTCCTATGGGTATCCCGTCCCGTTATATTCGTACTTGTTGATTTCTTGCATATGACCCCTGAACCATAAAACCTTGAGGTAAGATTGGGCCAGAGCTTTGTAGTGCGAGCCCATGAACCAAAAGGATTATTATTTTGAGACTAAAACCTTGAGGTAATATGGGGCCAGAGCTTTGTAATGCGAGCCCATGAGCCAAAAAGAGAACATGCGTACATGTATTTGTTTTGTTTACTTGCATATAACCTACGAATCGGCACCACTAAGTTTGGATGTACCTTATCGGTCTGATCCACTGGCTTGGAGATCCCTCTCTTGTCCCGCCAGCTGCAGTTTGGATCCCGCTACCCGGTTTATTAACCGTGGTCTTGTCCCGATACCGCAGATTGCTACTGTGGTTCCTGATGCCCGGCTCGCCAATGTGGTCATGTCCCATATAGTATATATATGTATATGTAATTTCGTTGTACCTCCTCACTTCGGTGACTGAGGTTAACGCCTTGATATGCTTGCTTTATCACTTCGGTGATAAAGGATTTAGCTTTATGTGGTTGCCATCTTGATAGTTCATGATCCTTGATACCCCTACTGCTTTATATTGATCATGTCTTTTCTTAATAAATGATGCATTATTTATACATGCTTTAAATAAGTTCTCGATTTGTGAAACGTTCATTATTTATACATGCTTTAAATAAGTTTCCGATTGCGAAACGTTCATTATTTATACATGCTTTAAATGAGTTCCCGATTTGTGAAATATTCATGTTTTATACATGCTTTAAAGGAATATAGGGTTTTGTCAAATATTCATGGTTCATACCCGTTTTATATGAATACATGTTTTTGTCAGATACTCATGATTTCCTATACACTTTTAATTATGTACAATTTGATCAGACAACATGATTTATTACATGTTTTATCGTTCAGTATATTGTTTATATCTTTTCACCCACCTGCCAGACCGTCGTGTCTAACCCACTACTTTGGTACTCAGGTTCAGACTTCTTCACCCGAGATGAGTGCACGTGTTGGCTGTGGAGCCATGAGCTTTCAGGTTGTTTGTCGGCTATTTCATGTAGACATTGAGCTTGACATCGGAATTACGTCACATATGGGGTAGTGATCATTAGCTTGTTTTTGTATGGCTTCTATTAGCCTTTTGCTTGGGATTTGTAATTAATACACATTGTTATTTGTAACTTGAATATATATGGGAATGTAATACCCTGTTACTGTCAACTCTGTACTTTTATTGTGATGGTTTATTTCAGTCTAAGAAGGATCATTGATAAGATTACTATATGCTTGGGTTGAGTGCGGTGCGGAATCCAATGGCCACGGACTCCGAGTCGCGACACCACGAAAGCTTCCGCTAAATATTCAGAGTGTGTTGGAATTTGTAATCCTCACACACGCGGATCTTGGGAGAAACATAATTATTACTTAACTCCCAATTCACGGACCCCGGGTTTGGGGTCATGACAAGTCTCTTGTAGAAGATTGATTATCTTGGTTGGCAATTTGCAAGGAGATCAAGCAAGGAGAACGGTGCACGGTGGAAGTCGTGTTAGTGGATTCTGTGCAAGAACAACTATGGTCATTAGGTCGAGGTATAGACTGAGGTAAAGGATCCTATGAGTATATCTTGTAACTGTTCATGAAATCTTGATTTCTAGTCGTGGTTTTTCTCCTTAGAAACGGTTTCTATGTTATAGTCTGCCTTCTTGTACGTGGTGATTGCTTGGTAGATTTATTTGCTAATTCTATCTTGTTTGATTGGTTACATCCACTGCATTGATTTGATTAATTAGACTAGCATTCATTCTAGTGGGTCCTACAAAATCTTCAATTGGTATCAGAGCAGGTTGCACTATTCAATTGTGTAGATCCTATTATTGCTAGAATGGAAATCTACCGCAAAAACACTTCAACCAAAATTCCTAAATATGTTGCAAAGAAGAGATTTTCTAAAGAGATTCAATGTTATGACCGTCAAGGCTATGGACACATGGCTAGTGATTGTGGTAATAGAAGACCAAAGAAAAGGGCTTTTAATTTGAAAAGATATGAGTCTGAGAAGCCTGAAGCTAGCAAAGAAGAACTCATTGCATTCATGGAAACTTCTGGTTTTGTTACTCCACAAGTTTCTTCTAATGATTGGACTGATCATGAAAATAGTTAGTTAGAAACAGAGCATGACTGACAAGCTGAATATCAAACATTGTTTGCAAAGAACATGAAGATGCTGAAGATGAATGATAAAGTGGCCAAAAAGTGGAAAGAGTCTGAAGTGTAGAATTCCTCCTTGAAAGTTGAACTTGCAGAAGCACTTACAAAAGTACAAAAATTGGAAGATGAAAATAATAGGTTGGCTAACAAATTGACTGCAGAATCACAAAAGTGTGACTTACTTGATTCTGATATGCAGACTTTGAAAGCAGAAAATTCTGATCTAAATGGAAGACTCAAGATGGTTCTATTTGATTTTAATACTGCTAAAACTTCATTGAATAGGATGAACACCGGATTGAGAAAATTAGATGACATCCTATGTAGTCAAAAGGGACAGACTGACATGCATGGCATTGGCTACGCTGATGTAGCATCCACTTCAAATGCCAAGCATAGAAATTGTTTTGTTAAGAATCCAGTTATTACTAATCATGTTGTTCGTGTTGTAAAGAAAGCTCCAAAGAAGCATATTGTGTCACGTTCTGAACAAGTTCCTAGTTGTCATCATTGTGGAGTTAAAGGACATATTAGATCCCATTTCAAGAAATTGCAAAGTTTACCGAATCAAAAGCAATGGAAAACGCAGAAGGCTAAGCTGGAAAAGAAGAATACCAAAGCTATCTGGGTCAAGAACGAAGACCTCTCTTCTGTGTTGGTACTCACTTTGCTGAAATCTTTAAATTTGCAAGTGTGTGTGCCTAAGCTTCATCACCCTTGATCTGCAAGATCAAGCCCCCACCCCAATGTATATTGAGGGGGATCTACCGCATCCAGATTGACAGAAGCTGCATGATGATCATGATATTTGTTTGTCAATTATGGACAAAAATAGGAGGAGAAGAATGAAGTTAGGGGGAGCTTTACAAGCTAAGGCAATTCAAGATCTGGAAGTTCAAGCAAAGGCAATACAAAATCTATAGTGCTGAATTTTTTTGTTTTAAAATTTAATGTATTTTGGATTTTTCTTTTGGGTCGATCAAATTGTATTATATTAGGGAGTTTTGTCTCAAAATTGCCAAAAGGGGGAGATTGTTAGGATTGTCAAAAGGTCACGCCCGAGACAGTGAGGTGTCTCACTATGGCGCAGGTGTCCCGGTTGGTTCCGGACTCTGTTTTAAGAGTTTGCAAAGGGACTTCTTTCCTAATTGGATTATTATTAGGAGTCTTAAGCACGATTTTGGGCCTACAAATTGGGTGATTCTCTCAGCCCGGCCAAATACACAAGACAAGAAGTTAATTCTCTCTTTTGGTTTGAGGTTAGAATACTCTAAGAGAGATTTCCTTATTTCTCTAGAGCCATTGAGAGATTGTTCTGAATGGCTGCTCTATAAGGTTTTGTTAATTTTAGTCTCTTGTAAAAGATTGATTATCTTGGTTGGCAAGGTATGAGGAGATCAAGTAAGGAGAACTGTGCATGGTGGAAATCGTGTTAGTAGATTCTGTGCAAGAACAACTACGGTCCTTAGATCGAGGTACAGACTGAAGCAAAGGAGCATGTGAGTATAGCTTATAACTGTTCATGAAATGTTGATTTCTATATCGTGGTTTTTCTCCTTGGAAAGGGTTTCCGCGTTAGATTTGTGTCTGCTTTTTTGTGGTGATTGCTTGGTAGATTTATTTGCTAGTTCTATCTTGTTTGATTGGTTACATCGGCTGCATTCATTTGACTATATAGACTAGAATTCATTCTAGTGGGTCCTGTAAAAATCTTCAACATTCACAAAATTTGAGTTCCATATGAAAAACACAAACATATGTACAATCGTTGGCTGAACACGTATATTCATGTGAAAATGGCGATTTTGATGAACATGATAATGCTTTTTACATATGTACCATTTGCATATGAAAAGTTTCATATGACTCTTTTACATATTTAATACCCATTTTCGCATCCAACATGTAAAAGGCACACTATCTTATAGGAAATCTAAGAAGTGTATTTATGTAATTAAGTGCTACAATAGAAAAACAAAGATGAACATGCTTGCAAATATATAATCCCATTGGATGCAGTAAGTCTACCCAGATTGAAAGCTGTTGATGAAGAAGCCTCCTCAAAATTAATGTTGAGAAATGATTAATTTGCTCTATTAGCTAGCTGTTCTTGGTAGTGTGGGACCTACCCTAAGATATATATGTCCTCTTCTGTTGACCCACCATGCTCATGCTTCACAGTACAGTTTTTTTTTTTTGGTTTGATGAAACTAAAGTCAGTACTAGTAAAGTCCTTAGCAGATTCAATAATACAAGCTGTTTTAGATATTAGTTGACATGTTTGTTGGGGGTTCAGATCCATGAGGCACGGGCTCACAAGAAATTCATTTGAGGCTCTTCATGGGGCCAAATTTTTTAAAATCTGAATTGGTAAAATAAATGCCCCATGCATTCTTGTATGGGCTGCGGGTAAATTTCACCCCAAAAGAAGCTCACATGATCAGTAAGAAACACGTACTTTTTTATTATATATTTTGTTTTACGTGCTTTTATAAGTAAATCAACTGGTGGGACTGAGAAGAAATTCATTTTGAGCACCTCTTGAATTTCTCATGAATCTGAGCCCAACCCAAGCATAGTGGTGCTCATGGGCCAGGCCATCCCAAAGCTGATCATGGCTCAACCCACTTTTTGGGCCAAGATTAAGTATATACACTGGGCCTGTTTAATATAGTGGTCGAACTTGGATTACGTGATAGAAAGCCCAAATCCCACACCTACCCAAACATGACAAGGAGCGCTTGCAAGTTATCCACATGGGTGTTGGTTCACCGGCATAAGCAGTACATTTGCTCTCCGCATCTTGTGTTCAGCAACCCCCACAGTTACCTGCTACACGTGTTGTAGGGTTGTGCGTGCACTTCAGGAATTAGTCCCGTCGGGTCAAATGCCATGGGGATACACTCAAAATTAAAAACAAAGTACAAAAAATGGCTAGAAAACCCATACAACTCAAAAAAGCTGGGTTTGGCTGGGCCTGGCCTGATTCTGGGAGGGCTTCGGCCTGGGATTTGTGGCTTGTGTCGGGCTTGGGCCATATTCGGGCCTGTGTTTGTGAAGTCGGGCTGGGCTTGAATATTCCTCAGCCTGGTTCCGCCAGGCCATGAACACCTCTACCTAAGAGGATTTGCACTCATTTTGTTTGTACACTTGGATTAGGAGCTCTTCAATTGTTGGAAAAGTGGGAATAAATATGTGAAATAGGATTCCTCTCAGCGTATACCAGAATATAAACCTGCATCGTTTAGGGTTCACATGGTCCCAGGTGGGACTCATCATGTCAATTCTCTAGATAAGTAGATAATGCAGGGAAGTGGTTGATTTTGGCAAATCCACTAATGTATCTACGGTAATGACATCCCCAGCTAAATGATCCAACTTTGTTTAGTTGGTTAGGGATTTGTGTAATGTGTCTATGCACCGATTCAATATTTACGGATGAAAAAAAGAAAGTAATGGTGATTTTAGTTTTTTCTTTTCCTAAAATACTTTTGGTTATACTTGAAGTTGAAACTTTTTAGAGATAATTAGCAAAATGTCCCTAAAATTGAATCTATCCAACCTCCAGTCCAAGCAAATTCTTTTTAAGGGCTTTGGTCTAAGCAGCTAGACTGTTGGCAGCTAGAGGTCCCTGGATACAATTTTCATGACTGATTTGCCCTTTTCAACTGTTTAGGCATAAAACTTTGAATTTTAAAATTTCAAATCTTCCATTCTCCCTTTTTCAAATCTATCCTACCAAAGGAACCACTTCTCTATTTCCGGTTTCTGTAAGCTCTGTTTCCGGTTTTTGCAATAGTGACGAGCAGCACCACGTAGCGTCTGGGACACTTGTCCGGCGGCGACGCAGCATTGAGGATCAGGTACTCTTCCGCGGCTGCGCGTGGTGTCTAGAACTCTGATCTGGGGTGGCAACAAGTATCGAAATCCCTGTTTGTTTCTGCACTTTGTAAGCCCGATTTCCAACCGTCCATCCACTTGTCGAAACAAGAAAAGATTTCTTTTTGTCTTTAGTTCATAATAAATAAAGAGTGCACGAGTACCCCAGATTTGAAATACGGATTTGGGTCTGTCACGGCGAAGATCAATTTAATAATCCTCGCCTTTATGAGTCACCCACACGATTCCGTGCCTTCTTTTGAATCGTGAGAAATCAGGTGAAGATGGGGTTTGAATTAGGGAAACAAACCATGCCTTCTTCTAAAGCCCGGTGTCGTGACAAATTCTGTGCGCAAAGATGGGGTTTTCCGACGCGATTGATGGTTCAAGGAAGTGGGTTTTTTCTGGGGTGAATGGATTAGATGGGGATTTGGGGAAAGGTGGTGTTTTGTTCTCTCCAATGGGTGGGAATGGTGGGAAGCTTGTTGGGGGTTTTGAGAACAATGGGACCCAGAAGCCAGGTCCGTCACCGGTGACGAAAGATGTAGTCTCTTTGCCCAAGCCGGAGCCGAAAAAGAAGACTCAGGTTTCTTTCTTTTCACAGAGAAACAATCGTTGTAGTCTCTTTGCCCAAGCATAGATCGACCGCCGTCGTTGGAGAAGTAGCTTCTCAATGTTCTGCATAAAAGCTGCATAGAAGTTGCTGCACCATCGCCAAAGAAGGAAGGCAGCAGGGCTGCTATATCATTTTTGGCAAATCTATCTTAGTTTTTATGAAATTTATTTGAGTTTTTTTGAGATTTATCTAAGTTTTTATCAAATTTATCTAAGTTTTTGACAAATTTATATGAGTTTCAGTCAAATTTATTTGAGTTTTTGATCTTTTGTCAAATTTATTAGATTTTTGCACAAATTTATCAGAGTTTTGAAACAAACTTATCTGAGTTCTGGACAAATCTGTCTGAGTTTTTTGCTATTTATCCGAGTTCTAGAGCAAATTTATCTGAGTTCTGAACAAATCTATCTGAGTTTTTGGCAAATTTATTTGAGTTCTTGAAAAATATAGTTGAGTTTCTGACAAATTTATCTTCATTTTGAAAATTTTAACTGAGTTTTTAAACGAATCTTTTTGCGTTTTTGGAAAATTTATTTTTATTTTTTTTATCTATTTGTGTTTCTAAATTTTATTTGTGTCTTTTGAAATTTATTTGTATTTTCTAAAATAAATATAACCGAGTTTTGACAAAAATACTTGAGTTTTTGGCAAATTTTTCTGAAATTTGGAAAATTGGTTTATCTTAGTTTTGGCAAATGTATTTGCATTTTTTAAATTTATTTGTGCTTTTTAATTTTATTTACGTCTTTTGAAATTTATTTGTGTCTTTTGAGATTTATATATATTTTTTGAAATTTATTTGGATCTTTTGAGATTGATTTTCATCTTTTGAAATTTATTTATATTTTTAAAAATTTATTTGGATCTTTTGAAATTTATTTACACCTTTTTAAATTGATTTTCATCTTTTGAAATTTATTTATATTTTTTGAAATTTATTTGGGTCTTTTAAAATTTATTTGCGTCTTTTTAAATTTATTTTCATCTTTTGTAATTTATTTATTTTCTTAAAAATTTATTTGGGTCTTTTTTAATTTTCTCTTTGTTTTTTTTTTAAATTTATTGCATTTTTTGAAATTTATTTCCATTATTTTGAATTTATTTGTATTTTTTGAATTTTTTTTTTTGTTTTTTAGAATTTATTTCCCTTTTTAAATTTTATTTTTGTCTTTTGAAATTTATTTTCGTCTTTTGCAATTTATTTACATTTTTTTTAAATTTATTTGGATCTTTTGAAATTGATTTTCATCTTTTGAAATTTATTTAAATCTTTTGGAATTTATTTGGATCTTTTTAAGTTTATTTAGCTAATTGAATGGTAGTTAACCATTATTAATGGCATATCCCACTAATCGTGGGATATGATTTTGTAGAAAGGGCAAATTAGACCTTTTAGGTCTTCAAATTTGAGAAAATGACCTTTCACACTATGAAAAAAAATTGTGAATCTAAGGCAATAAAATGAAATATTTAGGGACCCGTCACCGAATGCCCAACTTTTTGGAGTTTGGAATGGATAGAATCTCTATCCTTACAAGGGTCTCATATCTCTCTAATTCGTTAGTGGGATTAAGAGTTCAATTGTTGAATTTTACTTTACCACTGTCAATTTATTCACTGGGTTAACAGATAGACATTTGGTTAAAATATCTCTCTGACACACAACTAGACTGCATTCACCAACAACAATTTCTAGAGTTAGAGAAGGATTTGGTAATCACGAGATATTAACTGATTGGCCACTTGATTATAGACCAAGCATGATAGTCTGAAAAAGATTGTGATTTTTTAGTTTGTGAAGAAACTTTGTGTCTCTGATATATGCCTTTCTTTCATTCGATCATGCTTATGTCGTAGGAGTTCGATTAAAATTATCACATTCCATTTCTGTGCAAGTCCTGATCAAATTTTGGATCGAACAATAAGATTGAGTATGTAATTAACAAAAACATTAATCACATGATTAATCATACTATTGGAGTATATAATTCAGGGACATCCACACCAAGGCTTTGACTCAGATAAACCTTGATTTGAAGGAGTTGAACTTCACAATGGGGACCCGAATATAAGAGCCACTCAAAGTAAATTGTCCTTTTTTGTGTATAGCTAGGGTATATCTAAGTTTTACTCCAATAAGAGCTTGTTCCACCTTCGGATTGACCACTTAATTATAAATGTGGTCACTTTTTCTTTATGGAACAATCAATCTTATTGTGGGACTAAAACCTATTAGAAGAAAATTTTGGGAATATCACAAAATCAGGGAGGACATTTAAATGCCTCGAATCTTCAATAGGCGGCCGCCACTAGGGATTTCCAGTCCTTCAACTTAGGATTTATCCAAGATACAGCCCCAGACAGGAAGGGATACCCCAATTGGTATCCGAGTTGAGCCGTTTTCTTCCCGTATGAGCAAGTATTATCTCTCATTGGCATTCTTACCCGCTGTTTATAATCTCCGCAAACACGTTTTTTTTTTTTTTTTGAAGAGATAATCGTTAAATTTTATTTTACTCTATATTTTTTCTAGTGACAATTACCGTACGGAAGGTGTCAAAGCTGACAATAGTCCCAGAACAGCCGAAAATATATTTACCGTGGAACTGTTCGATCTGTAGCTGCGATATCCTAAGGATGTAGGATATCCCACAATCACTTGTATAATCCAATTTTTTATTTTTTTTTCCTTGACCATGGGACTACATGAGTGTAAGAACTAATATCGCACCAACTAGATTTGGTTAGGACTCAATTGGGTTTGTGGGCCCATGTTAAATGTAGCAGTTTTTTTTTTCTAATTTCAAATCCAAATTAAGCCCACTCCATGTTAGATTTGAGCCTTTATGATTGATTGGACCCAACTAAGATGGGTCAAGAGGCCATTCGACCGAACAAAGTGACCCAAATAATTGTGGGCCTAATCAGTTACAGGCTCCACTAAATCTGAAGTACCATCTGCTCCTGCATCACACACACACCTGAACTTTCACAGATTTTGTGTGATGCTAGTACCACCGGTTTAGTAAGGTTTTAGGATCTCAGTTTTGTGCATGGTAGTTCAATATATCAACGGGCTTAGATTTATATTGGCCCACAATTGAGCTCAACGACCACATATGCCATGCAAATTTGAGTGTATGTATGTGCGCGCGCGCTTTTTAATTACCTTTTAAGTGTTTTTGCGAGAGTCAGGAGCTAGGGTGGATTATGGATGCAGCAAATTATAACTTATTTTTTAAAATATTGGCAGCAGCCTAGCAGTAGCTGGTAACTACATTGATAAATTATTACATTCCAATGAGGCTGAGTTTGTGAAATTCTTATCAATATGTGGAAGTTATGTTACTTTCTAATAGGGTAAAATAGGGTTAAAGTATTTTAGAAATTTTTAGTTGCTTCTTTAGAATGTTTTAGTTGCTGTTTTCATTGTTATCAGAATCCTACAATTCGTATCCCGAATTTTAAGGAAAACGATTCGTATCTATGTAATGAATTCCATTTACAAATGAATCTTAAGATTTAGGTGTGAATCTTATGATTCGATATTCGTTTCATCAAATCTTACAATTCAAGCAATTCGGCTAAGGGAAAACTAGCACAATAACCCGTGCTCAGCACAGCATATCCATACATTATAAATTAAATCTTCATACATTAAAATGGCTATGAGAGTACCTCTTGCCTCAGAGCAAGTTGCATAAAATGGAAGTATAAAAATTAGGGCAAAAGGGAGTAGAAGAGATGGGGCAAAGCAAGAGTTTTTACAGAAATGAAAAAGTAAAACTTTAAAAATGGAGATCAGAAGTGAGTGGTTTGATGAGATTAAGATATGGGCAATAGTTACATGCTAGTAGGGAGACAATGTAGAACATTTTAACAAATAGTGGTAACTGTCGGTCAAAATTATAACCTATGATACCCGGATACGGCAAATTACTTATGGTACCCATACCGACATGGTCCGATATGGATACCAGTACGGGATAATGCAAGATACAGTTTGGATACGGGGGGCCAATTTCGAGATATGACTTGTGTTATTTTTCACCCAATATTATGACAGATTTTCCATTTCAGCCAATTTCCGGCTCTCTCTTAGTTTGACCAAAAGGAAAAAAAAAAAAAAAAAGAAGAAGAGGAGGAGGAGGAGGAGACCCACCTACTTTGACTGGGGCTCCTGCTTCAACTACTTTCTGTTCATACTTCGACTGCTATTGCTACTTTGAGCTCTAGGTGCCAGGTATTCCTCCTCTTCTTCTTCCTCCTTTCCTTTTTCTTTCTTTCTTTCTTCTTCTTCCTTCTTCGGTTTTTTTTTTTCTGTTCGTGCCCTGGAGATGCCAACGAAAAGGGAGAAAAGAACCCATCGCTCTTATAAAAGACTATGGGCCCGTTGGGCTTGTTTTGTTTCTTTCTTTTCTTAATGTCGGGCTACTGAGCCTGTCAGCCACTTAGCCCATTTTTCTTTTCTTCTCTTTTTAATGTTGGGCTACTAATCCAATCAGCCACTTGGCCCACTTTTATTTTTTTTTCTTTTTTTTCTATGTTGAGATTGTTGGAAGTAGGTGGGCCTCGTGGATAGATTTGCAAAACTTTTGACCTACTTGATACAGGGATCAAGTACCCATAAGGCCAAAAACCCAATCCAGGATGCATAGCCCTCAATCTCATGATCATGTACAGTAAATAAAACTATCTAAAAAATAGAAACAAGCAGCCAACAAGCATCCATAAAATCTACAATATGCAACGAAGCAAATTATACCTTTGGAGCTCGATTGTGCTCTAATGGAGAAGTTGATGACTTTATTTGATGTAGAACTCTTCTACAAGATTATATCAGAATCTCCAACACCTCTTAGCCTTCCACGCTATGACCTAAATCAGATCTTTCTTCTTAAGAAGATTGGTGGAATCTTCAAGAGAAAACCTAACTCGAAACTCCAAGGAACTAGAAGAGGAAGAGAGGAGAGAGCAGTGCAACAATTGCACAAAAGGAGGCTGGGCGTTTTGGACTCAAAAAGAAGATGGACGTCCATGAAGGGAGAATTCCCCTTTTATAGCACTTTAAGCCTCCTCTTTTCCTATTTGAAATAGAAGTTTAACTCCTATTACAAATTAGCAACATTTTCTTTTCCTAATTGAAATAGAAGTCTCACTTCCACAACAATTAGTAAGTATACTATTATCACTATTAAAAGTCCTACTTCAAATAGAAATAGTAACTTTCTAATTCCTTCCTTTTAGAGTTCAAGTAGGATTAATATCTTTCTAATAACTTGGGCTAGCGTGGGGACCACTAGGGATTCCATAGAAAGCTGGCTCCAACTAAGACACTGCGACCTCACATCTCATGTGCAATTTGGGCCCACAGTTAATTGCAAATAACACCACTATATAAATGCAATTGCACTCCAGTCTCAGGAATAAATTACAATGAAGACCCTAAACTTCCCAATTACCACAAGTAGGCCCCTTGTTAGACCCCGACCCAGACCAACTCGATTAACACTAATTAAGTGAGTGTTTAGTCTTAAGTGAGTCTTAGTACTAGTTGGGTTAGAATGTGATTAGACTTAGTCTGGATTATAGCTTTGGGGATTTTGAGGACGTTTAGTATAAGTTAGACACGCTCAGGGACGCCCTGAGTACACGAGTAAGAATGGGTTTTTGTTCTAGATCTTTGGTGTGGTTGTGATTTTTATTGATCTTGAATGGTTTTATTATTTGTGACAACTTTCATTTCTAACCTGTATGTATTTGAGGCCCAGAAAATCAAGTTTTGGCCCAATAAGGGTAAATCTGACTATTCATGCTAAATATGGGCAAACTTTTCGAAGTCGTGAAACTATGTCAAAATTATACTTTTTCGAAACTAGAATTTTCGACGATCATTTTGTTCTCCTTCGTCGTTTCCATCCGGGGTCCACAAGACCATTTTTTTATCGTTTCAAAGTTCAGTTGAAAGGGGACCCACTTCTCAAGCCATATATATATATATATATATATTCTCCTATTCTCTCTCCTCCATTCTTCCCAAATCCCTGCAACGTTTTGACCTAGAGTGGAGAAGAGAAGAAAGCCTTCTTCTTGACTTTTCTCCCTTGGAATCATCTAGCAAGAGAGCTCCAATCTCTAATCCGACTCCGCCATTCTTTTCCTCTCTTCTCAAGCTTCGTTTGGAGTATTTTTGGAGCCAATCCATTGCACTATTCATCATCTTCAACCTCCCTTCATCTTGTTCAGCTAGCTCAAGGTTAGTGTTTTCCTTCATTCTTTCTTTTCATGTTCATTTAGCTCGCTTAGAGCTTGTTTCCCATGTTTTCAAACCCATTTTCGAAATGGGGGTTTGCAATGGCCAAAATGGTGATTTTGTGTGCTCTCTTTTGGGGGTTTTGTGTAGATTTCGTGGAGCTCCCATCCTTGTTGGATTTTGTGGAGTTTTGCTTGGCTTTGGTTAGAGGCAAGTAAACTTTATAGGATTTTCATATACATTGTATTGTGGTTTCATTACTTCCATTAAGACATGATTTTTATGCTTAACCTATTAAGGTATGTTATGTTTATGTTCTCTTAAATCATTGGTTTGAGCTCCTCTACTTGTGTTGTTGTTAATGACTTTTCCAAGTTCTTAGAATCAAGTTTGGTTTTGTAAGTTCTATGAATTTGTTTTTGGAAATGTCTTAATGTTTCTAATTGGAATGGATGGATTAATTGTGGAGGGAATGCCTTAAAATGTGTGAAATGTATCCCTTGGAAAGCATGTAGGCTTGGGGAGTGCAGGTGGTTCAATGTGGAGGTGAAGAAGGGAAAGGAGTTGTGAAAATCTGAATCGAAACATGCTTCCTATCCTGGATGATCTCATTGTTGAATTCTTCGAATTTATATGCCCGACTAACTGCTTCATCAAATGTGGCTGGTGGAATCACTCCCGTGACATCCCTCTTGAGAATGGGATTCAGCCCTTCTAAAAACTTGGTGATCTTCTTATGCTCCGTATCTATCAACTCGGTAGCATAGCGAGCAAGCCTCTCAAACTTCGTAACATACTCCAGAACTGACATGTTCCCTTGTTTCAACTGTTGAAATTCGACTGCTTTCTGTCTCTTGACATGAGAAGGGACATACTTGTCTGTGAAGTGTGTCTTGAAGGTTGTCCAAGCTACCTCATCTGCCATGACCTGGTATGGCTCTTTAACTGTCTGCCACCAAGAGTCAGCAAGCCCATAGAATAAAGAAGCTGTGAGGTTCACCCTCTCCCTGCCCGTACAGGTTATGCTGCTGTGAGGTTCACCCTCTCCCTGCCCGTCCAAGCTACCAGCAGCATAACCAAAGGCAGCAAAGTGGCAAGAAGCCAAGACAGGAACAGAACCAAGTTAGACAGACCAGTTGCAATCATTGTGGCAAGAATCACCCTACCCACGAATGCCGCAAGGCAACGGGTGCTTGCTTCAAGTGTGGAGGAATAGACCATGCAATCAAGGATTGCCCACACCTTCAGAGTCAAGCCAACAGATATCAGCAACAAAGGCAAATAGCACCACAGAATCAGGCAATACCAGTTTAGAATCAAGCGAGGCCACCACAGCAACAGCAGCAGCAAGGCAGACAAGTGCAGAATTAGAATGCTCGTCCACCTCAGAACAAGAACAATCAGGGCAGGCAGAATCAGCAGCAGAATAGGCCAAACCAACAGGGACGCGCATACAATATCAACCGTGCTGACGCTGAAGCAGCAGGTGACGTCATAGAAGGTAAACTTCTTGTTTGTGGAGTAGAAGCACAGATCTTATTTGATCCAGGATCCACACACTCTTTTCTATCTCCTTTATTTGCAAAGAAGATTGATGCACAGCATGCAGAATTGGACTTCATTTTGACTGTTACTACACCAATAGGTAGACATGTTGTTTGTACCACCTATTACCCTAGTGTTCCGATTTTGTTAGGAGATATCAGTTTACCAGCCAACCTCATAATTCTAGACATTCATGATTTTGATATTATCTTAGGCATGGATTGGTTAGAGACCTACCATGCTACAATGGATGCTTTGGTAAGACCATCACCTTCAGATTGCAAGGGCCACAGACAGAGTTGATGTTTCTAGGTAACAGGAAGAAGTCTTCCAGCAGTTTTATTTCAGCATTGAAAGCTAACAGATTGGTTGGCAGTGGTTGTGAGGCATTTATAGCGTTTATCATGGAGGAGAAACAGTCCCAAGGGGTGGAGGATATCCCCGTAGTGTGTGAATTTCCGGATGTTTTTCCAGAAGAAATCTCGGGTTTACCACCAGTTAGAGAAGTTGAGTTTACTATTGAACTCCTTCCAGGGACTGCACCGATCTCAATTGCACCTTATAGGATGGTTCTGCAGAGTTAGGTGAATTGAAACTTCAGTTGCAAGAATTGTTGAGCAAAGGCTTTATTACGCCAAGTGTTTCACCTTGGGGAGCGCCAGTTCTTTTTGTGAAAAAGAAGGATGGAAGCCTTAGAATGTGCATCGACTATAGAAGGTTGAATTATGTGACCGTCAAGAACAAATACCCCTTGCCAAGGATAAATGAATTATTTGATCAATTACAAGGAGCAGCACACTTTTCCAAGATAGACTTGAGGTCAGGGTATCATCAGTTACGGGTTAGAGAGTCTGATGTTGCGAAGACAGCTTTCCGAACGAGATATGGGCATTATGAGTTCTTAGTGATGCCCTTTGGCTTGACAAATGCACCCGCAGTTTTCATGGCTCTCATGAACAAAGTTTTTGCAGAGTTCTTAGATCACTCTATAGTGGTGTTTATTGATGATGTCCTCGTGTATTCTAAGAGTAAGGAGGAGCACGAAGAGCATTTGAGGACGTTGTTACAGCTTTTGAGAGACCACCAGCTCTATGCTTAGTTGAACAAATGTGAATTCTGGCTAGAGCAAGTTGCCTTTTTAGGTCATATCATATCGAGAGAAGGATTTGCAGTTGATCCAGCCAAGATAGAAGCAGTTATTGAGTGGAAGAGGCCTAGCAGTGTGACAGAAATTAGAAGCTTTTTGGGATTAGCGGGATACTATCAGAGATTTGTCCAAGGTTTTTCGTCTATTGCAGCACCATTGACAAAGTTGACTCGGAAGAATGTACCTTTTGTTTGGACCGATCAGTGTGAAGGCAGTTTTCAGGAGTTGAAGAAAAGGCTAACCACAGCCCCAATCCTCACATTACCATCGGGCAGTGGTGGATTTGTTATTTTTACGGATGCGTCCAACATGGGATTAGGCTGTGTATTGATGCAGGATGGCAAAGTGATTGCCTATGGCTCAAGGCAGTTGAAGAATCATGAGGTTAATTATGCAACTCATGACTTGGAGTTGGTGGCAGTGGTTTTTGCTTTGAAGATGTGGAGGCACTACCTCTATGGAGAGAAGTTTGAAGTCCATTCAGACCACCGAAGTTTACAATATTTGTTTTCACAGAAGGAATTGAATATGAGGCAGAGACGGTGGATGGAGTATATAAAAGATTATGACTTCCCAATCAAGTATCATTCGGGCAAAGTGAATGTAGTTGCAGATGCATTGAGCAGAAAATCAGCAGTTATGGCTAGTTTGAGAGGAGTTAGTGTTTTCCAACAGTTTGAAGAACTTGGAGTGGGAGTACAACACTTGAGGAGAGGTGTTTTATTGGCAAATATGATAGTGTCTGAGCCTACCTTCATCCAGAGGATCAAAGATAGTCAGTTCCAAGACCCAGAATTGGCCAAAATTGTGGATCAGATTGCAGAACGTCCAGATTTCAGGATTTCGGATGGAGTATTGTACTTTCGTGACCGGTTGTGTGTACCAAATGTAGATGATTTGAAGAGTGGAATTATGACTGAAGCCCACCATACTAGATACTCTATACATCCGGGTAGCACGAAGATGTACCATAACTTGAAGAATAGATTTTGGTGGAATAACATGAAGCGAGAGATTGCAGCTTTTGTGTCTCGTTGCTCGACTTGTCAGATGATCAAAGCAGAACATCAGAAGCCTCCTGGTTTGCTACAGCCTTTAGAGATTCCGGAGTGGAAATGGAAGCACATCACTATGGATTTTGTCTCCGGTTTGCCTAACACCAAGAGGGGAAACAGTGCGATTTGGGTTATAGTAGACCGTCTTACGAAGTCTGCTCACTTCATTCTGATGAAGAATGGGAATATGATGCATATGGCACCACTTGCAAGACTATTTATCGATGAGATCGTTAGTAAGCATGGCCAGCCTGTCTCCATCACTTCCGACAGAGATAGTAGATTTGTTTCGAGATTTTGGAAATCTCTTCTTGAATCCATGTGTACCAAACTTCAGTTCAGCACAGTGTATCATCCTCAGACAGATGGTCAGTCAGAGCGGACGATACAGACCCTCGAAGATATGCTACGTGCTTGTGTATTGGATTTCAAGGTTCAGTGGGATGAAAACCTATCTCTTTGTGAGTTTGCGTACAACAATAGCTACCATTCTAGCATTGGAATGGCACCTTTCGAGGCACTCTATGGTAGGAGATGCAGAACTCCAGTTTGTTGGGAAGAAGTCGGTGTTCGTAGCTTTCATGGACTGACGATAGTTGGAGAGACAAGCGGCAAAGTTAAACAGATTTAGGACAGATTGAAGATTGCTCGAAGCAGACAGAAGAGTTATACTGACACTCGCCGGAGAGAATTACAGTTTGAAGTGGGTGACAAGGTATTCTTGAAAGTCTCCTCGGTCAGAGGTACTCTAAGATTTGGAAAGAAAGGAAAATTGTCTAGCAGATACATTGGCCCATATGAGATTTTGAGTAAGATTGGAAATGTTGCATACAGGCTTGCATTACCGTCGGAACTCTCCGGGGTACATAATATTTTTCACGTCTCCATGCTCAAGAAGTATGTTCACAGTCCTTCTCACATTATTCCACACGAGCCTTTAGAGATTCGAGAAGACGCGTCGTATGTGGAGAAACCGGTTAGAATCATTGACACCAAAGAACATGAATTGAGAAATCGGACTATCCATTAGGTCAAAGTACTCTGGGAGAACCACGAGCCAGAAGAAGCCACATGGAAATTGAGAGATCAAGTCTAGAAGAAGTATCCACACCTATTACCAGAGGTAAAATTATTTATATTTGGTGGACCAAATATCCTAAGGGGTGGAGGATGTTAGACCCCGACCCAGACCAACTCGATTAGCACTAATTAAGTGAGTGTTTAGTCTTAAGTGAGTCTTAGTACTAGTTGGGTTAGAATGTGATTAGACTTAGTCTGGATTATAGCTTTGGGGATTTTGAGGACGTTTAGTATAAGTCAGACACGCTCAGGGACGCCCTGAGTACACGAGTAAGAATGGGTTTTTCTTCTAGATCTTTGGTGTGGTTGTGATTTTTATTGATCTTGAATGGTTTTATTATTTGTGACAACTTTCATTTTTAACCTGCATGTATTTGAGGCCCAGAAAACCAAATTTTGGCCCAATAAGGGTAAATCTGACTATTCATGCTAAATATGGGCACACTTTTCGAAGTCGTGAAACTATGTCAAAATTATACTTTTTCGAAACTAGAATTTTTGACGATCGTTTTGTTCTCCTTCGTCGTTTCCATCCGGGGTCCACAAGACCATGTTTTTATCGTTTCAAAGTTCAGCTGAAAGGGGACCCACTTCTCAAGCCATATATATATATTCTCCTATTCTCTCTCCTCCATTCTTCCCAAATCCCTGCAACGTTTTGACCTAGAGTGGAGAACAGAAGAAAGCCTTCTTCTTGACTTTTCTCCCTTGGAATCATCTAGCAAGAGAGCTCCAATCTCTAATCCGACTCCGCCATTCTTTTCCTCTCTTCTCAAGCTTCGTTTGGAGTATTTTTGGAGCCAATCCATTGCACTATTCATCATCTTCAACCTCCCTTCATCTTGTTCAGCTAGCTCAAGGTTGGTGTTTTCCTTCATTCTTTCTTTTCATGTTCATTTAGCTCGCTTAGAGCTTGTTTCCCATGTTTTCAAACCCATTTTCGAAATGGGGGTTTGCAATGGCCAAAATGGTGATTTTGTTTGCTCTCTTTTGGGGGTTTTGTGTAGATTTCGTGGAGCTCCCATCCTTGTTGGATTTTGTGGAGTTTTGCTTGGCTTTGGTTAGAGGCAAGTAAACTTTATAGGATTTTCATATACATTGTATTGTGGTTTTATTACTTCCATTAAGACATGATTTTTATGCTTAACCTATTAAGGCATGTTATGTTTATGTTCTCTTAAATCATTGGTTTGAGCTCCTCTACTTGTGTTGTTGTTAATGACTTTTCCAAGTTCTTAGAATCAAGTTTGGTTTTGTAAGTTCTATGAATTTGTTTTTGGAAATGTCTTAATGTTTCTAATTGGAATGGATGGATTAATTGTGGAGGGAATGCCTTAAAATGTGTGAAATGTATCCCTTGGAAAGCATGTAGGCTTGGTGAGTGCAGGTGGTTCAATGTGGAGGTGAAGAAGGGAAAGGAGTTGTGAAAATCTGAATCGAAACATGCTGCCCCGTGTCTGTCGGTCAGGTGTCGGTCAGCCGTCGGTCGACCGACAGCCAACCGAGGGCCTGTCGGTTCAAATTCCAGACAGCAACTTTTTGACAGGGAATTCCCTCGGTCGACCGACACGAACCGAAGATCTGTCGGTTCAATTTCCAGAGAGCAACAATTTTTTCAGGTCATCCGTCGGTCAGCCGTCAGTCGACGGACGGCCAATTGAGGACCTGTCTGTTCGAATTCCATAGAGCAGCATTTTTGGGCTAGATCCTGTCGGTCATCCATCGGTCGACTAACAGATTAACGTCGGTTGACCGACAGGTGACCGAGGGTTGACCGACAGTTACTAAAAGAACTGTTTTTGAAGAAATTTTGCTGGAATGAAAACTAGACTATGCCTTAGACCTTCATTTGACATTGTGCACTTGAAATTCCTAAATGTATCTTACCTTTGGGGATACCAAGTTATATAGAATTTCGACGTTTGGGTTTTCAAGTCCACAAGGGTCAAAGATTTGGTCTTACCCTATGCTTGATAGATTTATGTTTGAACTCTTGTTTTGATGCTTCATGCATCCTCATGTTCTTGTTTGACTTTTCAAGTATAAGCTCGTTTTAAAAGGTGTTTCAAGAATGAGAAAAATGGAATCATTTCTTAAGTTTGTTAAGCATTTATACTATGCTTCTTTGCTAGTCTTGCCGTGTTGTGTTTGGTAAATGATTTCCCACTTGTTTTGTCATGTTCTCGAACGTGTATCGCCGTGTTTTTTTGCATTCATGATATAAGTGAATACCATTGAGCTTGGATTGCCCTTTTAGCTTGATCCACTACCTGGGGGTCCTTAAACTTGTGGACTGTCTGCATACTAGTCGTGTATTATATTACACATCGTGCATGTTCGTGATCCGGTTCCGCGGCCGGATACCCCGTCTACCTTGTGTAGCGTGGGATTGTGTTCTTTCGTGTCGTGCTTGTCGTGCGTGCTTGCTCTTGTCATCATGTATGACAGAGAAATGATGAGCTCAATGTGGATTTATCTTTTCATGATATTATAAGTATTCATGCTAGTTTCGTAAACTTTAAACGTGTATTTAAATCTTAAACTGTTTTATCATTATTTCTCATACTCATGCCTAAACTGTTTATTTGCCAAACCGTCGTATTTGATGCTTGTTATTTTGGTGTCCAGGTGCCGGAGGTTTCACGCCTAATGAGGAGTGCCCGGAGGAGGCTATTGAGCCACCCCCAGCACACGAGTGGCAGCCCAACGGCGTCATCTAGACACCGGTCGGAACCTTGATTTTCTCGTTCACCTAGTTGGGTTGTCTTTTGGGATTTTGTTCTGTTGTACTGGCCTTTCTTGGCCTCTCAGGGATATGTATCTTGAATTAACATACTTTTGTTCAACTATGAAACTTTAATCATGATAGGAATGCTATGTAGACATTCTCTTTTGATACCTAGCCTCGATATTAAAATTTCTCTTGCATCTTGTTGTTTTTATGAATCGTATGATTCGTTTTGCTACAAGCTTCCGCATACCCATTCGTGTGAGCTCGACCCGTGTCTTGGGATTCTCACCGCGGAAACCTGTGGGAAAAGCGGCGGTATGTTTTATATGTTAGTTAATCATATCGCCGCAGTCGCGGTCCCGAGTCTCGGTCCGGGGTCGCGACACCCCTCTATCAATATCTATGGATCAATTGGAATAAATCTGTCTCTTCCAATCTTAGTTCCACATCTTATTATCCTTGAGCCCCAATTAATCACTATGATCATCTGTACCATCCAATTAACTCTTAATCGAGATGGGTGCGCACTTACTAATGACAAATCCATTAATTGGCACAAGGAGATAATAGAGATAGATTCCATCTTGATCATTCAATGTTCCCACAGTCCTACTACCATATACCCAAGACACCGGGGTGTTGACCTACAGTTGGCCTCACTCATTGGTGACTCAAAGCAAATGAATAGATAGAAACTTGAGTTCATCAATGTCTCAGGATTGAGAGCCTATTGCTAGGGAATTATGAGAGCATACCTTATTATTGAGATGGAATTCCATAAGGTACTTCTCATGGTCCTTCAATACATCCAATGTACCGGCACATTGATCCAGAATCTTCCATTGTGATGATCGAGACAAATCACACTATCTCATAGTGATCAAAGTGCTGCAACCTTATCAGATGAGATGCCCAGTCTCATCACTGGTTGTGAAGATATTTTAAGTATAAGATTTGTGACATATATCTCCCGTGTGTGGATCTCATCCATACACATATATCACATCTAATATACTATTGGACTCAGGTCAACTCATGAACCATTATGTCATATGTATTGGTCATGTGCATAAAGTAATAAAATAACATTCATCTCATGAAAGTAAAGCATGATTTTATTGATAAATAAAGAAATTAATCAATTTATCACATCAACTAATGGATGGAGTCCATACAATCTAACAGAGATATTGTATTGTGAGGCCCGCCTCATTGAAATTTGAAACAAACAGTGGGCCTTGTAATATTTGAGCTCTAAATTGAGATAAAATAAGCATTCCACCTAAAATAAATCCCTAACCAAATATTTATATTTATATATTTCTAGGATTGCCGTACCCGTATCCGTATCCTAAAATCTTGAAGTTGACGTATCGAATGCTCGTTCCCGTGTCCAGTATCCGTACTCGTGTCCATATCTGGGCATCATAGATTATAACTAACAGTCAAAGTTAAAGTTCAAACCCTTGGCTTTAATAGATTATAATGGCTACAATCAATAAGTGAATATTAATAATCTTTTACCTTTTTTCTTTCTTTATTCTCTCTTTCTTTTATGTCTTGTATTTTTAAAAGGTTATTAATTAGTAGTTAACGAAACCTCGTAAGAATTTTTTGCGGCTTTGATAAGGTTTTAAATTAAGATGAATAAAGAACATGCATTTAACTAAAGCATTCGACTGTACGTATGGTGTTTGTCTATATCTTCTTCTTTTTTTAATCTATTTTAGTTTTTTCTTCATCATAAACACTTTCTTAACTTTAAGAGATATCCTACTATGTAAGATTGATGGTTTGAATTTTTTTTTTATATCTTGATTTAAAGATAATAAAAAAATATATGTTGATACTTTAAAGTTATTTAACTTTTTACACATCATTTATTTCATATATATATATTAATATATGTCATGATGTTCATGATATGATTGTATGATAGACTGACTTGTTATTATATTTATACTACCATAGATGGGAAAATGGATGGTTATGAATAATTACTTTTTTATTTTTCTTTTCATTTTAAATTTTATTAGAAAAATAAAGAATCCTACGATTCGCGATTTGATTTGATTCATGGGTATGGACGATTTGCGATACGATTCCGATTTTGAAAACTATGGCTTTTTTAATTACATGAGCCTTGATTAAAGCATATCATGCCAGGATGTTATTAGATGGATGATTTAGATTACATTAAGGGCTTATTTTGTAACAAATTGTACAAAATTTTAATGGCTTTTAACTTGGTAGCCTTCACAGTGTAATTTTCTTGTTCTGTGCTCTTCTCGGTATAATGCTTTTATACAATTTTGCCCCTTTTAGTTCTTCTAGTGGGGGCTGGTTGTTCTTTGTAGTTTCTTCCTTTAATATATTTGATCGTACCATTCTATGTATATATATAGATATATATATATATATAGAGAGAGAGAGTTGGTTAGGTGCGAAGAAATGAAGGTGCGCTGGATACGATTAAATTTAAAACCGTGGGCGGGTCCTATTCTAAAGCGCAAAGTCCACTTTATCAAGTCTAAGTTGAAAAGAGAACTTTTTTTCTCACCTCCCGCGCTGCGAAAACCCAAAGCTCAAGACTTGAAGCTCCTCTCTGTCAAGCTCCCTTAGATCCAATGCTCGTGCTCGCCACCTCTACGAAAACTCAAAGCAAGAAATCCTAGCAAGACTTGAAGTTCCTCCCTGTCACGCTCCTCCTAGATCCGATGCTCGTTTTCGCCACCAGCCTCATACGGATGCTAACTCTCTCTCTCTCTCTCTCAGCCTAACAACCCAACCTAACCCAATGCAGCCCTGTCTCTCTCAGTCAAACCCTAATCTCCCATCGCCAAATCGCTAAGACCAAACCATAATCCCCTTTCTCCAACCCCTAAGCAAGCCCTAATCCCCAAACCCCCAATCCCCTTTCTCCAACCCCAATCCCCGATTTTTTCTATCGTCTGTTCCCCTTCCTCTTGTAAGCCTTGGTATCTACGACGGCATCCTCTTCTTCTCTGCGTCTCTTCCTCAACCCCCACCCCTTTTTTCTATTTTCCTTTTTCAATCCCCTCCTCTCTCTGTACCATTATCTCGACCTTAGCCTCCTCTTCTCTACCTTTCTTCCTCAACTCCACACCCTCTTTTCTGTTTTCCTTTCTCAATCCCCTCTTCTTTCTGTACCGCCATATCTCTCCACAGGGTGATCAGCATCCCTTGAGGGGCCACCCCCCCAAGGTCTCATCCTTCTCCAACATGGCCTAAACGCGGCTTTTCAGCCTGTTTACTTGGTTTTTTTATTGGATACAGGACCTCCTCTTGGTCCTTGTCTTTTAAAAAACCGGGGTTAGGAGCCAAGCCGAAGAATTGAAGCATCAACCGTTCTCATTTGAAGGACGATGGCGAAGTCCATACATGACTTGTGACCGTCGATCTCAACGTGTCCCCACAATCTCCTGAGAAGTTAGATCCATTTTCTTCCTTTTCTATTGTAGTTTGTATTTTGTAAAGAGACAAAAAGAAATCACAATTCTTGTCTTTCATATTTGATGAGTTTTGTAAAAATCGCCTTTCACGGCAAAATCGCCTTTTATGGCAAACAAACAAAACGCCTCCTACGGCATTCTAAAAAAAAACAAACTTGTCTCTTTTCTTAATATTTATGCAATTTGAAAAGTTAGGAAAAAGGATTGATTTCCTTTCTACTTGTGAAGGTGAATCTCCAGATTATCACCATTCAAAATTCCAAGTAGAAAGTAAATCTGGCATACCGGTACAAAAATGTTGATACTCGCGTTTTCCCTCCTCCGCCGAGACCCAGGTCAGCCCCCAGGGTGCGGAAAGAGAGGACGGGAATTCTGAGGGTCCATCAAGTTGGCATACCAGGTGGGACACGTTGACTTGAGAACGTGATGCTTTGATCCCTTGGCTCCTTTCTAGTTGGTGGCCTATGTTGCATTTTGCATCTAAAAAAAAAACATGAGATGGGATTTCAATTGTTCTTTCTCACTTCAAAAAAAAAAAAAGAAACAAATCTGATCTCTTTTTCTTAAAAACTCAACTTTGAGAAATTTTGATCCTTCCCTCTTCGAACTTGATAGCTCACAGAAATGTTCGTAGCTATCGTTCATATCGGGGATTGGGCCATCTTTTCTCTTTGATGAGTCCAATTGGGATTTCAAGAAAAAAAACACCTTCATTTCAAATTCTTTCAAAAAAAAAAAAATGATCTCTCTTTCTCAAAATTCAACTTTGAGAAATTTTGATCCTTTCCTCTTCGAACTTGATAGCTCACAGAAATGTTTGCAGCTATCGTTCATATCGGGGATTGGGCCATCTTTTCTTTTTGATGAGTCCAATTGAAATTTCAAAAAAAAATTATAATTTCAAAAAAAAAAAAATCAGTTTTCTCTCTTTTGAATTCAAATTTGAGAAACTTTGGTTTTTTCTTTTCGGATTTAGCGCTCGCAGAAATGTTGAGCCTTTGTTCGGATTGGAACACCATTTGCTCTCTTTGATGAGTTCATAGAAATCTTTCAAAAAAGAGTTCAAAAAAAAAAAAAAAAAAAGAAAAAGTAAGGTTCCACCAATTGCTTTCTTCAACCAAAGTGGATTTAAGAAATGCCTTGTCCAGAGTGTGGAGACAGCTAGACTGTTCGAGGCAAGGGTCCTTCAAACGGGTTCATTAAGTAATCATACCCTTACCTGGGGGTTGATCTATCTACTAAGGTTTTATAAGATCGAATCGGAAACCTATCTTCAAAAAAAAAAAAAAAAAACCTTTCAAAATCTTCGAAAAAAAAAACTTCCGTCACTTTTGAGTTCAGAATTGAGAAATCTTGGTTCCTTCCCTTTCAGATTTAGCGCTCGCAGAAATGTTGAGCCTTGTTTGGAATGGAACACCATTTGCTCTCTTTAATGGATTCAATCTTGACCGTTCAAAAAAAAAAAAAAAACTTCCGTCATTATTGGATTCACATCCGAGAAATCTTGGTTCATTCCTTTTCGGATTTAGCGCTCGCAGAAATGTTGAGCCTTTGTTCGGACTGACCTTTCAAAAAAAATCCCATCTCGTGTCCTTTCCAAGGTGCGATTTGCAACATTTGTGCCTAGCGGTGCTAGTACGCCCTTTCGGGTCTACTGTATTTAACGACCGACACATTTGTATCTCCAACCTTATATCATTTTACCTCGAGTGAGCCTTGCTTCTCGGTAATTTGAATTAAGGTCTACAATTGCTTCTAGCAGTCACTAGAACGCTCACTCTGAGCCTACCGTACTCGCATTTTAGAACAATTGTATCCTCTATGACTTTTTACCTTCTTCATTTTCCTTGGGCTGGGCCATGTCCCCTCAAGTGATTTGAAAAGACAAAACCATAGTTGTTTTCCATTTATGATCACTATATTCTTGTGATTACTAATGGATTTGGTCTTGTTTCAGAAGTTTTCCAAAACTAACAATGGCAGCTTCATTAACCATCACTTTCGATGAGAACAAGTACCAGCTTATGCTTCAAGACAAGCAAAACAAGCATAAGCGCCCTGCCAGTTGTCGAAGCGTCATCTCCCTCGACAACTCTCCAAACACCGGGACAACTTCAACTCCCCGGACCATCATTTTCGGGTCGCTGGGACCATTCCCACTCCCCGCAGAAGAAATTGTACCTGCCAAGAAGCAAAAAATCGTCTTGCAACGTGTCACTAACATGGCACCAAGGGCGAACACCAAGAAGCCTGAAGCCCGTGGCGCTCCCACGATGCCTTAACCCACAAGAAACCAGGTTTACCCCAAAACCTGGTCCCCGAGATCTTCACCAAAGCAACGGAGGTCTAGAACATCTGCAAAGCCAGCATACCTGGCCCCTCTCAAGGAGAATCGGTTCTACACTCTCTCTTACATGAAAGAGGAGAAACCTACCCTCCGCCCAAAAAACAAACAAAATCAACATGAGCCGGCTGACTCCTACAAGCCCAAAATAAAATCCTGCATTGTTAGGCCTACGCAAAAACATGCTGAAGCTTGCACTCCCGCAAGTCGACCCTTCATCTCAACAGGGGCTGAACTCGCAAAATTCAAGTCTTCACTGCGACAGGCAAAGGACCGCGTCCAGATCCTATCCTTGCCCAGCTTCAAAGAAGACAAACTCGGCTGCTGTGTACGGGGGACTACATCCTTCATCACTAAAGCCCAGCCAGAGCTGACTGAAGCTCAAATTGCTCGTCGTATGCGTCCTGTGCGGCATATCGACAAAAGAGACTTGAGAAACAAAAAAACCCAGCGTTCTACTCTCCATGTCTCAAACAAATGGGTCGAAAAAGAAAGACTCGACCAATTCGTTGCTATCCATATGGTTGGCAAAACCAAAAAACGCCAGAAGTTAACAACCAAAATCAGTGTTAGGCGTCCAGTGACTCACAGCGTCTCTCGGACTCGAAGACATCCGGAAGAATCCTCCACTCCTCTAAGCCAAGGACACCGGAGTAACCACTCCTCAGATTCTTCATCCAGAAGAATGAGCCCCAGCTCAGTCACCAAGACGATTTCTTTGTTCGAATCCCGAGGGATGAACGTCTTGGTTACAAGTTCTGAGCCGCCTCCACAGCATGATGATGTAACTGTACGCATCCAGCAGTTGGAGCAAGGACAACGGAGAATTGAGGCTCTGATGGAAAACCTTATTTTCACTCTACAACGTCCACCACCTAACAATGAAACCCCTCCGAATCATGAAGATGACGAGGGCAATGCAGAAAATAATGAGTCTCGCGCCCTTACCAAAAAGGACATGGACGATATCCTCGTAAAAGCAAAAGAAGAGGATTCATTGAAGGAACATGGGATCAAGCCACCCTACCCTCTATGGATGGACTCGGTTCCGTTCCCTGCAAAATTCAAGCAACCTACTCTCCAGACATATACTGGGAAAGGTTCAGCCAGACAGCATGTCATCCACTTCAAGATCCTGACGGGAGCTATTGCGGATCAAGATGCCCTCAAGATTCGCCTCTTTGCAAGTACCCTAAAAGATACAGCCTTTGATTGGTACTCCACTCTGCCGGAGAACTCCATCCATAACTGGGCTATGCTGGAGACACGCTTCCTGACCCACTTCCAAGGTGAGGACCATCCTGTTACTATGGCTTAGCTCTGCAGCCTAAAACAGGGAGAGAATGAGTCAACATACGGCTTCATGCACAAGTGGAAGGCAATGGCGTACAAATGCTCAGATGTACTACCACAAGCGTCGCTAGTCGATATCTGCCGTAACAATATGAGAGCAAGGATTCGCTCCATGATCATCGGCAATAAATCAAAGAACTTGGGAGAACTTCTCGAAGCTTCCATGGAAGCTGAAATGGTGATCAAAGACCTCAACAGTCAGAAATCGTCAAAGAAAGAGCCGACTGCTGTTACAACCTCAAACCAAAGAAAAAGGAGGTTCTCAATGTGCAAACTAAGTCAGCTCCTCAGCAGCAAAAGAAAGCTGAAAAAAAAACTACAGGTAAAAGGCCTGAACTCTCCGATGCCTTCAAAGAACGTGTAGAAAAGAAATATCCGTTCGATGAAGATGTTGAAGAAATCTTTGAGGCTCTTCTAGCAAATGACAAACTCACTTTGCCGGAGCCCAAAAAATCGGGAGATGTTGGTAAAACCAATGATCCCCGATACTGTCCATACCATCAGATGATCTCACATCCTCTCAATCAATGCTTCGTTGTGAGAGAGAAGATCAATGAGATATGGAAAAACGGAGTCATAACTTTCGACAAAAACTACGGCTCCACTTCTGTCAACATGGTGTCATGTGGGCAAACTTCAAAATCACCAAAGAAGAAGATCACTACTTCATTCAAGGTGATTAAAATAGCTCAAGCATCCCAAGAGTTGGTTCCCTATCCAACACCAGATGGACAACCTATATGGGTGCATCCCGATCTCTTAGAAGATGAAAATTGGGAGATCGTCAAAATAAAGCCGACCGCTCAGCAGCGAAGGTAAGCCAAGAGACAACTCCGCAAGCTCAAACAGCAGCAGAAGTCTCAACCAAAACAAGAAGTCCTTGAAAAGGCAGAAACCTCTTCCACTGCTTCATTAGGGGCGACGGAAGAATCCTTTTCCAAAACTTCAAAGGCGGTAAGAAAATTCGCCTTTGATGATTTCATGCCACCTCTATACAAAAATGAAACTGCGCAAGGGGCATCATACTCCTGCAACTCGGTAGTTGGATTCTCCGTGGATAGATATGAGTCCAGTGACACTGCCAGTGATATCGATGAGTGGGAAGAATCCCTTGAAACAGGAGAATACCTCTCCGACGAGGAATGGATTCCCGAATCTCTTCTTATGCCAGTAATCCGGTATAACCCATTGCAGCCACAAGGATCCTGGTCCTATGATGAAGAAGACCAGGTCGTTGTTTAAGAAAATGCTGTTGATCCCTCACCAGCAAATGCTCTAGTGGAACCCAACATTGGTGAACCACAAGGAGCAGATGACGAAGAAGATTTGGCTTCCATGCCTGATCTTGAAGAATATGCAAGAATCTTGCAACATCTTGCCATAGAGCAGGAGCAGGATCGTATCAACAATCTTTGTCATGATCCAGAACCAGAAGTCCCTGAAAATCAATGGGAACTTTCTCCCTCAACCCCTGAAAATGGAGAAAACAATTGGATTGATGATCCTCTTACATATGAGGATGAGTACGATTCCCAACAGTCTACACTGGGGGCATCTCCTGTCAAGATAACTTGTAATGCGATAGCTCAGGATGACAGTGCCTCTGAAGCTTTCGGAGACACGTACTCCCCAACCGGTGTGCATCTTCTGGAGCTACATCCTCTCAGGTGACTTCCACTGAGATATCATCCTCTCAGCCCTCGTCTCCTGAAGCAATGACATCGGAGCTCAAGCCTCTCCCGGTTGATCATACTCCCGCCAATGAAATTTTCTTCAATGAAAACCCAGTTGATTGGTCCCAGATACCCGATCTCACAGACGATGTCTGGACTAATACAGAAAGGTTGTCGGATGTTGTTCAGGACTTGTTCCCAAAAATTGCTTCGTGCAACACAATCACTGAAGACGCCAATGCTATTACAGAAATGTCTTCAGCAAATGACAAGGATCAACCCCTTGATCCTGAGAGTGATCTTCCAAAAGAACATCCTTCTCTAGAGGCTCTTGAAGTTGGTAGAGGTACTCGTTCTGGCCGGGACTACCACAAAAATTACAATCAACCCTCTTCTTCTTATGTAAATCCTTCGGGAAAGCAAGTTGTAAGCGCCCCAAGTGGCAATAATAATGAAAATGCAGGCCCGAAGGAGGCTTTCAAGTATGACTTGATCGAGTACTTCAAACACATTCTTGCATGTCTGTACATCCTCGACTTATTACGAATGTCTCCACAAACTCGTGATAGTCTCATTTCAGAATTACAAAGGCTGAATGCGGATTCCGACAAGCACGCCGCACAAGTCCTACAAATTGAAATGGACTACAGGGTCAAAAAATCATACTCCCTCAAAGGGAGAAAAGAAGAAAACTGAGGGATCAAGCAATGAATGCCTCTCGATACAAAAAGCAGCAAGTGCAACAATTGCCTTCGACAAGGATGACCTCCTGCTAGGCAAGACAAAGCACAACCGACCCTTGTACTTTATGGGGTACGTCAAAGAAATGCCAGTACACAGAGTTCAGATCGATCCAGGTTCTACACTCAACCTCATTTCTACTTCGGCACTCGAAGAGCTGGGCATCCCACCTAGCAAGTTGAGCCACACATCTGTATCCATCTTCGGATATGACGGCAGTACTTAAAGGCTTATCGGCAAAATCAGGTTCAAATTGCAAATCGGTAACCTTATTTCTGAAGTCACTGTATATGCAATAAAGACCCCTTCATGCTACAATATACTCCTTGGACGCCCCTGGATACATGACAACGGTGTCATCCCTTCCACTTTACATCAGTGCATCAAGTTCGTTGGCAACGATGGCTTGATACATCGAGTGTTTGCAGACAAAAAGCCCTTCAAAGGCAAGGATGTCCATTTTGCAGATGCTCATATGTATAAAGATGGAAAAGAAGAACAGGAGGAAAAAATAATTCACTTTGCCGACAGTCTCCAGAAAGATAAAGGCAAGGCTCCTCAGCAAACACCGGAGGTAAACAAACCCTCCACCAAACTCGAAGTAAGCGGTCAAGCTCCCTTCGTCGTCTCCTTCAAATCTCCAAAGCCTTTGGTAATCACTACCAAAGTAAACAAGACAAAACAAAAGACTAGGGGCAAGTTTACTGTCTCCTTTGTGTCTATTATGCATGACACAGACTCGGAGTCAGAGTCAGAAGATGACACAGCATCAAGCCAAGCTGATACTCAGCAAGATCAGCCCGCTCTCACTCCATTGGAGACAATTGCTGACATAGAAGACCGTATGTCGGCTTCCTTCGTTATTCTGGCAACTTCGCCAAAAGAAAAAGTAATCTTCTTCCACAGATCAGGAGCATCTCCACTAAACTCTCTGCTTGAACCTTTCCAAAACGAAGGTATGCCTCAGCTATCCCTATATAGTCCGATGGCACAAGCTATCATGAAGAAAATGGGCTATGACGCTCAAAATCCGACTGGTTTGGGAGGTGGCCGTGGTATTCTCACACCATTGGAACCCACCCTGACCAAAAGTCAACCAGAAGATTGGAAAATCCATCTTCATAAAGGTAAGTCTTCATATGGGTTGGGATATGATCCTACCGCTCCTATGAGATAGTTGACACCATGGCTGCAAAGTCGCTTTACCGACCAACCCTCAACATCTCATGAAGACATTGATATCCCTGGATATCTCTTTGAGGAGTCACTCATCAAGAATCTAGAGAGTTCTTCCAATTGATATAATTTCTCTGATAATAAAGAGGAATTGCCCGATGACATAAACGGGTGGTTTTCTGACCCAGAAGAACCATCGTCTCCAAAAGAAGTACCCTACCTCAACCCAGATCCAGCAAATGATTGGGACCATCTCATTGCAAGTCTTGAGAAGGATACTGATCAAGAAGATCCATTGACAGAAACAGAGCCTCAGTCTGAAAATGCCTCTGGCACTCCAGAAGGTCTTGTTGAGTTGGAAGCCTCCGAAAATATTGTGGAGGAACCACCTTCAAACCTTCCGACAGAAGACCCTGTTTAAAAGATAAACTTGGGAACACCTGATAACCCACGTCCTGTATTCATAAGCAAGAATATAAAGGATGATGAGTTACCCGAGTATATCTTTTTTCTTCATGAGTTTGTTGATTGCTTTGCATGGTCTTATGCTGAAATGCCTGGCTTAGATCCTAAAGTAGCAGTCCACAAGCTCAACTTGCAAAAAGAAATCAAGCCTGTCAAACAAGGCCAAAGAAGATTCCGTCCCGACGTGATGGACAAAATTGAACAAGAAGTTCAGAAACTCAAAAACGTTGGCTTCATCCGCGAAAAACAACATCCTGAATGGTTAGCCAACATCGTCCCTGTGACAAAGAAGAATGGGCAGATAAGGGTCTGTATCGATTACAGAGGCCTGAAAAAATGCATGCCCTAAAGATGAATTCCCGCTCCCCATACCAGAGGTGATGATTGACAACACCTATGGGTTCGAGCGAATGACATTCATGGATGGATTCTCTGGCTACAATAAGATAAAGATGCATCTCCATTTGGCGTGTATTGCTACACTGTCATGCCATTTGGTCTGAAAAATGCAGGTGCAACATATCAGAGGGCTATCATGAAAATATTCCAAGATATGCAGCACAAGACGGTCGAATGCTATGTTGATGACCTAGCCATTAAAAATAGAAGAAAGGAAGATCATCTCAATGATCTCCGAGAAGTCTTCCTCTGACTTCGCAAACACAAGTTGCGGATGAATCCACTAAAGTGCTTCTTCGGTGTCTCATCGGGTAAGTTTCTCGGATTTATAGTATGGAAAGCTGGAATAGAACTTGACCCCACCAAAGTCAAGGCTATCCTGGAAATACCATCTCCCAGAACCCTAAGAGAATTAAAAGGGCTTCAAGGAAGGTTGGCCTACATTCGACAGTTCATCTCCAATCTGTCAGGGAATTGTCGTCCATTCTCTCGCTTGATGAAGAAAGGCGTAAACTTTGTCTGGGATGCTGAATGTGAAAATGCATTTCAAGACATCAAAGCATACCTCACCAAACCTCCTGTACTGGCTGCCCCCACAACTGGAAAACCATTCATCTTATACACAAGAGCTCTCGACCACTATTTGGGTGCTTTGCTCGCACAAGAAAATGACGACGGAAAAGAAGCTGCTCTATATTACCTTAGCCGCATGTTGGTAGGTGCAGAGCATCGCTACTCCCCAGTCGAAAAAGAATGCCTTGCAGTGATGTTTGCCGTACAAAAGCTACGTCACTACCTGCTGTCCAATACAGTTTACTTGATTTCGAGGATCAACCCCCTAAAGGTCCTTGTCACAAAAGCAGGTTCTCTCAATGCCCGACTGGAAAAATGGTCCATCCTTTTATCACAGTTTGATATTAGGTATGTACCACAAAAAGAAATCAAAGGCCAAGTTCTAGCAGATTCCTCTCAGAGCACCCATTGCCTAAAGATTCTCCACTCAGGGATGATCTCCTAGACGAATTTGTCTACAGCGTGGAAACTTCCTTATCAAACGTTTCCTGGGACATGTACTTTGACGGTGCAACCAAGACAAATGAAAAAGGAAAGCAAATATCGGGAATCGGCATCCTCTTTGTCAGCCCCGATAAATACATGATTCCACATGCTTTCTCGCTACTGGAACCATGTTCAAACAATGCAGCTGAGTACCAAGCCCTGATTGTGGGATTGGAACTCGCCCTCGAATCCGACATCACCATGCTGGAAGCTTTTGGAGATCATCAGACATTTGAAGTCAGGAAGCCTGATTTGCTGCCTTACTACAATAAGGCACAGTCACTTCGACAAAAATTCAACATCTGTCACATCACCGACATCCTCAGAGGTGAAAACATCCGTGTAGATGCCCTGGCTGGACTCGCCGCATCCATGGTAATCCAAGAAGGGGAAAACATGCAAGTCACAGTGTGTCAAAGAAGGATTCTCCCTCCTCTTAACACACACCAAGTAGTTGCTGAATGCCACAAAGTGGTTGGAAGTTGGATGTCCATCCTCAAACCTCCGATCGGCGACTGGAGAGATCCATTCATTGATTACATCATGTTCGGAGTCCTACCTGAAGATCCAAAAGAGTGGGTAAGCATTCAAAGATGAGCCCCGAACTTTCACTTGGATATACCTTCAAAAGCACTTTACAGAAAATCCTTCAATGGAGTACTCCTACGCTGCTTGTCACAACAAGAGGCTGAAGAAACTCTTAAAGAAGTACATACTGGTCTTTGTGGAGCGCATTAGGCTGGTCCTAAGCTCTACAACCAGATAAAAAGGCTAGGTTATTATTGGCCTACCATGGTAGGTGATGCAATGCGAATTTCTAAGCGCTGCCAAAAATGCCAGATTCATGGAGATTATGTCCACATGCCTCCAGAATGGCTACATCCAACAACAATCTCATGGCCTTTCGAAGCCTGGGGTATGAACATCATAGGTCTTATCTCTCCCCCATCAAGCAAAGGCCATCGCTTCATCTTTGCCGCTACGGATTATTTCTCCAATGGTCATAAGCATTTGAGCTCAGCGAAATGAAGACTTCATCAGTCCTTCAGTTCTTGCACACCAACATCATTTGTCACTTCGGCATACCTAAAAGATTCGTCCATGATAACGGACCATAATTCCGGGATCACAGATTCTACAGGTTCTGCGATAAGTACAAAATCGAAAGTTGTCCTTCGACTCCATATAATTCAGCAGCGAACGGACTAGCAGAAGCCTTCAACAAGACACTCTGCAAAATTCTCAAGAAAATGGTCTCTAGTCACAAAAGAGACTGGGGTGACAAACTACCAGAAGCTTTGTGGGCCTATCGAACCACCGTTCGAGGACCAACCCATAGCACACCATTCTCCTTAGTCTATGGATGCGAAACTGTTGTCCCTTTGGAAGTACAAATTCCTTCCTTAAGGGTATCTCTGCAAAATGACATGTCGCAAGAAAGCAATGTCAAATTGAGACTCCAAGAGCTGGATAATCTCGATGAAAGACTACCCAAAGCTCTACAAAGGACTGAGTTGTACCAAGCACGCATGGCATGATCTTTCGACAAGAAGGTCAGGCAACGCGTCTACAAAAAGGGCGACTTGGTTCTTGTAGTAAAAAGACCCATACTCTTTGCCCATAATTCCAGAGGCAAATTTGAACCAAAATGGGAGGGACCCTTCGTCATCGACAACGTCTTCTCCAATGGCGCATACGCTCTTCTTAACATGGAAGGAGACAGATGTATGCTACCCATCAACGGCAAGTTCTTGAAGCGGTACTACCCTTGAAGACTTCCTCAAACGGGTCAGAGCGATATCTACATGGCCAAAGCCTATTTCCAGGTACTTGCTCGTCAAACCCACCCCTTTTGAAATTTTCATCATTATGTTGAAGTTTCTAAAAAAAAAAAACTCTTTCAAAACAATGCTTACTTCCAGCGTTTCATTGTTCAAAAAAAAAAAAAAATCAAAATCAAAATATCCAAGTTTAGGAGCCTCTTCCCAGACTTGACCAAAATTTTCGATCCTTGAACCCAAAATTCTCGGTTTGAAACAAAAACTAGGACTCGGGACTTTTCACCCTAGACCGCCTTGGCTTATACAACCAAAATGGTTTTAAGTCAAAATTTATGACCCTCGTGTCTTTAAACAAAAGAAAATGGCTTTTTAGAAACCGCGGGGAAGCGAAACTTAGTCGATACTAGCAAAACCCAAAAATCGGAAGGATGTGAACCCCATTCGATACTTCCAAAACCCAAAAATCGCAAGGAAGTGAATCCCATTCGATACTTGCAAAACCTCAAATTTCAAAACCGTGGAGACGCAACATTCTAGTTGATATCCACAAACCAAATGGTTCGAGAAAACCTCAAATTTCAAAAATCAAGGGGAAACGACACCAAATCAGTACCCATAAAATCAAAAGTTTTGGGAAAAGCAGGGAAGCGACGCTTAGTCAATACTTGCATCCCAATCCGCGAGGAAGCGACATTCCATCGATACTCGCAAAACCCAGCCCGCGAGGAAGTGACATTCCATCAATACTCGCAAACCGAATGAGGAAGGAAGCGACATTCCATCGATACTTGCAAGACCATTCAGCGGGGAGGCGACATTTAGTCGATACCTGCATTTTGAAAACCAAAAATCGGCTATAAACCCCAAAAGTCGGCTATAGACACCAAAATCGGCTATAAGCCTAAAAAAATTGGCTATAAACGCCAAAATTCGGCTATAAATGCCAAAATCGGCTATAAACGCCAAAATCCGGTTATAAACGCCAAAATCGGCTTTCATGCCATTAAAACAGAACTTGGTTTTCAAAAATCTGGCTTCCATACCAAAACAAAACAAACAACAAACAAACAAAATTTTGGCTTCCATGCCACAAATTAAAATTGGGCTTGCCATTCCAAAATTCGGCTTTCAAGCCATCTCAAAAATTTTGGCCCTAATGCCATCTCAAAATTCTTGGCTCCCATGCCGTAAAACAAATTTTGGCTCTTACGCCACAAAATTAGGCTCCCATGCCACCTAAAATTTGGTTTTCAAGCCATCAAAAACCAGGCTTTTTGCCATAAAATTGGCTTTCATGACCCAAAACAACCCTTTGACAAAAGATTTTTACAAAATGACAACCTTTTGATCAAATTCTCAAACAAACATTCCCATCAACTTTTACTCAAATGTGTTTCCATCAAAAAATGATTTAAGTGAAAAGAAGGGGATACAAAAATGTAGTACCAAAATTATTTATACATGAGGTACCAAAAAAAAAAAAAGAAAAGGAAAAAAGAGTTTGTTACAACTCAGGAGCTCAATCTAGCATGGTCTTCAACCAAAGGTTCAACTCCTCAAGCAGACCCTTGGCCTTAGCTTCCAAAGTTTTCAGGCCACGCTTCTTCAAAATGTTCCCATAAAATGCGGCTGAATGCCGTGACCCATCGGCAGCACGAGGAAGTTCTTCCCAGAGGACCTGCCACTGCTCATGCTCCTGAGTCTTCCTCCGGACATTACCTTTAGCTTCCTCAACCTGGCGAATGAGGGTCCCCTCCTTGTCACGAGCCTCCACAATGGGGGTCCATTTGGCAACAACTTCTTCCTCCAAAAGCTCAAGACGCTGCCTAGCCTCGACAGCCTCCTTATCAAGGCGGTCCAAGTCTTGCTTCAGCCCCATAATGGATAACTCGGTAACTTTCTTCTCCCGAACGACCTGCCTCCGAGTCTTCGTGACCTCAGTCAGCTCAGTTTTGACTTTGCTGGATGGCTTTATAAAGATCTCATCAAAGAAGTCACCATCTGGGAAACTCTTGGTCTTAGTCCATTTGTTCCCCAAGGCGATGATTTCCTCAACAAAATTTTTGGCGCTTGCGATGTCCAGACCGACTTCTTTGCTATCAGCAAGAATGTCCTGAACATGCTTGATCATGCTATAGCCAGCTTCCAAATGACCTGAAGAGAGAGTCTCAACCCATGAGCTCAAGACAGTCTTCAACACCTTCCTTGCATACTGAAGGTACGGTACAGATGAGGATTCGCCATGCTCTGGCGCCCGACTGCCCATGTCATGCTCCATTGGAAGAGTAATCAATAAACTCTTTCTAACTGAAGAAGTTGACTCGTTGAAAGTGGAAGAAGCCCCTACTCCTGCATCAGCTGCAGGTATCCCCTGTTCTGGCCCTGAGGAAGACGGAGGAACCTCTCCTGCTGCTCCACAATTTGCCAAGGAAAAGACAAAAAGGCATGAATATAATCTTGTCAAAAATATATCAAGATTATTATTGCAAAAAATACCTACTTCGACAACCGGCGGAATACTCTCTGCCTCTCCGAGCTCATCCAAAGCATCATCAAAGGTTGCGTCCATGGATGGCTCGAAGTCGTCAGAATCCTCTGGCAAACCAAGAAAACAAAAGCTACATGTTGGCAAAAGATAGCACAAAAGAAAGAAAAAAAAAGAAAAAAAGCCAAAGCAATCATACCAGGTGAAGGTTCTGGAACCACTCCAGAGTTCCTGGGCTCTTCCTCCGATGCCACGATTGGATCCGTCATCACCTCATCAGTCGGAACCTCAGGCATCACCAAGTCATCGTCCTCTGCCAAAAAAAAATAAAAGAAAAGCAGCGGATCAAAACAAAAATCTCTCATAAAAGAAAAGAAGTAGCAAAAGAAAGAAGGAGAATCATACCAGCTGTCTCTTCTTTTCTGCTCCTCTTCTTCGGAGGCTCGTCAGCATCTTCAGACACCTCCTTAGCAATGGTGAGAGGAACTTTAAGATCAGTAGGACTATCATGTCGTCTCATGTTGCGGCGTTGTCCTCTCCTCCTCTTGCCTCGGTGGGTCAATCCGCTCAACGATCCTGTCCCACTATCAACATCAGGCCTCTCACTAGAGTCCTCACTGGATGGTCTACTTTTCTCGGTAGACTCCATGGAAGCCTTCGTACGCTCTGCTTGTATCATAGCATCGATCTCGGCCTCCTCCTCCTCCAGTTGTCTCAAGACCTCACCAGGAATTCCTTGTGCAGCTCCTGATCTCATGATGTCCTGCTCATTGAGAAAGCCTATCTTATGCTTCTCACCATAAAGGAAGGCCAAAACTTCCTCCCGACGGACACCATCTGATCTGCCAAGACCTTTCCCAGGAGACTGCTTGACATCGAGCTCTTTCTTGGAAAGCCCCCGGTACACTGAGAAGCTCTCCACGAACCACTTCGTGAAGCCAGTAGTCCGGAAGGTGGGCAGCTCAGGATAGGAAACCATGGCGGTAGTGTCCTCAGCGTTGTAAAAAGCCCATGCATTCCTCCCATCCTGCAAACCTCCAAAACGCTTCACTATGCTTGAAGGTGCTCCAACAACGCCTTGAGAGAAGCCAAGCTGCAATGCAAAGTGCGAAGGGACATATGACTGGATATCAACGAAAGGATGTCTGCGGTACACCATCGTACCTACCCGTATGTTGAAGAGTCATCTCTTCTCCGCGTCTGTCAAAGCATAGTGTCTACCCGACCCTGCCCTGGTCGAATCACGGGAGACACCAAAGTTAAAAGCCTTCTTCCGCAAACCCGGAGAAAGCTTAACTGAAGACTGCCCAATCTCGACGTCCCTAAATCATTGGATCCTCAAACGGGCAGACAAAAGCGATTCGGGAACGGCTGTCC
The DNA here is from genome assembly GCA_028538565.1 of Umbellularia californica. Lineage (NCBI taxonomy): Eukaryota > Viridiplantae > Streptophyta > Magnoliopsida > Laurales > Lauraceae > Umbellularia > Umbellularia californica. The sequence continues at coordinate 60,604,046 of JAPQWN010000001.1, forward strand.
CCCTAGCCAAACGAATCATAAAGGGATCTTCGTCCTGTGCAACTCCCAAACGATGGAAGCTAGGACAGTGGTATACATACCATGAATAGAAGACGTGGGCAGAAAATACCCTGTTCATGGGAAGCCCAAGCCGAACCAACAAAGCAACAATCTGCAGTTCGGTACACAAATAGGAGTAAAGAGCAGGTACCAAAGCCAGCCGCTCTCCAAACACCATCTGACAAGCTAGAAAAATACAGTGCGGCCTGATTGCGTTCCATCTCCTCCAGCAAAAACAGCCTCACCCAGCCAGTAAGTGAGGTAAACAGCGAGATCTCTCCGCAACGCAATGTCTAGACAAATGGCATCTGTGCTTGCGAAGAACTTTCTCAAATCTTCTCGCATAGCAGCGATCTTCTTCAAACTTGATACTTTAGCCCTAGCATCCTGGGCCATGCCATCAGAAGACTCCTCGCTGTCAAAAAAGTTGGAGCTGCAACTTCTCCAACTGCTGCATCTAACTTTCGAGCCCTCCTTCTCCTTCAAAAATTCATAGAAGGCAACGAGCTGAAAGTACACAAGCCTAAACTCCTTAGACTGCTCCTCAAGGACGCTGTCAATAGGCATAAACTCCTCATAGAGTTTGCCGAGGATAGGCAATCTGGTGATGGCGCTCAGTTCCTTCAAAGAAAAACCAATCTCACCATTCATTACAATGAAGGTGTTGGTTTGTGGAAGGAATGACTCCAGCATGGCCATGAAAGCCTCATCGGAGAAAACGACGGTTTGCCGAAAAGCGCGAACCGCATCAAAAATCTTGGCCTCCCGCAGGACGGCCTCGCCAATCCTCAGGGTGTGATCAGTCCATGATTTCCAGCACGAGTCAGCACTGAAACGGCCAGGAAGTCGAAAATGCTTCACCCAATAGCTGCAATCACCCCGAAAAATGCCAAGGCCCACCGGTCTCAAATCGATCGATGGATGATCAGAACCTTGGTAGCCACTGGCTGGCATCAACATGTCCATACGGATAGGTGGCTTCTCTGCAAAACGGGAAGGACCGCCAACAAAAATCCCGGTCTTGATCACACTGGTCCTCTTCACCTAGCTCGGAGGATCTTCCCTCTTAGGGCACGAGGGAGAAAGGCTCAGGACCCAGATGGTCCGATCGAAAGTCGACTGGGTAGAAATAGTTCTCTCCTCATCATCTGCTGTGTAAGAGAACTGAACACATCTCCTTTGGTATGTCAAGTCGTCGGGGACTGCATCACCAAAGAAAAAGGTAGGCTTGAGCATAACGCTCTGATCGTCCGTAACCCAAGGACGACTGCTTACCATGATCTTGTAGAATTCCTCATCTTTGAGAGTGATCAGTCGCTGTCTCATCTCATCACGATTGAGGGAATCACACTCTTCCAAGTTCTTCTCGACAAACTGGACCTTCTCCCATGCCTGCTGAACGGCCGCATTGGAAGATCTGGCAGACCGACGAGGTGTGTCAATAATAGGACCCTTACCCTTATTCGTTCTGGAAGAACTACCTGCAAAAGATGGAAGAGAAAAGATCAACCATCATCAAAATGACAGAATTTGGCTACAAAAGTTCTAGCGAAATTTCGACATGGTTCCGGGGCAATCCCGAAGAAAAGGGAAGTACTCCGAAAAACACAAAAAGCCTGAAGATGAGCTCAACATTGCTGCGAGCTCATAGTCAGTGCAAATCCTCAAAGAAGGTTCGAACTCAACATCGCTGCGAGAACGAGCCAATCTCATCAAATTTCAGCAAAATTTGGAAAAGAGCTCAACATTGCTGCGAGCTTCAGAATCCAAAAATTGCAAAGTTCCTCAAAATCCAGCAAGACCGAGAAAGAGCTCAACATCTCTGCGAGCTCAAAATCCCAATACTTGCAAAAGATTTTCAGGTATGCATCATCATGCTTCCAAATCCATTTACCAAAAATCATGCATAAAAAAAATATCATCATGCATTAGATGCTAGGAAAACCTTGACCAAGGTTTGACCAATTCCAACCCAATTTGGTCAAAATCAATCAAACTTGTGCAAGTCAAAAATCATGTTGACTTGACCTAGAGACTCTAGCCTTCTATCTTGATGCATAAAAAAAAATATATGCATAAACATATTGAAATTGCATGAACCTCATTATCGTGGTGACCAAACAAAGGAGGAAAGGAAAAGAAAAAGAAAGAGAGACAAAAAGAATCTCAGCAAAAAAAAAAAAAAAAATTGCTGGCCCACAGGCCGTGGCCCACTGCCACATGGCATACTATCCATGCAGCCAAGAAAAAAAAAAACAGCAAAAAAGAAAGAAAGAAAAAAAGCTAAAAAAAAGAAGGGGAAATCAGCGTGCAAAAAAAAAAAAAGAAAAAAAAAACAGAGAAAAAAAAATTCTGACAGAAAAAAAAACCAGCGTGAAAAAAAAACAGAAACAAAAAAAAAACGCTGACAGGAAAAAAAATTAGCGTGAAAACAGAAAAATCACTGAAAAAAAAAGAGAAGAAAATCAGCGTGTGAAAAAAAAAAGGAAGGAAAAAAAGAAGCACGAAAAGAAAAAAAAAGAATAAAAAGAAAAAACGTGCTTGGAAAAAAAGAAAAGAAAAGAAGAAGAAAAAAAAAAAGAGAAAAGAAAAGAAAAAGAAAAGAGAAAAAGAAAAAGAGAGCAAAACAAGAAAGAAGCTACTTCTACAAATGGAGATTCTTGTGGAGGATGAAAACTTACTTGAAGCCATTGATGGAGAAGAAGAAGAAAAGCTTGGAGCAAAAGCACTTATTATCTTGGAGAGCACTCTTGAAGAATCCTTGCAAACAAAGAAAGCAATGGAGCAAAAGAAGCAACCCTCTTGCTTTTATAGAAGAGAGCAAGCCAAAAGAGGAAACAAGGAGAAAGAAAGGAGGTAAGTACTAAAAATAATTACTTTCCCAAAAAGAAAGATATTTTGAGAAAACCTTTCCACAAAAGGAGGAAATTTGAGAAATTCCCTCCAAGTAAGGATATTTTTAGATATTCTCTACACAAAAGAGATATTTTTAGATATTCTCAACAAAAATGACACCATATGAGATCTAGGCCATCTCCAAAGCCTAAGGTCCCATGGGTTAGCCCATATGAGCCAGGTTTGACCAGTTAGGTGTTAGGGATTTTGTGTATTGCAATTTGATGGATGCATTATTCATTTTATTCATCATTTGAATTTTCACACATGCATTGTTTTAGAAATCTTGAAATCCTAATTTACTCATGCATTGTTTTAAATCTTGTACACCTTATGATTTATGCATGTTTAGGTTTTAAACATTGGATGCATTTTTAGTTTTAAAAATGATTTTATAAATCAAGCTAGCCATTTGTTTTAAACTTTCAAATCTATTTAGGCTTTTTATGTTTCATGATTTTAAAGTACTTGGATTGGTTTAAATCATGTTTCCATGCTTGGTTTAATGGCCCAAAGATCCCACAAGAAATTTACTTTGAAAACTGCAAAAGTTGGGATTTTTGTCTTACGCTGTCGGTCAACCGACAAGCTGAGTGTCGGCTAACCGACAAGTGAGCCGAGGTCAACCGATGGATCTGTCGGTTAGAATTCCAGAGAGCTACAAATTTTAGATCTTCTCTGTCGGTGAGCATGTCGGTCAGGGCTCGGTTAACCGACCTTGCTTCTGAACCTGACCGAAGCTCTCTCGGTTAGAAAACCAGAGAGGAGTTTTCTGACCAAGTTTACATTGTCGGTTAGGGTGTTGGTCATGCCTCTGTTAACCGAACATGTCGGCTAACCGAACCATGCTTTATGGTCAGCAAATTTTCGAAAATATGACCGTTGGCCTGTGACCGTTGGGGGTAACGGTTAACCGACCCCTGGATGTCGGCTAACCGACAGGTAGCCGTTGAGCAACTTTTTCTATAAAAAGAAGCTCATTCCTTAGCCCCAGGTGATGATCTTGGAAGCCCTTCTTGAGGTATTTGAGGGAAAAGAAAGGGGATCAAGCTAAGGAAGGCTAAGGGTCATTAAGGAAAGCTAAAGCTTGGATTAATGAAGTTAAACCATCAAGTAAGCTTTGCCTTTTTATAAACATATGTTTTATGCTTTGACTAAACTATTGGTAAATATTTTCTAGCATATAAACTATGTTGTGTTGAATTCTAAACCATTTAAACTTTGAATTCTTCGCTTTGATTTCAAAACAAGCTTGCTTTAAAAACTTTAATACATGTTCTTGGCAAAATCTTGGATTTGTTTGATAACATGTTTTGTTGAACTTGTTTGAATCATCCATGTTGTTTTCACAATCCTAAACCTTTGTTGCACTAGTTTTTGAAAACAACACTTAGCATGCTCACTTGTCTAAACCCTAATTAGTTACAAGTGACTTGCTTTAAACTTCAATCAAATCTTTGTATGCATTAAACCCTTGAATGCTTCTTAGCATACATTGATTGATCTTAAACTTTTAATATTGATTGAAGTTTCCACACACTCACTTCATAAGCATACATCTTTGCATTCATAGTGTTTGTGTGAGTTTGATTTTCACCTTCATATTTGCCTATTCTAGAAGCATTTCAATTGAGCCTAATTGTATTCTCTTGAAGTGTTTTGAAGACACTAATCTTGAGAAGAAATCATTTGATTGTAAAGGTTATTGCTTAGCCTAAGAAAAGCATTGTGTGAAGGTATTGCTTAGCCTAAGAAAAGCATTGTGTGAAGGTTATTGCTTAGCCTAGAAAAGCATCTTGTATAGGTTGTTGTTAAGCCTTGAAAAACAACATTGTAGTGGTTATTGCTTAGCCATTTGAAAAGCATAAATAGTGGAAATCCGGTGGGGTGTGAGATCACAAGCCGGTAGTGGATGTAGGCACGTTGGCCGAACCACTATAAATCTTATGTTGTGGTGGTTGCTTTTGTGATGATTGTTGTTGTTTAGCTTCCGCATTTTATTTGTTAATCAACACAAGTGGCTAATTGTTTTAAAGAAGTTTAAAATTGGCATAATTGGTCATTAAGTTGTAGCTCACCCTATTCACTCCCCCCCTCTAGGGTTAGGATCCCGGACTTTCAATTGGTATTAGAGCCTCGTGCTCTATATTTAGGATCAAGTGTTTTGGAACTCTTGATTAGGTGTAAAAACCTAGAGCTTAGACTCTAGTTGGATTAATCTTGAAAATCATTAAAATGGATTCCACTAAGATAGATTGTATAGATTCCCTTGTAGATTCTTCTAGACCATTCCTTCTTCCAACATTTGGAGATTCAAACCATGAATTTAATGAATCTAAATTTGAATCAAATGAAGAAGAAAATGATGAAAATCAAGATGACATTCAACAAGCCTATAATGATTTATGTACATTTTCCCTAGAGCTTGTTAAGAAGAATAAAAAATTGAAAGAAGAATCTAAAAGACTAAACAAAGAATTGGTCTCTTCAAAAGATGAACTTAGAGAAAAAGAAGAAATAATACATTGCCTAGACTCTAAGTCTATGATCACTTTACACAACTTGTCTAATGCTCAAAATGAACAAAATGAAATTGAAACAAATAATGATGAGCTAAAGAAAGAAAATTTGAGTTTAAGAGATACAATAAAAAGACAAGATAAAAACATTATCCATCTAGAATCAAAATTAAAAATTTCTATGGATAACTTGTCAAAGGTACAAGAAGAATTAAATGTATCTAAGATAAGTTGTGATAATCTTCTCAAAGAAAACACAAATACAAGTGATCATGTGAAAAATCAAGTTGAAGACATTTCTAATTTAGAATCTAAGTTAATAATCACCAAAGAAGATTTATTAAAAACTCAAAGTGATTTAAAATCTTTACAACTTGGATCTAATGTGAATGAACTAAAACTTGAATTAAAACTTGCTTATGAAAAGGTAAACAAGTTTAATAGAATTGAAATTAAACTAATGAAAGTTATAAATGAAAATTCAATTCTTAAAAACCAAGTCACTCAACTTGAGTCCCACAAACATAAGTATGAGTGCAAATTTACCCAAGGTGAAGAAAAAATTTGAAAAACTATTTAGATTGGGTAAATCTCAAGGAGATAGGACGGGCCTTGGATTTAATAAGTATACTTCACATGGTCATAAATTCACCAACACCTTTGTGAAAGGTGAGTCCTCTCTCTCTAGCACTCACACTAAGATGCCCACAGAAAAATGTCATTATTGTGGTAATGAAGGGCATTTCAAATTTGAGTGCAAACTAAGAAGAAGTCATTTGTCTAAACCCATCTATGAATCTAAAAAGGAAAATTCAAATTCTATGAAGGGAAAGACATTTGAAGCAAAGAAAGACTCTAGAAAATTTAAACAAGTAAAATCCTTTCAAAAAGAGTCGCCTAAGATAGATCTTAAAAAGATTAAACAAGTTAAAAACAATCAAAATAGATCTATCATGAAGAAGCTTAACACCTTCCCTCCTTTAACCTTGGAAATGAAGGAAATATTGAAAAGGGTTGAAAAATTGAAATTAAAATTCAAAACTCAAAAACAAGGAGGAAAAGTTAAAGGAAAAGAGATAAATAAAGCAAATCACCAACCTTTGAAGACTAACCATCATGATAAAATAGTAAAATTCCAAGAAAATGATGTGAAGTCTAAAAGAATTCAAAAGTCATCTCCTTTGGTTGGTAGAATCTCAAACCTAGGCTCAAAGGATCAAAACCTTAGATGGAAACCTAATGTTAGAATTTTAGATAGAAATTAAGGACTAGTGTTTAGAATAGACCAACCCATCTCTATTAGTTAAACCTAATGTTGGTCCTAAGTCTAGATAATAATCTTCTCTAGTTGCTTGAATTCTATGTGTTTGAGAAATTGCTTTAAAACATACACCTATGCATTATCAATTTCAAAATGTAAACTTCAAAGGTAATGCATATGTTAAATGATTTTTTTTTTAAAAAAAAATTGAAAATTGATTTTCATTCTATGCTTACTAAGTTAGTATTTTGATATGAAAATTCAATTCTTTGATTTACTTGAGTTTCAATTGGTTAGATCTTTATAGTTATATTCTTCAAAATTGAATGTGTTTTTGATAAATGAATTTTTCTAATTGATATCAAGTTTGAAAAGTTTTTAAGTCAATTTGTATGAGTTTTTGTAGTTATCCTTGATTACAAATTGAAATTTGATATTAGTTCACTTCATGGTTTTCTTAATCACTTGATCATGATTTTATGTTTCATTGTTGGATTTTGATTGTTGAAGTGAATTAAAGTCCTTTGGAAAATGTTCTAAGCTTTGTTAGTTATATTTATAGTTGCATTTTCCTTTGAGTTTATTTCCTTGTGTTTATGATTATATTTTTTAGAAGGAAATACTTGTTATATGCTATTTGCATCATTGCTCATTTGATTTCATTCTTTTTATGCAAATGTCATATAGTTCCATGTATGGTTGTGCTCTTTAGTTACATTTATAGATATCATACTAGAACTTTCAAATCCATCCTCTATTCTTTCTAGTCATTTTTTTTTGTTAAATGGATGGTTATGATGTTGATTCATGTATATTTTCCTTGTGATGTCATTCTTATACATGTTTCAACTTCATAGTAGTGTTTAATCATATGAACCTCTTTGAAATCCATTCCTTGTATTTCATAGTTATATCTTTTGTTTGATAGATTTCTTAGTTGTTGAATTCATATGATTTGACACTTTTGTAAATTGCATCCTCTACCAAGTTATATATATTTCTAAATGCAATTTCTCATGTTCATCACTATGCTCATTAGTTATATTATTCTAAGTGATGAATATCATTTTATGTTGCTTGATGGATCTTGTGTTTGTCACATCTATGCTCTTAATCATGTTTTCATAATTCAATTGGTAATCAATTGGTATCTTTTTCAATTGGTTTCAATTAGTATAATTTCCAATTGATGTCATTTATTGAGATTGTGATAGACCTTGTGTACATTGGATTGAACTTGATAGTTATATGTTTTTATTCCATGTCACATTCCATTAGCATCATAAACTTTCATGATTGCCACCTCTCATGCACTTATAGGTAAATCACATGACCACCATGTTTATGTTTTCATAATTTTTGTTGGTTAATGGTGAGGTTGGCTTCATGATTGAACTTCATTTCATTCATCTTGTGCATATCAATTATATTTAATGAATGTATGAAATGATTTTATAACCTTCATAGCATATGATTTTCATAGTTATATTGATTAATGCTATGTTTAGTATTCCCCATAACATCATGGATAGCTCTAATTTGGATGAACCCTAATAGGTATATTCCTTAACTCCATTTAAGAGTGATTGAGTTAATTGTCATATCCATTGAATCTCAATTGGTATATTCTTTTTATTCCAATTGGTATCCATGATTGTTTATCCTCTTGACCTTGCTCTTTATATTGATAATTTGATCATGTTGAGCTTTATAGTCATTTGGAATCTAATCATTTCCTTGAAGTTTACCCTCAATTGGTAAAACCAACTTCTTCTTGAACCAAATAGTTAAATCTTTGTCAAAAGTTTGACAAAAGAAGAGTATGGATTGAGGGGGACTGTAAATCTTCATAGGAAGTATTAGTTTTGATCAAATTCACCCATGTATTGGCTCTGATACCCTTATATCTTGCCATTCATACATGATTCCTGTTATGACTTTCATTTTCGATTTCTTTTGTTAATAGGTGCTACTAAAAGGTATTTTCCTTGTTTCATATGTGTAGGTACCATTTGGGTCCTCAAGGGTCTTGAAGATATTCCAATCTGAAAGTTCCGGATCCTAACCCTAGGGGGGGGGGGGGGGGGGGTGGGCTACAAATTGATTGTCAATTTTAATTTTCTTCAAATTAAACTTCAACTAGTGATGATAACATGAAAAGATGCGGAAGATAAACAAATCAATCATCACAAGTCATTCACCATTGCCCAAAGATTTATAGTGGTTCGGCCTCAATGCCTACATCCACTACCGGCTTGTGATCTCACACCCCACCGGATTTCCACTATTTATGCTTTTACAAAAGGCTAAGCAATAACCCTTACAATGATGTTTTTAAGGCTAAACAACGACCTAATTATGTGCTTTTCTAGGATAAGCAATAACCTTTACAATTTGCTTTTCTTAGGCTTAGCAATAACCTTTCATACAAATGGTTTTTCTTTCTCAAGAATGTGTCTAAACACTAGGAGAGAAATACATTAAGCACAATATATATTGCCTCTAAAATAGGCGAATGAGAAAGTGAAAATCAACTCACACAACACACTATAAATTGCAAAGATGAATGCTCATGATGTGTGTGTGTGAAAACTTCAATCAAGTTGAAAATGAAAGCTCAATCAGTTTATGCTTTGAAGCAATTGAAAGTTTAATGCACATAAAATGATTTGATTGAAGTGATATGTAAATCACATGAACAAGGTACAAACTTGCTGAAGATGTGAAAATCCAAAGCTTGCAAGTTGTATGAAATTAATTATGTCTAAACACGTGATGCATGTGATATGTTGTTTTCAAAATCAAAGTAATTCAACTAAAGTTTTAAAGATTGAAAACAACAAAGAAGATTCATACAAGTTAGTGAAACATGTTATAACATAAATTGAAGATTTTGATAAAACATGTCTAAGAAGTTTTCTACCACAAACTTGATTTGAATCAAGGTGAAGAATCCAATAACTTAAATCAAAGATTTAAGAGAGGAATGGATTCAACACATCATAGTTAATATGCTAAAAATCATTTACCAATAATTTAGACAACGTATAAAAACATATGATTAGGAAAAGTCAAAGCTTACTTGGTGATTGAACTTCATTAATCCAAGCTTAGCTTTACTTAATGATTCTTTGGCCTTCTTAGTTCATTCCCTTTGATTTGCCTTAGTACACCTCAGAAATGGCTTCAAGAATTGTCACGACCCCAAACCCGGGGTCCGTGAAGTAATAATCATGTTTCTCCCAAGATCCGCGTGTGTGAGGATTACAAATTCCAACACCTCTGAATATTTAGCGGAAGCTATCGTGGTGTTGCGACTCGGAGTCCGTGGCCATTGGATTCCGCACCGCACTTAACCCAAGCATATACTCATCTTATCAATGATCCATTTCAGACTGGAATAAACCATCACAATAAAGTACAGAGCTGACAGTAACAGGGTATTACATTTCCATAAATGTTCAAGTTACAATTAACAATGTGTATTAAGTACAAATCCCAAAAGAAGGCTAATAGAAGCCATACAAGAAAACGAGCTAATGATCACTACCCATATGTGACGTAATCCGATGTCAAGCTCAATGTCTACATGACATAGCCGACAAACAACCGTTAAACTCATGGCTCCACAGCCAACACGTGCACTCATCTCGGGTGAAGAAGTCTGGACCTGAGTACCAAAGTAGTGGGTCAGACACGACGGTCTGGCAGGTGGGTGAAAAGATATAACAATATACTGAATGATAAAACATGCAATAAATCATGAATATCTGACAAAAATCCTGTATTCATATGAAACGCGTATAAAGCACGAATATTTGGCAAAGCATGTATTCCTTTAAAGCATGTATAAAACATGAACATTTACTAAGAAAATGCATGATCAATATAAAGCAGTATGGGTGTCAAGGATCAGGAACTATCAAGATGGCAACCACACAAAGCTAAATCCTCTATCACCGAAGTGATAGAGCAAGCATATACCTCAGTCACCGAAGTGAGGAGGAACAACGAAATACATATACATATATACTATATACTAGACATGACCACGGTAGCGAGCAGGGCATCAGGAACCACAGTAGCAATCTGCGGTATCAGGACCCAAACTGCAGTTGGCAAGACAAGAGGGGGATCACCTAGTCAGTTGATCAGACTAACAAGGTATCCAAGCTTAGTGGTGCCGACTCATAGGTTATATGCAAGTAAACAAAACAAGTACATGTATGCATGTTCTCTTTTTGGCTCATGGGCTCGCACTACAAAGCTCTGGCCCCATATTGCCTCAAGGTTTTATTCTCAAAATAATAATCCTTTTGGTTCATGGGCTCGCACTACAAAGCTCTGGCCCCATCTTACCTCAAGGTTTTATGCTCAAAATAATAATCCTTTTGGTTCATGGGCTCGCACTACAAAGTTCTGGCCCTATCTTACCTCAAGGTTTTATGCTCAAAATAATAATCCTTTTGGTTCATGGGCTCGCACTACAAAGCTCTGGCCCCATCTTACCTCAAGGTTTTGGCTTATGAATCATGTACAAGAAATCAAATCAGATAAATACATATGACGGGACGGGGTGCTCAAGGCACAGCTATCATATCAGGTTTGGCATGTTTATCAAAGCTAGCAAAACAATACAAGTATGTACTTTCAAAGTTTTCGGGATGATAGATTCCAATCATCAATTTCGAGAATAACAAAGTAGGTACCCCTTTTTGAAAAGCCAAGATAGTGTCGGGTTAAAACTAATCCAAGTGCATAGGGATCCCGTATGCCTGTATAATAAATGAAACTTGGTACTCTTTGAATTTGGGAGGCATCCCGGATTCCTTATACACCATAGTAGCCTCAATGCTTAAATGGATCTCGATGATGTGGTTTCTCTCTCTAACGTACTACCAACAAACACTCCACCTATGCTTCGAACACAATCCCAGGTGGGCGGTGTCCATTGCTCACAGAAAGGTTCACAAGCAATGGGGTGGAGGCTCCCTTCAGTCCTCTTTATTCATAGAATTCAGGGAATTTCGGTCACCTTGCGGTCAGATGGCGGTTAGCCGCCAGCGAATCCGGCGGTTAACCGCTGGCTGACCGTGGAATTGCAGCTCTCTGGAATTGTAACCGCTACCATCCGGTTGGCTGGCGGTTAACCGCTGATGAACACGGCGGTTAACCACTATCTGACCGCGGAGCTGACCGTGAGGTTACAGCTCTCTGGAAATGTAACCGAACTTGCTTCGGTTAGCCGCTAGTCACTAGGCGGCTAGCCGCTGGGCGACCGCCAGCTGACCGTCAGTCACGGGAATTTCTTCACTGGGTTCAGGTTCAGGTCTTCCCTTCCCCCAAACCAATTCCTTTCATTCTCCATTTGACATTCATACAATTACCAAGAGAAAGAAGACAACCAACATCACAAGGATTCACTTAGGCATTGTACAAAAGATGAACCAAAAGTCACAATTCAAGATGTCATTTTCAATCGTGGCGAACCACTCAAGTACATTTCAAATCGTTTTACAACAAGAGCATATAACTTTTCTAACATGGAATGGAATAGTGTATGTGATTCAATGGTTCACCAAGGGGAGTCCCAATGCATACTTAATATCTAAAGGTTGATTTATAATAATGAGTTCGGCACCAATGAAAATCCACAACACTTAAGATTATAAAGTATGCTTTAAGACTCATAAGGATTCCCGGGTAAAATCCCATGTCAAAACTTTCTTTCATTTTTCCATTCAATTGGTACACTTCAAGCATTTCATTTCATTGATCCAAATATTCACTTCCATTTGCATTCTTATACAATTTGGGCTTTCTCCTAGCCTTAACAACTCCATCAACACATCATACACTAAATCATTCCATTATTTCCATGAATTTTTCACAATGACAAAATACTAACATTCACCAAAATCACTAAAATTCTGAAATACATATAACCAATCCAAAGACAACTCTTTGCTAAATAAAATCCATATAGTTGAAACATCAACTTAGAGAAACAATAGACATAAATCATCTCTTGAACATTTGAATGAAAAATCAATAATAAAAGCTAACCATTTGCATAAAACATGATTAATGAAAATAAATCATTTCATCCACTTGCCTTAGGTCTCTAATCAAGCAAATCAAGCTCTAAACACTCTTCCAAGTCAAGGCTCCAAGCTACACAAAAACCCCCAAAAAGCAACCCATCTTAGAACCCTAAAATGGTAACTCAACAAAGAGAAGGAATGGGCTCAAACAAGCTAGGAAATAAGACCTAGGGGAAAGCCATTGCTTAACAATAGAAGATGGAAAGAGATCCTTACCTCTAGGGCCATTAACCAACAAGAAGGAGCTTGAAATAGGGGCTGCCCACCTTAGTTTCCCATGAAAATGGTGTCAAAAGAGAGAGGAGATGAAGGGGAAGAAGTTGCCGGAGTTCCCTCGTCGGATTGGTAGCTTGAAGGCTTCATTTGAGCAAGAGAAATGGAAGAAAAGGAAGAAGAAAGGTGGCTGGTACTGTAGCAGGGAGTTGCAGCCGATTGGAGTGGAAAAATGAGGGAGAAAGAGATGGAGTTGTCCTTTTATAATGGGTGGTGTGGGGTCCACACTAAGTATAACTTGTAATGGAGATTAGGGTGCTTTCTAGACCTCGGATCAAGAAACTTAAAACATGAAAAGTGTCTGGAATAAAATTATCTTTCCAACAAGGTCAATATTGATATACTTCCGGGGTCCACATAAAAAGTCAACTGTTTGGTCAAAGGGGTTAAAGAATAGAAAATTTGGGATTTCTAGAAAAATTGATTTTAGGAGCTTCGAATGGGCACAGAGTGAACACGAAAGTTGTAGGGAATGGCGAGATTAGTCTAACGAAGTTTAAATGGGATTTTTGGGAATCACCAAGAATCTCCCCACGCTGACCATGCAAAACAAATGGGACCCTACGGTCATTGTCTAGGTTCACTGTCTCTCAAAACTTCCCAAAGCTAATGAAAAGTCATTCTAACTCAAAAACTCAACCAACAACCACTAAACCCATCGAGAAAACCAAATCACGATTAAAACCACACTAAACCAAGAAATTAGGGGTCGGGTTCTCACATCCCCCCCCCCCCCCCCCCTTAGAACATTTGGTCCTCCAAATGAACTAAACAATTCAAAAACAAGTGAGGACATTAATCCACAGTTCGAAAACAAAACCACAAATCAAAACTCCAAAACGGTCCTCTCGAAAGCACCTGAACTCGCTGGGTCACCCTCGTGGTAGAACCCCTTGGTCAACTATCAATGATCGTCGAACATTCTTCCACTGGCTCGAATCCGTCACTGTCCTGTCAATCTGACTACTCAAGGAATTCTCCAACTCTGACTCCTTCTAAGTTCAACCAAGTCTCTGGTTTCTAAACACCTTGATACTGAAAATTCTTCGAACCATTTTGTTGACTTCATCGCAACTATCGAAGCTAGTGTCTCACATCCACTGCACAATCTTCAAGGTTAACTCTTGCTAGCTTTAATTCTTTCTGCTCGTTGCTCTTGATCCTCAGTACAATATTCGGTCTCTAACACTAACATGCTTGTCCCTTCACTATTCTTTAGTATTTGGAGCTCCGTGCTCACTCTTGCAACTGCTCTGCCAAGTCTACCTTTCCTAATAAAATCCAAAATAACTGATTTCCTGCTCCGTATATATGTACATTGAAATCCGATGCTCCTCGTGTCGATAAAATCTGTAAAGATCTTTGTTGTCGGGCGATCAAGTAGAGATTCTTCCTGCAGTCAACTCCTTTATTAGTTACTGAAATCCAACTCCCAAAAGCTTCTAACCGCACAATGACTCATCCTGCTGGGTCTACTCCTCCATATGGCTGTACTTGTTGAAAATCCTAAAATAATTCTCTGACAAACCTCATCAATTTCTAGGAATCTCTAATTCTGGACATCTCCTTGGAGCTCTACTAATTGAAAACTTGTCTCTAAACATCTGTACTGTTCCTGTACAACTGCCAATGTTGGTCCAAGAGAATGAAGATTCTGACTCACTCCGATGTACCATAACTCTATCTTTGTCGTAAAACACTGCACCTAGTGTCATTCTTATCCAGGTCTTCCAACCGGTCTTGTCCGTAGGCTATGATTCTCCTATTGTATCTGTACTCTGCCCAAACTGATATTCCAAAAGTCCGTAAAGTTTGCAAGATCTCCTCTATCATAAAACCAGGTAACAATCCATTCTGTACACAGCTTTCTACACTACAACTGAAAGTTTTCTTCCTATCATTTAACCACACACTGATGCATCCTGCTGAGTCGACTTCCATCATTCTGGAATTATTAAAAATCTTCTAACACTTCTCCGCCAAGAGTTCATCAAATTCGAAAGTTTCTTGCTTTTGGTATCCACTTGAATCTCTATCAACTGAAAATCACCTCAAACTTCCTGAAATTCACCATTTGTCTAGTTTCTGTAGTCTTTTAGTTTAGGAAAATATTCTAGATTTATCCAAAATCCACACTTACTTGCCTGACGCACCATCTGACGATACACGATCAACTGAAATTGGGTCTCAATATGCTGTTCACATTCCTTGCTGACTAACAACTGCTCACAAATTCCTTCGCTAGCTCCATCTGTGACAATGAAAAGCTGAAAATTCTGCCAAAGTCCTCACCAAAGTCCTTCGAGATCAACATGCTAAAACCACAAAACTCTAACTATCTGGCGCGAAAACAAGAAAAAGGCACTGAATTTGGGTGCGGAGACATTAAATCCTCCCCCACTAGAAAAGAATTTGGTCCCCCAAATTCCCTAGCAAGAACAAAAAGGGAAGAGACAAGAAGGGTCTCCCCCACTAGAAAGAAAACAAATCCGAACCAAAACAGAATGACATCTAGCCAAAACAAGACGAAAAATCTAACGGTTTCCTCACCACACGTCTTAAAGTTCCTAGAGTGTTTTATTTCCTAGAAACTTGCCCGCTCTGATACCAGTCTGTCACGACCACAAACCCGGGGTCCGTGAAGTAATAATCATGTTTCTCCCAAGATCCGCGTGTGTGAGGATTACAAATTCCAACACCTCTGAATATTTAGCGGAAGATATCGTGGTGTTGCGACTCGGAGTCCGTGGCCATTGGATTCCGCACCGCACTTAACCCATGCATATACTCATCTTATCAATGATCCATTTCAGACTGGAATAAACCATCACAATAAAGTACAGAGTTGACAGTAACAGGGTATTACATTTCCATATATGTTCAAGTTACAATTAACAATGTGTATTAAGTACAAATCCCAAAAGAAGGCTAATAGAAGCCATACAAGAAAACGAGCTAATGATCACTACCCATATGTGACGTAATCCGATGTCAAGCTCAATGTCTACATGACATAGCCGACAAACAACCGGTAAGCTCATGGCTCCACAGCCAACACGTGCACTCATCTCGGGTGAAGAAGTCTGGACCTGAGTACCAAAGTAGTGGGTCAGACACGACGGTCTGGCAGGTGGGTGAAAAGATATAACAATATACTGAATGATAAAACATGCAATAAATCATGAATATCTGACAAAAATCCTGTATTCATATGAAACGCGTATAAAGCACGAATATTTGGCAAAGCATGTATTCCTTTAAAGCATGTATAAAATATGAACATTTACTAAGAAAATGCATGATCAATATAAAGCAGTACGGGTATCAAGGATCAGGAACTATCAAGATGGCAACCACACAAAGCTAAATCCTCTATCACCGAAGTGATAGAGCAAGCATATCAGGGCGTTGACCTCAGTCACCGAAGTGAGGAGGAACAACGAAATACATATACATATATACTATATACTAGACATGACCACGGTAGCGAGCCGGGCATCAGGAACCACAGTAGCAATCTGCGGTATCAGGACCCAAACTGTAGTTGGCAAGACAAGAGGGGGATCACCTAGTCAGTTGATCAGACTAACAAGGTATCCAAGCTTAGTGGTGCCGACTCATAGGTTATATGCAAGTAAACAAAACAAGTACATGTATGCATGTTCTCTTTTTGGCTCATGGGCTCGCACTACAAAGCTCTGGCCCCATATTGCCTCAAGGTTTTATTCTCAAAATAATAATCCTTTTGGTTCATGGGCTCGCACTACAAAGCTCTGGCCCCATCTTACCTCAAGGTTTTATGCTCAAAATAATAATCCTTTTGGTTCATGGGCTCGCACTACAAAGTTCTGGCCCCATCTTACCTTAAGGTTTTATGCTCAAAATAATAATCCTTTTGGTTCATGGGCTCGCACTACAAAGCTCTGGCCCCATCTTACCTCAAGGTTTTGGCTTATGAATCATGTACAAGAAATCAAATCAGATAAATACATATGACGGGACGGGGTGCTCAAGGCACAGCTATTATATCAGGTTTGGCATGTTTATCAAAGCTAGCAAAACAATACAAGTATGTACTTTCAAAGTTTTCGGGATGATAGATTCCAATCATCAATTTCGAGAATAACAAGGTAGGTACCCCTTTTTGAAAAGCCAAGACAGTGTCGGGTTAAAACTAATCCAAGTGCATAGGGATCCCGTATGCCTGTATAATAAATGAAACTTGGTACTCTTTGAATTTGGGAGGCATCCCGGATTCCTTATACACCATAGTAGCCTCAATGCTTAAATGGATCTCGATGATGTGGTTTCTCTCTCTAACGTACTACCAACAAACACTCCACCTATGCTTCGAACACAATCCCAGGTGGGCGGTGTCCATTGTTCACAGAAAGGTTCACAAGCAATGGGGTGGAGGCTCCCTTCAGTCCTCTTTATTCATAGAATTCAGGGAATTTCGGTCACCTTGCGGTCAGATGGCGGTTAGCTGCCAGCGAATCCTGCGGTTAACCGCTGGCTGACTGTGAGGCTGACCGTGGAATTGCAGCTCTCTGGAATTGTAACCGCTACCATCCGGTTGGCTGGCGGTTAACCGCTGATGAACACGGCGGTTAGCCGCTATCTGACCGCGGAGCTGACCGTGAGGTTACAGCTCTCTGGAAATGTAACCGAACTTGCTTCGGTTAGCCGCTAGTCACTAGGCGGCTAGCCGCTGGGCGACCGCCAGCTGACCGCCAGTCACGGGAATTTCTTCACTGGGTTCAGGTTCAGGTCTTCCCTTCCCCCAAACCAATTCCTTTCATTCTCCATTTGACATTCATACAATTACCAAGAGAAAGAAGACAACCAACATCACAAGGATTCACTTAGGCATTGTACAAAAGATGAACCAAAAGTCACAATTCAAGATGTCATTTTCAATCGTGGCGAACCACTCAAGTACATTTCAAATCGTTTTACAACAAGAGCATATAACTTTTCTAACATGGAATGGAATAGTGTATGTGATTCAATGGTTCACCAAGGGGAGTCCCAATGCATACTTAATATCTAAAGGTTGATTTATAATAATGAGTTCGGCACCAATGAAAATCCACAACACTTAAGATTATAAAGTATGCTTTAAGACTCATAAGGATTCCCGGGTAAAATCCCATGTCAAAACTTTCTTTCATTTTTCCATTCAATTGGTACACTTCAAGCATTTCATTTCATTGATCCAAATATTCACTTCCATTTGCATTCTTATACAATTTGGGCTTTCTCCTAGCCTTAACAACTCCATCAACACATCATACACTAAATCATTCCATTATTTCCATGAATTTTTCACAATGACAAAATACTAACATTCACCAAAATCACTAAAATTCTGAAATACATATAACCAATCCAAAGACAACTCTTTGCTAAATAAAATCCATATAGTTGAAACATCAACTTAGAAAAACAATAGACATAAATCATCTCTTGAACATTTCAATGAAAAATCAATAATAAAAGCTAACCATTTGCATAAAACATGATTAATGAAAATAAATCATTTCATCCACTTGCCTTAGGTCTCTAATCAAGCAAATCAAGCTCTAAACACTCTTCCAAGTCAAGGCTCCAAGCTACACAAAAACCCCCAAAAAGCAACCCATCTTAGAACCCTAAAATGGTAACTCAACAAAGAGAAGGAATGGGCTCAAACAAGCTAGGAAATAAGACCTAGGGGAAAGCCATTGCTTAACAATAGAAGATGGAAAGAGATCCTTACCTCTAGGGCCATTAACCAACAAGAAGGAGCTTGAAATAGGGGCTGCCCACCTTGGTTTCCCATGAAAATGGTGTCAAAAGAGAGAGGAGATGAAGGGGAAGAAGTTGCCGAAGTTCCCTCGTCGGATTGGTAGCTTGAAGGCTTCATTTGAGCAAGAGAAATGGAAGAAAAGGAAGAAGAAAGGTGGCTGGTACTGTAGCAGGGAGTTGCAGCCGATTGGAGTGGAAAAATGAGGGAGAAAGAGATGGAGTTGTCCTTTTATAATGGGTGGTGTGGGGTCCACACTAAGTATAACTTGTAATGGAGATTATGGGGCTTTCTAGACCTCGGATCAAGAAACTTAAAACATGAAAAGTGTCTGGAATAAAATTATCTTTCCAACAAGGTCAATATTGACATACTTCCGGGGTCCACATAAAAAGTCAACTGTTTGGTCAAAGGGGTTAAAGAATAGAAAATTTGGGATTTCTAGAAAAACTGATTTTAGGAGCTTCGAATGGGCACAGAGTGACCACGAAAGTTGTAGGGAATGGCGAGATTAGTCTAACGAAGTTTAAATGGGAATTTTTGGGAATCACCAAGAATCTCCCCACGCTGACCACGCAAAACAAATGGGACCCTACGGTCATTGTCTAGGTTCACTGGCTCTCAAAACTTCCCAAAGCTAATGAAAAGTCATTCTAACTCAAAAACTCAACCAACAACCACTAAACCCATCGAGAAAACCAAATCACGATTAAAACCACACTAAAGCAAGAAATTAGGGATCGGGTTCTCACAAGAATCATCATCTTTGGCCTTGGAATGAACTTCCTTTTATAGAAATTTTGGGCCAACGGCTATATGTCGGTTAGCCGACATCCCGGGGTCGGTTAACCGACACCCTCGACGGTCACAGGCCAACGGTCATAATTTCGAAATTTTGCTGACCAAAAAGTATGGTTCGGTTAGCCGACAAGTTCGGTTAACCGAGGCTTGACCGACACCGTAACCGACAATGAAGACAGGGTCAGAAAACACTTCTCTGGAAATCTAACCGAGAGAGCTTGGGTCAGGATCAGAAGCAACGTCGGTTAACCGAGCATTGACCGACATGCTGACCGACGTGTAAAATATATGACAATGCAGCTCTCTAGAAATCTGACCAACAAGATGTTTGGTTAGTCCATTTTCTATGGTTGGTTAACCGAAACTTAACCGACATACTAACCGACACTAGCAACACCATTCAGAAAAGCTAACCGAGTGAGTTCGGTTAGGCTTTGGTTCAAGGTCAGTTAGCCGACACCTGACCGACAGGCTGACCGACAGTATGGTCAGACTGTTTTCTGAAGATCTGAGTTTACAAGAAAACATCTAACTTTTGAAAACTTTTGAAACACAGAATGAAAGGGTGATGGAGACAAGGTTTTATCAAGAAGAAAGCTTTTCAAAATAAGACTAAAATCAACCAAAAGGTTTAAAACAAAGTTTGAGCAAGTTGATGTAAAATCCTGTGATTTTCAAGATAAACCTTTGAGAAATGATATGAGATGATCATGATGCAAATGTTGGACATCAAATTGCAAACACAACTTAGGGTCTAACAATCTCCCCCTTTGCAATTTGATGGCAACATACTAAAAAGGCTAAGAAGGATAAAACACATCATTCACATATCACTCATACATTCATTCATTTCTACAACTCTTGGTCTCCATACATTTCAACTCCACTTGAGTTGAAAATTGGCTTCTTGACTTCTTCATGCTCTTCCTTCCTCTCTTTGCTCCCCCAATCTTCTAGATCTCCCCCATTGTGTGTGCTTCCACACAAATTCTCTCCCACAACCTTTTTCTCCCCCATAGTTTTAGAAATGATACTTAGCCGTTTCCATTTCTTCTCCCCCATTGACATCAAATTGCTAAAAAATCTGCAAAAACAGCTCATGCAAACATATACCTTTCTCATAGCATAATATTGATATCATTTGATAAATTTTGAATATAAAAGCAAAGGAGAAACCACCATGAAAAGACAAAATGAATTCACAAGTTTTGATTCATGTCTCAAATGAAAATGTTTTAAAAAAATAAACCATAAACATAAACATAGTCATAAACATCATCAACATCCAACACATCCATCAAAAACAAATTGAACCAAATTACACCACCAATCATACTACCAATGAGAAAACAAAAATAGTGGTGACAGCAAGCATCTTCTACTCCGAATCAGGAGGTGGTGGTGACGGAGAAGGAGGAGCTCCAACATCATCTCGACTACAACTCTTTGAAATTCTGGAGAGATACTGCAACACTTTGTTTAGTGTCTTCTTGTTCTTCTTTTGTTCTTTCTTCATGTAAGTCATGTCTCAATCAAGAGCTACCAAGCGGTCCACTGAAGAGGAAGGACGAGGAGATGGTATTGATGTTGAGCCATGAGTTGGAGATGGGGGTGCTTGAGCGAAGGGAGGGTCATCAGCTATAGGAATTTGAGCGTTGGGAATAAGATTCATTTGATTCACATTAGCTGGTGATAATCGAGTTTTGAAAATAGGTTGCTCCCCAGAAGGCTTGGGTATCCCAAATGAGAATGCCAATTGAGTCATCAAATATCCAAATGGTATTGCATTTTTCTGACCAACGTTGTTATGAAATTTGATGATCGTATGACAAATGATAGAGGGCAAGCAAATGGGTGTACTAGTTACCACCTTGGACAAAAGGTTAGCCATATAGGCTGTAAGCTCAGTCCTATTTCCCATCCTAGGGTAGACATTGTAAGTGAAGCAATGATGGATAATCCTATAAATGGGAAAGAGAGAATTTAAGGTGAGATGATGTTTTCTTTTATCCCAAGGGGCATTGAAACCACAAATGTCCCTAGTAGCCTGGGTTCTCTCATCTTCATTAGGGGAATCTGATACCAATGTAAGTCCATTCGGGGTGCAAGGTATCCCCATAATGTTCCCTATCCTCTCAGGTGTGATCTCTACATTCCTATCTTCAAAGGAGATAGTAAAAGAACAAGTATTTTCTCCAATGAGAGTGCTTGAGATTGATGAGTACATATATCTCACCAATGTGGGATAGACATCTCCACCCCAATGAAGTATACCATCCCATCTTACTCTATGAACTATTCCCATTAAGTCATGATTTTTTATTTGGTTTACTAACACCCTCCTTTCCATAGCTATAGACCTATTTCTCAATAATTGCAGAGTGTTAGCATCAATCCTCAGCTCTGTGGATGGTGGTGGAGGGGATTCACTAAAGTCTGAATGTTCGTCTATAGGCCTACTGGATGTGGCAGTAGCCTTCCCTTTTTTAGATGGCCTTGGCATGGCTTTTTTCATTCTTGGAGGCATATTGGTTGGGCAAGATTGAAGGTTTTTCTTTAATATGAATCAGTATAAATCTTTTTCCCAATGCTCAAAAGGTGAGAGGGTCACTGAAGATTAAGCAGATTTGGTTGTGACAATTCGTCAAACACCTAGTGTGCAGACTAAGGAAATGAAGGCACAGTTGACTGTGGATGCCCCAAAAATATGGATCTCCAATCCTACAATACATGCAAATATTCCATAGAGATCACAAATAAACCATACATTCTAAGAAATTTTGAACAATGAAAGTTTGGGAATTTTTGGATGAAACAGTCACCTTGATCTTAGAGAAAACTGATTGATCCCAGCTTGGAAGAGGTGGAACTCCTGAAGACGATGATTCTTTTGAAGAAATCAGAGAATGCTTGCAAGAAATCAGAGAGAATGACCACGGCTTGATCTCACAGATTCACGTTGACTGTCAATGTCGCGAGGCTCCAACGATGATGAAAGAGATGAAAATGACGATGACTTGCTTGGAGGATGATTGAGAGAGGATTTTAATTGGATTGAGAGAAGTTTTTCGAGCAATGGGGAGGAGATTTGACTAATTTGAGGATTTGGAACAGGAAGTTCTCGTCTAGGGCACGAAAAAGGAAGATGAATAGTGAAGTGAGTTTTCAGTCTGTGCGCAGGGATTTATTCGTCCCTGTGAGTTGTCGGTTAACCGACAACTTAAGTGTCTGTCAGCCGACACCTGTAGAGAAGTGAATTAATTCACTAATCTACATTTTTGACTTATGATCACTAGTTTGAGGATATTTAAGATAATTTGACTATGGAGAACAATTAAGATGATCATAAGGAGCAATCTAATAAAATCTTTTTCAAACTAGATTGATTAATCTCATGCATTTTAACATAAAATACCTTTTGAAATTTTAAAAATGCATTTTCAACAATTAGTTCTCAAACAAGTAACACTTTAAACATGTAGAGAATGCCAAGGAAATTAGAGTCAACTAGACTTAGGACCAATATAAAGATGTAAATTATGAGAAGTGATTGGTCTATTCTAATCCTAGAGGCCTTAATGTTTGTCTAAAAATCTAACCTTAGGTATCCATCTAAGGTCTTGAATCTTTAAGTCTATGTTTGAGATTCCACCAACTAAGGGAGATAATTTTTTAGTTTTAATGGACTTGTCATCAATTCTTGGTTTAACAATTTTGTAATGATGATTAGTTCTTGATGGTTGGTGATGATTTTTCTCTATGTTCTTATTTCTTTTAACTTTTCCTCCTTCTTTTTGCATTTTGAATTTTAATTTCAATTCTCAACCCTTTTCAATATTTCTTTCATTTCCAAGGTTAAAGGAGGTAAAGTGAGTGGTTTCTTGTTGATAGATTTAATTTGATAGCTTTGGACTTGTTTGGTCCTTTTAAAATCTATCTTAGGAGACTCTTGTTGAGTTGGTTTGACTTGTTTGAACTTTAAAGAGTCTTCCTTTGATTTCAATGTCTTACCCTTCATAGAAATTGATTTTACTTCCTTTGATTCATAGATAGGTTTTGACAAATGATTTCTTCTTAGTTTGCACTCAAATTTGAAATGCCCTTCTTTACCACAATAATGACATTTTGTTTTGGGCAAATTGGTAGGAGTGCTAAAGAGAGAGGACTCACCTTTTACAAATTTGTTGATGAACTTAGGGTCATGATAAGTATATTTATTGAATCCAAGACCTGTCCTATCTCCATGTGATTTACCCAATTTAAACAAATTTTCAAGTTTCTCTTCACTTTGGGTAAATTTGCACTCAAACTTTTGCTTATGAGTCTCAAGTTGAGTGACTTTGTTTTTAAGAATTGAATTTTCATTAATTGCTTTTATGAGTTAGATTTCAATTCCATTAAACTTGTTTACCTTTACATAAGCAAGCTTCAATTCAAGTTTTAGTTCATTCACATTAGATCCAAGTTGTAAAGTTTTTAACTCACTTTGAGTTTTTGATAAATTTTCCTTGGTGATGGATTCTAAATTAGAAATGTCTTCAACTTGATTCTTCATATGATCACTTATATTTGTGTTTTCTTTGAGAAGTTTATCACAACTTATCTTAGATACATTTAATTCTTCTTGAACCTTTGACAAGTTATCCATAGAAATTTTTAATTTTGATTCTAGATGGATAATATTTTTATCTTGTCTTTTTAGAGTATCTATTAAACTCAAATTTTCTTTCTTTAGCTCATCATTATTTGTTTCAATTTCATTTTGTTCATTTTGAGCATTAGACAAGTTGTGTAAAGTGATCATAAACTTAGAGTTTAGGCATTGTATAGCTTCATCTTTCTCTCTAAGTTCATCTTTTGAAGTGACTAATTCTTTGTTTAGTCTTTTAGATTCTACTTTTAACTTGTTGTGGTTTTTAACAAGCTTTAAGTATAAGGTGTACAAATCATCATATGCTTGTTGAAGATCATCTTGATTTTCATTTTCTTCTTCACTTGATTCAAGTTGATATTCATTATGTTCAAGATTTGAATCTCCAATGGATGGAAGAAGATGACTAGGAGAATCTACAAGGGAATCTACACTCTCTATCTTAGTGGAATCCATAAAGATGATTTTCAAGATTAATCCAACTAGGGTCTAAGCTCTAGGTTTTTACACCTAATCAAGAGTTCCAAACCACTTGATCCTAAATATAGAGCACGAGGCTCTGATACCAATTAAAAGTTCTGGATCCTAACCCGAGAGGGGGGGGGGGTGGGGTTTGAAT
Organism: Umbellularia californica; assembly: GCA_028538565.1. Lineage (NCBI taxonomy): Eukaryota > Viridiplantae > Streptophyta > Magnoliopsida > Laurales > Lauraceae > Umbellularia > Umbellularia californica. The sequence goes on from JAPQWN010000001.1 coordinate 60,628,996, forward strand.
AGGGTGAGCTACAAATTGATTGCCAATTTTAATTTTCTTCAAATTAAACTCCAACTAGTGATGATAACATGAAAAGATGCGGAAGATAAACAAATCAATCACCACAAGTCATTCACCATTGCACAAAGATTTATATTGGTTCGGCCTCAATGCCTACATCCACTACCGGCTTGTGATCTCACACCCCACCGGATTTCCACTATTTATGCTTTTACAAAAGGCTAAGCAATAACCCTTACAATGATGTTTTTAAGGCTAAACAACAACCTAACTATGTGCTTTTCTAGGATAAGCAATAACCTTTACAATTTGCTTTTCTTAGGCTTAGCAATAACCTTTCATACAAATAGTTTTTCTTTCTCAAGAATGTGTCTAAACACTAGGAGAGAAATACATTAAGCACAATATATATTGCCTCTAAAATAGGCGAATGAGAAAGTGAAAATCAACTCACACAACACACTATAAATTGCAAAGATGAATGCTCATGATGTGTGTGTGTGAAAACTTCAATCAAGTTGAAAATGAAAGCTCAATCAGTTTATGCTTTGAAGCAATTGAAAGTTTAATGCACATAAAATGATTTGATTGAAGTGATATCTAAATCACATGAACAAGGTACAAACTTGCTGAAGATGTGAAAATCCAAAGCTTGCAAGTTGTATGAAATTAATTATGTCTAAACACGTGATGCATGTGATATGTTGTTTTCAAAATCAAAGTAATTCAACTAAAGTTTTAAAGATTGAAAACAACAAAGAAGATTCATACAAGTTAGTGAAACATGTTATAACATAAATTGAAGATTTTGATAAAACATGTCTAAGAAGTTTTCTACCACAAACTTGATTTGAATCAAGGTGAAGAATCCAATAACTTAAATCAAAGATTTAAGAGAGGAATGAATTCAACACATCATAGTTAATATGCTAAAAATCATTTACCAATAATTTAGACAACGCATAAAAACATATGATTAGGAAAAGTCAAAGCTTACTTGGTGATTGAACTTCATTAATCCAAGCTTAGCTTTACTTAATGATCCTTTGGCCTTCTTAGTTCATTCCCTTTGATTTGCCTTAGTACACCGCAGAAATGGCTTCAAGAATCATCATCTTTGGCCTTGGAATGAACTTCCTTTTATAGAAATTTTGGGCCAACGGCTATATGTCGGTTAGCCGACATCCAGGGGTCGGTTCACCGACACCCCCAACGGTCACAGGCCAACGGTCATAATTTCGAAATTTTGCTGACCAAAACGTATGGTTCGGTTAGCCAACAAGTTCGGTCAACCGAGGCCTGACCGACACCCTAACCGACAATGAAGACAGGGTCAGAAAACACTTGTCTGGAAATCTAACCGAGAGAGCTTCGGTCAGAATCAGAAGCAACGTCGGTTAACCGAGCATTGACCGACCTGCTGACCGACGTGTAAAATATATGACAATGCAGCTCTCTGGAAATCTGACCGATAAGATGTTCGGTTAGTCCATTTTCTATGGTCGGTTAACCGAAACTTAACCGACATACTAACCGACACCAGCAACACTATTCAGAAAAGCTAACCGAGTGAGTTCGGTTAGGCTTCGGTTCAAGGTCGGTTAGCCGACACCTGACCGACAGGCTGACCGACAGTATGGTTAGACTGTTTTCTGAAGATCTGAGTTTACAAGAAAAAATCTAACTTTTGAAAACTTTTGAAACACAGAATGAAAGGTGATGGAGACAAGGTTTTATCAAGAAGAAAGCTTTTCAAAATAAGACTAAAATCAACCAAAAGGTTTAAAACAGAGTTTGGGCAAGTTGATTTAAAATCCTGTGATTTTCAAGATAAACCTTTGAGAAATGATATGAGATGATCATGATACAAATGTTGGACATCAAATTGCAAACACAACTTAGGGTCTAACACAATCCCTCTTCAATTGGTATTTTGCAATTTAATGGCAAAGGGGGAGAAAATACTCAAGCTCCAAGGGGGAGAGAGTATACAAGGGAAGAAAGAATGCATATCTTTCCAAAGGAAGAGAATGCATGGTCAAAGGGGGAGAGATGAAAGAAGAAAGCTTGGGAGCTAAAGAAGAGATGCTTGGCCAAAGAAAGATAGATGAAAGCTTAAAGAATGATCAAGCTCCTAGCATCAAGAAGATTGAAGCCCAAGCTAAGTGAAGAAGCATCCAAAGAAGATTTCAAGCCATGCCTAGCTAAGGAGGAGCTGAAGACTATGTGTGAGTAATTAGTGTTGAGTAAGGTTTGCCATCAAATTGCAAAGGGGGAGATTGTTAGGGATTTTGTGTATTGCAATTTGATGGATGCATTATTCATTTTATTCATCATTTGAATTTTCACACATGATTTGTTTTAGAAATCTTGAAATCCTAATTTACTCATACATGTTTTGGTTTATGCATGTTTTGGTTTTAAACATTGGATGCATTTTTATTTTAAAAAGGATTTTATAAATCAAGCTAACCATTTGTTTTAAACTTTCAAATCTATTTAGGCTTTTTATGTTTCATGATTTTAAAGCACTTGGATTGGTTTAAATCATGTTTCCATGCTTGATTTAATGGCCCAAAGATCCCACAAGCAATTTACTTTGAAAAATGCAAAAGTTGGGATTTTTGTCTTAGGCTGTCGGTCAACCGACAAGCTGAGTGTCCGCTAACCGACAAGTGAGCCGAGGTCAACCGATGGATCTGTCGGTTAGAATTCCAGAGAGCTACAAATTTCAGATCTTCTCTGTCGGTCAGCATGTCGGTCATGGCTCAGTTAATCGACCTTGCTTCTGAACCTGACCGAAGCTCTCTCGGTTAGAAAACCAGAGAAGAGTTTTCTGACCAAGTTTACATTGTCGGTTAGGGTGTCGGTCAGGCCTCGGTTAACTGAACATGTCGGCTAACCGAACCATGGTTTATGGTCAGCAAATTTTCGAAAATATGACCGTTGGCTTGTGACCGTTGGGGGTGTCGGTTAATCGACCCCTGGATGTCGGCTAACTGACAGGTAGCCGTTGAGCAACTTTTTCTATAAAAAGAAGCTCATTCCTTAGCCCCAGGTGATGATCTTGGAAGCCCTTCTTGAGGTATTTTGAGAGAAAAGAAAGGGGATCAAGTTAAAGAAGGTTAAGGGTCATTAAGGAAAGCTAAAGCTTGGATTAATGAAGTTAAACCATCAAGTAAGCTTTGCCTTTTTATAAACATATGTTTTATGCTTTGACTAAACTATTGGTAAATATTTTCTATCATATAAACTATGTTTTGTTGAATTCTAAACCATTTAAACTTTGAATTCTTCACTTTGATTTCAAAACAAGCTTGCTTTAAAAACTTTAATACATGTTCTTGGCAAAATCTTGGATTTGTTTGATAACAGGTTTTGTTGAACTTGTTTGAATCATCTATGTTGTTTTCACAATCCTAAACTTTTGTTGCACTAGTTTTTGAAAACAACACTTAGCATGCTCACTTGTCTAAACCCTAAGTAGTTACAAGTGACTTGCTTTAAACTTCAATCAAGTCTTTGTATGCATTAAACCCTTGAATGCTTCTTAGCATACATTGATTGATCTTAAACTTTTAATATTGATTGAAGTTTCCACACACTCACTTCATAAGCATACATCTTTGCATTCATAGTGTTTGTGTGAGTTTGATTTTCACCTTCATATTTGCCTATTCTAGAGGCATTTCAATTGAGCCTAATTGTATTCTCTTGAAGTGTTTTGAAGACACTAATCTTGAGAAGAAATCATTTGATTGTAAAGGTTATTGCTTAGCCTAAGAAAAGCATTGTGTGAAGGTTATTGCTTAGCCTAAGAAAAGCATTGTGTGAAGGTTATTGCTTAGCCTAGAAAAGCATCTTGTATAGGTTGTTGTTAAGCCTTGAAAAACAACATTGTAGTGGTTATTGCTTAGCCATTTGAAAAGCATAAATAGTGGGAATCCGGTGGGGTGTGAGATCACAAGCCGGTAGTGGATGTAGGCATGTTGGCCGAACCACTATAAATCTTATGTTGTGGTGATTGCTTTTGTGATGATTGTTGTTGTTTAGCTTCCGCATTTTATTTGTTAATCATCACAAGTGGCTAATTGTTTTAAAGAAGTTTAAAATTGGCATAATTGGTCATTAAGTTGTAGCTCACCCTATTCACCCCCCTCTAGGGTTAGGATCCCGGACTTTCACTAGGCACAGAAAGTGGCTTTTAGTCAAAATATTCCTCTTACCAAGAGCAAAAAAAAAAAAAAAAAGAAAGAAGAAAAAGAGAAAAAAAGTCCCATGCCTCTTTTGAGTTGATGGGACCATTCACAAAAAAAAAAAAAAAAGAAAAGAAAGCCTCATGAGTTTCCAAAAATCAAACCATCCAACCTCATGAACCAAATTAAGCCAAAATCTTGAAATTGACATTTCACAAAACCAAAATTCCGGTCCCCTAACTCGCCACATACAGCTTGTTAGGTCACAAGACCAAAACCAAAATCCAATCCAACCCAAAACCAAAACCAAAAAACCAAATCTGACCCCCCAACTTGCCACATACAGCTTGTTGGGTCACAAGGTCAAAATCAAAATCAAACCCCGACCCCCTAACCTGCCACATACAGCTTGTTAGGTCACAAGGTCAAAATTCAAAATCCAAAACCCAAAATCCAAACACCCCATGTCATTTTCAAAACTTTGCCTTTAGGTGGTGTGTGATCCCTTTCACTACCATAAAATTCCCCCGGAAACTCAAAAGGCTATTCAAAAAAAAAAAAAAAAAAAAGCTCAAGACTCTTGGTCAAGCCGGAATCTCTCCTCCAAGTTTCTCTTCGAGGCACACCGACTCCAAAAAAACTACTCGTCGCTATACCTCGAGGGGTCATTTGTTGACACCAAAAAAGTCACTATGTCTCCTCAACATCAAGAAGCCTCGTGAAGCTGCATCCTGCTACAAAGCAAGCAAAGCTACTTCAAGCATCAGATCTTGTCAGAATCAGACAAAAACTGCAAGATCCTTTAAGGCAGCCAAACAAGGGGTACACCTGAGGTTTCGGGCCATTCTGACATCGTTTGGCCTAACTTCACTGCTCCGACAGCTAAACAAGCACTCCCGACGGTGACATCATCGAAGACACTAAAACTTCGATCAAAGCCTACGGATGACTCCAGAATGTCTCCAAAGGGCTCCATGCCAAATTTCAAGTCAAACCGACAACGTTTGACTCTCCATCAACGCTCGAGCAGCAAAATCAAGCCTCCCAGCGGCGGGAACCACCGAAGCCATCACTCATCAAACCAAGTACATGAGTGGCTTCAACATGCTTCCAAAAGACTGCACGTCAAATTTCAGGTCATTCCGACAAAGTTTGACTAGGTTTCGATGCTCCGAAAGAAAATCAAGCCTACCGGCGGCGGAGCAACCTGGGACAATGACATCCAAAACGGAGCTCATGGTTCGTCTTAAAATGACTCCAATAGGCTCCCCGTCAAATTTCAGGTCAATCGGACATCGTTTGACCACATATCAAAGATCGGCATTTTCCCTGCAGCAAAATCAACTCAAGCATCGATGGGACCCCAAATGGCTTCAAAACTCAAATAAAAGCCAATGGTTGGTCCTATCCACTGCTCAAGAAGCTTCACCTGAATTTTCAGGTTATTTTGACATCATTTGACCTAGTTTCGACTCTTGACGGAAAATCGGCTACAAAGTCTTTGGCTTTCCCGAAAAAATGGGAAACTTTGTGTTCCGGTTTTGCGCGAGTTCTCGTCAAGTTTTCTCCAAGAAAATCAAGTCAATAATTGAGGAAAAATTTAAAGAAAAATACAGAAGAAAGAAGGAACAAAAAAGACGGAAAGTCGGCTGAAAATGAAGCTCGACGACTAAAGGGGAAAAACCCTAAGGTCGCCGGCGACCTTGCAAATCCGAGTCGCCGGATTTTGCACCAAATGCCCCGTTTTTCGATCTTTTTTGTGTTTCGAGCATTTCTGCCTCTGTGATTTTCTGAAAATCCAATGTTTGATACTTGAAAACGACTGATCTTCACCGACATCTCGGATCCGTCGTCAAAAGCATGAAATCATCACCGATCGCCCCAAGATCGCCAACCGGCTGACCAAGAAAGTATACTTTCTATCCGACCGATCGTGAAATCGACAAGACAGATGTCACCGGCCCACCAACATCAATCAATGTCTGAAATTGCATCGGAATCCGACATCAAACAATGTGTGGATCCACCTGTGATGATCACAAGAAGAATCTCAAAAGATGCGGCGCGGCCCGCGACTCTTCACATGCCTTGTCTACCATTTAATGACGTTAATTGACCCGTTTATGACAACTTAATGCGGTCATTAACTCATTATTTTGGAGGGCCCAATCAGATTCAAGCATTTGGGAGTTACAAATCCAAGCAATCATGGCATTTAACCCATGAAACTCCCATCATCATGAAGCTTAAAGGGAATTAAATGCCCACTACCTTCATCGGCCAATCACAAGCCATGAAAAAGGAGTTACAAAATCAACTTGTAACTTCTCATCAATTCTCTCATCATGGCTATTAATGCCCATAATCACTTCATGGCTACCAAAAACCTATAAAAGGAGGTGGGTTCCAAGAAAAATGAAAAAGGGAATCCCAAGTGCAATCCCAAGCTCTGAAAATCCAGAAAATTCAAGAGAGAGACGAAGTCCTGCCACTTTGCTCCCAGAAGCACCACAAGGTGATCACATCCCTTGGGGGGCCACCCCCCCAAGGTCTCCTCCTTCTCCAACATGGCCTAAACGCGGCTTTTCAGCCCGTTTACTTGGTTTTTTATTGGATACAGGACCTCCTCTTGGTCCCTGTCCTTTAAAAAACAGGGGTTAGGAGCTAAGCCGAAGAATCGAAGCATCAACCGTTCTCATTTGAAGGAAGATGGCGAAGTCCATACATGACTTGCGACCGTCGATCTCAACGTGTCCCCACAATCTCCTGAGAAGTTAGATCCATTTTCTTCCTTTTCTATTGTAGTTTGTATTTTGTAAAGAGACAAAAAGAAATCACAATTCTTGTCTTTCATATTTGATGAGTTTTGTAAAAATCGCGTTTCACGGCAAACAAACAAAACGCCTCCTACGGCATTCTAAAAAAAAAAACAAACTTGTCTCTTTTCTTAATATTTATGCAATTTAAAAAGTTAGAAAAAATGATTGATTTCCTTTCTACTTGTGAAGGTGAATCTCCGGATTATCACCATTCAAAATTCCAAGTAGAAAGTAAATCTGGCATACCCGTACAAAAATGTTGATACCCGCGTTTTCCCTCCTCCGCCGAGACCCAGGTCAGCCCCCGGGGTGCGGAAGGAGAGGACCGGAATTCCGAGGGTCCTTCAAAGAATTCTAGCGAAATTTTGACATGGCTCCGGGGCAATTCCGAAGAAAAGGGAAACACCCCGAAAAAGATAGAAAGCCTGAAGATGAGCTCAACATCGCTACAAGCTCAAAGCAGTCAAAGATTCTTAAAGAAGGTCCGAACTCAAACATTGCTGCGAGAACGAGCCAATCTCATCAAATCTCCACAAAATTGGAAAATGGCTCAACATTGCTGCGAGCTCCAAAATCCAAAATTGCAAAGCTCCTCAAAATCCAGCAAGACTAAGAAATGGCTCAACATTGTTGCGAGCTCCAAATCCCAATACTTGTAAAAGATTTTCAGGTATGCATCATCATGCTTCCAAGCCCATTTACTCAAAATCATGCATCAAAGAACATCATCATGCATTAGATGCTAGGAAAACTTTAACCGAAGTTTGACCCATTCCAACCCAATTTGGTCAAAACTAATCAAACTTTGTCTAAGTCAAAAATCATGTTGACTTGACCTAGAGACTCTAGCCTTCTATCTTGATGCATCAAATAAAAAAAATGCATGAACATTTTGAAATTGTATAAACCTCATTATCATGGTGAGCAAAAAAAAAAAAAAAAAAAAAGAGAAAAGAGAGAAAATCACTTCAAAAAAAAAATTGGCCCACAGGCCGTGGTCCACTGCCACATGGCAGTACGGCTAGGTCCGTACGGACCTGTCAGTACAGCCAAGAAAAAAAAAGAAAAACACGCTGAGAAAAAGAAAAAGAGATAGAATCACCGTGAAAAATAAAAGAAAGAAGAAAAAACGGTGAAAGGGGAAAACCATGAGAAAGAAAAAAGAAAAAAAGAGAAAAGAAGCACGAAAAAAAAGGGGAAAAACACGTGCTTGAAAAAAAAGAAAAGAAGAAAAAAAAAAGAAGAAAGAAGAAAAGAAAGAAAGAAAGCAAAGAAATTTTCTACTTCTACAATGGAATTTTCTTGTGAAGGAAGAAAACTTACTTAAAGCCATGGAGAAGAAGAACAAAAAGCTTGAAGATTCTTGAAAACAAAGAAGAGTTCTTGATCTTGAAGCACTCTTGAAGATTCTTGCAAAAAAGAAGCAATGGAGCCAAAGATCCAACCCCCCTTGCTTTTATAGAAGAGAGCAAGTCAAAAAAAGAAACAAGGAGAAAAGAAAGGAGGTAAGTGCTAAAATTTAGTAACTTTCCCAAAAAGAAAGATACTTTGAGAAAATCTCTCCCAAAAACAAGGAAACTTGAGAGATTCTCTCCAAGTAAAGATATTTTCAGATATTCTCTACACAAAAGAGATATTTTTAGATATTCTCTACAAAAATGACACCATATGAGATCTAGGCTATCTCCAAAGCTTAAGGTCCCATGGGTTGCCCACATGAGCCAGATTTGACCACCTAGGCACTAAAAATGGCTTTTAGTCAAAACATCCCTCTTACCAAGAGCATGCAAAAAAAAAAAATGTCCCATGCCTCTTTTGAGTTGATTGGACCATTCAAAAAAAAAAAAAAAAAAAAGAAAGCCTCATGAGTTTTTAAAAACCAAACCATCCAACCTTATGAACCAAATTAAGCCAAAATCTTAAAATTGACATTCCACAAAAAACCAAAACCTGGTCCCCTAGCTCGCCACATACAGCTTGTTAGGTCACAAGACTAAAATCAAAACCAAAACCAAACAAAAACCAAAGCTAAAAAACCAAATTTGACCCCCCAACCTGCCACATACAGCTTGTTGGGTCAAAAGCTCAGAAAAAAAAAAAAAAAAAACAAACTCCAACCCCCTAACCTGCCACATACAGCTTGTTAGGTCAAAAGGTTAAAAACCAAAATCCAAAACCCAAAATCCAAATCCCCCATGTCATTTTCAAAACATTGCCTTGAGATGGTACATGATCCCCCTCACCACCATAAAAATCCCTTAAAAACTCAAAATGCTATTAAAAAAAAACGCTCAAGACTCTTGGTCAAGTCAGAAGCTCTCCTTCAAGTTTCTCTTCGAGGCACATCGACTCCAAAAGCTACTCGTCACTGTAACTCAAGGGGGCATTTGTTGACAACAAAAAAGTCACTTTGCCTCCTCAACATCAAGAACCTACATGAAGCTGCATCCTGCTACAAACAAGCAAAGCTACTTCAAGCATCAGATCTTGTTAGAATCAAACAAAAACTGCAAGATCGTTCAAGACAGTCAAAAGAGGGGCATACATGAAGTTTCGGGCCATTCCGACATCGTTTGGCGGGCCATTCCGACATCGTTTGGCCTAACTCACTCCTCCAACAGCTAAACAGACGCTCCCGGCGGCGACAGTGTCGAAGACATCGAAACTTCGATCAGAGCCTATGGATGGTTCCAAAATACCTCCAAAGGGCTCCTTGTCAAATTTCAAGTCAAACCGACAACGTTTGACCCTCCATCAATGCTCGAGCAGCAAAATCAAGCCTCTCGGCGGCGAGAACCACTGAGGCCATCATTCATCAAACAAAGCACATGAATGACTTCAACATGCTTCCAAAGGGCTGCACGTCGAATTTCAGGTCATTTCGACAACGTTTGACCAGACTTCGACGCTCCGAAAAAAAATCAAGCCTACCTGCGGCGGAGCACCCAGGGACCATGACATCCAAATTTCAGGTTAATCGGACATCGGTTGACCGTATATCAAAGCCTGACATCTTCCCCACAGCAAAATCAAGTCAAGCATCGATGGGACCCCAAATGGCTTCAAAACTCAGATAAAAGCCCATGGTTGGTCCTACCCACTGCTCAACTTCACCTCAATTTTCAGGTTATTCCGACATTGTTTGACCTAGTTTCGACTCTTGACGGAAAATCGGCTACAAAGTCTTCGGCTTTCCCGAAAAATGGGAAACTTTGTGCTCCGGTTTTGTGAGACTTCTTGTCAAGTTTTCTCCAAGAAAATCAAGTCAATAATTGAGGAAAAATACAGAAGAAAAAAGGAACGAAAAAGAAGAAGAAACGGCCGAAAAATCACGCAGCGACCAAAGGGGACAAAGCCCCCATGGTCACCAGCAACCTTGGCCCAAGGTCACCGGTGACCCTGGGTGCATGGTCGCAGGCGACCCTGGAAGTCCGGGTCGCCAGAATCTCCGCCGGATGGCCCATTTTCCGATCTTTTCTGCATTTCGAGAGTTCTTGCCTTTGTGATTTTTCGAAAATCCAATTCTTGATGCTTGAAAATGACTGATCTTCGCCAACATCTCGGATCCGTCGTAAAGAGCATGAAATCATCACTGATCACTCCAATATCGCTAATCGGCTGACAAAGAAAGTACACTTTCTATCCGACCGATCGAGAAATCGACAAGACAGATGTCACCGGCCCACCGACAAAAGAGACTAGAGAAACAAAGAACCCAGCATTCTACCCTCCAGGTTTCTAAAAAATGGGTCGAAAAAGAAAGATCCAACCGAGTTGTTCTTGTCCATATGTATGGAAAAACCAGAAGACGCCAGAAGACAGCAACCAAAATTCATGTCAGACGTCCGGTGACCCGCAGCGTCTCCTGGACAAGAAGACATCTGGAAGAATCCTCTGCTCCTTTAAACCAAGGACATCAGAGTAACTCTTCCTCAAGCTCTTCTACCAAAAGAATGAGCCCCAGCTCGATCACCAAGACGATTTCTTCGTTCGAATCCCGAGGGATGAACGTCCTGGCTACAAACTCTGAGCCACCTCACAATCCACCTCCTGATGAGACGACCGCATGCATCCAACAATTGGAGCAAGGTCAACAGAGGATCGAAACTCTCATGGAAAATCTTCTTCTTGTTTTTCAGCGTCAAGAAAATAATCAAGCTCCTCCAAGTAATCAAGATGACGAGACAAATGCGGAAAACAATGAGTCACGCACCCTTACCAAAAAGGACATTGACAATATCCTCGCCAAAGCAAAAGAAGAGGATATACTGAAGGAACATGGGATCAAGCCACCCTATCCCCTATGGATGGACTCGGTTCCGTTCCCTGCAAAATTCAAACAACCTACTCTCCAAACATATACGGGGAAAGGTTCAGCCAGACAGCATGTCATCCACTTCAAGATCCTGACGGGAGCTATCACTGATCAAGATGCTCTCAAGATCCGTCTCTTTGCAAGTACCCTAAAAGGTACAGCCTTTGATTGGTACTCCACTCTGCCGGAAGACTCCATCCAAAACTGGGCCATGCTGGAGACATGCTTCCTAACCCACTTCAAAGGTGAGGATCATCCTGTTACTATGGCTCATCTCTGCAGCCTAAAACAGGGAGAGAATGAGTCAACATACGACTTCATTCGCAAGTGCAAGGCGATGGCGTACAAGTGCTTAGATGTATTGCCATAAGCGTCGCTAGTCGACATCTGCCGTAACAACATGAGAGCAAGAACCCGCTCCATGATCATCGGCAACAAATCAAAGAACCTGGGAGAGCTCCCAGAAGCTTCAATGGAGGCTGAAACGGTGATCAAAGACCTCAACAGTCAGAAATCATCAAAGAAAGAGCCGACCGCCATTACAACCTCAAAATCAAAGAAAAATGAGGTTCTTAATGTGCAAACCAAGTCAGCTCCTCAGCAGCCAAAGAAAGTTGAAAACAAACCTGCAGGGTAAAGACCTGAACTCTCCGATGCCTTCAAAGAACGTGTAGAAAAGAAATACCCGTTCAATGGAGATATTGAAGAAATCTTTGAGGCTCTTTTAGAAAATGGCAAACTCATTTTGCCTGAGCCCAAAAGACCGGGAGATGTTGGCAAAACCAACGATCCTCGGTATTGTCCATACCACCAGATGGTCTCGTATCCTCTCAATCAATGTGATGGAACGCGCTCCGAGGCGCCCGCTGGGGCGGCTACCGGGGTCGGCGGAACGTGGGAGCCCGTCGGGTCCGGCCCTTTCGCGCCCTGGCGGGGCCTGAAGCGTGCATCAACATTTCTTTTGTGTGGGTGGGTGTGCCAGATTTTCTATTTTACTTGGAATTGCAAGTGGTAATCCGAAGATCAACCTTCGCAAGTAAAAAGGAAATCAACTTCTTTCAAGTTTTCCATTGCACAAATATTTAAGAAAAGAGACATTTTCTTGGTTTGCCGTGAAAGGCGATTTTGTTTGGCATTTATAGCCGATTTTGGCGTTTATAGCCGATTTACAATTCTCATCAATAATGAAAGACAAGAGTTGTGATTTTTGTCTCTTTTAGAAAAATACAAACTACAATGAAAAGCAAGAAAAGGAAGATCTAACTTTTCAGGAGATTGTGGGGGACTCGTTCAGATTGACGGTCGCAAGCCATGTATGGGCTTCGCCATCATCCATGCAGATGAGAACAGAAGATGCTCTTGATTCGCTTGGCTTGGCTATAACCTCAGATTTTTAGAGGACAAAGACCAAGAGAAGGTCCTATGTCCAATAAAAAGCTAAGTAGACGGGCTGAAAAGCCACGTCTAAGCCATTGGAGGCAGCAGGAGAAGGCAAGGACCTTGGGGGGGGTGCCCCCCAAGGGACTTTTGTCACCTTGTAGTGGTGGCCGGTGCAGAACTTCAGCAGAGTTTTCTCTCTTTTTTTCTTTCTCTCAGATCTCTTTCTGATCTTTGTTTTTCTGATCCTCTGATTTTCTCCTCTTTTTTCTGATCTTTTTTCCGATCTCCATTTCAATGGAATGCTCTCCTATTTATAGGCATTTGGTAGCCATTTAGGAGGGTTTATGAGCCTTAATGGCTTTAATGGGAGGAGTTACAAGATTTATTTCTTGATTTTGTAACTCCTTTTTCCTTGAATCTGATTGGCCGATGGAGATTAAGGGCTTTTAATCACCTTAATTACAATAATGGGAGGAGTTTCATGGTTTAAATGCCATGAATCAATTGACTTGTAACTCCCAAATGCTTGCTTCTGATTGGGCCGTCCAAAGAAATGAATTAATGACTGCAATAAAGCTAGTCAATTAACCACATTAATTGGTCGCCGAGCAGTCGAAGAGTCGCGGGCCATGCCGTGTCTTCTGGAATTCTTCTGGCGACGATCATCGATGGATCTACATGCTGATCGACATCGGATGAACATGTAACTTCAGACATTGATAGCTAAGAGCGGGCCGGTGACATCTGTCTTGTCGATTTCACGATCGGTCGGACAGAAAGTGCACTTTCTTGGTCAGCCGGTTGGCGATCTTGGAGCGATCACTGATGATTTTATGCTTTTGGAGGTTGACCCGTGATTTTGACGGATGTCGTCGGATATGAGTCAATTTCAAGCACTAAAAATCACATTTTCAGGAAACCACAGGGGCCAAAGTGCGCGAAACGCGAAAAAAGACGAAAAAACGGGTCACCGGCGGAAAATCCGGTGACCCGGACCTCCATGGTCGCCGGCGACCATGGGCCATGGTCGCCGGCGACCATGGACCGGCGACCATGGGCCATGGTCGCAGGGGCCTGCGACCATGGGCCATGGTCGCAGGGGTCTGCGACCCTGGGGGATTTTTCCCCTTCGGAGCCCGTTTTGCGATCGTTTTGAGGTCTTTTTCGTCGCCGTTTTCTTCTGTATTTTTCTTGACATTTCTTCTTATTTATTGGCTTGATTTCCCTGTAGAAAACTTGATGAGAATCCTTGCATTTTTAGAGTGCAAAGTTTCTAATTTTCCGGGAAAGCCGAAGACTTTGTCGCGTAGAGCTGCTGATTTTCCGCCAGAAGTCGAAACTTGGTCAAACGATGTCGGAATGACCTGAAATTTGAGGTGAAGCCTCCTGAGCAATAAATAAGACCAACCATAGGCTTTTGTTTGAGTTTTGAAGCCGTTTGGGGTCCCGTCGATGCTTCACTTGATTTTGCTGCGGGGAAAATGTCGAGCTTTGATGTGCGGTCAAACGATGTCCGATTGACCTGAAATTTGACGGGGAGCCTATTGGAGTCATTTTGAGACGTTCCATAGGCTCCGTTTTGGATGTCATGGTCCCGGGTTGCTCTGCCGCCGGTAGGCTTGATTTTCTCTCGGAGCATCGAAACCTGGTCAAACGTTTTCGGAATGACCTGAAATTTGACGTGCAGCCTTTTGGAAGCATGTTGAAACCACTCATGCACTTGGTTTGATGAGCGAAGGCTCCGGTGGTTTCCGCCGCCGGGAGGCTTGATTTTGCTGCTCGAGCATTGATGGAGGGTCAAACGTTGTCGGTTTGACTTGAAATTTGGAATGGAGCCTTTTTGGGTCATGCTGGAGTCATCCGTAGGCTCTGATCGAAGTTTTGACGTCTCCGATGATGTCGCCGCCGGGAGCGCCATTTTAGCTGTCGGAGAAGTGAAGTTAGGCCAAATGTTGTCGAAATGGCCCGAAACTTCATGTGTACTCTTCTCTTGGCTATCTTGAAGGATCTTGCAGTTTTTGTTTGATTCTGACAAGATTTGATTTTTTGGAGAAATTGCATTGTCTATTTATGGCAGGTTGCGACTTCATGCAGCCTTCTTGATGTTGAAGAGGCAAAGTGACATTTTTGGTGTCAACAAATGCCCCCTCGAGGTACAGCGACGAGTTGCTTGACTTTTGTAGTCGATGTGCCTCGAAGAGATTTCTGAAGGAGAGCTTGTGTCTTGACCAAGAGTCTTTGAGCAATCTTTCCTTTGGTAAAGTAGCCTTTGAGCTTCCAGGGGAATTTTATGGTAGTGAAAGGAATCACACACCATCTCGAGGCAAAGTTTTGAAGATGACATCAGGGATGTGGATTTGGGCTTTTGTTTTTGACCTTGTGACCTAACAAGCTATATATGGCAGGTTAGGGGATCGGGTTTTGGTTTTGACCTTGTGACCCAACAAGCTGTATGTGGCAAGTTGGGGGATCAGGATTTGGTTTTTGGTTTTGGTCTTGTGACCTAACAAGCTGTATGTGGCAAGTTAGGGGACCAGGATTTGGTTTTTGGTCACTCTTTGGGACTGTGTGGGTCCATTGGAGTGGTTTGGATTTTTGTGAAATGTCAATTTCAAGATTTTGGCTCAATTTGGTATATGAGGCTGGATGGTTTGATTTTTTGGAAGCTCATGGGGCTTGGAATTTTTTGTATGGTTCAATCAACTCAAAAGAGGCATGGAACCATTATTGTATGCTCTTGGTAAGAGGGATTTTTTTCTGACTAAAAGCCCATTTTTTTTTTTCTTCTTCTTTTTTTTTTTAGTGCCTAGGTGGTCAAACCTGGCTCATATGGGCTAACCCATGGGACCTTAAGCTTTTTAGGATGGCTTAGATCTCATGTGGGGCCATTTTTGTAAAGAATATCTAAAGATATCTCATTTGGATAGAGAATATCTAAAAATATCTTTATGGGAGAGAATCTCTCATCTTCCCTTAATTTGGGAGAGAATATCTCAAGGTATCTTTCTTTTTGGGAAGAAATCTCCAATATCCTTTTTTGTTGGAGAGAATCTCTCATTTGATTGATTTTGGGAGGAAATCTCTCAAAGACATCTTTCTTTTTGGGAAAGAATCTTTCTAATTCCTTCTCTTTTGGTAAGGTTACTAATTAGTAACACTTACCTTTCTTCTTTGTTTCCTTCTTTGATTTGCTCTCTCCTATAAAAGCAAAGGGAGGTAGGATCTCTTGCACTTATTGCTTTCTTTTGCAACAATCTCAAGAGAGCTCCAAGGCCAAGAGTTTTTCTTCTTCAAGGATCTTCAAGCTTTTTCCTTCTTCTTCTCCATCAATGGCTTCAAGTAAGTTTTCTCTCTTTTTCTTTCAAGAAAACTCCATGTAGAGAATAGGATAAAAAAAAAAGAAAGTTTCTCTCTCTTCTTTTTTTTCTTCTTTTTTTTTTTCTTTTCTTTTTCTTTTCTTTCTATTCTTCTTCTCTTTTTTTTTCTTTTCCACGTGATTTCTTTTTTTTTTTTTTTTTCACGTTTTTTTTTTTTTTTCTTTTTTTTTGTGGGCCGTACGGACAGATCCGTACGGATCTGGTCCGTACGGCCACGTGGCCTGTGGGCCACGGCCTGATGGGCCAGCCCCTGATTTTTTTTTTTTTTTTGCTGTTTTCTTTCTTCTCTTTTTTTTTCTTTTCTTTCTCCCCTTTTTTTTTCGAGAAAGTTTCTTCTTCTTTTTTTTTTTTTTTTTTTTTTTTTTTTTTTTTGCTCATCATGATAATGCGTTTTTTGTGCAAATCTAGATGTTCATGCATATACTATTTGTAGATTGAGCATGATAGCATACCTGAAAATCTTTGCAAATTTGGGAATTTGGAGCTTGCAGTGATGTTGAGCCCTTCTTGATTTTGCGGAGATTTTGAGGTTTCGAAAGTTTGGAGTTTCGGAGCCCGCAGCAATGTTGAGCCCATCTTCAAAACTTTCTATTTCTTTCGGGGTATTTCCCTTTTCTTCGGAATTGCCCCGGGGTCATGCCAAAATTTCGCCAGATTTTTAGTGGGACAAAGTGACCCTTTTTTCTTTCTTTAGCGAAATCCTGTCATTTTGATGACGATCTTTTTCTTTTCCGACCTTTGCAGGTGGTTCCTCCAGAGCGAACAAGGGTAAAGAGCCTGCTACAAGCGTACCTCGTCGATCCGCCAGATCTTCTAATGTGGCCGTTCAGCAGGCCTGGGAGAAGGTCCAGTTTATTGAGAAGAACTTGGAAGAATGCGATTCCCTCAATCGTGATGAGATGAGACAGCGATTGATCGCTCTCAAGGACGAGGAGTTCTATAAGATCATGGCAAGCAACCGTCCTTGGGTTATGGACGATCTGAGGGTTTTACCCAAGCCTACCTTCTTCTTTGGAGATGCAGTCCCTGACGACTTGACATACCAAAGGAGATGTTTTCAGTTCTCTTACACAGCTGATGGTGAAGAGAGAACTATTTCTACCCGGTCGTCTTTTGACCGGACCATCTCGATCCTGAGCCTTTCTCCCACGTGCCCTAAGAGGGAAGATCCTCCGAGCTGGGTGAAGAGGACCAGTGTGATCAAGACTGGGGTTTTTGTTGGTGGACCCTCCGGATATGCGGAGAAGCCACCTGTCCGTATGGACATGTTGATGCCAGCCAGCGGCTACCAGGGCTCTGATTATCCGTCGGTCGATTTGAGACCGGTGGGCCTTGGCGTTTTCAGCGGTGACGGCAGTACTTGGGTGAAGCCTTTTCGACTTCGTGGCCGTTTCAATGCTGACTCCGATTGGAAGTCATGGACTGACCGCACCTTGCTGATTGGGGGCGCCGTTTTGAAGGAAGCCGGGATTTTTGACGCGGTCCGCGCTTTCAGGGAGACCGTGACTTTTTCCGATGATGCCTTCATGGCTATGTTGGAGTCTTTTCTCCCTCAGACCAATACCTTCGTTGTCACGAACGGTGAGATTGGTTTTTCTCGGAAGGAGTTGAGTGCTATTACTGGATTGCCCATCCTTGGCAAACTCTACGAGGAGTTCATGCCGATTGACAGCGTCCTTGAGGAGCAGTCAGAGGAGTTCAGGCTCCTATACTTTCAGCTCGTCGCCTTCTATGATTTTTTGAAGGAGGGCTCGAAAGTGAGATCCAGCAGTTGGAAGAGTTATGGCTCTTCATTCTTCAACTTCTTTGACAGCAAAGAGTCTTCTGATAGCATGACCCGGGAAGACAGGAAGAAGACTTCGGTCATGCAGGAAGAGTTGAAGGGTTTCTTCGCGAGCACAGATGCCATTTGTTCTGACATTGCATTGCGGAGAGATCTTGCTTTTTACCTCACTTTTTGGCTGGGTGAGGCTATTTTTGCTGGTGGAGATGGGACGCACATCAGGCCGCATTGTATTTTTCCGGCTTGTCAGATGGCGTTTGGAGAGCGGCTTGCTTTGGTGCCTGCTCTTTACTCCTACTTGTGTACCGAACTGCAGGCTGCTGCTTTCTTGGTTCGGCTTGGGCTCCCTATGAATAGGGTATTTTCAGCCCATATCTTTTATTCATGGTTTGTATACCACTGTCCTGGCTTCCACCAGCTGGGTGCTGCACAGGATGATGATCCTCTGATGATTCGATTGGCTAAGGGAAGAGCCATATCCGAATCACTTTTGTTTGCCCGCATGCGGATCCGACGGTTCAGGGACGTCGAGATGGGGCAGTCTTCAGTTAAGCTTTCTCCGGAGTTGCGGAAGAAGGCTTTTGATTTTGGTGCCTCCCGAGACTCTACCAGAGCAGGGTCGGGAAGGCATTACTCTTTGACCAATGCAGAGAAGGAGTGGCTTTTCAGCATACGAGTCGGCACGATGGTGTACCGTAGACATCTTTTCGTCGACATCCAGCCGTATGTACCTTCTCGCTTTGCGCTTCAGTTGGGCTTCTCTCAAGGCGTTGTTGGGGCGCCTTCGAGTATGGTGAAGCGTTTTGGAGGTTTGCAGGATGGCAGAAATGCATGGGCTTTCTATAGTGCTGAAGACACTACTGCCACGATTTCTTATCCTGAGCTGTCGACTTTCCGAACTGCCGGCTTCACGAAGTGGTTCGCGGAGAGCTTTTTGGCATATCGGGGGCTTTCCAAGAAGGAGCTTGATGTAAAGCTGTCTTCTGGAAAAGGCATTGGGAAGTCGGATGGCGTCCGGCGAGAGGAAGTTTGGGCCTTCCTTTCTGGAAAGAAGCACAAGATAGGCTTTCTCGGTGACCAGGGCATCATTGGTTCTGAAGCTGTTCGGGAAGTACCTGATGAGGCTTTGGAGCAGCTAGAACAGGAGGAAGCTGAGCTCGACGCTTGGATGCAAGCGGCACAGAAACGAGCTTCCGTGGAGTCTACTGGCGAAAGCAGACCATCCAGTGAGGAGTCAAGTGAGAACCCTGACTCTGATAGTGAGGCGGGTTCTTCTAGGAAGCGAACCAGTAGAGGTAAGAAGAGGAGGAGTCATCATCGCAGCGAGGGGCCACATGAGGACTCTCCTGACATGGAATTCCCTCTTACCATCAACGAGGAGGTGCCAGAGGCTGTCGACGAGCCTCCAGAGAAGAGGAGTCGTGGGGAAGAGACCATTGGTGAAGGTATGATTCTTCCTTTTTCTTTTTCTACTTCTTCCATGGGGCTTTCCATGTTCTGATTTGTTTTCTCACCCTGCTGCTGCTTTTTTCTTTTTTTTTAGTAGAGGATGAAGACTTGCCGATGCCTGAGGTTCCGACCGATGAGGCGGTGATGGAGCCGGTTATGGCATCTGAAGAAGAACCGAGGGACTCTGGAATGACTCCGGAATCTCCAATTGGTATAACTTCTTTCGCTTTCTCTTTTCTTTTTTTTTGCCTGCGACTTGATTTGCTAACATTTTTTCTTGTCAGCTGACTTGCCACAGGATTCCGATGACTTTGAACCATCAATGGACGCAAATGTCGATGATGCTTCTGATGAGTTCATGGAGGAAGAGAGTGTTCCGCCAGTCGTCGAAGAAGGTACTTTGTAGTGATGACCCTGATGATTTTTTTTTTTTTTTTTTTTGAACAGGATCATATTCATACCTTTTTGTGTTTCATTTGCAGGTTTTGAAGTGACAGAAGAGAGTCCATCGCTTTCTTCAGAACCAGAGCAAGGGATGCCAGAGGTCGATCCGGAGGTAGAGACCAGTTCAGACATGATTGAGGAGATGCCTCGTGTTGAGATTCCCTCTCCAGTGGCTCCAAGTGAAAAGAGTTCTTTTGTTACTCTTCCAATGGGACATGACATGAGCAGCCGATCAGCGAAGAAGGGTGAATCTTCATCCAGTTCGTCTCTTCAATTTGCGAAGAAGGTGCTGGCTCGGGTTTTGAGTTCTTGGATCAAGACTCTCCTTTCTGGACACTTGGAAGCAGGATTTGGCATGATCCCACATGTGCAGGAGATTCTCACTGATACCGAAGAGGTTGGTCTGGATGTCACAGGTGCCAGGGCGACCGTTGATAGGATCATTGCACTGGGTGACAAGTGGTTTGAGACCATGGGTTTCCCTGACGACCAATTCTTCAAGGAGATGTTCTTGGACCCTGCTGATAAGGCTAAGTCTGACCTGAATGAGGCTACACAAAGCAAGAAGCAGCTAGTTCGGGAGAAGAACAAGGAAGAGCTAGCCATCATCGGATTGAGGCATGACCTTAACGTCCTTGATAGGGAAGTTGAGGAGGCCAGGAAACGTCTTGAGCATTTGAAGGCACAAGTCGATGCGAAGTGGGCTGCTATAACAGAGGCTCGTGACAGGGAGAGTACTCTGATCCGCAGGGTTGCAGATGCCGGTCAAGTTCTCGAGAGGAGGACTCTAGAAAACGAACGATGGCAAACTGCTGGGGAAGAGCTTCCCGGTGTAAAAGAAGGGTTACGGCATTCGCCAGCATCTCATGGCAAGTTCCTGAAGAAGCGTGCCTTGGAAACTCTGACGGCTGAGGCCAAGAGTTTGCTTGAGGAGCTGAAGCTTTGGCTGGAGACCATTTTTGGCTAAGCTCCTGATTTTTTATAGCAGAAACCATTCTTCTTTTTTTTGGTACCACATGTATTTTTTGGTACTCTTTTTTTTTTTTGTAGTGCTTGTGAACACTTTCTTTTTTTTGGTACCACATGTATTTTTTGGTACTTTTCTTTTCTTTTTTTTTTGTAGTGCTTGTGAACACTTTCTTCTTTTTTTGGTACCACATGTATTTTTTGGTACTTTTCTTTTCTTTTTTTTTTTGTAGTGCTTGTGAACACTTTCTTTTTTTTTTTGCTTTGGTACCACATGTATTTTTTTTGGTACCTTTTTTTTTTGTTTTCCCTACGCTCACTCAAATCTTTTTGTGATGAAAGCAATTGCTAAATGGGATTTGATCAAAAGTTTTGTCATTTTGTGAAAATCTTTTGTCAAATGATTGTTTTGGTAGGGGAAACGAATTTGGCATGAAAGCCGGATTTTTGTGGCATTTGCAGCCAGTTTTGACATGAGAGTCAGGTTTTTTTTTTGTGTGGCATTTATAGCCGATTTTTGAGATGGCATAAGAGCCAAAAATTTTGTTCGTGACATGGGAGCCAATTTTGAGATGGCATGGAAGCCGAAATTTTATGGCGTAAAAGCCAAAATTTGGGTTGGCATGGAAGCCGGTGTTTGTTTTGTGGCATCTATAGCCAGTTTGGTGGCATTGATAGCCAATTTGTGGCATTTATAGCCGGTTTGGTGGCATTGATAGCCAATTTGTGGCATTTATAGCCGGTTTGGTGGCATTGATAGCCATTTTTCGAAAGCCAAGTTTTAGTTTGTCGGCGTGAAAGCCAATTTTTGTGGCATTGATAGCCGGTTTGTGGCATTTATAGCCGGTTTTTGACATGAGAGTCATTTTTTTGTGTGGCATTTATAGCCGATTTGGTGGCATTGATAGCCGGTTTTTGGCAAAAGAGCCAGGTTTTGGCATTTATAGCCAGATTTTTTTTTGCTTTCAAAATGCAGGTATCGACTAAATGTCGCCTCCCCGCTGAATGGTCTTGCAAGTATCGACGGAATGTCGCTTCCTTGCTCATTCGGTTCTGCGAGTATTGATGGAATGTCACTTCCTCGCGGGTTAGGTTTTGCAAGTATCGATGGAATGTCGCTTCCTCGCGAATTGGGGTGCAAATATCGACTAAGCGTCGCTTCCCTGCTTTTCCCAAAACTTTTGATTTTGCGGGTACTGACTTGATGTCGTTTCCCCGTGATTTTTGAAATTTGAGGTTTTCTCGAACCTTTGAAATTTGGGTTGTGGATAGCAACTGGTATGTTGCATCTCCACGATTTTTGAAATTGGGTTGTGGATATCAACTGGTTTGTTGCTTCTCCACGGTTTTTGGTTTTTGCAAGTATCGACGAAATGTCGCTTCCCTGCGATTTTGGGTGCAAGTATCGATGGAATGTCGCATCCTTGCTTTTTTTTTCAAAATTTTTGTTTTGCGGGTACTGACTTTGATGTCATATCCCCACGATTTTTGAAAAACCATTTTTTTTTGTTTAAAGACACGAGGGTCGTAAATTTTGACCTAGAACCATTTGGCGGTAAAAGGTAAGGTGGACTAGGGTGGAAATCCCTGAATCCGGATTTTTATTTCAAACCATGAATTTTGGTTCAAGGATCGAAAGCTTTGGTCAAGTCAGGGAGAGGCTCCTAAACTTGGATTTTTTTTGTTTTTGAACAATGAAACGATAAAAATAAGCATTGTTTTTGAATCTCTAGAAATTTTGACATTTGATATGAAAATTCTAAAGAGAGTGGGTTTGACGAGCGAGTACCTGAGAACAGGTTTTGGCCATACAGGCATTGCTCTTACCCAGTTGGGTAAGTCTTCAAGGGTAGTACCGCTTCAAGAACTTGCCGTTGATAGGCAGCATACATCTGTCGCCTTCCATGTTTAGGAGGGCATATGCGCCATTGGAGAAGACCTTGTCGATGACGTAGGGTCCCTCCCATTTTGGTTCAAACTTGCCTTTGGACTTGTGAGCGAAGACCATTGGTCTTTTTACCGCAAGAACCAAGTCACCCTTTTTGTAGGCGCGTTGCCTGACCTTTTTGTCAAAAGATCCTGCCATGCGTGCTTGGTAAAGTTCAATGCTTTGTCGAGCTTCGAGCCGTCTCTCGTCGAGATTGTCCAGCTCATGGAGTCGCAATTTGACATTGCTTTCTTGAGTCATGTCATTTTGTAGAGATACCCTCAGAGAAGGAATTTGTACCTCTAGGGGCACGACAGCTTCGCATCCATAGACCAAGGAGAATGGTGTGCTATGGGTTGGTCCTCGAACGGTGGTTCGATAGGCCCACAAAGCTTCAGACAGTTTATCGCTCCAGTCTCTTTTGTGACTAGAGACCATTTTCTTGAGGATTTTGCAGAGTGTCTTGTTGAAGGCTTCTGCTAATCCGTTTGCTGCCGGATTGTATGGAGTCGAAGGACAGCTTTGGATTTTGTATTTGTCGCAGAACTTGTAGAATCGATGATCCCGAAATTGTGGTCCGTTATCATGGACGAATCTCTTGGGTATGCCGAAACGACAAATGATGTTGGTGCGTAGGAATTGAAGAACTGATGAGGTCTTCATTTCGTTGAACGCAAATGCTTCTGACCACTTGGAGAAATAATCCGTTGCGGCGAAGATGAAGCGATGACCTTTGCTTGAAGGGGGAGAGATAGGACCTATGATGTCCATGCCCCATGCTTCGAAAGGCCATGAGATTGCTGTAGGATGCAGCCATTCTGGAGGCATGTGAATGTAATCTCCGTGAACTTGGCATAGCTGGCAGCGTTTGGCAAATTGCATTGCATCAGCAACCATGGTAGGCCAGTAGTAACCTAACCTTTTGATTTGGTCGTAGAGCTTGGGACCAGCCTGATGAGCTCCACAAAGACCAGCGTGAACTTCTTTGAGTGTTTCTTCAGCTTCTTGTTGTGACAAGCAGCGTAGAAGTACTCCGTTGAAGGATTTCCTGTAAAGGATCTTTGAAGGGATATCCAAATGAAAGTTTGGGGCTCGCCTTTGGATGCTTACCCGTTCTTTTGGATCTTCAGGTAGGATTCCGAACATAGTGTAATCAATGAACGGATCCCTCCAATCGCCGATTGAAGTTTGAAGGATAGAGATCCGACTTCCAATCAATCGGTGGCATTCAGCAACTGCTTGGTGTGTGTTAAGAGGAGGGAGGATCCTTCTCTCACTCACTGTAATTTGCATGTTTTTTCCTTCCTGGATCGCCATTGATGCGGCAAGTCCAGCCAGGGCATCTGCACGGATGTTTTCACCTCTACGAATGTGGGTGATGTTGCAGATGTCAAACTTTTGCAGAAGCGATTGTGCCTTGTTGTAATAAGGCAGCAGATCGGGCTTCCTGACTTCATATTTCTGATTCATCTGGTTGACGATCAGTTGAGAGTCTCCAAAGACTTTCAGCATAGTGATACCGGATTCGATGGCGAGTTCCAATCCTAGGATTAGAGCTTGGTATTCAGCTGCATTGTTTGTGCATGGTTCCAGTAGCGAGAAAGCGTGGGGAATCATGCATTTGTCGGGGCTAACAAAGAGGATGCCAACTCCCGAGATCAGCTTTCTGTTTTCATTTGTCCTGGTTGCACCGTCAAAGTACATGTCCCAGGAGGCATTTGGTGAGGAAGTCTCCACGTTGTAGACAGGTTCGTCTGGGAGATCATCTCTGAGTGGTGAATCTTTAGGCAATGGATGCTCTGCGAGGAAATCTGCTAGAGCTTGGCCTTTGATTGCTTTTTGTGGCACATACCTTATATCAAATTGTGATAGAAGGATGGACCATTTTGCCAGTCGGGCATTGAGAGAACCTGCCTTTGTGACAAGGACCTTCAAGAGGTTGATCCTCGAGACCAGGTAGACTGTGTTGGAAAGCAAGTAGTGACGTAGCTTTTGTACGGCGAACATCACTGCAAGGCATTCCTTTTCGACTGGAGAGTAGCGATGCTCTGCACCTACTAGCATGCGGCTGAGGTAGTATAGAGCAGCTTCTTTTCCCTCACCATTCTCTTGTGCAAGCAGAGCGCCTACAGAATGATCAAGAGCTCTTGTGTACAAGATGAATGGTTTTCCAGTGGCAGGGGCAGCTAACACTGGAGGTTTGGTCAGGTATGACTTGATATCTTGAAATGCGGCTTCACAGTCGGCATCCCAGACAAAGTCTACACCTTTTTTCATCAATCGAGAGAACGGACGGCATTTCCCCGAAAGATTGGAGATGAACCGTCTGATGTAGGCCAATCTCCCTTGAAGCCCTTTTAGTTCCCTTAGGGTTCTTGGAGAGGGCATTTCTAGAATAGCCTTGACTTTTATGGGGTCAAGTTCTATTCCAGCTTTCCGAACAAGGAATCCGAGAAACTTACCCGACGAGACGCCGAAGAAGCATTTTAGAGGATTCATCCGCAGTTTGTGTTTGCGGAGTCGGAGGAAGACTTCCCGAAGATCTTTGAGATGGTCTTCTTTTCTTCTGCTTTTGACGGCGAGGTCATCAACGTAACATTCGACCGTCTTGTGCTGCATATCTTGGAATATTTTCATCATAGCCCTCTGATATGTGGCACCAGCATTTTTCAGACCAAATGGCATGACAGTGTAGCAATACACGCCAAATGGAGTCCGAAATGAAGTGTGTTTTTCATCCTCGGGATGCATCTTTATCTGATTGTAACCAGAGAAGCCATCCATGAATGTCATTCGCTCGAATCCGCAGGTATTGTCAATCATCACCTCCGGTATGGGGAGCGGGAATTCATCTTTAGGGCAAGCGCCATTCAAGTCTCTATAGTCAATACAGACTCTGATCTGCCCATTTTTCTTTGTCACGGGGACAATGTTGGCCAACCATTCTGGATGTTGTTCCTCACGGATGAAGCCAACGCTTTTGAGTTTTTGAACTTCTTGTTCAATTTTATCCATCACATCTGGACGGAATCTTCTTTGGCCTTGTTTGACAGGCTTGATTTCTTCTTGAAGATTGAGTTTGTGGACTGCTATTTTGGGGTCTAAACCAGGCATTTCAGCATAGGACCATGCAAAGCAATCAACGAACTCACGAAGAAAAGCGATATACTCGGGTAACTCATCATCCTTTATATTCTTGCTTATGAATACAGGACGTGGGTTATCAGGTGTTCCCAAGTTTATCTTTTCAACAGAATCTTCTGTCGGAAGGTTCGAAGGTGGTTCCTTCACAATATTTTCGGAGGCTTCCAACTCAACGAAACCTTCTGGAGTTTCAACTGCATTACCAGACCAAGGCTCTGTTCCTTTCCATGGATTTTCTTGATTGGTGATCTCCTCAAGGCTTGCTATGAGATAGTCCCAATCGCCTGTTGAGTCTGGTATTTCTTTTGGAGACGAGGGTTCTTCTGGGTCAGAATAGCACAAGTCTGCATTATCGGGCGATTCCTCTTTATCATCAGAGAAATCATACCAATTGGATGAGCTTCCTGGATTTTTGTCAGGTAACTCTTTAAAGAGATATCCAGGGAGATCGATGTCTTCGTGGACTTTAGATGTTGAGGCTTGGTCGGTAAAACGACTTTTAAGCCTTTGTGTCAACTGTCTCAGAGGAGTGTCGGGATCATATCCTAACCCATATGAAGACTTTTCTACATGACCGTAGAGTCTCCAATCTTCCAGCTGGCTTTTGGTCAAGGCGGGCTCCAATGGCGTGAGAATACCGCGTCTTTCTCCCAAACCGATTGGGTTTTGAGCGTCAAAGCCCATTTTCTTCATAATTACTTGTGCCACAGGACTATATAGAGATAGCTGAGGCATACCTTCATTTTGAAAAGGTTCAAGCAGAGAACTTGATGAAGAAGCATCCGATCTATGAAAGAAGATCGGTCTTTGCTTTGGTGATGTTGCCGGAACAACAAAGGTAGCAGACGTAGGATCTTCTACATCTGCAGGTGTCTCCATCGGAGTGAGAGCAGGCTGAACTTGCTGAGTGTCAGCTTGGCTTGACGATGCATCGTCTTCTGGCTCTGAGTCCGAGTCTGTGTCTTGCATGATAGACACGAGAGAGACAACAAATTTGCCCCCAGGCTTTTGTTTCGCCTTCTTCACTTTAGTCGTGATGACAAAAGGTTTTGAATTCTTGAGGGAGATAACGAAGGGAGATTGACTACTCTCTTCTAATTTGCCGGAGGGTTTGTTTTCTTCCGGTGATTTTTGAGGGGCCTTGCCTTTATCTTTCTGGAGATATTCAGCAGGGGGTGCTATTTCCTCTTTTTCTTCTTTTTCGCCTTCATACATCTGGGAGTCTGCGAAGTGGACTTCTTTACCTTTGAAGGGTTTTCTGTCCGCAAAGACACGATGTATCATGCCGTCGTCGCCGACGAACTTGATGCATTGATGTAGAGTTGAAGGGACAACACCGTTCTCGTGTATCCAAGGACGTCCGAGAAGGATGTTGTAGCATGAGGGGGTTTTTATTGCATACACAGTGACCTCAGAGATAAGATCACCGATTTGCAATTTGAACCTGATTTTGCCGATAGGCCTTTGAGCGCTCCCATCGTATCCAAAGATAGATACAGATGTGTGGCTTAGCTTGCTGGGTGGGATACCCAACTCTTCAAGAGCCGAAGTGGAGATAAGGTTGAGTGCAGAACCTGGGTCGATCTGAACTCTGTGTATCGGTATTTCTTTGATGTACCCTGTGAAGTACAGGGGTCGGTTGTGCCTTGCTTCGCCAAGTAGGAGGTCTTCCTTAGTGAAGGCGATGGTTGCATTGGCTGCCTTTTGAACCGAGAGGCATTGGATGCATGATCCCTCAGTTTTCTTTTCTCCCTTTGAGGAAGTTTCAGAGTTTTTGACCCGGTAGTCCATTTCAATTTGGAGGACTTGCGGGGCATGTTTGTCGACATCCTCATTCAGTTTTTGCAATTCTGAGATGAGATTATCACGAGTGCGTGGAGACATTCGTAATAAATCCAGGATGTGAAGACGTGCAGGTATGTGTTTGAAGTGCTCAACCAAGTCATACTTGAAAGCCTCCTTAGGGCCTGCATGTTCATTGTTTTTGCCACTGGGGCGCTTACAACATCTTTTCCCGAAGGATTTACATAAGTAAAGGAAGATTGGTTGTAATTCTTGTGGTAGTCCCGGCCCGAACGGGTGCCTCTACCAACTTCGAGAGCTTCTTGAGAAGGATCTTCGTTTGGAAGATTGTCTTCAGGATCAAGAGGCTGTCGTTTTTCATCTACTGGGGATGTATCTGCAGCAGAGTTGCCATCCTCAGTGATTGTGTTGCACGGAGCATTTTCCGGGAGCAAGTCCTGAACAGCATCCAGCAGCTTTTCTTCTTCGTTGACCCATCCATCACCCCAAGTTGGGTTTTCTTCATGATGATGAGTCGGGAAGAATGTGTATCCTGAAGTCACAGTCTCAGGAGAAGAAACCTGAGAGGGTGTCATCTCTGTGAAAGTCACGTGAGACAAGGTAGCTCCAGAGGATACATTGCTAGGCGTCGTCGGAGTGTAGGTAATCTCATCAGACGACGCTTCAGAAGAGCTATAGTCCTGATATATTACATTACAGGAAGCTCTGATAGGAGATGTTGCCTGCTCGGAGTCAGACTCATCCTCGGATGTAAGAGGATCGTCAATCCAGCAATGTTCTCCATTTTCAGGAGTTGAGGGAGGAGGTACCTGATGGGCTTCAGGGACTTCCGGCTCTGGATTGTGAGGAATCTCGTTGACGCGGTCTTGCTCTTGTTCTAGAGCGAGACGCTGCAAGATCCTTGCATATTCTTCAAGTTCAGGCATGGGAGCCAGATCCTCTTCTTCGTCTTCTCCGTGTGGCTCAACATAGTTGATTTCCACTGGAGCAATGACAGGTGCTGGGTTAACAGCATCTTCTTGTGCAGCCTCTTGGTCTTCTTCATCATCAGACCAGGATCCTTGTGGTTGCAAGGGGTTATACCAGATTACTGGTATAAGGTGAGTTTCAGGAACCCATTCTTCATCGGAGAGATATTCTCCTGTTTCAAGAGATTCCTCCCACTCATCGGTGTAGTTGGGCTCGAATCCATCGTCGGTGTCGCTGGACTCGTATCCATCAATGGAGAATCCAACTACCGAGTTGCAAGAGTATGATGCCCCCTGCATGGCTTCTTTTTTGAATTGAGGTGGCATGAAATCACTAAGAGTGAAGTTTCTTACCGCCTTTGAAGTCTCTGGAGGGGATGTTTCTGTTGCCCCGAGTGAAGTGGTAGAGGAGGCCTCTGCCTTTTCATGAACTTCTTGTTTTGGCTGGGTCTTCTCTTGCCGTTTGAGCCTGAGGAGATGTTTCCTAGCCTGCCTTCGCTGTTGAGCTGTCGGCTTTGTTTTGACGATCTCCCAATTTTCATCTTCCAGGAGATCGGGATGTACCCATATGGGTTGTCCGTCTGGTGTCGGACAAGGAACCAACACTTCGGACGTTTGAATTCTATTTATCACCTTGAAGGAAGTAGTGATCTTCTTCTTCGGTGACTTTGGTGTTTGTCCATATGACACCATGTTGACGGAGGCAGTCCCATAGTTTTTGTCAAAGGTGATGACTCCGTTTTTCCACATCTCGTTTATCTTCTCTCTCACAACAAAGCATTGATTGAGAGGATGCGAAACCATCTGGTGGTATGGACAGTACCGAGGATCATTGGTTTTGCCAACATCTCCAGGTCTTTTGGGCTCTGGCAAAATGAGTTTGCCATTTGCTAGGAGAGCCTCAAAGATTTCTTCGACGTCTTCATCGAACGGATATTTCTTTTCTATTCGCTCTTTGAAGGCATCGGAGAGTTCAGGCCTTTTACCTGCAGTTTTGTTTTCAGCTTTCTTTGGCTGCTGAGGAGCTGACTTGGTTTGCACATTGAGGACCTCTTTCTTCTTTGGTTTAGAGGTTGCAACAGCAGTCGGCTCTTTCTTTGATGATTTCTGACTGTTGAGGTCTTTGATCACCGTTTCAGCTTCCATGGAAGCTTCCAGGAGCTCTCCCAGGTTTTTTGATTTGTTGCCGATGATCATGGAGCGGATTTTAGCTCTCATGTTGTTTCGGCAGATGTCAACTAGCGACGCTTGTGGCAGTACATCTGAGCATTTGTACGCCATTGCTTTCCACTTGTGAATGAAGTCATAAGTTGACTCATTCTCTCCCTGTTTTAGGCTGCAGAGCTGAGCCATAGTAACAGGATGATCCTCACCTTGGAAGTGGGTCAGGAAGCGTGTCTCCAGCATAGCCCAGTTCTGAATGGAGTTCTCCGGCAGAGTGGAGTACCAATCGAAGGCCGTACCTTTTAGGGTACTTGCAAAGAGGCGAATCTTGAGTGCATCTTGATCCGCGATAGCTCCCGTCAAGATCTTGAAGTGGATGACGTGCTGTCTGGCCGATCCTTTCCCCGTATATGTTTGGAGAGTAGGATGCTTGAATTTTGTGGGGAACGGGACCGAGTCCATCCACAAAGGATATGGTGGCTTGATCCCATGCTGTTTGAGTATATCCTCTTCTTTAGCTTTGGCGAGGATACTGTCTACGTCCTTTTTGGTAAGGGCGCGTGACTCATTTTCTTCACAATTCTCCTCGTTATTGTTATGATTCGGAGGAGGCTCATTGTTCACCTGATTTTGGACGACAAGGAGAATGTTTTCCATCAGAGTTTCGATCCTCTGCTGGCCTTGTTCCAACTGCTGGATGCGTGCGAGCGCATCATCTCGAGGTGGATTCTGAGGTGGCGGCTCAGAACTTGTAGCCAAGACGTTCATCCCTCGGGATTCGAACGAAGAAATCGTCCTGGTGACCGAGCTGGGGCTCATTCTTTTTGATGAAGAGCTTGATGAAGGATTACTCTCCCGTCCTTGGCTTGAAGGGGCAGGAGATTCTTCAGGATGTCTTCGTGTCCCGGTGACGCTACGGGTCACCGGACGTCGGACATGGATTTTTGATGCTGACTTTTGGCGTCTTCTGGTTTTTCCAACCATATGGACGGCAGCAACTTGGTCGGGTCTTTCTTTTTCGACCCATTTGTGGGAGACTTGAAGTGTAGGAGGCTGGGTCCGTTGCTTCTCTAGTCTCTTTTGTCGATATGACGCACGGCGGCGTGCTCGACGAGCGATTTGAGCTTCAGTCAGCTCTGGCTGGGCTCTGACGATGAAGGATGTGCTCCCTCGGGCGCAGCAGCCGAGCTTGTCTTCTTTGTGGTTGGGCAAGGACAGGATGCGGACCCGGTCCTTTGCCTGTTGCAGCGAAGCTTTAAACCTTTCGAGTTCGGCCCCTGTAGAGATGAAGGGTCGAACTGAAGGAGTGTAGGCCTTAGCAGGTGCTTGGAGAGGCCTGGTGATGCATGATCTGATTTTGGGCCTGTAGGAACAAGCCGGCTCATGCTGGGTTGACTTGGGAGTCAAGTTGGAGATGGGTCTCTCCTCTTTCATGTAGGCAAGAGGGTAGAACTGGTTTTCTTTGAGTGGGGCCAGGTATGCTGGCTTGGTGGATGTTTGAGACCTTCTTTGTTTTGGGGAAGGTCTTGGAGACCAAGTCTTAGGGTAGACCTGGTTGGTTGTTGGTCGAGGCTTCGCGG
Organism: Umbellularia californica; assembly: GCA_028538565.1. Taxonomy (NCBI): domain Eukaryota; kingdom Viridiplantae; phylum Streptophyta; class Magnoliopsida; order Laurales; family Lauraceae; genus Umbellularia; species Umbellularia californica. The sequence continues at coordinate 60,660,311 of JAPQWN010000001.1, forward strand.
GGGTGCCGCGGGCTTCGGGCTTTTGGGCGCTTGCCTTTGGTGTCACGGGAGTGACACGTTGAGAGGCGATTTTCTGCCTTTTGGCAGGCGCAGTTTGTTCTTCGGGAAGTGGGAATGGTCCCAGTGTCCCGAAGACGATGGTCCGGGGAGTCGAGGTCGACCCGGAGTTCAGAGAGTTGCCGAGGGAGTTGACGCTTCGGCAGCTGGCAGGGCGCTTATGGGTGCGCGTGCTTTGCTTCTGTTGAAGCATGAGTTGGTGCTTGTTCTCGTCGAAGATAATGGTTAAGGCTGCCATTGTTAGTTTCAAAATTTCTGAAACAAGACCACATCCATTAGTAATCACAAGAATATGATGATCATAAATGGGAATTTCTATGGTTGTCTTTTCAAATCGCTCAAGGGATATGACCCAAGCGACATGAAGAAGGCAAAAAGCCATAGATGGTACAATTGTTCTGACAGCGAACATGGTAGGCTCGAAATGAGCGTTCCAATGACTGCTAGAAGCAATTGTATACCTAAATTCGACTTATCGAGAAGCGGAGCTTGCTCGAGATAAGAAGAATATAAGGTAGGAGTTACAAATGTGCCGGTCACAGATACAGTAGACCCTGAAAGGGCGTACCAGTATTGCTATGCACAAATGTTGGAGATCGCATCCACGAGATGGGATTCTCTTTTTTTTTTGAAATGTCAAGATTGGATTCATCAAAGAGAGCAGATGGTATTCCGATCCGAATACGGGCTCAACGATTTCCGCGAGCACCAGTACCCAGAAGGGAAGGAACCACAATTTCTCGGATCTGAATCTAAAATGACGAGAGTTTTTTTTTTTTTGAAGATTTTTTTTTTATTTTAAGATTTTCATTTTTTTATTTTAAGATTTTCATTTTTTTTTTTTTAAAAAAAATCTTTTTTTTTTTTAAGATTTTTTTTTTGAAGATCTTTTTTTTTATTTTTGATTTTTTTTTTATTTTTAAGATTTAAAGACGAGAGAGTACACATAGGCCTCCTAACCCGGTCTTATGAAACCTCAATTGATAGAATTGCCCCCAGGTAAGGGTAGGATTACTTAATGAACCCGTTTGGAGGACCCTTGCCTAGAACAGTCAAGCTGTCTCCACACTCTGGACAAGGCTTTTCTTGAATCAATCGTGATCAAAGAACGCAATTGGTTTAACCTTAGTGGTCTATGTCCCTTTTTTTTTATAAAAAATCCCAAATAGACTCATCGAAGAGAAACGATGGCCCAAAACCTTAGTCGAACGGGCGCAACATTTCTGCAAGCACCAAAGAACGATAGGATAGGAACAAAGTTTCTCAATTTTGAATCCAAACTAAGAAAACTAATTTTTTTTATTTTTATATTTTTTTTAATATTTTTTTTTTGAAATCTCTAATGAACTCATCGAAGAGAAACGATGGCCCAAAACCTTAGTCGAACGGGCTCAACATTTCTGCAAGCACCAAAGAACGATAGGATAGGATCAAAGTTTCTCAATTTTGAATTCAAACTAAGAAAACTGATTTTTTTTTTTATTTTGAAATCTCTAATGAACTCATCGAAGAGAAACGATGGCCCAAAACCTTAGTCGAACGGGCTCAACATTTCTGCAAGCACCAAAGAACGATAGGATAGGATCAAAGTTTCTCAATTTTGAATTCAAACTAAGAAAACTGATTTTTGTTTTTTGAAAAGAGAAAGAATGGAAACAAACTCAAAGAAATAGAAATTTCCAAAAAATCCCATCTCATTTTTTTTTAGGATACAAAATCCAACATAGGCTACCAGCTAGAAAGTAGCCAAGGAATTCGGAAAAGAAGTATAAGCATAGAGCAAAAAGTATGATATGCAAATATTTCATTTCCAAGCACCGTGTTCTCAAATGAACGAGTCCCACCGGGTGTGCCAGCTTGATGGAACGCGCTCCGAGGCGCCCGCTGGGGCGGCTACCGGGGTCGGCGGAACGTGGGAGCCCGTCGGGTCCGGCCCTTTCGCGCCCTGGCGGGCCCTGAAGCGTGCATCAACATTTCTTTTGTGTGGGTGGGTGTGCCAGATTTTCTATTTTACTTGGAATTGCAAGTGGTAATCCGAAGATCAACCTTCGCAAGTAAAAAGGAAATCAACTTCTTTCAAGTTTTCCATTGCACAAATATTTAAGAAAAGAGACATTTTCTTGGTTTGCCGTGAAAGGCGATTTTGTTTGGCATTTATAGCCGATTTTGGCGTTTATAGCCGATTTACAATTCTCATCAATAATGAAAGACAAGAGTTGTGATTTTTGTCTCTTTTAGAAAAATACAAACTACAATGAAAAGCAAGAAAAGGAAGATCTAACTTTTCAGGAGATTGTGGGGGACTCGTTCAGATTGACGGTCGCAAGCCATGTATGGGCTTCGCCATCATCCATGCAGATGAGAACAGAAGATGCTCTTGATTCGCTTGGCTTGGCTATAACCTCAGATTTTTAGAGGACAAAGACCAAGAGAAGGTCCTATGTCCAATAAAAAGCTAAGTAGACGGGCTGAAAAGCCACGTCTAAGCCATTGGAGGCAGCAGGAGAAGGCAAGGACCTTGGGGGGGGGTGCCCCCCAAGGGACTTTTGTCACCTTGTAGTGGTGGCCGGTGCAGAACTTCAGCAGAGTTTTCTCTCTTTTTTTCTTTCTCTCAGATCTCTTTCTGATCTTTGTTTTTCTGATCCTCTGATTTTCTCCTCTTTTTTCTGATCTCCATTTCAATGGAATGCTCTCCTATTTATAGGCATTTGGTAGCCATTTAGGAGGGTTTATGAGCCTTAATGGCTTTAATGGGAGGAGTTACAAGATTTATTTCTTGATTTTGTAACTCCTTTTTCCTTGAATCTGATTGGCCGATGGAGATTAAGGGCTTTTAATCACCTTAATTACAATAATGGGAGGAGTTTCATGGTTTAAATGCCATGAATCAATTGACTTGTAACTCCCAAATGCTTGCTTCTGATTGGGCCGTCCAAAGAAATGAATTAATGACTGCAATAAAGCTAGTCAATTAACCACATTAATTGGTCGCCGAGCAGTCGAAGAGTCGCGGGCCATGCCGTGTCTTCTGGAATTCTTCTGGCGACGATCATCGATGGATCTACATGCTGATCGACATCGGATGAACATGTAACTTCAGACATTGATAGCTAAGAGCGGGCCGGTGACATCTGTCTTGTCGATTTCACGATCGGTCGGACAGAAAGTGCACTTTCTTGGTCAGCCGGTTGGCGATCTTGGAGCGATCACTGATGATTTTATGCTTTTGGAGGTTGACCCGTGATTTTGACGGATGTCGTCGGATATGAGTCAATTTCAAGCACTAAAAATCACATTTTCAGGAAACCACAGGGGCCAAAGTGCGCGAAACGCGAAAAAAGACGAAAAAAACGGGTCACCGGCGGAAAATCCGGTGACCCGGACCTCCATGGTCGCCGGCGACCATGGACCGGCGACCATGGGCCATGGTCGCAGGGGCCTGCGACCATGGGCCATGGTCGCAGGGGTCTGCGACCCTGGGGGATTTTTCCCCTTCGGAGCCCGTTTTGCGGTCGTTTTGAGGTCTTTTTCGTCGCCGTTTTCTTCTGTATTTTTCTTGACATTTCTTCTTATTTATTGGCTTGATTTCCCTGTAGAAAACTTGATGATAATCCTTGCATTTTTAGAGTGCAAAGTTTCTAATTTTCCGGGAAAGCCGAAGACTTTGTCGCGTAGAGCTGCTGATTTTCCGCCAGAAGTCGAAACTTGGTCAAACGATGTCGGAATGACCTGAAATTTGAGGTGAAGCCTCCTGAGCAATAAATAAGACCAACCATAGGCTTTTGTTTGAGTTTTGAAGCCGTTTGGGGTCCCGTCGATGCTTCACTTGATTTTGCTGCGGGGAAAATGCCGAGCTTTGATGTGCGGTCAAACGATGTCCGATTGACTTGAAATTTGACGGGGAGCCTATTGGAGTCATTTTGAGACGTTCCATAGGCTCCGTTTTGGATGTCATGGTCCCGGGTTGCTCTGCCGCCGGTAGGCTTGATTTTCTCTCGGAGCATCGAAACCTGGTCAAACGTTTTCGGAATGACCTGAAATTTGACGTGCAGCCTTTTGGAAGCATGTTGAAGCCACTCATGCACTTGGTTTGATGAGCGAAGGCTCCGGTGGTTTCCGCCGCCGGGAGGCTTGATTTTGCTGCTCGAGCATTGATGGAGGGTCAAACGTTGTCGGTTTGACTTGAAATTTGGCATGGAGCCTTTTTGAGACATGCTGGAGTCATCTGTAGGCTCTGATCGAAGTTTTGACGTCTCCGATGATGTCGCCGCCGGGAGCTCCCGTTTAGCTGTCGGAGAAGTGAAGTTAGGCCAAATGTTGTCGAAATGGCCCGAAACTTCATGTGTACTCTTCTCTTGGCTATCTTGAAGGATCTTGCAGTTTTTGTTTAATTCTGACAAGATTTGATTTTTTGGAGAAATTGCATTGTCTATTTATGGCAGGTTGCGACTTCATGCAGCCTTCTTGATGTTGAAGAGGCAAAGTGACATTTTTGGTGTCAACACAATGCTTTGTTGTGAGAGAGAAGATCAACGAGATGTCGAAGAACTGAGTCATCACCTTTGATAAAAACTACGGGTCTGCCTCCGTTAACTTGGTGTCATGTGGGCAAACGTCAAAGTCACCGAAGGAGAAAATCACTACTTCATTCAAGGTGATGAAAATGACCCAAACGTCCTAAAAGTGGTTCCCTATCCAACACCAGATGGACAACCCATATGGGTGCATCCCGATCTCCTAGAAGATGAAAATTGGGAGATCGTCAAAACAAAGTCGACTGCTCAACAGCGAAGGCAAGCCAAGAGACAACTCCGCAAGCTCAAACAAGCAGTAGAAGTCTCAACCAAAACAAAAAAATCCCTGAAAAGGCAAAAACCTCTTCCACTGCTTTACTAGGAGCGACGGAAGAATCCCTTCCTAAGGCTTCAAAGGAGGTAAGAAAATTCACCCTTGAAAATCTCATGCCACCTCATTACAGAAATGAAACTACGCAGGGGACATCATACTCTTGCAACTCGGTAATTGGATTCTCCATGGATGGATACGAGTCCAGTGATACTGCCAGAGATACCGATGAGTGGGGGGAGTCCCTCAAAACAGGAGAATACCTCTCCGATGAGGAATGGATTCCCGAGTCTTATCTTATGCCAGTAATCTGGTATAACCCATTACAGCCACAAGGATCTTGGTCTGATGATGAAAAAGGCTATTCAAGAAAATGTTGTCAATCCAGCATAAGCCAATGCTCTAGTGGAGCCCAACTATGATAAACCACAAGGAGCAAATGATGATGAAGATTTGGCTCCTATGCCTGATCTTGAAGAATATGTAAGAATCTTGCAACATCTCGCCATAGAATGGGAGCAGGATCGCATCAACAATCTTCGTCATGATCAAAATCCAAAACCAGAAGTCCCTGAAAATCAACATGAACTTCCTCCTTCAACTCCTGAAAAATGGAGAAAACTGATGGATCAATGAGCCTCTTACATCCGACTCCCAACCTTCTATTCTGGGGGCATCTCCTATCAAGATAACCTGCAATGCGATAGCTCAGGATGATAGTGCCTTTGAAGCTTCATCTTCCGAAGACACGTACTCCCCAACTAGTAGTATATCTTCCAGAGTTACATCTTCTCAGGTGACTTCCAGTGTGATATCATCTTCTCAGCCTTCGTCTCCTGAAACTATGACATTGGAGCTCACACATCTTCTGACTGATCATCTTGAAGAAACTCCAGCCGATGAAGTCTTCTTCAATGAAAACCCGGTCAATTGGTCCCAGATACCCAGCCGCATAGGTGATATTTGGATCGATAAAGAGAAGTTACTGGATGCTGTTCAGGACTTGATCTCGGAAAATGCTCCGTGCAACACAATCACTGAAGACGACAATATTGCTACAGAGACGTCTTCAGCAAATGACAAGGATCAACCCCTCGATCCCGAGAGTGATCTTCCAAAAGAAGACCCTTCTCTAGAAGCTCTTGAAGTTGGTAGAGGTACCCGCTCTAGCCAGGATTACCAAAGAAATTACAATCAACCTTCTTCTTCTTCTGTAAATCCTTCAGGAAAGCAAGTTGTAAGTACCCCAAGTGGCAACAATAATGAAAATGCAGGCCCGAAGGAGGCTTTCAAGTACGACTTGATAGAGCACTTCAAACACATACTTGCACGACTGCACATCCTTGACTTATTATGAATGTCTCTACAAACTCGTGATAGTCTCATTTCAAAATTACAAAGGCTGAATGTGAATGTTGACAAACATGCCCCACAAGTCCTACAAATTGAAATGGACTATAGGGTCAAAAAATCAAGTGCTTCCTCAAAGAAAGAAAAGAACAAAGCTGAGGGATCAAGCATCGAATGCCTCTCGGTTCAAAAAGCAGCAAGTGCAATAATTGCCTTCGATAAGGATGATCTCCTGCTAGGAGAGACAAAGCACAACCGACCCTTGTACTTCACGGGGTACGTCAGAGAGGTACCAGTACACAGAGTCCAGATCGACCCAGGTTCTGCAATCAACCTCATTTCTACTTCGGCACTCAAAGAGCTGGGCATCCCACCTAGCAAGCTGAGTCACACGTCTGTATCCATCTTCGAATATGACGGGAGCGGTCAAAGCCCTATCGATAAAGTCAGGTTCAAGTTGCAAATCGGTGATCGTATTTCTGAAGTCACTGTATATGCAATAAAGACCCCTTTATGCTACAATATCCGTCTTGGACGCCCCTGGATACACGAGAATGGTGTCGTCCCTTCAACTCTACATCAGTGCATCAAGTTCGTTGGCAACGTCGGCTTGATACATCGAGTGTTTGCAGACAAAAAGCCCTTCAAAGGTGTTGACACAAAAAGAAGTCACTATGTCTCCTCAACATCAAGAAGCCTCGTGAAGCTGCATCCTGCTAAAAATAGCAAGGCTACTTCAAGCGTCAGATTTTGTCAGAATCAGACAGAAACTGAAAGATCCTTCAAGGCAGCCAAAAGAGGGGTTCACCTGAGGTTTCGGGCCATTCCGACATCGTTTGGCCTAACTTCACTACTCCGATAGCTAAACAAGCGCTCCTGGCGGCTACATCATCGAAGACACCAAAACTTCGATCAGAGCCTACGGATGACTCCAGAATGTCTTCAAAGGGCTCCATGCCAAATTTTAAGTCAAACCAACAATGTTTGACCCTCCATCAACGCTCGAGCAGCAAAATCAAGCCTCCCGGCGGCGGGAACCACCGAAGTCATCACTAATGAAACAAAGTACATGAATGGCTTCAACATGCTTCCAAAAGGCTGCACGTCGAATTTCAGGTCATTTCGACAACGTTTGACCAGGTTTCGATGCTCCGAAAGAAAATCAAGCCTACCGGCGGCGGAGCAACCCGGGACCATGACATCCAAAACAGAGCTGATGGAACATCTCAAAATGACTCCAATAGGCTCCCCGTCAAATTTCAGGTCAATCGGACATCGTTTGACCACATATCAAAGCTCGGCATTTTCCCCGCAGCAAAATCAACTCAAGCATCGATGGGACCCCAAATGGCTTCAAAACTCAAATAAAAGCCCATGGTTGGTCCTATCCACTGCTCAAGAAGCTTCACCTCAATTTTCAGGTCATTTTGACATCGTTTGACCTAGTTTCGACTCTTGATGGAAAATCGGCTACAAAGTCTTCGACTTTCCCAAAAAATGGGAAACTTTGTGTTCCAGTTTTGCGCGGGTCCTCGTCAAGTTTTCTCCAAGAAAATCAAGTCAATAATTGAGGAAAAATGTCAAGAAAAATACAGAAGAAAGAAGAAACAAAAAAGACGGAAAAACGGCCGAAAACGAAGCTTGACGACCGAAAAGGGCAAGACCCTGGGTGCATGGTCGCCGGCGACCCTGGGTGCATGGTCGCCGGCGACCCTGCAAATCCGAGTCGCCGGATTTTGCACCAAAATGCCCGTTTTTCGATCTTTTTCGCGTTTCGAGAATTCCTGCCTCTGTGATTTTTTGAAAATCCAATGTTTTATGCTTGAAAACGGCTGATCTTCACCGACATCTTGGATCCGCCGTCAAAAGCATGAAATCATCACCGATCGCCCCAAGATCGCCAACCGGCTGACCAAGAAAGTATACTTTCTGTCCGACCGATCGTGAAATCGACAAGACAGATGTCACCGGCCCACCAACATCAATCAATGTCTGAAATTGCACTGCAATCCGACATCAAACAATGCGTGGATCCACCTGTGATAATCACAAGAAGAATCTCAAAAGGCGCAGCGCGGCCCGCGACTCTTCACATGCCTTGGCGACCACTTAATGACGTTAATTGACCCGTTTATGACAACTTAATGCGGTCATTAACTCATTATTTTGGACGGCCCAATCAGATTCAAGCATTTGGGAGTTACAAATCCAAGCAATCATGGCATTTAACCCATGAAACTCCCATCATCATGAAGCTTAAAGGGAATTAAATGCCCACTACCTTCATCGGCCAATCACAAGCCATGAAAAAGGAGTTACAAAATCAACTTGTAACTCCTCATCAATTCTCTCATCATGGCTATTAATGCCCATAATCACCTCATGGCTACCAAGCGAGTGTTAAATCCGAAAGGGAAATAATCAAGATTTCTCAATTCTGAACTCAAAAATGATGGAAAATTTTTCTTTCTTTCTTTTTTTTTTTTTTTTTGAAAAAAGTACATAGGTTTCCAATTCGATCCTATGAAACCTTAGTAGATAGATCAGCCCCCAGGTAAGGGTAGGATTACTTTAATGAACCCGTTTGAAGGACCCTTGCCTTGAACAGTTTAGCTGTCTCCACACTCTGGACAAGGCTTTTCTTAAATCCACTTTAGTCAAAGAGCTCAATTGGTGCAACCTTAGTGTTTTTTTTTTATTTTTTTGAGAGGTTTTTAATGAACTCATCAAAGAGAACAAGTGGTGTTCCAATCCGAACCACAACTCAGCATTTCTGCGAGCGTTAAATCCTAAAGGGAATAACCAAAGTTTCTTTGAATTTGAATTCAAAAGAGAGAAGACCTTTTTTTTTTTTTGAAATTATACGTTTTTTTTTTTTTTTTGAAATCCCAATTGGACTCATCAAAGAGAAAAGATGGCCCAATCCCCTATATGAACGATTGCTGCAAACATTTCTGTGAGCTATCAAGTTCGAAGAGGAAAGGATCAAAGTTTCTCAAAGTTGAATCTTAAGAAAAAGAGACCATTTTTTTTTGAAAGAATTTGAAATGAAGGTTTTTTTTTTTTGAAATCTCAATTAGACTCATCAAAGAGAAAAGATGGCTCAATCCCCGATATGAACGATAGCTGCAAACATTTCTGTGAGCTATCAAGTTCAAAGAGGAAAGGATCAAAATTTCTCAAAGTTGAGTTTTTAAGAAAAAAAGATCAAATTTGTTTTTTTTTTTTTTTTTTTTTGAAGTGAGAAAGAACAATTGAAATCCCATCTCATGTTTTTTTTTTTTTTTTTAGATGAAAGATGCAACATAGGCCACCAACTAGAAAGGAGCCAAGGGATCAAAGCATCACGTTCTCAAGTCAACGAGTCCCACCGGGTGTGCCAACTTGATGGACCCTCAGGAATCTTCCGTCCTCTCCTTCCGCACCCCGGGGGCTGACCTGGGTCTCGGCGGATGAGGGAAAATCGTGGGTATCAACATTTTTTGTGCGGGTATGCCAAATTTACTTTCTACTTGGAATTTGGAATGGTGATGATCCGGAGATTCACCTTCACAAATTGAAAGGAAATCAATCCTTTTTTCTAACTTTTCAAATTGCATAAATATTAAGAAAAGAGACAAGTTTGTTTTTTTTTTTAGAATGCCGTAGGAGGCGTTTTTGTTTGTTTGTCGTGAAAGACGATTTTACAAAACTCATCAAATATGAAAGACAAGAATTGTGATTTCTTTTTGTCTCTTTAAGAAATACAAACTACAATAGAAAAGTAAGAAAAGGGATCTAACTTCTCAGGAGATTGTGGGGACACGTTGAGATCGACGGTCGCAAGTCATGTATGGACTTCGCCATCGTCCTTCAAATGAGAACGGTTGATGCTTTGATTCTTCGGCTTGGCTCCTAACCTCGGTTTTTTAAAGGACAAGGACCAAGAGGAGGTCCTATATCCAATAAAAAACCAAGTAAACGGGCTGAAAAGCCGCTTGGGATTGCACTTGGATTGCACTTTGATTCTCTCTCTTGAATTTTCTGGATTTTCAGAGCTTGGGATTGCACTTGGGATTCCTCTTTTTTCTTGGAATTCACCTGTGGTTCGGATTGGAACGCCATTTGCTCTCTTTGATGAATTCAATCTTGACTTTTCAAACAAAAAAAAAAACGTCCGTCAATAATGGATTCACAGTTGAGAAATTCTGGTTCCTTTCTCTTTCGGATTCAGCGCTCGTAGAAATGTTGAGCCCTTGTTCGGATTGGAATACCAGTTGCTCTCCTTTATGAACCCAAATTTGACCTTTTAAAAAAAAATCCCATCTCGTGTCCTTTCAAAGGATGCGATTTGCAACATTTGTGCCTAGCGGTGCTAGTACTCCCTTTCGGGTCTACAGTATTCGCGACCGACACATTTATATCTCCAACCTTATATCATTTTACCTCGAGTGAGCCTTGCTTCTCGGTAATTTGAATTAAGGTCTACAATTGCTTCTAGCAGTCACTGGAACGCTCACTCTGAGCCTACCATACTTGCATTTTAGAACAATTGTATCCTCTATGGCTTTTGGCCTTCTTCATCGTCCTTAGGCTGGGCCATGTCCCCTCAAGTGATTTGAAAAGACAAAACCATAGTTGTTCTCCATTTATGATCACCATATTCTTGTGATTACTAATGGATTTGGTCTTTTTTCAGAAGTTTTCCAAAACTAACAATGGCAGCTTCATTGACCATCACTTTCGATGAGAACAAGTACCAGCTTATGATTCAAGACAAGCAAAACAAGCATAAGCGCCTTGCTAGTTGCCGAAGCGTCATCTCCCTCAACAACTCTCCAAACACCGAGTCAACTTCAACTCCCCGAACCATCATCTTCGGGTCGCTGGGACCATTTCCACCCCCCGCAGAAGACACTGTACCTACCAAGAAGTAGAAAATCGCCTCGCAACGTGTCATTAACATGGCACCAAGGGCGAACAACAAGAAGCCTGAAGCCCGTGGCGTTTCCACGAAGCCTCAACCCACAAGAAACCGTGTTTGTCCCAAAACCTGGTCCTCGAGATCTTCACCGAAACAACGGAGGTCCCGAACATCTGCAAAGCCAGCATACCTAGCCCCTCTCAAGGAGAATCGGTTTTACCCTCTCTCTTACATGAAAGAGGAGAAACCTACCCTCCGCCCAAAAAACAAACAAAATCATCATGAGCAATTAAATCCTGCATTGTTAGGCCTACGCAAAAACATGCTGAAGCCTGCACTCCTGCGAGTCGACCCTTCATCTCAATAGGGGCTAAGCTCGCAAAATTCAAATCTTCACTACGACAGGCAAAGGACCGCATCCAGATTCTATCCTTGACAAGCTTCAAAGATGATAAGCTCGGTTGCTGCGCACGAGGGACTACATCCTTCATCGCCAGAGCACAGCCAGAGCAGACTGAAGCTCAAATTGCTCGTCGTATGCATCGCCGTGCAGCATATCGACAAAAGAGACTTGAGAAACAAAGAACCCAGCGTTCTAATCTCCATGTCTCAAACAAATGGGTCGAAAAAGAAAGACCCGACCAATTCGTTGTTGTTCATATGGTTGGCAAAACCAGAAAACGCCAGAAGTCAGCAACCAAAATCAGTGTTAGACGTCCGGTGACTCGCAACATCTATCGGACTCGAACACATCTAGAAGAATCCTCCACTCCTCTAAGCCAAGGACACCGGGGTAATCACTCCTCAGATTCTTCATCCAGAAGAATGAGCCCCAGCTCAGTCACTAGGATGATTTCTTCGTTCGAATCCCGAGGGATGAACGTCTTGGCTACAAGTTCTGAGCCGGCTCCACAACATGATGATGTAACTGCACGCATCCAGCAGTTGGAGCAAGGACAACAGAGAATTAAGGCTCTGATGGAAAACCTTATTCTCACTCTACAGCGTCCACCACCTAACAACCAAGCCCTCCAAATCATGAAGATGATGAGGCCAACGCAGAAAACAATGAGTCACGCGCCCTTACCAAAAAGGACGTGAACGATATCCTCGCAAAAGCGAAAGAAGAGGATACATTGAAAGAACATAGGATCAAGCCACCCTACCCTCTATGGATGGACTCGGTTCCGTTCCCTGCAAAATTCAAACAACCTACTCTCCAGACATATACGGGGAAAGGTTCAGCCATACAGATTGTCATCCATTTCAAGATCCTGACGGGAGCCATTGCGGATCAAGATGCCATCAAGATTCGCCTCTTTGTAAGTACCCTAAAAGGTACAGCCTTTGATTGGTACTCCACTCTGCCAGAGAACTCCATTCAGAACTGGGCTATGCTGGAGACACGCTTCCTGACCCACCTCCAAGGTGAAGATCATCTTGTTACTATGGCTCAACTATGCAGCCTAAAATAGGGAGAGAATGAGTCAACATATGACTTCATTCATAAGTGGAAGGCAATGGCGTACAAATGCTCAGATGTACTGCCACAAGCGTCGCTAGTCGACATCTGCCGTAACAATATGAGAGCAAAAATTCGCTCCATGATCATCGGCAACAAATCAAAGAACCTTGGAGAACTTCTCAAAGTTTCCATGGAAGCTGAAAAGGTGATCAAAAACCTCAACAGTCAGAAATCATCAAAGAAAGAGCAGACTGCTGTTACGACCTCAAAACCAAAGAAAAAGGAGGTTCTCAATGTGCAGACCAAGTCAGCTCCTCAGCAGCCAAAGAAAGCTGAAAACAAAACTACTAGTAAAAGGCCTGAACTCTCCGATGCCTTCAAAGAACGTGTAGAAAAGAAATATCCGTTCGATGAAGATGTTGAAGAAATCTTTGAGGCTCTTCTAGCAAATGGCAAACTCACTTTGCCAGAGCCCAAAAGACCGGGAGATGTTGGCAAAACCAATGATCCTCGATACTGTCCATACCATCAGATGATCTCACATCTTCTCAATTAATGCTTCGTTGTGAGAGAGAAGATCAATGAGATGTGGAAAAACGGAGTCATAACTTTTGACAAAAACTACGGGTCCACTTCTGTCAACATGGTGTCATGTCGGCAAGTTTCAAAATCACCGAAGAAGAAGACTACTACTTCATTCAAGGTGATTAAAATAGCTCAAGCGTCCCAAGAATTGGTTCCCCATCCAACATCAGATGGACAACCTATATGGGTGCATCCCGATCTCCTAGATGATGAAAATTGGGAGATCGTCAAAACAAAGCCGACCGCTCAGCAGCGAAGGCATGCCAAGAGACAACTCCGCAAGCTCAAATAGCAGCAGAAGTCTCAACCGAAACAAGAAGTCCTTGAAAAGGCAGAAACCTCTTCCACTGCTTCACTAAGGGCGACGGAAGAATCCCTTCCCAAAGCTTCAAAAGCGGTAAGAAAATTCACCCTTGATGATTTCATACCACCTCAATACAAAAATGAAATTGCGCAGGGGGCATCATACTCTTGCAACTCGGTAGTTGGATTCTCCATGGATGGATACGAGTCCAGTGACACTGCCAGTGATATCGATGAGTGGGAAGAATCTCTTGAAACAGGAGAATACCTCTCCAACGAGGAATGGATTCCCGAGTCTCATCTTATGCCAGTAATCCTGTATAACCCATTACTGCCACAAAGTTCCTGGTCTGATGATGAAGAAGACCAGGACGCTATTCAAGAAAATGCTGTCGATCCAGCACCAGCCAATGCTCCAGTGGAACCCAACATTGGTGAACCACAAGGAACAAATGACAAAGAAGATTTGGCTCCTATGCCTGATCTTGAAGAATATGCAAGAATCTTGCAACATCTTGCCATAGAGCAGGAGCAGGATCGCATCAATGATCTTCGTCATGATCCAGAACCAGAATTCCCTGAAAATCAACAGGAACTTTCTCCCTTAACTCCTGAAAATGGAGAAAACAGTTGGATCGATGATCCTTTTACATTTGAGGATGAGTCCGATTCCCAACAGTCTGCACTAGGGGCATCTCCTATCCGGATGACCTGCAATGCGATAGCTCAGGACGATAGTGCCTCTGAAGCTTCCGAAGACACGTACACCCCAACCGGTAATGTATCATCTGGAGCTACATCTTCTCAGGTGACTTCCACTGAGATATCATCCTCTCAGCCCTCGTCTCCTGAAGCTATGACATCGGAACTCAAGCCTCTCCCGATTGATCATCTTGAAGAAACTCCTGCCAATGAAATCTTCTTCAATGAAAGCCCAGTCGATTGGTCCCAAATACCCAATCTTATAGACGATGTCTAGACTAATAAAGAAAGGTTATCGGATGCTGTTCAGGACTTGTTCCCGGAAATTGTTCCGTGCAACAAAATCACAGAAGACGCCAATGCTGTTACAAAGACGTCTTCAGCAAATGACGGGATCAACCCCTTGATCCCGAGAGTGATCTTCCAAAAGAAGACCTTTCTCTAGAAGCTGCTCTATATTACCTTAGCCGCATGTTGGTAGGTGCAGAGCATCGCTACTCCCCAGTTGAAAAAGAATGCCTTGCAGTGATGTTTGCCGTACAAAAGCTGCGTTACTATCTGCTGTCTAATACAGTCTACTTGATTTCGAGGATCAACCTCCTAAAGGTCCTTGTCACAAAAGCAGGTGCTCTCAATGCCCGACTGGCAAAATAGTCCATCCTTCTATCGCAGTTTGATATTAGGTATGTACCACAAAAAGCAATCAAAGGCCAAGCTCTGGCAGACTTCCTCGCAGTGCATCTATAGCCTAAAGATTCTCCACTCAGGGATGATCTCCCAGACGAATTTGTCTACAACGTGGAAACTTCCTTATCAAATGCTTCCTAGGACATGTACTTTGACGGTGCAACCAGGACAAATGAAAAAGGAAAGCAAATATCGGGAATCGGCATCTTCTTTGTCAGCCCCGACAAATACTTGATTCCACACGCCTTCTCGTTACTGGAACCATGTTCAAACACTGCAGCTGAGTACCAAGCCCTGATTGTAGGATTGGAACTCGCCCTCGAATCCGACATCACCATACGGGAAGCTTTTGGAGACTCTCAACTGATCGTCAACCAGATGAATCAAAAAATGAAGTCAGGAAGCCTAATCTGCTACCTTACTAAAACATGGCACAGTCGCTTCGACAAAAATTCAACATCTGTCACATCACCCACATCCTCAGAGGTGAAAACATCCGTGCAGATGCCCTGGCTGGACTCGCCGCATCCATGGCAATCCAAGAAGGAGAAAACATGCAAGTCACAATGTGTCAAAGAAGGATTCTCCCTCCTCTCAACACACACCAAGCAGTTGCTGAATGCCACCAAGTGGTTGGAAGTCGGATGTCCATCCTCAAACCTCCGATCAGCGACTGGAGAGATCCGTTCATTGATTACATCATGTTCGGAGTCTTACCTGAAGATCCAAAAGAGCGGGTAAGTATCCAAAGACGAGCCCTGAACTTTCATTTGGATATACCTTCAAAAGCACTTTACAGAAAATCCTTCAACGGAGTACTTCTACACTGCTTGTCACAACAAGAGGCTGAGGAAACTCTTAAAGAAGTACATGCTGGTCTTTGTGGAGCCCATCAGGCTGGCCCTAAGCTCTACAACCAGATACAAAGGCTAGGTTATTATTGGCCTACCATGGTAGCTGATGCAATGCAATTTGCCAAGCGCTGCCAAAAATGCCAGATTCAAGGAGATTATGTCCACATGCCTCCAGAATGGCTACATCTAACAGCAATCTCATGGCCTTTCGAAGCCTGGGGTATGGACATCATAGGTCCTATCTCTCCCCCATCAACCAAAGGTCATCGCTTCATCTTCGCCGCTACGGATTATTTCTCCAAGTGGTCAGAAGCATTTGCGCTCAGCGAAATTAAGACCTCATCAGTCCTTCAGTTCTTGCGCACCAATATTATTTGTCGCTTCGGCATACCTAAAAGATTCGTCCATGATAACGGACCACAATTCTGAGATCACAGATTCTACAGGTTCTGCGACAAGTACAAAATCCAAAGTTGTCCTTCGACTCCATATAATCCAGCAGCGAACGGACTAGCAGAAGCCTTTAACAAGACACTCTGCAAAATTCTCAAGAAAATGGTCTCTAGTCACAAAAGAGACTGGGGCGACAAACTACCAGAAGCCTTGTGGTCCTATCGAACCACCGTTCGAGGACCAACCCATAGCACACCATTCTCTTTGGTCTATAGATGCGAAGCTGTTGTTCCTTTGGAAGTACAAATTCCTTCCTTAAGGGTATCTTTACAAAATGATATGACGCAAGAAAGCAATGTCAAATTGAGACTCCAAGAGATGGATAATCTCGATGAAAGACGACTCGAAGCTCTACAAAGCATTGAGTTGTGCCAAGCACGCATGGCAGGATCTTTTGACAAGAAGGTCAGGCAACACGCCTATAAAAAGGGTGACTTGGTTCTTGCAGTAAAAAGACCCATAGTCTTTGCCCACAAATCCAAAGGCAAATTCGAACCAAAATGGGAGGGACCCTACGTCATCGACAAAGTCTTCTCCAACGGCGCATACGCTCTTTTAAACATGGAAGGAGACAGATGTATGCTGCCCATCAACGGCAAGTTCTTGAAGCGGTACTACCCTTGAAGACTTCCTCAAACGGGTCAGAGCGATATCTACACGGCCAAAGCCTATTTCCAAGGAACTTGCTCGTCAAACCCACCCCTTTTGAAATTTTCATCTTTATGTTGAAGTTTCCAAAAAAAAAGAACTCTCTCAAAACAATGCTTACTTTTATCGTTTCATTGTTAAAAAAAAATAAATAAATCAAAATCCAAAAATGCAAGTTTAGGAGCCTCTTCCCAGACTTGACCAAAATTTTCGATCCTTGAATCCAAAAATTCATGGTTTGAAACAAAAACCATGACTCAGGAACTTTCACCCTAGTCCGCCTCGGCTTTTACAACCAAAATGGTTTTAAGTCAAAATTTATGACCCTCGTGTCTTTAAACAAAAAAAAAATTAGTTTTTTAGAAACCGCGAGGATGCGAGCCCCATTCGATACTTCCAAAATCCAAAAACCGGAAGGATGCGAACCCCATTCGATACTTCCAAAAAACCCAAAAACCGGAAGGATGCGAACCCCATTCGATACTTCCAAAAAAAAATCCAAAAATCGCAAGGAAGCGAACCCCATTCGATACTTGCAAAACCTTGAATTTCAAAATCGTGTAGATGCAATATTCCAATTGATATCCACAACCCAAATTTCAAATGGTTCGAGAAAACCTCAAATTTCAAAAATCGCGGGGAAACGACACCAAGTCAGTACCCACAAAATCAAAAGTTTTGGGAAAAGCAGGGAAGCGACGCTTAGTCGATACTTGCACCCCAATTCGCGAGGAAGCGACATTCCATTGATACTCGCAAAACCCAGCCCGCGAGGAAGTGACATTCCATCAATACTCATAAACCGAATGAGCAAGGAAGCGACATTCCATCGATACTTGCAAGACCATTCAGTGGGGAGGCGACATTTAGTCGATACCTGCACTTTGAAAACCAAACTCGGCTATAAACGCCAAAAATCGGCTAAACGCGAAAACTCAGCTATAAATGCCAAAATCGGCTATAAACGCCAAAACTCGGCTATAAACACCAAAATCGGCTATAAACGCCAAAAATTGGCTATAAACGCCAAAATCGGCTATAGACGCCAAAATCAGCTATAAACGCCAAAATCCGGCTATAAACGCCAAAATCGACTTTCATGCCAATAAAATAAAACTTGGTTTTCAAAAATCTGGCTTCCATGCCAAAACAAAACAAACAACAAACAAAACAAAACTAGGCCCTATGCCATTCAAAAAAAACTTCGGCTTTCATGCCATCTTAAAATTCAGCTCCTATGCCATTCCAAAAATCGGCTTTCACGCCATCCAAAAACCTTGGCTCTCGTGCCACAAACAGAAAAAAAACCTTGGCTCTCATGCCACAAACAAAAAAAAAAAAAACTTTGGCTTTCATGCTCCAAAAAAAAAAAAAAAAAATTTGGCTCTAATGCCATCTCAAAATTTTTTGCTCCCATGCCGCAAAACAAATTTTGGCTCTTACGCCACAAAATTAGGCTTCTATGCCACCAAAATTTCGCTTTTCAAGCCATAAAAAACCAGGCTTTTTGCCACAAAATCGGCTTTCATGTCCAAAACAACTCTTTGACAAAAGATTTTCACAAAATGACAAAACTTTTGATCAAATTCTCAAAGAAACATTCCCATCAGCTTTTACCAAAAAGAAAAAAAAATGGTTTAAGTGAAAAGAAGGGGATACAAAAATGTAGTACCAAAATTGTTTATACATGGAGGTACCAAAAAAAAAAGAAGAAGAAAAAAGAGTTTGTTATAACTCAGGAGCTCAATCTAGCATGGTCTTCAACCAAAGGTTCAACTCCTCAAGCAGACCCTTGGCCTTAACTTCTAAAGTTTTTAGGCCACGCTTTTTCAAAATGTTCCCATAAAATGTGGCCGAATGCCGCGTTCCATCTACAGCTCGAGGAAGTTCTTCCCAGAGGACTTGCCACTGCTCATGCTCCTGAGTCTTCCTCCGGACATTACCTTCAGCTTCCTCAACCTGGCGAATGAGGGTCCCTTCTTTGTCACAAGCCTCCACAATGGCGGTCCATTTGGTAGCAGCTTCTTCCTCCAAAAGCTCAAGACGCTGCCTAGACTCGACAACCTCCTTATCAAGGCGGTCCAAGTCTCGCTTCAGCCTTATGATGGAAAACTCAGTAACGTTCTTCTTCCGAACGATCTGCCTCCGAGTCTTCGTGACCTCAGTCAGCTTAGCTTTGAACTTGCTGGATGGTTTTATAAACATCTCATCAAAGAAGTCACCATCTGGGAAACTCTTGGTCTCAGTCCATTTGTTCCCCAAGGCGATGATTTCCTCAACAAAATCCTTGGCGCTTGCGATGTCCAGACCGACTTCTTTGCTATCAGCAAGGATGTCCTGCACGTGCTTGATCATGCCAAAACCAGCCTCCAAATGACCTGAAGAGAGAGTCTCAACCCATGAGCTCAAGACAGTCTTCAACACCTTCCTTGCATACTGAAGGTATGGCGCAGATAAGGATTCACCATGCTCCAGCGCCCGACTCCCATGTCATGCTCCATTGGAAGAGTAATCAATAAACTCTTTCCAACTGAAGAAGCTGACTCATTGAAAGCGGAAGAAGCCCCTACTTCTGCATCAGCCGCAGGTATCCCCTGCTCTGGCTCTGAGGAAGATGGAGGAACCTCTCCTGCTGATCCACAATCTACAAAGGAAAAAGACAAAAAGGTATGAATATAATATTGTCAAAAATATATCAAGATTATTATTGCAAAAATACCTGCTTCGACAACCGGCGGAGTACTCTCTGCCTCTTTGAGCTCATCCGAAGCGTCGTCAAAAGTTGCGTCCATGGATGGCTCGAAATCGTCAGAATCCTTTGGCAAGTCAGCTACATGTTAGCAAATGACAGTAAAAACAAAAAGAAAAAAAGAAGCCAAAGCAATCATACCAGGTGCAGTTTCTGGAACTACTCCAGAATCCCTGGGCTCTTCCTCAGATGCCATGACTAGATCCGTTATCGCCTCATCGGCAGGAACCTCAGGCATCACCAGGTCATCGTCCTCTGCTAAAAAAAAAAAAGAAAGCAGCGGATCAAAACAAAAAAAAATCTCTGACAAGAGAAAAGAAGAAACAAAAGAAAGAAAGAGGATCATACCAGCTGTCTCCTCTTCTCTGCTCCTCTTCCCCGGAGGCTCGTCAGCATCCTCAGACACCTCCTTAATAATGGTAAGAGAAACTTCAATATCAGAAGGACTATCGTGCCGTTTCATATTTCGGCGTTGTCCTCTCTTCCTCTTGCTACGGCGGGTCAATCTGCTTGACGATCCTGCCCCACTATCAACATCAGGCCTCTCGTTAGAGTCCTCACTGGATGGTCTACTTTTCTCAGTAGACTCCATGGAAGCCTTCGTATGCTCTGCTTGTATCATAGCATCGATCTCGGCCTCCTCCTCTTCCAGCTGTCTCAAGACCTCACCAGGAATCCCTTGTGCAGCTCCTGATCTAATGACGTCCTACTCATTGAGAAAGCCTATCTTATGCTTCTCTCCAGAAAGGAAGGCCAAAACTTCCTCCCGACGGACACCATCCGATTTGCCAAGACCCTTCCCAGCAGATTGCTTGTTATCGAGATCTTTCTTGGAAAGCCCCGATACACTGAGAAGCTTTCCACGAACCACTTCATGAAGCCAGTAGTCCGGAAGGTGGGCAGCTCAGGATAGGAAATTATGGCGGTAGTGCCCTCAGCGCTATAAAGAGCCCATGCATTTCTCCCATCCTGCAAACCTCCAAAACGCTTCACCATGCTCAAAGGCGCTCCAACAAAGCCTTGAGAGAAGCCAACCTGCAATGCAAAACGCGAAGGGACATACGGCTGGATGTCGACGAAAAGATGTCTAGGGTACACCATCGTACCAATCCGTATGTTGAAGAGACATCTCTTCTCCGCGTCTGTCAAAGCATAGTGTCTTCCTGACCCTGTCCTGGTCGAATCACGGGAGACACCAAAGTCAAAAGCCTTCTTCCGCAAACCCGGAGAAAGCTTCACCGAAGACTGCCCAATCTCGACGTTCCTAAATCATCGGATCCTCAAACGGGCAGACAAAAGTGATTCGGGAACGGTTGTCCCTCTAGCCAAACGAATCATAAAAGGATCTTCGTCCTGTGCAACTCCCAAACGATGGAAGCTAGGACAGTGGTATACATACCATGAATAGAAGATGTGGGCAGAAAATACCTTGTTCATGGGAAGCCCAAGCCGAACAAGGAAAGCAGCAGCCTGAAGTTTGGTACACAAATAGGAGTAAAGAGCAGGTACCAAAGCCAGCCGCTCTCTATCTGACAAGCCAGAAAAATACAGTGCGGCCTGATGTGCGTTCCATCTCCTCCAGCAAAAACAACCTCACCTAGCCAGTAAGTGAGGTAAACAGCGAGATCTCTCCGCAATGCAATGTTGGAACAAATGGCATCTGTGCTTGCGAAGAACTTCTTCAAATCTTCTCGCATAGCAGCGATCTTCTTCAAACTTGATGCTTTAGCCCTAGCATCTTGGGCCATGCCATCAGAAGAATCCCTGCTGTCAAAAAAGTTGGAGCTGCAACTTCTCCAACTGCTGCATCTAACTTTCGAGCCCTCCTTCTCCTTCAAAAAATCATAGAAGGCGATGAGCTGAAAGTACACAAGCCTGAACTCCTCAGACTGCTCCTCAAGGACGCTGTCAATAGGCATAAACTCCTCATAGAGTTTGTCGAGGATAGGCAACCCGGTGATGGCGCTCAGTTCCTTCAAAGAAAAACCAATCTCACCATTCGTCACAATGAAGGTGTTGGTTTGTGGAAGGAATGACTCCAGCATGGCCATGAAAGCCTCATCGGAGAAAACAACGGTTTGCCGAAAAGCGCAAACCGCATCAAAAATCTCAACCTCCCACAGAACGGCCTCGCCAATTCTCAGGGTGTGATCAGTCCATGATTCCCAGCTCGAGTCAACACTGAAATGGCCACGGAGTCGAAAAGGCTTCACCCAATTGCTGTCGTCACCCCGAAAAACGCCAAGGCCCACCGGTCTCAAATCAACCGATGGATGATCAGAACCTTGGTAGCCACTGGCTGGTATCAACATGTCCATACGGACAGGCGACTTCTCTGTAAAACCGGAAGGGCTGCGAACAAAAACCCCGGTCTTGATCACACTGGTCCTCTTCACCCAGCTTGAAGGATCTTCCCTCTTAGGGCACGTGGGAGAAAGGCTCAGGATCGAGATGGTCCGATCAAAAGTCGACCTAGTAGAAATAGTTCTCTCCTCACCATCTGTTGTGTAAGAGAACTGAAAACATCTCCTTTAGTATGTCAAGTAGACGGGGACTACATCACCGAAGAAGAAGGTAGGCTTGGGCACAACGCTCTGATCGTCCGTAACCCAAGGACGGCTGCTTACCATGATCTTATAGAATTCTTCATCTTTGAGAGCGATCAGTCGTTGTCTCATCTCATCATGATTGAGGGAATCTCACTCTTCCAAGTTCTTCTCGACAAGCTGGACCTTCTCCCAGGCCTGTTGAACGGCCGCATTGGAAGATCTGGCAGACTGACGAGGTGCGTCAGTAACAGGACCTTTACCCTTGTTCGTTCTGGAAGAACTACCTACAAAAGATGGAAGAGAAAAGATCAATCATCATCAAAATGACAGAGTTTTGCTACAAAAATTCTAGCAAAATTTTGACATGGTTCCGGGGCAATTCCGAAGAAAAGGGAAATACTCCGAAAAAGACAGGAAGCCTGAAGATGAGCTCAACATCGCTGTGAGCTCATAGTCAGTGCAAATCCTCAAAGAAGGTTCGAACTCAACATCGCTGCGAGAACGAGCCAATCTCATCAAATTTTTGCAAGATCTGGAAAAGAGCTCAACATTGCTGCGAGCTTCAGAATCCAAAAATTGCAAAGTTCCTCAAAATCCAGCAAGACCGAGAAAGAGCTCAACATCGCTGCTAGCTCAAAATCCCAATACTTGCGAAAGATTTTCAGGTATGCATCATCATGCTTCCAAGTCCATTTACCAAAAATCACACATTAAAGAATATCATCATGCATTAGGAGCTAGGAAAACCTCGACCAAAGTTTGACCAATTCCAACCCAATTTGGTCAAAACCAATCAAACTTTGTCCAAGTCAAAAATCATGTTGGCTTGACCTAGAGACTCTAGCCTTCTATCTTGATACATAAAAAAAAAAAAAATGCATGAACATGTTGAAATTGCATATCCTCATTATCATGGTGAGCAAACAAAGGAGGAAAGAAAAAGAGAGGAAAAAAAATCTCAGCAAAAAAAAAAAAAAAAAAAGTTTTTTGGCCCACAGGCCGTGGCCCACTGCCACGTGGCAGGCCGTCCGTACAGCCAAGAGAAAAACAAAAAATACAAACAGCAAAAAAAAAAAAAAAAAAGAAGGGAAAACGCTGAAAAAAAAAAGAAAAATTAGCGTGCAAAAAAAAAAAACAACCGAAAAACAGAAAAAAAAATCTTTGAAAAAAAAAAAGAAGTCAGCGTGTGGAAAAAAAAATATATACACGGTGAAAAAAAAAAAGAAAAACCGTGAAAAAAAAGAGAGAAAAAAGTGCTTGGAAAAAAAAAAAGAAAAGAAAAAGAAGAAGAGAAAAAGAAACAAAAAAAATAAATGAAGAAGCTAATTCTACAAGGGAGATTCTTGTGGAGAAAGAAAAACTTACTTGAAGCCATTGATGGAGAAGAAGAAGAAAAGCTTGGAGATCCTTGAAGAAGAGAAAGCACTTCTTATCTTGGAGAGCACTCTTGAAGATTTCTTGCAAAGAAAGCAATGGAGCAAAAGACCCAACCCTCTTGCTTTTATAGAAGAGAGCAAGCCAAAAGAGGAAACAAGGAGAAAGAAAAGAGGTAAGTGCTAAAATTTAGTTACTTTCCCAAAAAGAAAGATATTTTGAGAAAATCTTTCCACAAAAGGAGGAAACTTGAGAAATTCCCTCCAAGTAAAGATATTTTTAGATATTCTCTACACAAAAGAGATATTTTTAGATATTCTTTACAAAAATGACACCATATGAGATCTAGGCCATCTCCAAAGCCTAAGGTCCCATGCGTTAGCCCATATGAGCTAGGTTTGACCACCTAGGCACTAAAAGTGGGTTTTAGTCAAAATATTCCTCTTACCAAGAGCAAAAAAAAAAAAAAAAAAAAAAAAAAAAAAAAACAAGAAGAAAAAGAGCTAAAAAAGTCTCATGCCTCTTTTGAGTTGATGGGACCATTAAAAAAAAAAGCAGAGAAAAAGCCTCATGAGTTTCCAAAAACCAAACCATCCATCCTCATGAACCAAATTGAGCCAAAATCTTGAAATTGACATTCCACAAAAAACCAAAACCTGGTCTCCTAGCTCGCCACATACAGCTTGTTAGGTCACAAGACCAAAACCAAAATAAAAATCCAAACCAAACCAAAACCAAAAACCCAAATCTGACCCCCCAACCTGCCACATACAGCTTGTTGGGTCACAAGGTCAAAATCAAAATCGAACCCCGACCCCCTAACCTGCCACATACAGCTTGTTAGGTCACAAGGTCAAAAACCAAAATCCAAACACCCCATGTCATTTTCAAAAACTTTGCCTTGAGATGGTACGTGATCCCTCTCACTACCATAAAATTCCCCCGGAAACTCAGAAGGCTATTAAAAAAAAAAAAAAAAAAAAAAAAAACTCAAGACTCTTGGTGAAGTTGGAATCTCTCCTCCAAGTTTCTCTTCGAGGCACATCGACACCAAAAAAGCTACTCGTCGCTGTACCTCGAGGGGGCATTTGTTGACACAAAAAAAAGTCACTACGTCTCCTCAACATCAAGAAGCCTCGTGAAGCTGCATCCTGCTAAAAAAAGGCAAGGCTACTTCAAGCATCAGATTTTGTCAGAATCAGACAGAAACTGAAAGATCCTTCAAGGCAGCCAAAAAAGGGGTACACCTGAGGTTTTGGGCCATTCCGACATCGTTTGGCCTAACTTCACTGCTCCAATAGCTAAACAAGCGCTCCCGGCGGCGACATCATTGAAGACACCAAAACTTCGATCAGAGCCTACGGATGACTCCAGAATGTCTTCAAAGGGCTCCATGCCAAATTTCAAGTCAAACCAACAATGTTTGACCCTCCATCAACGCTAGAGCAGCAAAATCAAGCCTCCCGGCAACGGGAACCACCGAAGTCATCACTCATGAAATAAAGTACATGAATGGCTTCAACATGCTTCCAAAAGGCTGCACGTCGAATTTCAGGTCATTCCGACAACGTTTGACCAGGTTTCGATGCTCCGAAAGAAAATCAAGCCTACCGGTGGCGGAGCAACCCGGGACCATGACATCCAAAACGGAGCTGATGGAACGTCTCAAAATGACTCCAATAGGCTCCCCGTCAAAATTCAGGTCAATCGGACATCGTTTGACCGCATATCAAAGCTCGGCATTTTCCCCGCAGCAAAATCAAGTCAAGCATCGATGGGACCCCAAATGGCTTCAAAACTCAAATAAAAGCCCATGGTTGGTGCTATCCACTCTTAAGAAGCTTCACCTCAATTTTCAGGTCATTCCGACATCGTTTGACCTAGTTTCGACTCTTGACGGAAAATCGGCTACAAAGTCTTTGACTTTCCCGAAAAATGGGAAACTTTGTGTTCCGGTTTTGCGCGGGTCCTCGTCAAGTTTTCTCCAAGAAAATCAAGTCAATAATTGAGGAAAAATGTCAAGAAAAATACAGAAGAAAGAAGAAACAAAAAAGACGGAAAAACGGCCGAAAACGAAGCTCGACGACCGAAAAGGGCAAAACCCTAAGGTCGCCGGCGACCCTGCAAATTCGGGTCGCCGCATTTTGCACCAAAATGCCCGTTTTTCGATCTTTTTTGTGTTTCGAGCATTCCTGCCTCTGTGATTTTCTGAAAATCCAATGTTTGATTCTTGAAAACGACTGATCTTCACCGACATCTTGGATCCGCCGTCAAAAGCATGAAATCATCACCGATCACCCCAAGATGGCCAACCGGCTGACCAAGAAAGTATACTTTCTGTCCGACCGATCGTGAAATCGACAAGACAGATGTCACCGGCCCACCAACATCAATCAATGTTTGAAATTGCATCGCAATCCGACATCAAACAATGTGTGGATCCACCTATGATGATCACAAGAAGAATCTCAAAAGATACGGCGCGGCCCGCGACTCTTCACATGCCTTGGCAACCACTTAATGACGTTAATTGACCCATTTATGACAACTTAATGCGGTCATTAACTCTTTATTTTGGACGGCCCAATCAGATTCAAGCATTTGGGAGTTACAAATCCAAGCAATCATGGCATTTAACCCATGAAACTCCCATCATCATGAAGCTTAAAGGGAATTAAATGCCCACTACCTTCATCGGCCAATCACAAGCCATGAAAAAGGAGTTACAAAATCAACTTGTAACTCCTCATCAATTCTCTCATCATGGCTATTAATGCCCATAATCACCTCATGGCTACCAAAAGCCTATAAAAGGAGGTGGGTTCCCAGAAGAATGAAAAGAGGAATCCCAAGTGCAATCCCATGCTCTGAAAATCTAGAAAATTCAAGAGAGAGACGAAGTCCTGCCACTTTGCTCCCAGAAGCACCACAAGGTGATCAGCATCCCTTGGGGGGCCACCCCCCCAAGGTCTCCTCCTTCTCCAACATGGCTTAAACGCGGCTTTTCAGCCCGTTTACTTGGTTTTTTATTGGATACAGGACCTCCTCTTGGTCCTTGTCCTTTAAAAAACCGGGGTTAGGAGCCAAGCCGAAGAATCGAAGCATCAACCGTTCTCATTTGAAGGACGATGGCGAAGTCCATACATGACTTGCGACCGTCGATCTCAACGTGTCCCCACAATCTCCTGAGAAGTTAGATCCCTTTTCTTCCTTTTCTATTGTAGTTTGTATTTTGTAAAGAGACAAAAAGAAATCACAATTTTTGTCTTTCATATTTGATGAGTTTTTTAAAATCGCCTTGCACAGTAAACAAACAAAAACGCCTCCTACGGCATTCTAAAAAAAAACAAACTTGTCTCTTTTCTTAATATTTCTGCAATTTGAAAAGTTAGAAAAAATGATTGATTTCCTTTCTATTTGTGAAGGTGAATCTCCGGATCATCACCATTCCAAATTCCAAGTAGAAAGTAAATCTGGCATACCCGTACAAAAAATGTTGATACCCGCGATTTTCCCTCCTCTGCCGAGACCCATGTCAGCCCCCGGGGTGTGGAAGGAGAGGACGGAAGATTCCCGAGGGTCCATCAAAAGGCAGAGACGTCCATCTTGTAGACGCTCAGATGTATAAAGATGGAAAGAAGAACAGGAGGAAGAAACAACGCCCCTTGCCGAAAATACCCAGAAAGATAAGGGCAAGGCTCCTCAGCAATCGTCATAAGAAAACAAACCTTCCAGCAAATTCGAAAAGATCAGTCAGTCTCCCTTCTTCGTCTCCCTCAAATCATCTTCAAAGCCTTTGGTGATCACCACCAAAGCAAAGAAGACAAAACAAAAGGCTGGGGGCAAGTTCGTTGTCTCTTTTGTGTCTATCATGCATGACACAGATTCGGATTCAGAGTCAGAAGACGACACAACGTCAAGCCAAGCTGATACTCAGCGAGTTCAGCCCGCTCTCACTCCATTGGAGACACCTGCTAATGTAGAAGATCCTACGTCTGCTTCCTTCGTCGTTCCGGTAACTTCTGCAGAAGAAAAAACAATCTTCTTCCACAGATCGGGAGTCTCTTCATCAAATTCTCCGCTTGAACCTTTCCAAAAAGAAGGTATGCCTCAACTATTCCATATAGTCAAATGGCACAAGCTATCATAAAGAAAATGGGCTAAGACGCTCAGAATCCGACCAGTTTGGGAGGTGGCCGTGGTATTCTCACACCATTGGAACCCACCTTCACCAAAAGTCAACTAAAGGATTAGAACTCGCCATCGAATCTGGCATCACTGTGCTAGAAGTCTTTGGGGACTCTCAACTGATCGTCAACCAGATGAATCAGAAATTTGAGGTCAGGAAGCCCGATTTGTTGCCTTACTATAACAAGGCGCAATCGCTTGGACAAAAGTTCAACATCTGTCACATCACCCACAACCTCAGAGGTGAAAAAATCCGTGCAGATGCCATGGCCGGACTAGCCGCATGTATGGCAATCCAAGAAGGGGAAAACATGTAAATTACAGTGTCTCAAAAAAGGATTCTCCCTCCTCTTAATACAAACCAAGCACTTGTTGAATGCCACCAAGTGGTTGGAAGTTGGATGTCCATCCTCAAACCTCCGATCGGTGACTAGAGGGATCCGTTCATTGATTATATTATGTTCGGAATCCTACCTGAAGATCCAAAAGAGTGGGTAAGCATTCAAAGACGTTCCCCAAACTTTCATTTGGATATTTCTTCAAAACCAATTTATAGAAAATCCTTTAACGGAGTACTTCTACGATGCTTGTCCTAACAAGAGGCTGAGGAAACTCTCAAAGAAGTGCATTCTGGTCTTTGTGGAGCCCATCAAGCCGGTCCTAAGCTCTATGATCAGATAAAAAGGTTAGGTTATTATTGGCCTACCATGGTAGCTGACGCAATGCAATTTACTAAACGCTGCCAACAATGCCAAATTCATGGAGATTATGTCCACATGCCTCCAGAATGGCTACATCCTACAGCAATCTCATGGCCTTTTGAAGCCTAGGGTATGGACATCATAGGTCCTATCTCTCCCCCATCAAGCAAAGGTCATCGCTTCATCTTCGCCGCTATAGATTATTTCTCCAAGTGGTCAGAAGCATTTGCGCTCAGCGAAATGAAGACTTGACCAAAATTTTCGATCCTTGAACCCAAAATTCATGGTTTGAAATAAAAATTAGGACTCAGGAAGTTCCACCCTAGTCCACCCCGACTTTTACAACCAAAAATGGTTTTAAGTCAAAATTTATGACCCTCGTGTCTTTAAACAAAAACGGTTTTTAAAAACTAGAAGGATGCGAACCCCATTCGATACTTCCAAAACCTCAAAAATCGGAAGGATCCGAACCCCATTCGATACTTCCAAAACCCAAAATCGGAAGGATGCGAACCCCATTCGATACTTCCAAAACCCAAAATTGGAAGGATG
The DNA here is from genome assembly GCA_028538565.1 of Umbellularia californica. Classification (NCBI taxonomy): domain Eukaryota; kingdom Viridiplantae; phylum Streptophyta; class Magnoliopsida; order Laurales; family Lauraceae; genus Umbellularia; species Umbellularia californica. The sequence continues at coordinate 60,689,276 of JAPQWN010000001.1, forward strand.
CGAACCCCATTTAATACTTCCAAAACCTCAAAATCGCAAGGAAGCAACACTTTGTTGATACTTGCAAAATTTTAAGTTTCAAAAAAAAAATCGTGAAAACGCAACATTCCAGTTGATATCCACAACCCAAATTTCAAAAAACCTCAAATTTCAAAAATCGTGGGGAAGCGACATTCAGTCGATACCCGCAAAACCTAAATTTTTGAAAAAAGTAAGGAAGCGACGCTTAGTCGATACTTGAATCCCAATTCGCGAGGAGGCGACATTCCATCGATACTCACAAACCGAATGAGCAAGGAAGCGACATTCCATCGATACTTGCAAGACCATTCAGCAGGGAGACGACCTTTAGTCGATACTTGCATTTTGAAAATAAAGAATCCGGTTATAAATGCCAAAAACCCGGCTATAAACGCCAAATCCGGCTATCAATGCCAAAAATCGGCTATAAATGCCAAAAACCCAGCTATAAACGCCAAATCCGGCTATAAACGCCAAAATTGGCTATCAATGCCAAAAACCCAGCTATAAACGCCAAATCCGGCTATAAACGCCAAAATCAACTATCAACGCCAAAAATCGGCTATAAATGCCAAAAATTGGCTTTCATGCCAACGAAACAAAACTTGGTTTTCAAAAAAATCTGGCTCCCATACCAAAAACAACAAACAAAACCTGGCTCTCATGCCAATTCAAAATTCGGCTTTCATGCCATCTCAAAAATTTTGGCTTCCATGCCACAAACAAATTTTGGCTCCCATGCCACAAACAAACAAAACCTGGCCTTCATTCCACAAACAAACAAAACCGGGCTTTCATGCCATTTCAAAATTTTGGCTTTCATACCATTTCAAAATTTCGGCTTTCATGCCGTCACAAAATTCGGCTTTCATGCCATCTCAAAATTTTTGGCTCCCATGCCATAAACAGATTTTGGCTCCCATGCCACAAACAAATTTTGGCTCTTACGCTACAAAATTCGGCTTCCATGCCATCCCAAAATTCGGCTTTCAAACCATCAAAAACCAGGCTTTCGCCATGAAATCTGGCTTTTATGCCAAAAGCAACCCTTTGACAAAAGATTTTCACAAAATGACAACCTTTTGATCAAATTCTCAAAAACATTCCCCTATTCAGCCCTTGCTTGAATTTGTTTTCATAAAAAAATGATTTAAGTGAAAGGAGGGAATATAAAAAAATATAGTACCAAAAATTTTTATACATGGAGGTACCAAAAAAAGAAAAGAAGAAAAGGAGTTTGTTACAACTCAGGAGCTCAATCTATCATGGTCTTCAGCCAAAGATTCAACTCCTCAAGCAGACTCTTGGCCTTAGCCTCCAAAGCTTTCAAGCCACGCTTCTTCAAAACATTTCCATAAAATGCGGCAGAACGCCGCGACCCATCTGCAGCACGAGGAAGTACTTTCCAGAGAATCTGCCATTGCTCATATTCCTGAGTCTTCCTCCGGAGATTGTTATCAGCCTCTCAACCTGGCGAATGAGAGCCCCCTCTCTAGCACGAGCTTCCACAATGGCGGTCCATTTGGCAGCAGCTTCTTCCTCCAAAAGCTCAAGATGCTGCCTAGCCTCGACAACCTCCTTATCAAGGCGGTTCAGGTCTCGTGTTAGCTCGATGATGGCCAACTCGGTAACATTCCTCTCTCGAACGAATTGCTCTGAGTCCGTGAGATCTCAGTCAGCTCAGATCTGACCTCGCTGGAAGGCTTCACAAACATCTCATTAAAGAAGTCACCATTTGGGAAACTCTTGGTCTCAGTCCACTTGTTGCCCAAAGCAATGACTTCATCAACAAAAGCCTTGGAACTTGCAATGTCCAAACTGACTTCTTCGCTATCAGTAAGAATGTCCTGCACATGCTTGATCACGCCGAAACCAGTTTCCAAATGACCTGAAGAGAGAGTCTCAACCCATGAGCTCAAAACGCCCTTCAACACCTTCCTTGCATATTGAAGGTGTAGCCCAGATGAGGATTCGCCATGCTCCGGCGCTCGACTGCCCATGTCATGCCCCGTTGGAGGAGTAATCAATAAGCTCTTTCCAATTGAAGAAGCTGACTCATCATAAGGTTTCACACCTGCCGCATTGAAAGTAGAATAAGCCCCTATTTCTAGATCGGCTGCAGGTATCTCTTGTTCTGGCCCTGAGGAAGACGGAGGAAGTTCTCGTGTTGCTTCACAATCTATCAATAAAAGACAAAAATGTATGAATATGATCTTGTCAAAAATCAATATCAAGATTATTATTACAAAATACCTTCTTTGACGATCGGCGGAGTACTCTCTGCTTCCATGAGCTCATCCGAAGCATCGTCAAAGGTTGCATCCATGGATGGCTCGAAGTCATCAGAATCCTCTGGCAAGTCAGCTAACAAGAGAACAAAGCAACATGTTGGCAAATGACAGCACGAGAAAAAAGGAGGAAAAACAAAAGAAATCATACCAGGTGAAGGTTCCGGAACCACTCCAGATTCCCTTGGTTCTTCCCCAAATGCCATGACCGGGTCCGTCATCGCCTCATCGGCTAGAACCTAGGGCATCACAAAATCATCATCCTCTGCCAAAAGAAAAGAAAGCAGCGGATCAAAAAAAACCCCTCATATGAGAAAAGAAGCGTAAATAGAAAGAAGGAGGATCATACCATCACCAACAGTTTCCTCTTCTCGACTCCTCTTCTCTGGAGGCTCGTCAGTATCCCTAGACACCTCCTCAGCAATGGTGAGAGGAACTTCCAAATTAGGAGGACTTTCATGCCGTCTCATATTGCGGTGTTGTCCGCTCTTCCTCTTACTTCTATGGGACGGTCTGCTCGAAGAACCTGCCCCATTATCAAAATCAAGACTCTCACTAGAGTCCTCATTGGATGGTCTGCTTTTCCAGTAGACTCCATGGAAGCCTTTGATGCTCCGCTTGCATCCAAGCGTCGATCTCGCCTCCTCCTCCTCCAGCTGTTTCAAGACCTCACCAGGAATCCCTTGTGCAGCTCATGATCTGATGACATCCACCAAGAAAGCCTATTTTATGCTCTCCAGAAAGGAAAGCCAAAACTTCCTCTCGTCGGACACCATTTGAAAAGCCAAGACCCTTCCCAGGAGATTGCTTGACATCAAGTTCCTTTTTGGAAAGCCCCCGGTACACTGAAAAGCTCTCCATGAACCATTTCATGAAGCCAGCAGTCCAGCAAGTAGGCAACTCAGGATAGGACATCATGACGGTAGTGTCCTCCGCACTGTAAAAAGCCCATGCATTCCTCCCATCCTGCAAACCTCCAAAATGCTTCACCATGCTCGAAGGCGCTCCAACAACGCCTTGAGAGAAGCCAAGTTGTAGTGTAAAACGAGAAGGGACATACGGTTGAATATCAACGAAAAGATGTCTGCGGTACACCATCGTACCAACCCGTATGTTGAAAAGCCATCTATTTTCTGCTTTTGTCAAAGATAGTGTCTTCTCGACCCTGCCCTGGTGGAATCACAAGAGACACCAAAATCAAAAGCCTTCTTCCGCAGACTTGGAAAAAGCTTCACTGAAGACTGCCCAATCTCGACGTCCCTGAACCGTCGGATTCTCAAATGGGCAGACAAAAGAGATTCGGAAACGGCTGTCCCTCTAGCCAAACGAATCATAAAAAGGTTATCGTCCTGTGTAACTCCCAACTGATGGAAGCTAGGACAGTGGTATACATACCACGAATAGAAGATATGGGCTGAAAATACCCTGTTCATAGGGAGCCCAAGCCGAACTAGAAAAGCAGCAGCCTGCAGTTCGGTACACAAATAGGAGTAAAGAGCGGGCACCAAAGCCAGCCGCTCTCCGAACGTTATCTGACAAGCCGGAAAAATACAATGTAGCTTGATATGCGTTCCATCTCCTCCAGCAAAAACAGTCTCACTCAGCCAATAAGTGAGGTAAACAGTGAGATCTCTCCTCAATGCAATGTCAGGATAAATGGCGTCTGTATTTGCGAAGAATTTCCTTAAATCTTCTCGCATGGCGGAGATCTTCTTCAAACTTGGGTTTTTAGCCCTAGCATCCTGGGCCATGCTATCAGAAGACTCCCCGCTGTCAAAAAAGTTGAAGCTATAACTCTTCCAACTGCTGCACCTGACTTTCGAGTGCTCCTTCTCCTTCAAAAAATCATAGAAGGCGACGAGCTGAAAGTACAAAAGCCTGAACTCCTCAGATTGCTCCTAAAGGACACTATCGATAGGCATAAACTCCTGATAGAGTTTGCCGAGGATAAGCACCCCGATGATGGCGCTCAACTCCTTCAAAGAAAAACCAATCTCACCATTCGTAACAATGAAGGTGTTGGTTTGTGGAAGGAATGACTCCAGCATGGCCATGAAAGCCTCATCGGAGAAAACCACGGTTTGTCGAAAAGCCCAAACCCCGTCAAAAATCTCGGCTTCCCGCAGAATGGCCCCACCAACCTTCAGTGTGTGATCAATCCATGATTCCCATCTTGAGTCAGCACTGAAACGGCCACGAAGTCGAAAAGATTTCACCCAATTACTGCCGTCACCACGAAAAATGCCAAGGCCCACCGGTCTCAAATCGATCGACGGATGATCAGAACGTTGGTAGCCACTCGCTGGCATCAACATGTCCATACGGACAGGTGACTTCTCTGCAAAACTGGAAGGGCCGCCAGCAAAAACCCCTGTCTTGATCACAATGTTTCTCTTCACCCAGCTCGGAGGATCTTCCCTCTTAGGGCATTTGGGAAAAGGACTCATGATTGAGATGGTTCGATCGAAGGTCGACTGGGTGGAAATAGTTCTTTCCTCACCATCTGCTATGTAAGAGAACTGAAAACATCTCCTTTGGTTTGTCAAGTCGTCAGGGACTGCACCACCGAAGAGAAAGGTAGGCTTGGGCACAACACTCTGATCATCCGTAACCCAAAGACGGCTGCTTACCGCAATCTTGTAGAATTCTTCATCCTTGATAGCGATCAATCGTTGTCTCATCTCATCACAATTAGGGGAATCACACTCTTCCAAGTTCTTCTCAACAAACTGGACCTTCTCCCGGGCCTGTTGAACGGCCGCATTAGAAGATCTGGCAGACTGACGAGGTGCGTCAGTAACAGGCCCCTTACCCTTGTTCGTTCTGGAAGAACTACCTGCAGAGGATGGAAAGAAAAACAAAGATCAATCATCACCAAAATAACAAAATTTTCCTAAAAAAAATCTAACGAAATTTTGACATGGTTCAGGGATAATTCCGAAGAAAAGGGAAATACCCTGAAAAATATATGAAGCTCGAAGTTGAGCTTAACATCGCTGCAGGCTCATAGTCAGTTGAAGATTCTCAAAGAAGGTTTGAACTCAAACATTGCCGCAAGATCAGGCCAGTCTTATCAAATCTCCGTAAAATTGGAAAAGGGCACAACATTGCTACGAGCTCCAAACACCAAAACTTGCAAAGCTCCTCAAAATACCGCAAGGCTAAGGAAGAGCTCAACATTGCTGCGAGCTCCAAATCCCAATATTTGCAAAAGATTTCTAGGTATGCATCATCATGCTTCCAAGTCAATTTACTAAAAATCATGTATCAAAGAAATTGTTAGATTGTATGAACTCAATCCATCAGTTGATGTGATAAATTGATTAATTTCTTTATTTATCAATAAAATCATGCTTTACTTTCATGAGATGAATGCTATTTTATTACTTCATGCACATGACCAATACATATGACATAATGGTTCATGAGTTGAACGAGGTCCCATTAGTATGTTAGATGTGATATATGTGTATGGATGAGATCCACACATGGGAGACATATGTCACAAATCTTATACTTAAATATCTTCACAACCAGTGATGAGACGGGGCATCTCATCTAATAAGGTTGCAGCACTTTGATCACTATGAGATAGTGTGATTTGTCTCGATCATCAGAATGTAAGATTCTAGATCATGGTGCTGGTACATTGATGTATTGAAGGACCATGAGAAGCACCTTATGTAATTTCATCTCAATAATAAGGTATACTCTCATAATTCCTTAGCAATAGGCTCTCAATCCTGAGACATTGATAAACTCAAGTTCTATCTATATATTTGCTTTGAGTCACCAATGAGTTAAGCCAACTGTAGGTCAACACCTCAGTGTCTTGGGCATGTGGTAGTAGGACTGTGGGAACATTGAATGTTCAAGATGGAATCTATCTCTATTATCCCCTTGTGCCAATTAATGGATTTGTCATTAGTAAGTGCGCACCCATCTCGATTAAGAGTTAATTGGATGGTACTGATGATCACAATGATTAATTGGGGCTCAAGGATAATAAGATGTGGCACTAAGATTGGATGAGACAGATTTATTCCAATTGATCCATGGATATTGATAGAGGGGCCTACTTATAGTTATTGGGAAGTTTAGGTCTTCATTGTAATTTATTCCTAAGACTAGAGTTCAATTGCATTTATATAGTGGTGTTATTTGCAATTAACTGTGGGCCCGGATTGCACATGAGATGTGGGGTCACGGTGTCCCAGTGGAGCCAGCTTTCTATGGAATCCCTAGTGGTCCCCACGCTAGCCCAGGTTATTAGAAAAATACTAATCTTATTTGAACTCTAAAAGGAAGGAATTAGAAAGTTACTATTTCTATTTGGAGTTGGACTTCTAATGGTGGTAATAGTACACTTATTAATTGTTGTGGAAATGAAACTTCTATTTCAATTAGGACAGGAGGAGGCTTGAAAGGTTATAAAAGGAAATGATACCCCTCATGGACGTCAATCAATTAGAGTAGAAAACATCCAGCCCCTTTGTACAATTGTTTCACTTCTCTCTTCCTCTTCTAATTCTTTAGAGTTTCGAGTTAGGTTTTCTCTTAGAAATTCCACCAATCTTCTTGAGAAAGGAGATCTGATTCAGGTCATAGCGTGGAAGGATAAGAGGTGTTGGAGATCCCTATTTGATAAGTGAAAGAGTTTCATCATCAAAGAAAGAACCAACTTCTCCATTAGAGCACAACCGAGCTCCAAAGGTATAATCTACTTCGTTGCATGTTGTAGATTTTATGGATGTTTGTTGGTTCTATTCTATCTTCTTGATAGGTTTATTTACTGATCATGATGGCTAAGATTGAGGACATGGATCCTGGATTGGGTTTTTGGCCTTATGGGTACTTGATCCCTGAGTCAAGTGGGTTAAAAGTTTTGAAAATCTATCCACGAGGCCCACCTACTTCCAACAAGAAAACCATCATGCATTAGATGCTAGGAAACCTTGACCAAAGTTTGACCAATTCCAACTCAATTTGGTCAAAACCAATCAAACCTTGTCCAAGTCAAAAATCATGTTGGCTTGACCTAGAGACTCTAGCCTTTTATCTTGATGCATGAAAATAAAATGCATGAACATCTTGAAATTGCAAACCTCATTATCATGATATGAGCAAAAAAAAAAAAAAAAAAAAAAAGGAAAAGAGAGAAACCTATTCAAAAAAAAAAATTGTTTTAGGCCCACAGGCCGTGGCCCACTACCACGTGGCAGTATGGCCAGGTCCATACAGACTTGTCTGTACAGCCAAGAAAAAAAGAAAAAAAAAGAAAGAAGAAAAAACGGAAAAAAAAGGGTGAAAAAATCGTGAAAAAAAAGAAGGAAAACCGTGAAAAAAAAAACAGAGAGAAAAAAAAAAGAAAAAGAAAGAAAGAAGAGAAGAAGCACAAAAAAAAAAGAGAAAGAAAAAAAAGAAGAAAAAAAGAGAGAAAAAACGTGCTTGACAAAAGAAAAAGAAAAGAAAATTTTCTACTTCTACATGGAGTTTCTTGTGAAGAAAGGAAACTTACTTGAAGCCATTGATGGAGCAGAAGAAGAAAAAGCTTGAAAATCCTTGAAGAAGAAGAAGAGCTCTTGATCTTGGAGCACTCTTAAAGGTTCTTGCAAAAAGAAAGCAATGGAGCAAGAGATCCAACCTCCCCTTGCTTTTATAGTAAAAAGCAAACCAAAAGAGGAAACAAGGAGAAAAGAAAGGAGGTAAGTGCTAAAACTTAGTAACTTTCCCAAAAGAAAGATACTTTGAGAAAATCTCTCCCAAAAACAAAGAAACTTGAAAGATTCTCTCCAAGTAAAGATATTTTTAGATATTCTCTAACCAAGAGAGATATTTTTAGATATTCTCTACAAAAATGACACCGCATGAGGTCTAAGCCATCTTCAAAGCTTAAAGTCCCATGGGTTAGCCCATATGAGCCAGGTTTGACCACCTAGGCACTAAAAGTGGCTTTTAGTCAAAAATCCCTCTTGCAAAGAGCATACAAAAAAAAATGGTTACATGCCTCTTTTGAGTTGATTGGACCATACAAAAAAAAAAAAAAAAAAAAAAAGAGAAAGCCTCATGAGTTTCCAAAAAACCAAATCATCCAACCTCATGAACCAAATTAAGCCAAAATCTTGAAATTGACATCCCACAAAAAACCAAACCCTGGTCCCCTAACTCGCCACATACAGCTTGTTAGGTCACAAGACCAAAACCAAAACCAAAAACCAAATCTGACACTCCAACTTGCCACATACAGCTTGTTGGGTCACAAGGTCAAAATCAAAAATCAAACCCCGACCCCTAATCTGCCACATACAGCTTGTTAGGTCACAAGGTCAAAAACAAAAAAAAAAAAAACCTTTCTTGACCTCCTAATGTGCCACATAAAGCCTTTATGTTCACAAGGTCAAAAGGTAAAATACCGAAACCCAAAAATCCAAATGCCCCATGTCAATTTCAAAACTTTGCCCTGAGATGGTACATAATGCCTCTCACTACCATAAAATTCCCCCGGAAACTCAAAAGGCTATTAAAAAAAAATGCTCAAGACTCTCGGTCAAGTCAGAAGCACTCCTTCAAGTTTCTCTTCGAGGCACATCGACTCCAAAAGCTACTCGTCGCTGTACCTCGAGGGGGCATTTGTTGACACTAAAAGGTTACTTTGCCTCCTCAACATCAAGAAGCCACATGAAGTCGCATCCTACTACAAACAGGCAATGCCACTTCAAGCATCAGATCTTGTCAAAATCAAACAAAAACTGCAAGATCCTTCAAGACAGCCAAAAGAGGGGTACACATGAAGTTTCAGGTCATTCCGACATCATTTAGCCTAACTTCACTCCTCCAACAGCTAAACAGGCGCTCCCGGCGGTGACAGTGTCGAAGACATCAAAACTTCGATCAGAGCCTACGGATGCTTCCAAAAGGCTCCTTGTAAAATTTCAAGTCAAACCGACAACGTTTGACCCTCCATCAACCTTCGAGCAACAAAATCAAGCCTCTCAGCGGCAAGAACCACCGAAACCATCACTCATCAAACAAAGTATATGAGTGGCTTCAACATGCTCCCCAGGGGTTGTACTTCGAATTTCAGGTCATTCTGACAACATTTGACCAGACTTCGACGCTCCAAAACAAAATCAAGCCTACCGGTGGCAGAGCACCCTGAGACCATGACATCCAAATCGGAGCTATTGGATTTCTCAAAAAGACTCCAATAGGCTCCCTGTCAAATTTCAGGTCAATCGGACATCGGTTGACCATATATCAAAGCTCGACATCTTCCTCATGGAAAAATCAAGTCTAGCAGCGACGGGTCCCCTAATGGCTTCAAAGCTGAAATAAAAGCCCGTGGTTGGTCCTATCCACTGCTCGAGAGGTTTCACCTCAAATTTCAGGTCATTCTGACATCATTTGACCTAGTTTCGACTCTTGCGGAAAATCAGCTACAAAGTCTTCGGCTTTTCCAAAAAATGGGAAACTTTGTACTCCGGTTTTGCGCGGGTTCTCGTCAAGTTTTCTCCAGGAAAATCAAGTCAATAATTGAGGAAAAATGTCAAGAAAAATACAGAAGAAAAAAGGAACGAAAAAGACGAAGAAACGGCCGAAAAACGGCGATCAAAGGGGACAAAACCGCCATGGTCGCCAGCGACCCTGGAAATCGGGGTCGCCGGATTTTCCACCGAGTGGCCATTTTTCCAATCCTCTTTGCGTTTTAGGAGTTCCAGCCCCTGTGATTTTCCAAAAATCCAATTCTTAATGCTTGGAAACGACTGATCCTTGCCAAAATCTCGGATCCGCCATCAAGAGCATGAAATCATCATTGATCGCTCCAAGATTGCGAACCGGCTGGCCGAGAAAGTACACTTTCTATCCTACCGATTGAGAAATCGACAAGACAGATGTCACCGGCCCACTGACATCAATCAATGTCCGAAATTACATCGCCATCCGATATCAAACAACATGTGGATCCATCGGCGATCGTCACCTGAAGAATTCCAAAAGACGTGGCGAGGCCCGCGACTCTTCAAATGCCCCAGCGACCACTTAATGATGTTAATTGACCCAATTTATGACAACTTAATGTGGTCATTAACTCATTATTTTGGACGGCCCAATCAAAAGCAAACAAATGAGAGTTACAAGTCCAAACAATCATGGCATTAAAGCTCCCCTCATCATGGAGATTAAAGGCGATTAAATGCCCATCATTCTCCATCGGCCAATCACAAGCCAAGAAAAAGGAGTTACAAAATCAAGAAATAAAAACTTGTGACTCCTCCCATCATGGAGCATCAATGCCATCAATCCTCTCATAATGGCCATCAATGCTCATAAACCACCACATGGCTACCAAAAGCCTATAAAAGAGGGTTCATTCCAATGAGAGAGACCTAGACACCGAGACATCTCTACACACTTCCACAACAAGAAGGCTGAAGTCTGGAAAATCCCAGAGAAATTCTGAAGAAGTCCCGCTACTCTACTGCAAGAAACACCACAAGGTGATTGAAGTCCCTTGGGGGGCCACCCCCCAAGGCAAAGCTCTTCTTCTCGTTCTATCCAACATGGTCTAAACGCAGCTTTTTAGCCCGTTTACTCAGTTTTTTTATTGGATATAGGACCTCTCCTTGGTCTTTGTCTTCTAAAAACCTGAGGTTAGAGCCAAGCGAAAAGAATCGAAGCATTAAGCGTTCTTATCTGAAGGATGATGGCAAAGTCCATACATGACTTGCGACCGTCGATCTGAACGAGTCCCCACAATCTCCTGAGAAGTTAGATCCCTTTTCTTTCTTTTCTATTGTATCTTGTACTTTTTAAAGAGACAAAAAAATCACAATTCTTGTCTTTCACAATTGATGAGATTTGTAAATCGCCTTTCACGGCAAAAATTACCTTTTACTGCAAAAATCGCCTTTTACTGCAAAACCGCCTTTCACGGCATCAAATTGCCTTTCACGGCAAACAAACAAAAATCGACTCCTACGGCATTCAAAAAATCTTGTCTCTTTTCTTAAATATTTATGCAATTTGAAAAGGTAGAAAAAAAGGATTGATTTCCTTTCTACTTGTGAAGGTGAATCTCCGGGTCACCACTTCAAATTTCAAGTAGAATAGAAAATCTGGCATACCCGTACAAAAAATGTTGATACCCGCATTTCTCCTTCACCAGACCCCGGCAACCCCCGGGGCGGAAAGAAAGGATGAAAGCTGGGTCCATCAATGTTTTAAACATAATAGACTATATCCCTGCTCACAACAAAGTCACTCAAAATCCCAAAACAAGAAAATCACTCAAGCCCACGGTGCAGGCACGCCATCCTCCAACTCGACATCTAGGTCGGCTGGTCCCTATCCATAGTCTCCTACTATGGGTGCCTCGACGAGCGCGTCTTCCTCGTAGTCGAGTTCAAAGCCTAAGCACCAAGAAAGGGTTAGGTCCAAGGATCTGGCAAGCTACAGTATACAAACAACATAAGATGTATGCATCAAAAGAGTAAAGACAATAATATGATCAATAAGAATATCAAGGTACATAAGCTAGGCAATCGAGCAAGATAGACATTTATAATCAGGAAAATAAGATAGCAAATTTAATAATACAACATGGCACATTCACACAAGCTGGATACCGCAGGATATTATGCTGCGGCCCTCCCATACTGAACACAGTCGCGGTGGGGAAAACTCACCAATGTTGGGGATGACTAACCTCGTAAAAATCACTCATCAATCTTAAACACTCATCACGCATCACTCAAGAGACCAGACCTGGCATCACACCGTCCGTCTAAAACACAGCTCATCATAATAGCCCACTCAACACTCATAAACAGCTCCTACCAATGATGATCAGTCAACAGGTTGAGCTTAGAACGACTGAGTGAATATTCATAACGACTCAAGGAAACAAATATAGTTATGTGTCTGTCTTGGCTTTACCTTGCGTGAAAGAGGTCCTAACAAATCCCTAACAGGTCCAAGTACAAATTTCAATATCATGGAACACCGTCCAAGTCCCAATCCAAACATTGGATCCATACTAAGGCCCATCAAGCCATGGCCTTAGCCTAAACAATTCAGGAGAGATCACCGGTCCTAATCCTATATCAATCAGTCCATACTCATCCAAAATGAGTTCCAAGTCCAATAACAACCATCTCTCCATCCTAGGGCTCCACACATCCAAACCTAGGCCGTATGAGGGCCCGCCTAGACACAGACACAGGTCAAAGTTCACCCATCTACATCACCAGGTCACCTCTAAGTAATCCTAGGTTCAGGTCCTTCATTTTCCATTTAATTAACAGGTATAAAGCAATGACAAGGACATAAGAGTGACAGTAATATAATAAACCTCCGAATAAGAGAATCAACAGAAGAAATAGCAAGGTCCAATCCTCAGTAATGGTCCACATTCAGGTCTAGGTCCATTTCAGTTAATTGGATCCCTAAATGAAGTTTCAGATGCCAAGGATACTATATTTGGTGCTCTAGAAGTTACGGGCATCTTCGACGATGTTTAAGGATCGAATCGACGTCAAATCCAAAACTTAGACCCTACCCAGTGGTCCCCATGAGTCAAGGTTGAGCCACACCATTGACTCATGCTTAGCGCATTAATGGAAATCTATTTGGATGGTCAATGGGCCCCCACAATAGATTACAACATAGAACAGAGTATGGACCCAGATCGTGGTATCTACAGTGTCGCAAGTCGGGGGCTGAAATTTGGCTTGGACCCTAGAATTTCCATTGTACCCGAACGATCGAGTAGCCAGCCGGTCAACCCAGTACACAGGTTCCCTACATCAAGCAGAATATAGGCCAGTTCCCAGACCTCGAACTCCCCAATGTATCCGATCGATCAGACAAGAGGTATGATCAATCAGACATGAACACCCAATTGATCGGACAATAGGTCCAATCGATCAAGCTGTGTCCGACTGCAGCTAACTGAGACATGTTTCCTATCTGATCAATCGGACCTGAGTGCTCGATCGATCGGATAGCGGACTGTCACCCAAATTTTGGGTTTTCTGCAACTTCTTCCCCAAGCGATTCCATGGCTACCATGCTCCCCATTCATCACATAAACATGCAAAACTATAGAAACACTTCTATCACCATCCATCCACTCATCATTGGGCCATTGATGTTCTAAATGAGCAAGAAATCCATCCATCAATGGCCAAAACCCATAGAACAATATCATAGCTAAATCTAAGCATCCTAACATCATATAAATGAAATTTCAGAATAAAAAACAATAAAAATTCGTTTTATGCTAAGTGAGTATATTGCACTTGCCTCAAATACGAATTTGAAATGGAAAGTAGACAATAAGAAGAAATCCTAAGCCTCTAAGGGTCTCCAAGCTCTCAACAAACCCAACTACAGCTCCCAATACCCAATCCACAAGAGAACCAAGACTTAGAACGGAAATCTAAAGAGAAAGGAAATCCTAGAGAAAAAAGGGAATTGAATGGAAATTGAACTATGGAAAGAGATAGAGAAGATAACCTTGATTTGGAGAAGAAGAAGAGATTGATAAGAGAGAGTCCTTAAGAGATTGTAGCAACAATAGGTAGGAGATGACCTCCTTCTTCTTCTTGAAATTAGGGTTTTAGGAATTAGGGTTTCAGCTAGGGTCTCTAGAGTTAAGGTTTTGTGAAATGAGAGGCAAATGAGAAATGAGATAGACTTAGGGTTTAATTTCATTTTAATTGCAATAGTTAGTTTATATAGGCTAGGGTTGGGATAATTACCAAAAGGGCCTTTTAATTTGTATAGGGATGTGGATAAGGATATGGGCATTTAGGTCTTTTGATAGAGGTTCTAGAATGTTCTCAAGTGTGGAAAACCCCTCCTATAAGGTCCTATTGTCCTATTTACTAGTAAGGGCCACAAACACCTAAAACCATATAAAAATTATAAAAGACACCCTATAGGTTCTACAAAATACACAATGGGTCTAATTTCCTAGAAAATAGGCAAAAAGTTAGGAAAATATCTATCTATATGCCCTCACTAATCCCTATTAATTATTAAAATTATACTACTATTACCATAATTAACAGTATTCAAATTCAAAATGAGGGCCCACCAAGGGTGGGGCCTCACAGTTGCTGTCTGGTCTTGGACTCTTCAAGGAGCAGGTGTAAGGACTGTTTTTCTTCCCTCTCCCACATGAATCTGGCAACATTTATCTGTTTGTTGTGACAAACTGGCCATTCAGGGGGGCTGCTGCTATTTTCTTTTCTACTATTTTTGTCATATGGAAATGTAGGAACAATCTCTTATTCAAAAACTCCAGAGCCTCCCAAACGAAGGCCAAGATCCACCTGGCAGAGCTCCTCTCATCCTCTCTTAGGAAGTTGGATAAACCATTTTCTAGTAGTTCTTTCCTTGAGTATTGCAAGTTCCTTTCCATTCCTCGGCCTTGTTAACCCGGTGGAGTGGTAATCTTTCTGATTGATCTTTCCTTTTAGTTTCTTGTACAGTAGCCTCTCTGGTTGTTTCTTTGGGGGCTCTTAGCCCATGTTTTTTCTTCTTGCTCTTCTAATACAATTGCCTTTTAGCAAAAAGAAAAAAAAAGCAAACATATCATTGCTATGCAATTCCTAAATGAACTAAATGCGGAAGATCGGAAAATGTGCACAAAGGTGGAGAAATCCACTTGGGCGCCACACCCGCATGCCTACCCTATTCAGTTAAGGTTTTCAAAGAATTGCAATGAATGCGCGATGATCTTAAGACTTTTCAGTGCAATTTCCAATATTTAACAACTGATGCGAATGTCCTAATACGAACTACTAATGATGCAACTAACGAATATACGAGAAAATGATGCGACAATTGGAGATCTAAAGCCCAGGCCCAATCTCAAAAAGGTAGGCGCCCAACATGTCTGAAGAGGGTAGGCGCCCAGAGAGTGGCACCCAGCTTTTCTGTTAGGGTTTTTTGCAATCTTCTCGATTTAAATGATGATGGTGATGCTACTAATGTGAGATTTAATCTAGTTATGAAATTAGAACTACGAAATCCATGTAGATCTACTCTATTAGAATGAACCTAGACATGTTCCTAATATTATGAGATGCTAATATCAGACTTATTATAACTAGTGCAGATCGACGATGCATAAATGATCCTAAGCATGTTTCTAAACAGGATGATGATAAAGTGCAATGAAATGGAAAAGTTCTAGAAATACCGGTTCGAATCGCGTTCTTCAAGTTCCTAGACCAGCGCTTTCGTGGAAATCCATGGCTCTAAATGATCTCTTTCTTCTAGATCTTGAAGATATGAGAATCTCCTTCCCTCTTTCCTCTTTTTATTCTCTAGATCTGAAGTCCTCCAATGGTGGCTACCTTTCTTCTTCTTGCTCATTCCTTTTCTCTCTTTTAGGGTAGCTCCCCTCTAAATGAGGTTAAGAGATCCTTGTATAAAGGTTTTTGGGCGAGCAAAAGGGGTTAGGGTTGCCTCTTAAATGAGTTTCTTTAAGGTTCTTGCATCCCAAAATGGATTTAGGGTTTTGGGTGAATTAAGGTTTGGTAGACAGGCTGGGTGGTCCCGGACAATGTGGGCGCCCACGGGTGGCGTCTAGATGGGCCGGGTTTTCTTTTGGAACTTAGTCCTGTTTGGAGTCGGAATTGAAAGGATAGATCTTCAACTGGGGGGGCCTACACTAGCATTTAACTGACTGGGCATCACAGGGGTGGAGCCTAGCTGGATTTCAGAGCTGGGTGCCACATGGGTGGAGCCTAGGTGGTTTGATTTGTTTCCAGAGCTTGGCCCCTCCGTTTGAGTGGTCCCAGTCTATTTTTAGGTCATATAGTGGATTTGAAGGGTGGGTACCACATGGCTGGCGCCTAGGTAGGTCTGGATACGATGGGCACCACAGAGCTGGTGCACAGGTGGAATTCAGCAGGGTGGGCGCCACCCATGTGGGGTTTCATATTTCTGAAGTTGGGTCCCTATTTGGAGTGGTCCCAAACATGTTTCCATGTCATTTTCATGGATTTGAAGGGTGGATTTTAGAGCTAAGCACCACATGGGTGGAGACTAGGTGGTTTGATTCGTTTCCGGAGCTTAGCCCCTCCGTTTGAGCGGTCCCGGTCTATTTTTAGGTCATCTAGTGGATTTGAATGGTGGGCACCACATGGCTAGCACCTAGGTAGGTCTGGATAGGGTGGGCACCACAGGACTAGTGCCCAGGTGGAATTCAGTTGGGTGGGCGCCACCCATGTGGGGTTTCTTATTTCTGAAGTTGGATCCCTACTTGGAGTGGTCCCCAGCATGTTTCCAGGTCATTTTCACCTTTTCTTCTGGTGGATGCCTTCCAGAACACAGCGCTCTCTAACAAGTACAATTGCCAGTATCTTGCACAACAGAAAATTGGCATGCTGAAGGTGCATTTTGCTTTTCACAAAGACAGAAACCTATAAGTGATGGGGTTGGATGTTGTTGCAAGGCCCATTTTGCTTCCAGTGCCGAGCTTCAAACGAGCATCAAAAGCTTCCTTGAAGATAAAAGATCAAGAGGTATTAGCGTTGATGGACCCGGCTTTCATCATCTCCTTCTACCCCAGGGCTACCGGGGTCCGGCTGAGGAGAAAAGCGGGGATCAACATTGTTTGTACGGGTATGCCAAACTTTCTATTCTACTTGGAATTTGAAGTGGTGATCCGCAGATTCACCTTCACAAGTAGAAAGGAAATCAATCTTTTTTTCTAACTTTTCAAATTGCATAAATATTTAAGAAAAGAGATAAGTTTTTCTTCGAATGCCGTAGGAGGCGATTTTTTTGTTTGTTTGTCGTGAAAGACGTTTTTGTTGTAAAAGGTGATTTTGTGCCGTGAAAGGCAGTTTTGCCTAAAAGGGCGATCTTTTTGCTGTGAAAGGCGATTTTTGCCGTGAAAGACGGTTTTGCCGTAAAAGGCGATTTTTTGCCGTGAAAGGCGATTTTGTTGTAAAATGCGATTTACAAATCTCATTAATAATTAAAGACAAGAATTGTGATTTTTTTGTCTCTTTAAAAAATACAAGATACAATAGAAAAGTAAGAAAAGGGATCTAACTTCTCAGGAGATTGTGGGGACTCGTTCAGATTGACGGTCGCAAGTCATGTATGGACTTCGCCATCGTCCTTCAGATGAGAAAGCATGATGCTTTGATTCTTTTGGCTTGGCTCTAACCTCAGATTTTTAGAGGACAAATTCCAAGGAGAGGTCCTATATTGTTGACACCAAAAAAGTCACTTTGCCTCTTTAACATCAAGAAGCCACATAAAGCTGCATCCTACTATAAACAGGCAATGCTACTTCAAGCATCAAATCTTGTCAGAATCAAACAAAAACTTTAAAATCCTTCAAAACAGCCAAAGGAGGGGTACGCATGAAGTTTCAAGCCATTCCGACATCATTTAGCCTAACTTCACTCCTCCGACAGCCAAACAGGCGCTCCCGGCGGCGACAGTGTCGAAGACATCAAAACTTCTATTAGAGCCTACAGATGGTTCCAAAATACCTCCAAAAGGCTCCTTGTCAAATTTTAAGTCAAACCGACAACGTTTGACCATCTATCAACCCTCGAGCAGCAAAATCAAGCCTCTCGGCGGTGAGAACCACCGAAGCCATCACTCATCAAACAAAGTACATGAGTGGCTTCAACATGCTTCCAAAGGGCTGCACGTCGAATTTTAGGTCATTCTGACAACGTTTGACCGAACTTCGACGCTCCGAAACAAAATCAAGCCTACCGGCGGTGGAGCACCCTGGGATCATGACATCCAAATTGGAGCTACTGGATGGTCTCAAAATGACTCCAATAGACTCCTTGTTAAATTTCAAGTCAATCGGACATCGGTTGACCGTATATCAAAGCTCGACATCTTCCTCGCGGTAAAATCAATTCTAGCAGCGACGGGACCCCAAACGGCTTCAAAACCCAAATAAAAGCCCATGGTTGGTCTTATCCACTGCTCAAGAGGCTTCACCTCAAATTTTGGGTCATTCCGACATCGTTTGACCTAGTTTCGACTCTTGACTGAAAATCTGCTACAAAGTCTTCGGCTTTTCCAAAAAATAGGTAACTTTGTGCTTCGATTTGCGTGGCTTCTCATCAGGTTTTCTCCAAGAAAATCAAGTCAATAAATGAGGAAAAACATCAAGAAAAATATAGGAGAAAAAAGGACCGAAAAAGACCAAAAAACGGCCGAAAAACGACGACCAAAGGGGACAAAACCCCCTGGATGCATCGTCGCCAGCGACCCTGGAAATCCGGGTCGCTGGATTTCAGCCGGATGGCCCATTTTCCGATCCCTTTTCCATTTTGGGAGTTCCAACCCCTGTGATTTTCCAAAAATCCAATTCTTGATGCTTGGAAATGACTGATCTTCGCCAAAATCTCGGATCCGCCCTCAAGAGCATGAAATCATCATTAATCGCTCCAAGATCGCCAACCGGTTGACCAAGAAAGTACACTTTCTATCCGACTGATCGAGAAATCGACATGACAGATGTCACCGGCCCACTGGCATCAATCAATGTCTGAAATTACATCGCCATCCGACATCAAATAACATGAGGATCCATCGGCGATCGTCACAAGAAGAATTCCAAAAGACGCGGCGCAGCCCGCGACTCTTCAAATTCCCCGGCGACCACTTAATGTTGTTAATTGACCCGTTTAACGCGGTCATTAATCCATTATTTTGGATGGCCCCATCAGAAGCGAGCAAATGGGAGTTACAAGTCCAAGCAATGATGGCATGAAACTCCCCTCATCATGGAGATTAAAGGTGATTAAATGCCCATCATTCTCCATCGGTCAATCACAAGCCAAGAAAAAGGAGTTACAAAATAAGAAATAAAAACTTATAACTCCTCCCATCATGGAGCATCAATGCCATCAATGCCATTGTTGACACCAAAAAAGCCACTTTGCCTCCTCAACATCAAGAACCCACATGAAGCTCCATTCTGCTACAAACAGGCAAAGTTACTTCAAGCATCAGATCTTGTCAAAATCAGATAAAAACTGCAAGATCCTTTAAGACAGCCAAAAGAGGGGCACACATGAAGTTTCGGGCCATTCCAACATCGTTTGGCCTAACTTCACTCCTCCAACAGCTAAATAGGTGCTCCCGGCGGCGACGGTGTCGAAGACATTAAAACTTCGATCAGTGCCTACGGATGGTTCCAAAATACCTCCAAACGGCTCCTTGTCAAATTTCAAGTCAAACCGACAACGTTTGACCCTCCATTAACGCTCGAGCAGTAAAATCAAGCCACTCGTCGGCGAGAACCACCGAGGCCATCATTCATCAAACAAAGTATATGAATGGCTTCAACATGCTTCCAAAGGGTTGCACGTCGAATTTCAGGTCATTCCGACAACGTTTGAGTTTGCTCCGAAAGAAAATCAAGCCTACCGGAGGCGGAGCACCCTGGGACCATGACATCCAAATCGGAGCTAATGGGTCGTCTCAAAATGACTCCAATAGGCTTCCTATCAAATCTCAGGACAATCGGACATCGGTTGACTGCATATCAAAGCTCGACATCTTCCCGCAGCAAAATCAAGTCAAGCATCGACGGGACCCCAAATGGCTTCAAAACTCAAATAAAAGCCCATGGTTGGTCCTATCCACTGCTCAAGAGGTTTCACCTCAGTTTTCAGGTCATTCCGACATCGTTTGACCTAGTTTCGACTCTTGACGGAAAATCGGCTACAAAGTCTTTGGCTTTCCCGAAAAATGGGAAACTTTGTGCTCCGGTTTTATGTAAGTTCTCATCAAGTTTTCTCCAAGAAAATCAAGTCAATAATTGAGGAAAAATGTCAAGAAAAATACAGAAGAAAAAAGGAACGAAAAAGAAGAAGAAACGGCCGAAAAAAACACTCGGCGACTAAAGGGGACAAAGGCCCCATGGTCGCCGGCGACCCTAGAAGTCCGGGTCGCTGGAATTTCCACCGAATGGCCCGTTTTCCGATCTTTTCTGCGTTTCAGGAGTTCCTGCCTTTGTGATTTTCCAGAAATCCAATTTTTGATGCTTGAAAATGACTGATCTTTGCCAACATCTCGGATCTGCCGTCAAGAGCATGAAATCATCACTGATCGCTCCAAGATCGCCAACCAGCTGACTAAGAAAGTACACTTTCTGTCCGACCGATCAAGAAATAGACAAGACAGATTTCACCGGCCCACCGACATCAATCAATGTCTGAAATTGCATCGTAATCCGACATCAAATAATGTGTGGATCCATCGGCGATCATCACAAGAAGAATCCCAAAAGACGAAGGGTGGCCTGCGACTCTTCAAATGCCCAGGCGACCACTTAATGTCGTTAATTGACCATGACAACTTAATGCGGTCACTAACCCATTATTTTGGACGGCCCAATCAAATTCAAGCAAATGGGAGTTACAAGTCCAAGCAATCAAGGCATTAAAACCATGAAACTCCCTTCATCATGGAGATTAAAGGCAATTAAATGCCCATCATTCTTCATCGGCCAATCACAAGCCAGGAAAAGGATTACAAATTCAAGGAATAAAAAACTTGTAACTCCTCCCATTATGGAGCATCAATGCCATCAATTCTCTCATCATGGCCATCAATGCCCATAAACCACCTCATGGCTACCAAGAGCCTATAAAAGGAGGTCCATTCCAAAGAGAAAGACAACTTTTTTTACTTGCAAACTTTACACTTGCACATACATACATCCGGAGTCTGGAAAATCCCAGAGAAATTCCGACGAAGTCCTGCTACTCTGCTGCAAGAGACACCACAAGGTGAACAAAGTCCCATGGGGGGCCACCCCCCCAAGGTCCCCTTCTTCTATCCAACATGGCCTAAACGCAACTTTTCAGCCCGTTTACTTGGTTTTTTATTGGATATAGGACCTCTCCTTGGTCTTTATCCTCTAAAAAAAACTGAGGTCGAGGCCAAGCCGAAGAATCGAAGCATCGAGCTTTCTCATTTGAAGGACGATGGCGAAGTCCGTACATGACTTGCGACCGTCGATCTGAACGTGTCCCCACAATCTCCTGAGAAGTTAGATCCATTTTCTTTCTTTTCTATTGTAATTTGTATTTTTTAAAGAGACAAAAAATCACAATTCTTGTCTTTCATTTTTTATGAGATTTGTAAATCGCCTTTCATGGAAAAAAATCGCCTTTCACGGCGAACAAAACAAAAATCACCTCCTACGGCATTCAAAAACAAACTTGTCTCTTTTCGTAAATATTTATGCAATTTGAAAAGTTAGAAAGAATGATCGATTTCCTTTCTACTTGCGAAGGTGAATCTCCGGATCATCACCACTCCAAATTCCAAGTAAAATAGAAAATCTGGCATACCCGTACAAAAATGTTGATACCCACTTTTTCTCCTCCGCCAGACCCCGGAGCCCCCGAGGCGGAAGGAGAGGACGGACAGCTAGGTCCATCAAGTTGGCACACCCAGTGGGACACGCTCATTTGAAAACGTGATGCTTTGATTCCTTGGCTCCTTTCTAGTTGGTGGCCTATGTTGTATCTTTCATCTAAAAAAAACATGAGATGGGATTTCAATCATTCTTTCTCATTTCAAAAAAAAAATCTGATTTCTCTTCCTCGGATTCAATTTCGAGAAACCTTGATCCTCTCCTCTTTGGACTTGATAGCTCACAAAAATGTTTGTAGCTATTGTTTGTATCGGGGATTGGGCCATCTTTTCTCTTCAATGAGTCCAATAGAGGTTTTCAAAACAAAAAAAAATTCATTTAAAAAAAAATCTGTTTTCTCTCTTTTGTACTCAAATTTGAGAAAATCTGGTTTTTCCCTTTCGAATTTAGCGCTAGCAGAAATGTTTGAGCCTGGTTCGAATTGGAATACCATTCGTTCTCTTTGATGAGTTCATTAGAGATCTTTCAAAAAAAAAAGTTCAAAAAAAAACCACTAAGGTTGCACCAATTGCGTTCTTTGACCAAAGTAGATCTAAGAAAAGCCTTGTCTAGAGTGTGGAGACAGCTAGACTGTTCGAGGCAAAGGTCCTCCAAATGGGTTCATTAAGTAATCCTACCCTTACCTGTGGGCTGATCTATCTACTAAGGTTTCATAAGATCGAATTGGAAATCTATGTGCACCTTTAAAAAAATAAAACCTTTCAAAAAAAGAAATCTTCAAAAAAAAAAACTTAAAAAAATCATCTTAAAAAAAAAAAAACTTCGATCACTTTTGAGTTCAAAATTGAGATATCTTGGTTCTTTCCCTTTCGGATTCAACGCTCGCAGAAATGTTAAGCCTTTGTTCGGATTAGAACACCATTTGCTCTCTTTGATGAATTCAATCTTGACTTTTAAAAAAAAAACTTCCGTCACTTTTAAGTTTAGAATTGAGAAATCTTGGTTCTTTCCCTTTCGGATTCAGTGCACGCAGAAATGTTGAGCCTTTGTTCGGATTGGAACACCATTTGCTCTCTTTGATGAATTCAATCGTGACCCTTAAAAAAAAAAAAACACTTCCGTCATTATTGGATTCACATCTGAGAAATTCTGGTTCCTTCCCTTTTGGACTTAGCACTCGCAAAAATGTTTGAGCCTATGTTCAGGTTGGGCTACCATTTGCTCTCTTTTATGAACCCAATTTTGACCTTTCAAAAAAAATCCCATCTCGTGTCCTTTCCAAGGACGTGATTTGCAACATTTGTGCCTAGCGGTGCTAGTACGCCCTTTCGGGTCTACTGTATTTGCGACAGACACATTTCTATCTCCAACCTTATATCATTTTACCACGAGTGAGCTTTGCTTCTCGGTAATTTGAATTAAGGTCTACAATTGCTTCTAGCAGTCACTGAAACGCTCACCCTAAGCCCACCATACTTGTGTTCAGAACAATTGTACCCTCTATGGCTTTTTGCCTTCTTCATCTTGCTTGGGCTGGGCCATGTCCCCTTGAGCAATTTGAAAAGACAAAACCATAGTTGGTCTCCATTTATAATCACCATATTCTTGTGATTACTAATGGATGTGGTCTTGTTTCAGAAGTTTTCCAAAACTAATAATGACAGCTTCATTGACCATCAGTTTTGATGAGAAAAGTACCAGCTTATGCTTCAAGACAAGCAAAACAAGCACACTCATAAGCGCCCTGCCAGTTGCCGAAGCGTCATCTCCCTCGACAACTCTCAAAACACCGGGTCAACCTCAACTCCCCAGACCATCGTCCTCGGGTCACTGGGACCATTCCCACCCCCGCAAAAGAAACTGTACATGCCAAGAAGCAAAAAATTGCCCCGCAACGTGTCACTAACATGGCACCAAAGGCGAACACAAAGAAGCCTGAAGCTCGTGGCGCTCCCACGAAGCCTCAACCTACAAGAAACCAGGTTTACCCCAAAACCTAATCCCCGACATCTTCACTGAAGCAACTGAGATCCCGAACATCTACAAAGCCAGCATACTTGGCCCCTCTCAAGGAGAACCGGTTTCTACCCTCCCTCTTACATGAAAGAGGAGAAACCTACTCTCCGTCAAAAGAACAAACAAATCCGGCATGAGCCGACTTGCTTCTACAAGCCCAAAATCAAATCCTGCATTGTTAGGCCCCTGCAAAAACCCGCTGAAGCCTGCACTCCTGCGAGTCTACCCTTCATCTCAACAGGGGCCGAACTCGCAAAGTTCAAATCCTCACTACGACAGGCAAAGGACCGCGTCCGGATCCTGTCCATGCCTAGCTTCATAGAAGACAAGCTCAGCTGTTGCGCAAGGGGGACTACAACCTTCATTACCAGAGCCCAACTAGAGCTAACCGAAGCTCAAATTGCTCATCGTATGCGTCGCCGCACGGCATATCGACAAAAGAGACTTGAGAAGCAAAGAACCCAGCATTCTACCCTCTATGTCTCTAACAAATGGGTCGAAAAAGAAAGACCCGATCAAGTTGTTGTTGTCCATATGGTTGGCAAAACCAAAAGACGCCAGAAGTCAACAACCAAAATTCGTGTCAGACGTCCGATGACTCGCAGCGTCTCCCGGACACGAAGACATCTGGAAGAATCCTCTACTCCTCTAAACCAAGAATATCGGAGTAACCCTTCCTCCAGCTCTTCTACCAAAAGAACAAGGCCTAGCTCAGTCACCAGGATGATTTCTTCGTTCGAATCCCAAGGGATGAACGTCCTAGCTACGGTTCTGAGCAGCCCCTACTGCAGGATGACGTAACCGTACGCATCCAGCAGTTGGAGCAAGGACAACAGAGAATTGAGGCTCTAATGGAAAACCTCCTTCTCACTTTACAGCATCCACCTAACAATGAAACCCCTCCAAATCATCAAGATGAGGAGGCCAATGTAGAAAACAATGAGTCACACGCCCTTACCAAAAATGACGTTGACAATTTCCTCGCAAAAGCAAAAGAAGATGATACATTGAAGGAACATGGGATCAAGCCACCCTATGCCCTATGGATGGACTCGGTTCCGTTCCCTGCAAAATTCAAACAACCTACTCTCCAGACATATACGGGGAAAGGTTCAGCCAGACAACATGTCATCCACTTTAAGATCCTGACGGGAGCTATCGCAGATCAAGATGCCCTCAAAATCCGTCCCTTTGCAAGTACCCTAAAAGGTACGACCTTTGATTGGTACTCCACTCTGCCGGAGAACTCCATCCAAAACTAGGCCATGCTGGAGACACGCTTCTTGACCCACTTCCAAGGTGAGGACCATCCTATTACTATGGCTCAGCTTTGCAGCCTAAAATAGAGAGAGAATGAGTCAACATACAACTTCATTCACAAGTGCAAGGTGATGGCGTACAAGTGCTCAGATGTACTGCCACAAGCGTCGCTAGTCGACATCTGTCGTAACAACATGAGAGCAAGAACCCGCTCCATGATCATCGGCAACAAATCAAAGAACCTGGGAGAACTCCTAGAAGCTTCCATGGAGGCCAAAATGGTGATCAAAGACCTCAACAGTCAGAAATCATCAAAGAAAGAGCCAACCACCAATACAACTTCAAAATAAAAGAAAAAGGCGGTTCTCAATGTGCAGACCAAGTCAGCTCCTCAGCAGCTAAAGAAAGCTGAAAACAAAGCTACAAGTAAAAGACCTGAACTCTCTGATGCCTTCAAAGAACGAGTAGAAAAGAAATATCCGTTCGATGAAGATGTCGAAGAAATCTTTAAGGCTCTCTTAGCAAACGGCAAACTCACCTTGCCCGAGCACAAAAGACTGGGAGATGTTGGCAAAACCAACGATCCCCGATACTGTCCATACCACCAGATGATCTTGCATCCTTTCAATCAATGCTTCGTTGTGAGAGAGAAAATTAACGAGATGTGGAAAAACGGAGTCATTACCTTTGACAAAAACCACGGCTCCACCTCCGTCAACATGGTGTCATGTGGGCAAACTTCAAAATCACCGAGGGAGAAGATCACTACTTCATTCAAGGTGATAAAAATGGCTCAAGCGTCCCAAGAGTTGGTTCCCTATCCAACACTAGATGGACAACCCGTATGGGTGCATCCCGATCTCCTAGAAGATGAAAATTGGGAGATCGTCAAAACAAAGCCGACCGCTCAGCAGCGAAGGCAAGCCAAGAGACAACTCCGCAAGCTCAAACACTAACAGAAGTCTCAACCAAAATAAAAAGTCCCTGAAAAGGCAGAAACCTCTTCCACTGCTTCACTAGGGGCAACGAAAGAATCCCTTCCCAAAGCTTCAAAGGTGGTAAGAAAATTCACCCTTGATGATTTCATGCCACCTTATTACAAAAATGAAACTACACAAGGGGCATCATACTCTTGGAACTCGGTAGTTGGATTCTCCATGGATGGATACGAGTCCAGTGACACTGTCGATGATATCGATGAGTGGGAAGAATCCCTTGAAACAGGAGAATACCTCTCTGATGATGAATGGATTCCCGAGTCTCATCTTATGCCAGTAATCTGGTACAACCCATTGCAGCCACAAGGATCCTGGTCCAATGATGAAGAAGACCAAGAGGCTGAAAATGCTGTTGAGCTGGCACCAGCCAATGCTCCAGTGGAACCCAACATTGGTGAACCACGAGGAGCAGATGACGAAGAAGATTTGGCTCCTATGCCTAATCTTGAAGAATATGCAAGAATCTTGCAACATCTTGCCATAGAGCAGAAGCAGGATCGCGTCAACAATCTTCGTCATGATCCAGAACCAGAGGTCCCTGAAAATCAACGGGAACTTTCTCATTCAACTCCTGAAAATGGGGAAATCAGCTGGATCCATGATCCTCTTACATCCGAGGATGAGTCTGATTCCCAACAGTCTACACTGGGGGCATCTCCTATCGGGATGACTTGTAATGCGATAGCTAAGGATGATAGTGCCTCTGAAGCTTCCGAAGACACGTACTCCCCGACTGGTAGTATATCTTCCAGAGCTACATCTTCTCAGGTGACTTCCATTGAGATAGCATCTTCTCAGCCTTCAACTCCTGAAACTGTGACATCGGAACTCAAGCCTCTTCTGGTTGATCATCCTGGAAAAGCTCCTGCCAATGAAGTCTTCTTCACTGAAAATCCAGTCGACTGGTCCCAGATGCCTGATCTCATAGACGATGTCTGGACCGATAAATTACTCGACAAAGAAGAAAAGTTGCTGGACGCTGTTCATGACTTGTTCCCGGAAAATGCTCCATGCAACGCGATCCATGAAGATGGCAATGCTGCTACAAAGATACCTTCAGCAAATGACAAGGATCAACCCCTTGATCCCGAGAGTGATCTTCCAAAAGAAGACCCTTCTCTAGAAGCTCTTAAAGTCGGTAGAGGTACCCGCTCTGGTCGGGATTACCACAAAAATTACAACCAACCTTCCTCTTCTTATGTAAATCCTTTGGGAAAGCAAGTTGTAATCGCCCCAAGTGGCAACAATAATGAAAATGCAGGCCCGAGGGAGGCTTTCAAGTACGACTTGATTGAGCACTTCAAACACATACCTGCACAACTGTACATCCTTGACTTATTACGAATGTCTCCACAAACTCGTGATAGTCTCATTTTAGAATTACAAAGGCTGAATGCGGATGTCGACAAACATGCCCCACAAGTCCTACAAATTGAAATGGATTATAGGGTCGAAAAAATCAACCACTCCCTCAAAAGGAAAAAAGAAGAAAACTGAGGGATCAACTAATGAATGCCTCTCGGTTCAAAAAGCAGTAAGTGCAACAATCGCCTTTGACAAGGATGACCTCCTGCTAGGCGAGACAAAGCACAACCGACCCTTGTACTTCACGGGGTATGTCAAAGAGATGCCAGTACATAGGGTCCAGTTTGACCCAAGTTCTGCACTCAACCTCATCTCCACTTCGACACTCGAAGAGCTAGGCATCCCACCTAGCAAGCTGAGTCACACGTCTGTATCCATCTTCGGATATGACGGAAGCACTCAAAGGCCTATCGGAAAAATCAGGTTCAAATTGCAAATCGGTGACCTTATTTCTAAAGTCACTGTATATGCAATAAGGACCCCTTCATGCTATAATATCCTTCTTGGACGCCCCTGGATACATGAAAATGGTGTCGTCCCTTCAACTCTACATCAGTGCATCAAGTTCGTTGGAAATGATGGCTTGATACATCGAGTGTTTGCAGACAAAAAGCCCTTCAAAAGCAGAGACGTCCATTTTGCAGACGCTCAGATGTATAAAGAAGGAAAAGAAGAACAGGAGGAAGAAAAAACACACTTTGCCAAAAATCTCCAGAAAGATAAAGGCAAGGCTCCTCAGTAATCATCAGAGGTAAACAAACCTTCCACCAAACTCGAAGTAAGCAGTTAAGCTCCCTTCGTGATCTCTCTCTCGACATCAAAACCTTTGGTAATCACCACCAAAGCAAAGAAGCCAAAAAAAAGGCTGGGGGCAAGTTCGCTGTCTCTTTTATGTCTATTATGCATGACACAGATTCAGACTCAGAGCCAGAAGACGACACAGTGTCAAGCCAAGCCGATACTCAGCGAGATCGGCCCGCTCTCACTCCATTGGAGACACTTCCTGACATAGAAGATCCTACGTCTGCTTCCTTTGTTATTCCGGCAACTTCGGCAGAAGAAAAAATAATCTTCTTCCACAGATCGGGAGTTTCTCCACCAAATTCTCCGTTTAAACCTTTCCAAAATGAAGGTATGCCTCAGCTATCCCTGTATAGTCCGATGGCACAAGATATCATGAAGAAAATGTGCTACGACACTTAGAATCCGACTGGTTTGGGAGGTGGCCGTCGTATTCTCATACCATTGGAACCCACCCTAACCAAAAGTCAACCGGAAGATTGGAAACTCCACTGTCATAAAGGAAAGTCTTCATATGGGTTAGGGTATGATCCTAGCTCTCCCATGAGACAGTTGACACAAAGGCTGCAAAGCCGTTTTGCCGACCAAGCCTCAACATCTCGTGTCCATGAAAACATTGATCTCCCTGGATATCTCTTTGAGGAGTCACCAGTCAAGGATCCAAGAAGCTCCTCCAATTGGTATAATTTCTCTGACGATGAAAATGAATTGTCCGATGACACAGACACGCGATTTTCTGACCCAGAAGAATCATCGTCTCCAAAAGAAGTACCCTACTTCAACCCAGTTCCAAGAGGCGATTGGGATCATCTCATTGCAAGTCTTGAGAAGAATACTGATTAAGAAGATCCATGGACAGAAGCAGAGCCTCGGTCACTAAATACCTTCGGAACATCAAAAGGTCTTGTTGAGTTGGAAGCCTCTGAAAATATTGTGGAGGATCCACCTTCAAACCTTCCAACAGAAGATCATGTTCAAAAGATAGACTTGGGAACACCTGATAACCCACGTCCTGTATTCATAAGCAAGAATATAAAGGATGATGAGTTACCCTAGTACATCTCTTTTCCTCGCGAGTTCGTTGATTGTTTTGCATGGTCTTATGCTGAATGCCTGGCTTAGATCCCAAAATATCAGTCAACAAGCTCAACTTGCAAAAAGAAATCAAGCCTGTCAAACAAGGCCAAAGAAGATTCCGTCCTGACGTGATGGACAAAATTGAACAAGAAATTCAGAAACTCAAAAGCGTTGGCTTCATCCGCGAGGAACAGCATCCTGAATAGTTGGCCAACATCGTCCCCGTGACAAAGAAAAATGGGTAGATAAGGGTCTGTATCGACTACAGAGACCTAAATAATGCATGCCCTAAAGATGAATTCCCGCTCCCCATACCAGAGGTGATGATTGACAACACCTGTGGGTTTGTGCGAATGACATTCATGGATGGATTCTCTGGCTACAATCAGATAAAGATGCATCCTGAAGATGAAAAACATACATCATTTCGGACTCCATTTGGCGTGTATTTACTACACTGTCACGCGATTTGGCCTGAAAAATGTAGGTGCAACATATCAGCGGGTAATGATGAACATATTCCAAGATATGCAGCATAGAACTGTCGAATGCTATGTTGACGACCTCGCCATCAAAAGCAGAAAAAAAGAAGACCATCTCGACGATCTTCGAGAAGTCTTCCTCCGACTTCGCAAACACAAATTGCGGATTAACCCATTAAAATGCTTCTTCGGTGTCACATCGGGTAAGTTTCTCGGATTCATAGTTCGAAAAGCTGGAATAGAACTTGACCCCACCAAAGTCGAGGTTATCCTGGAAATGCCAGCTCCAAGGACCCTAAGGGAATTAAAAGGGCTTCAAGGAAGATTGGCGTACATCCGACGGTTCATCTCCAATCTGTAAAGGAAGTGCCGTCCATTCTCTCGCTTGATGAAGAAAGGTGTGGACTTCGTCTGGGATGCTGAATGTGAAGCCTCATTTCAAGACATCAAAACATACATCACCAAACCTCTAGTATTGGTTGCCCCCACAACTGGAAAACCATTCATCTTGTACACAAGAGCTCTCGACCACTCTTTGGGTGCTCTACTCACACAAGAAAACCATGAGGGAAAAGAAGCTGCTCTATATTACCTTAGCCGCATGTTGGTAGGTACAGAGCATCGCTACTCCCCAGTCGAAAAAGAATGCCTTGCAGTGATGTTTGCCGTACAAAAGTTGCGTTACTACCTGTTATCCAACACAATCTACCTGGTTTCAAGGATCAACCTCTTAAAGGCCCTTGTCACAAAAACAGGTTCTCTCAATGCCCGACTGGCGAAATGGTCCATCCTTCTATCACAATTTGATATTAGGTATGTACCACAAAAAGCAATCAAAGGCCAAGCTCTAGTAGACTTTCTCACAGAGCACCCATTGTCTAAGGATTCTCCACTCAGAGATGATCTCCCGGACGAATCCGTCTACAACGTGGAAACTTCCTTATCAAATGCCTCCTAGGACATGTACTTTGACGGCGCAACCAGGACAAATGAAAAAAGGAAAGCAGATATCGGGAATTGGCATCCTCTTTGTCAGCCCTGACAAATACATGATTCCACACGCTTTCTCGCTACTAGGAACCATGTTCAAACAATGCAGCTGAGTACCAAGCCCTGATTATAGGATTGGAACTCGCCCTCTAATCCGGTATCACCATGCTGGAGGCTTTTGGGGACTCCCAACTGATCGTCAACCAGATGAATCAGAAATTTAAAGTCAGAAAGCTCGATTTGCTGCCTTACTACAACAAGGCGCAGTCACTTCGGCAAAAGTTCAACATCTGTCACATCACCCACATCCTTAGAGGTGAAAACATCCGCGCAGATGCCCTGGCCGGACTCACCGCATCTATGGCAATCCAAAAAGGGGAAAACATGCAAATTATAGTGTGTCAAAGAAGGATTATTCCTCCTCTTAACACACACTAAGCAGTTGCTGAATGCCACCAAGTGGTTGGAAGTCGGATGTCCATCCTTAAAACTCCGAGCGGCGACTGGAGGGATCCGTTCATTGATTACATTATGTTCAGAATCCTACCTGAAGATCCAAAAGAGCGGGTAAGCATTCAAAGACGAGCCCCAAGCTTTCATTTTTATATTCCTTCAAAAACACTTTACAGAAAATCCTTCAATGGAGTACTTCTACGTTTCTTGTCACAACAAGAGGCTGGGAAAACTCTCAAAGAAGTACATGCTGGTCTTTGTGGAGCCCATCAG
The DNA here is from genome assembly GCA_028538565.1 of Umbellularia californica. Taxonomy (NCBI): domain Eukaryota; kingdom Viridiplantae; phylum Streptophyta; class Magnoliopsida; order Laurales; family Lauraceae; genus Umbellularia; species Umbellularia californica. Next base: position 60,720,690 of record JAPQWN010000001.1, read on the forward strand.
GCTGGTCCTAAGCTCTACAACCAGATAAAAAGGCTAGGTTATTATTGGCCTACCATGGTAGCTGACGCAATGCGATTTGCGAAGCGCTGCCAACAATGCCAAATTCATGGAGATTATGTCCACATGCCTTCGGAATGGCTACATCCTACAACAATCTCATGGCCTTTCGAAGCTTGGGGTATGGACATCATAGATCCTATCTCTCCCCCATCAAGCAAAGGTCATCGCTTCATCTTCGCCGCTACGGATTATTTCTCCAAGTGGTCAGAAGCATTTGCACTCAGTGAAATGAAAACCTCATCTGTCATTCAGTTCTTGTGCACCAACATTATTTGTTATTTCGGCATACCTAAATGATTCGTCCATGATAACGAACCGCAATTCCGGGATCACAAGTTCTACAGGTTCTGCGACAAGTACAAAATCCAAAGTTGTCCTTCGACTCCATATAATTCTGCAACGAACGGACTAGCAGAAGTCTTCAACAAGATACTCTGCAAAATTCTCAAGAAAATGGTCTCTAGTCACAAAAGAGACCGGGGCGACAAACTATTAGAAGCTTTGTGGGCCTATCGAACCACCGTTCGAGGACCAACCCATAGCACACCATTCTCCTTGGTCTATGGATGCGAAGCTGTTGTCCCTTTGGAAGTACAAATTCCTTCCTTAAGGGTATCTTTGCAAAATGACATGACACAAGAAAGCAATGTCAAATTGAGACTCCAAGAGCTGGATAATCTCGATGAAAGACGACTTAAGGGTAGGGTGTCTTGATCCCATGTTCCTTCAATGTATCCTCTTCTTTTGCTTTTGCGAGGATATCGTCCACGTCCTTTCTGGTAAGGGCGCGAGACTCATTGTTTTCTGCATTACCCTCATCATCTTCATGATTCGGAGGGGTTTCATTGTTAGGTGGTGGACGCTGTAGAGTGAGAATAAGGTTTTCCATCAGAGCCTCAATTCTCTGTTGTCCTTGCTCCAACTGTTGGATGCGTGTGGTTACATCGTCATGCTGTGGAGGCGGCTCAGAACTTGTAGCCAAGACGTTCATCCCTCGGGATTCGAAAGAAGAAATCGTCCTGGTGACTGAGCTAGAGCTCATTCTTCTGGATGAAGAATCTGATGAGTGGTTACTCCGGTGTTCTTGGCTTGGAGGAGTGGAAGATTCCTCCAGATGTGTTCGTGTCCGAGAGACGCTGCGAGTCACTGGACGTCTAACACTGATTTTGGTTGCTGACTTCTGGCGTTTTCTGGTTTTGCCAACCATATGAACAGCAACGAATTGGTCGGGTCTTTCTTTTTCGACCCATTTGTTTGAGACGTGGAGAGTAGAACGCTGGGTTCTTTGTTTCTCGAGTCTCTTTTGTCGATATGCAGTGCGGCGACGCATATGACGAGCAATTTGAGCTTCAGTCAGCTCTGGCTGGGCTCTGGCGATGAAGGATGTAGTCCCTCGTGCGCAACAGCCGAGTTTGTCTTCTTTGAAGCTTGGCAATGACAGAATCTGGACGCGGTCCTTTGCATGTCGTATTGAAGACTTGAATTTTGCGAGCTCGGCCCCTGTTGAGATGAAGGGTCGACTCACGGGGGTGCAGGCTTCAGCATGTTTTTGCATAGGCCTAACGATGCAGGATTTTATTTTGGGCTTGTAGGAGCAAACCGGCTCATGATGAATTTGTTTGTTTTTTGGGTGGAGGGTAGGTTTCTCCTCTTTCATGTAAGAGAGGGTAGAACTGATTCTCCTTGAGAGGGGCCAGGTATGCTAGCTTTGCAGATGTTTGGGACCTTCGTTGCTTTGGCGAAGATCTCGGGGACCAAGTTTTGGGATAAACCTGGTTTCTTGTGGGTTGAGGCTTCGTGGGAACGCCACGGGCTTCAGGCTTCTTGGTGTTCGCCCTTGGTGCCATTTTAGTGACACGTTGCGGGGCGGTTTTCTGCTTCTTGGCAGGTACAGTGTCTTCTGCGGGAAGTGGGAATGGTCCCAACGATCCTAAGACGATGGTCCGGGGAGTTGAAGTTGACCCGGTGTTTAGAGAGTTGTCGAGGGAGATGACGCTTCGGTAACTGGCAGGGCGCTTATGCTTGTTTTGCTTGTCTTGAAGCATAAGCTGGTACTTGTTCTCATCGAAAGTGATGGTCAATGAAGCTGCCATTGTTAGTTTTGGAAAACTTTTGAAACAAGACCAAATCCATTAGTAATCACAAGAATATGGTGATCATAAATGGAGAACAAATATGGTTTTGTCTTTTCAAATCACTTGAGGGGACATGGCCCAACCCAAGGACGATGAAGAAGGCAAAAAGCCATAGAGGATACAATTGTTCTAAAATACAAGTATGGTAGGCTCAGAGTGAGCGTTCCAGTGACTGCTAGAAGCAATTGTAGACCTTAATTCAAATTACCGAAAAGCAAGGCTCACTCGAGGTAAAATGATATAAGGTTGGAGATACAAATGTGTCGGTCGCGAGTACAGTAGACCCGAAAGGGCGTACTAGCACCGCTAGACACAAATGTTACAAATCGCATCCTTGGGAAGGACACGAGATGGGATTTTTTTGAAAGGTCAAAATTGGGTTCATAAAGGAGAGCAAATGGTGTTCCAATCCGAACAAAGGCTTAACATTTCTGTGAGCTATCAAGTTCGAAGATGAGAGGATCAAAATTTCTCAAAGTTGAATCTAAGAAAAGATATCAGATTTGTTTTTTTTTTTTTTTTTGAAGTGAGAAAGAACAATTGAAATCCCATCTCATGTTTTTTTTTTTTTTTAGATGCAAGAAGCAACATGGGCCACCAACTAGAAAGGAGCCAAGTGATCAAAGCATTACGTTCTCAAGTCAACGTGTCCCACCGGGTGTGCCAACTTGATGGACCCGAAAGAGGGGCAATCTTCCGTCCTCTCCCTCCGCACCCCAGGGGCTGACCTGGGTCTCGGCGGACGAGGGAAGATCTCGGGCATCAACATTTTTTGTACGGGTATGCCAGATTTACTTTCTACTTGGAATTTGGAATAGTGATAATCCGGAGATTCACCTTCACAAGTGGAAAGGAAATCAATCCTTTTTTCTAACTTTTCAAATTGCATTAATATTAAGAAAAGAGACAAGTTTGTTTTTTTTAGAATGCCGTAGGAGGCGTTTTTGTTTGTTTGCCGTAAAAGGCGATTTTGCCGTAAAAGGCGATTTTACAAAACTCATCAAATGTGAAAGACAAGAATTGTGATTTCTTTTTGTCTCTTTAGGAAATACAAACTACAATAGAAAAGTAAAAAAAGGGATCTAACTTCTCAGGAGATTATGGGGACACGTTGAGATCGACGGTCGCAAGTCATGTGTGGGCTTCGCCATCGTCCTTCAAATGAGAACATGTGATGCTTTGATTCTTTGGCTTGGCTCCTAACCTCGGTTTTTTAAAGGATAAGGACCAAGAGGAGGTCCTATATCCAATGAATAAACGGGCTGAAAAGCCGCGTTTAGGCCATGTTGGAGAAAGAGGTGACCTTGGGGGGGTGGCCCTCCAAGGGACGTTGATCACCTTGTGGTGCTTCCGGGAGCAAAGTAGCAGGACTTTGTCTCAATTTCTTTGGGAGAAGTGCAGAACTTCAAGTTGATAGATGTTGATCTAATGAACCTTCGATGATGATCCCCTTTCTCTTGGAAATGGATCTCCTTTTATAGGCTTTTGGTAGCCATGGGATGGTTATAGGCATTGATAGCCATGATGAGAGCATTGATGAGGAGTTACAAGTTGATTTTGTAACTCCTTTTTCATGGCTTGTGATTGGCCGATGAAGGTAGTGGGCTTTTAATTGCCTTTATGCTTCATGATGATGGGAGTTTCATGGGTTTAATGCCATGATTACTTGGATTTGTAACTCCCAAATGCTTGAATCTGATTGGGCCTTCCAAAATAATGAGTTAATGACCGCATTAAGTTGTCATAAACAGGTCAATTAACGTCATTAAGTGGTCGCCCAGGCATGTGAAAAGTCGCGGGCCGCGCTGCGCCTTTTGAGATTCTTCTTGCGATGCAATTTCAGACATTAATTGATGTTGGCGGGCCGGTGACATCTGTCTTGTCGATTTCACGATCGGTCAGACAGAAAGTGCACTTTCTTAGTCAGCCGGTTTGCGATCTTGAGGCGATCGGTGATGATTTCATGCTTTTGACGGCGGATCCGAGATGTCGACGAAGATCGGTCGTTTTTAAGCATCAAACATTGGATTTTCAGAAAATCACAGAGGCCGGAACACCCGAAACGCGAAAAGAATCGGAAAACGGACACTTTGGCGCAAAATCCGGCGACCTTAGGGTTTTTTGCCCTTTGGTCGCCGAGCTTCGTTTTCGGCCGATTTTCCGTCTTTTTCGTTCTTTTTTTCTTCTGCATTATTCTTGACAATTTTCCTCAATTATTGACTATATTTTCTTGGAGAAAACTTGACGAGAACCCGCGCGAAATCGGAGCACAAAGTTTCCCATTTTTCGGGAAAGCCGAAGACTTTGTAGCCGATTTTCCGTCAAGTGTCGAAACTAGGTCAAACAATGTCGAAATGGCCTGAAATTTGAGGTGAAGCTTCTTGAGCAGTGGATAGGACCAACCATGGGCTTTTATTTGAGCTTTGAAGCCGTTTGGGGTCCCATCGATGCTTCACTTGATTTTGCTGCGGGGAAAATGCCGAGCTTTGATATGTGGTCAAACGATGTCCGATTGACCTGAAATTTGACGGGGAGACTATTGGAGTCATTTTGAGGCGTTCCATGGGCTCCGTTTTGGATGTCATGGTCCCGGGTTGCTCCGCCGCCGGTAAGCTTGATTTTCTCTCGGAGCATCGAAACCTGATCAAACGTTGTCGGAATGACCTAAAATTTGACGTGCAACCTTTTAGAAGCATGTTGAAGCCACTCATGTATTTTTTTTTATGAGTGATGGCTTCGGTGGTTCCCCCCGCCGGGAGGCTTGATTTTGCTATTCGAGCATTGATGGAGGGTCAAACGTTGTCAGTTTGACTTGAAATTTGGCATGAAGCCCTTTGGAGACATTCTAGAGTCATCCGTAGGCTCTGATCAAAGTTTTGGCGTCTTTGATGATATCGCCATCGGGAGCGCTTGTTTAGCTGTCGGAGCAGTGAAGTTAGGCCAAACGTTGTCGGAATGACCTGAAACCTCAGGTGTACCCCTCTTTTAGCTGTCTTGAAGGATCTCTCAGTTTTTGTCTGATTCTGAAAAAATCTGATGCTTGAAGTAGCCTTGCCTTTTTTTTAGCAGGATGCAGCTTCAGGAGGCTTCTCGATGTTGAGGAGACATATTGACTTTTTTTTGGTGTCAACAGTCAGTACCCGTAAAAACCAAAATTTTTGAAAAAAAGCAGGGAAGCAACGCTTAGTCGATACTTGCACCCCAATCCCTCGAGGAAACGACATTCCATCAATACTCGCAAACCCAGCCCGCGAGGAAGTGACATTTCATCGATACTCACAAACCAAATGAGCAAGGAAGCGACATTCCATCGATACTTGCAAGACCATTCAGTGGGGAGGTGACATTTGGTCGATACCTGCATTTTGAAAACCAAACCCGACTATAAATGCCAAAATCTGGCTATAAATGCCAAAACTCGGTTATAAATGCTAAAATCCGACTATAAACGCCAAATTCGGCTATAAATGCCAAAAATCGGCTTTCATGCCAACAAAACAAAACTTGGTTTTCAAAAAATCTAGCTCCCATGCCAAAAACAAATTTTGGCTCCCATGCCACAAACAAATTTGGCTTTCATGCCATTTCAAAATTTCGTCTTTCATGCCATTTCAAAATTTCGGCTTTCACGCCACCTTAAAATTTTGGCTCCCATGCCACAAACAAATTTTGGCTTCAATGCCACAAAACAAAATTTGGCTTCTATGCGATTCCAAAACTCAGCTTTCAAGTCATCAAAAACCAGGCTTTTGCCATAAAAATTGGCTTTCATGCCCAAAACAACCCTTTGAGAAAATATTTTCACAAAATGATAACCTTTTAATCAAATTCTCAAACAAACATTCCCATTTAGCCCTTATATAAATCTGTTTTCATCAAAATAGTTTAAATGAAAGGAGGGAATACAAAAAATATAGTACCAAAAATGTTTATACATGGAGGTACCAAAAAAAACAGAGAAAAAGGAGTTTGTTACAACTCAGGAGCTCAGTCTAGCATGGTCTTCAACCAAAGATTCAACTCCTCAAGCAGACCTTGGCCTTAACTTCCAAAGTTTTTAGGCCACGCTTCTTCAAAACATTCCCATAAAATGCGGCCGAAAGGCGCGACCCATCTGCAGCACGAGGAAGTTCTTCCCAGAGAACCTGCCACTGCTCATATTCCTGAGTCTTCCTCCGGAACTTACTCTCAGTCTCCTCAACCTGGCAAATGAGAGTCCCCTCCTTGTCACGAGCTTCCACAATGGCGGTCCATTTGGCAGCAGTTTCTTCCTCCAAAAGCTCAAGACGCTGCCTAGCCTCGACAACCTCCTTATCAAGGCGTTCAGGTCTTGTTTTAGCAATATGATGGCCAACTCGGTAGCGTTCCTCTCCCGAACGAATTGCTTCCGAGTCTGCAAGATCTCGGTCAGCTCAACTTTGACCTCGCCAGAAGGCTTCACAAACATCTCATTAAAGAAGTCACCATCTGGAAAACTCTTGGTCTCAGTCCACTTGTTCCCCAAAGCAATGACTTCATCAACAAAATCCTTGGCGCTTGTAATGTCCAGACCGACTTCTTCGCTATTAGCAAGGATGTCCTCAACATGCTTGATCATGCTGAAACCAACTTCCAAGTGACCTGAAGAGAGAGTCTCGACCCATGAGCTCAAAACACTCTTCAACACCTTCTTTGCATACTGAAGGTGCGGCCCAGATGAGGATTCGCCATGCTCCAGCGCCCGACTGCCCATGTCATGACCCGTTGGAGGAGTAATCAATAAGCTCTTTCCAATCGAAGAAGCTGACTCGTTGAAAATAGAAGAAGCCCTTACTCCTGGATCGGTTGCAGGTATCTCCTGTTCTGGCCCTTAGGAAGACGGAGGGACTTCTCCTGCTGCTCCACAATCTGTCAATGAAAAGACAAAAAGGTATGAATATGATCTTGTCAAAAGTCAATGTCGAGATTATTATAAAATACCTTTTTCGAAGACCGGCGGAGTACTCTCTGCCTCTCTAAGTTCATCCGAAGCATCATCAAAGGTTGCATCCATGGATGGCTCGAAGTCGTCGGAATCTTCTGGCAAGTCAGTCAACAAGAAAACAAAGCAACATGTTGGCAAATTGCAGCACAAAAAAAAAAGCCAAAGAAATCATACCAGGTGAAGGTTCTGGAACCACTCCAAAGTCCCTGGGATCATCCTCAGATGCCGCAATCGGATCCGTCATCGCCTCATCGGCCGGAACCTCGAGCATCACCAAATCATCATCCTCTGCCAAAAGAAAGAAAGCAGTGGATCAAAAAAAAATCTCTCATAATAGAAAAGAAGCGGCAAAAGAAAGAAGAAGAATCATACCAGTAGTCTCCTCTTCTCAGCTCCTCTTCTCTGGAGGCTCGTCAGCATCCCCAGACACCTCCTTAGCAATTGTGAGAGGAACTTCCAAATCAGGAGGACTTTCTTGCCGTCTCATGTTATAGCGTTGTCCTTTTTTCCTCTTACTTCTGTGGAACGGTTTACTAGAAGATCCTGCCCCACTATCAACATCAGGTCTCTCACTAGAGTCCTCACTGGATGGTCTGCTTTTCCCAGTAGACTCCCTGGAAGCCTTTATGCGCTCTGCTTGCATCCAAGCATCGATCTCAGCCTCCTCCTCTTCCAGTTGTCTCAAGACCTCACCAGGAATCCCTTGTGCAGCTCATGATCTGATGATGTCCTGCTCACCGAGAAAGCCTATCTTGTGCCTCTCTCCAGAAAGGAAAGCCAAAACTTCCTCTTGTCGGACACCATCTGATCTGCCAAGACCCTTCCTAGGAGATTGCTTGACATCAAGCTCCTTCTTGGAAAGCCCCGGCTACACTGAGAAGCTCTTCACGAACCATTTCGTGAAGCTAGAAATCCGGAAAGTGGGCAGCTTAGGACAGGAAATCATGGCGGTAGTGTCCTCTGCGCTATAAAAAGCACATGCATTCCTCCCATCCTATAAACCTCCAAAACGATTCACCATGCTCGAAGGCGCTCTAACAACGCCTTGAGAGAAGCCAAGCAGCAATGCAAAACGCGAAGGGACATACGGCTGGATATCGACAAAAAGATGTCTACAGTACACCATCGTACCAACCTGTATGTTGAAAAGCCATCTCTTCTATGCGTTTGTCAAAGCATAGTGTCTTCCCGACCCTGCCCTAGTCAAAAGCCTTCTTCCGCAAACCTGGAGAAAGCTTCACTGAAGATTGCCCAATCTCGACATCCCTGAATCGTCGGATCCTCAAATGGGCAGACAAAAGAGATTCGGAAATGGCTGTCCCTCTAGCCAAACGAATCATAAAAGGATCTTCGTCCTGCGCAACTCCTAACTGATGGAAACTAGGACAGTGGTATACATACCACGAATAGAAGCAGCCTGCAGTTCGGTACACAAGTAGGAGTAAAAGGCAGGCACCAAAGCCAGCCGCTCTCTGAATGCCATTTGACAAGCCGGAAAAATACAATACGGCCTGATGTGCGTTCCATCTCCTCCAGCAAAAACAGCCTCACCCAGCCAATTAGTGAGGTAAACAGCGAGATCTCTCCGTAACGCAATGTCAAAACAACCTTACCCTTGTTCATTCTGGAAGAACTACCTGCAAAGGATGGAACAGAAAAAGATCAATCATCATCAAAATGACAGAGTTTTGCTACAAAAAAAATCGAGCAAAATTTTGACATGATTCCGGGGCAATTCCAAAGAAAATGGAAACACCCCGAAAAAGACAGGAAGCCTGAAGATGAGCTCAACATCGCTGCAAGCTCATAGTCAGTGGAAAATTCTCAAAAAAGGTTTGAACTCAAATATTGCTGCGAGATCGAGCCAATCTTATCAAATTTCTGCAAAATTAGAAAATGGCTCAACATCGTTGCGAACTCCAAAATCCAATGATTGTAAAGCTCCTCAAAATCCAGCAAGACTAAGAAAGGGCTCAATATCGCTGCGAGCTCCAAATCCCAATACTTGTAAAAGATTTTCAGGTATGCATCATCATGCTTCCAAGTCCATTTACTCAAAATCATGCATCAAAGAACATCATCATGCATTAGATGCTAGGAAAACCTTAACCAAAGTTTGACCAATTCCAACCCAACTTGGTCAAAACCAATCAAACTTTGTCCAATTCAAAAATCATGTTGACTTGACCTAGAGACTCTAGCCTTCTATCTTGATGCATTAAACAAAAAAAAATGCATGAACAACTTGAAATTGCATAAACTTCATTATCATGGTGAACAAAAAAAAAGGGAAAAGAAAGGAGAAAAGAGAGAAAATCTCTTTAAAAAAAAAATTTTGGCCCACAGGCCTTGGCCTACTGCCACGTGGCAGTACGGCCAGGTCTGTACGGACCTGTCCGTACAACCAAGAAAAAAAAAAAGAAAAACACGCTGAAAAAAAAAACGGTGAAAAAAAAAAAGAAAGAATCACCGTGAAAAAAAAAGAAAGAAAAAAAAACTGTGAAAGGGGAAAACCGTGAAAAGAAAAAACAAAACAAAAAAAAAAGAAGAAAAGAAGCATGAAAAAAAAAAAAAAAAACACGTGCTTGAAAAAAAAAGAAGAAAAAAAGAGAGAGAAAAAGAAAAGAAAGATGAATTTTTTTACCATCTACAAAGGAGTTTCTTGTGAAGTAAGTAAACTTACTTGAAGCAATGAAGAAGAAGGAAAAGCTTGAAGATTCTTGAAGACAAAGAAGAGTTCTTGATCTTTGAGCACCCTTGAAGATTCTTGCAAGAAGGAAGCAATGGAGCCAAAGATCCAACCCCCCTTGCTTTTATAGAAGAGAGCAAATCAAAAAAGGAAACAAGGAGAAAAGAAAGGATGTAAGTGCTAAAATTTAGTAACTTTCCCAAAAGAAAGATACTTTGAGAAAATCCCTCCCAAAAACAAGGAAACTTGAGAGATTCTCTCCAAGTGAGGATATTTTTAGATATTCTCTACACAAAAGAGATATTTTTAGATATTCTCTACAAAAATGACACCATATGAGATCAAGGCCATCTCCAAAGCCTTAGGTCCCATGGGTTAGCCCACATGGGCCAGGTTTGACCACCTAAGCACTAAAAGTGGCTTTTTGTCAAAATATCCCTCTTACCAAGAGCATGCAAAAAAAAAAAAAAAAGTTCCATGCCTCTTTTGAGTTGATTGGATCATTCATAAAAAAGAAAAAGGAAAGCCTCATGAGTTTTCCAAAACCAAACCATCCAATTTCATGAACCAAATTAAGCCAAAATCTTGAAATTGACATCCCAGAAAAAACCAAACCCTGGTCCCCTAGCTCGCCACATACAGCTTGTTATTAGGTCACAAGACAAAAACCAAACCAAAACAAAAACCAAAAAAAAAAAAAAAAAAACCAAATCTGCCCCCCCCCCCCCCCCCCCCCCACACACACAACCTGCCACATACAGCTTGTTGGGTCACAAGGTCAAAATAAAAAATCAAACTCCAACCCCCTAACCTACCACATACAGCTTGTTAGGTCACAAGGTCAAAAACCAAAATCCAAAACCCAAAATCCAAATCCCCCATGTCATTTTCAAAACTTTGCCTTGAGATGGTATGTGATCCCTCTCACTACCGTAAAATTTCCCTGGAAACTCAAAAGGCTATTCAAAAAAAAAAAAAAAAAAGCTCAAAACTCTTGGTCAAGTCGGAAGCTCTCCATCAAATTTCTCTTCGAGGCACATCGACTCCAAAAGCTACTCGTCGCTGTACCTCGAGAGGGCATTTGTTGACACCAAAAAAGTCACTTTGCCTCCTCAACATCAAGAACCCACATGAAACTGCATTCTGCTACAAACAGGCAAAGCTACTTCAAGCATCAGATCTTGTCAGAATCAGATAAAAACTGCAAGATCCTTCAAGACAGCCAAAAGAGGAGCACACATGAAGTTTCGGGCCATTCCAACATCGTTTAGCCTAACTTCACTCCTCTGATAGCTAAACTGGCGCTCTCAGCGGCGACAGTGTCGAAGACATTAAAACTTCGATCAGAGCCTACGGATAGATCCAAAACACCTCCAAAGGGCTCCTTGTCAAATTTCAAGTCAAACCGACAACATTTGACCCTCCATCAACGCTCGAGCAGCAAATTCAAGCCTCACGGCGGCGAGAACAGCCGAGGCCATCACTCATCAAACAAAGTATATGAATGGCTTCAACATGCTTCCAAAGGGCTGCACGTCGAATTTCAAGTCATTCCGACAACGTTTGACCAGACTTCGACACTCCAAAAGAAAATCAAGCCTACCGGCGGCGGAGCACCCCAGGACCATGACATCCAAATCGGAGCTAATGGGTTGTCTCAAAATGACTCCAATAGGCTCCCTGTCAAATTTCAGGACAATCGGACATCAGTTGACCGCATCTCAAAGCTCAACATCTTCCCCACAGCATAATCAAGTCAAGCATCGATGGGACCCCAAATGACTTCAAAACTCAAATAAAAGCCCATGGTTGGTCCTATCCACTGCTCAAGAGGCTTCACCTCAATTTTCAGGTCATTCCGACATCATTTGACCTAGTTTCGACTCTTCACGGAAAATCGGCTACAAAGTCTTTGGCTTTCCCAAAAATGGGAAACTTTGTGCTCCGGTTTTATGCGACTTCTCATCATGTTTTCTCCAAGAAAAACAAGTCAATAATTGAGGAAAAATGTCAAGAAAAATAAAGAAGAAAAAAGGAGCGAAAAAGAAGAAGAAACGGCTGAAAAAAACACTCGGCGACCAAAGGGGACAAAGCCCCCATGGTCGCCGGCGACACTGGGTGCATGGTCGCCGGCGACCCTGGAAGTCCAGATCGCCGAATTTCCGCTGGATGGACCGTTTTCCGATCTTTTCTGCATTTCGGGAGTTCCTGCCTCTGTGATTTTCCGAAAATCCAATTTTTGATGCTGGAAAACGACTGATCTTCGCCAACATCTCAGATCCGCCGTCAAGAGCATGAAATCATCACTATCGCTCCAAGATCACCAACCGGCTGACCAAGAAAGTACACTTTCTGTCCGACCGATCGAGAAATCAACAAGACAGATGTCACCGGCCCACCGACATCAATCAATGCCTGAAATTGCATCACAATCTGACATCAAACGATGTGTGGATCCATTGGCGATCATCACAAGAAGAATCCCAAAAGACGCGGCACGGCCCGCAACTCTTCAAATGCTCAGGCGACCACTTAATGTCGTTAATTGACCCGTTTTATGACAACTTAATGCGGTCATTAACCCATTATTTTGGACGGCCCAATCAGATTCAAGCAAATGAAAGTTATAAGTCCAAGCAATCATGGCACTAAAACCATGAAACTCCCCTCATCATGGAGATTAAAGGCGATTAAATGCCCATTATTCTCCATCGGCCAATCACAAGCCAAGAAAAAGGAGTTACAAATTCAAAGAATAAAAACTTGTAACTCCTTCCATCGTGGAGCATCAATGCCATCAATTCTCTCATCATGGCCATCAATGCCCATAAACCACCTCATGGCTACCAAGAGCCTGTAAAAGGAGGTCCATTCCAAAGAGAAAGACAACTTTTTTCACTTAAAACTTTACATTTGCACATACACACATCCGGAGTCTGGAAAATCCCAGAGAAATTCCGACGAAGTCCTACTGCTCTGTTGCAAGAGATACCACAAGGTGAACAAAGTCCCTTGGGGGGCCACCCCCCCAAGGTCCCCTTTTTCTATCCAACATAGCATAAACGCGGCTTTCAGCCCATTTACTTGGTTTTTTATTGGATATAGGACCTCCCCTTTGTCTTTATCCTCTAAAAACACTGAGGTCGGAGCCAAGCCGAAGAATCGAAGCATCGAGCGTTCTCATTTGAAGGACGATGGCGAAGTCCATACATGACTTGCGACTGTCGATCTAAACGTGTCCCCACAATCTCCTGAGAAGTTAGATCAATTTTCTTTCTTTTCTATTGTAATTTGTATTTTTTAAAGAGACAAAAAATCACAATTCTTGTCTTTCATTTTTTATGAGATTTGTAAATCGCCTTTCATGGAAAAAAATCGCCTTTCACTGCAAAATCGCCTTTCACAGCAAACAAAACAAAAATCGCCTCCTACAGCATTCAAAAACAAACTTGTCTCCTTTTTTAAATATTTAGGCAATTTGAAAAGTTAGAACGAATGATCGATTTCCTTTCTACTTGTGAAGGTGAATCTCCGGATTATCACCACTCCAAATTCCAAGTAGAATAGAAAATCCGGCATCCCCGTACAAAAATGTTGATACCCGCTTTTTTTCCTCCGCCATACCCCGGCAGCCCCCAGGACTGAAGGAGAGGACTAAAGGCCGGGTCCATCAGCCATCAATGCTCATAAACCCACCTTATGGCCACCAAAAGGCTGTAAAAAGGGGGTTACTCCAAGAAGAATCGATCCGGAAAAATTCAAGAATTTCACACACACAGAGGGCTACACAGACACTGAGAGAGTCAGAAAATTCTGAAGAAACTCTGCTGCAATGCCACAAGGTGATCGAAGTCCCTTGGGGGTTCACCCCGCCAAGGTGCTCTTCCTTTATCCAACATGGCCTAAACGCGGCTTTTCAGCCCGTTTACTTGGTTTTATATTGGATATAGGACCTCCCCTTGGTCTTTTTCCTCTAAAAATCTAAGACTAGAGACAAACCAAAAGAATCAAAGTATCAAACGTTCTCATCTGAAGGACGATGGCGAAGTCCATACATGACTTGCGACCGTCGATCTGAACAAGTCCCCACAATCTCCTGAGAAGTTAGATCCCTTTCCTTTCTTTTCTATTGTATTTTGTGTTTTATAAAGAGACAGAAAATCACAATTCTTGTCTTTCACTATTGATGAGATTTGTAAATCGCCTTTCACAGCAAAAAAATCGCCTTTCACGGCAAACAAACAAAAAATCGCCTCCTACGGCATTCAAAAATCTTGTCTCTTTTCTTAAATATTTATGCAATTTGAAAAGTTAGAAAAATGGATTGATTTCCTTTCTACTTGGGAAGGTGAATCTTCGGATCACCATTTCAAATTCCGAGTAGAATAGAAAATCTGGCATACCCGTACAAAAAAATGTTGATACCCGCTTTTCTCCTCCGCCGGACCCCAGCAGCCCCCGGGGCAAAAGGAGAGGATGAAAGTCGGGTCCATCAAGTTGGCATACCCAGTGGGACCCATTCATTTGAGAACATGATGTTTCGATTCCTTGGCTCCTTTCTAGTTGGTGGCCTACGTTGGATCTTACATCTTAAAAAAAAAAACATGAGATGGGATTTCATTCACTCTTTCTCATTTCAAAAAAAAAAAATCTGATTTCACTTTTTTGGATTCAATTTTGAGAAACTTTGATCCTCTCCTCTTCGAACTTGATAACTCACAGAAATGTTTGCAGCTATTGTTCATATCGGGGAACGGGCCATCTTTTCTCATTGATGAGTCCGATAGGGATTTTCAAAAAAAAAAAAATATCATTTAAAAAAATCAGTTCTCTCTCTTTTGGATTCAAATTTGAGAAACTTTGGTTTTTCCCTTCCGGATTGAGTGCTCGCAAAAATGTTTGAGCCTATGTACGGATTGGAACACCATTCGCTCTCTTTGATGAGTTCATTAGAAATCTTTTAAAAAAGAAAGTTCAAAAAAAAGAAAAACACTAAAGTTGCACCAATTGCGTTCTTTGACCAAAATGGATCTAAGAAAAGCCTTGTCCAGAGTGTGGAGGCAGCTAGACTATTCGAGGCAAGGGTCCTCCACACGGGTTCATTAAATAATCCTAACCTTACCTCGGGGTTGATCTATCTACTAAGGTTTCTTAAGACTGAATTGGAAACCTATGTACACCCTTCAAAACAAAATCTTCAAAAAAAAAAAAAAAAATTCCGTCACTTTTGAGTTCGGATTTGAGAAATTTTGGTTCTCTCCTTTTCGGATTTAGTGCTCGCAGAAATGTTTGAGCCTATGTTCAGATTGGAACATCATTTGCTCTCTTTGATGAATCCAATCTTGACCTTTCAAACAAAACTAAAAAAAAAAAACTTCTGTCACTTTTGAGTTCAGAATTAAGAAATCTTGGTTCTCTCATTTTCGGATTTAGTGCTCGCAGAAATGTTTGAGCCTATGTTCAGATTGGAACATCATTTGCTCTCTTTGATGAATTCAATCTTGACCTTTTCAAAAAAAAAAAAAAAAAAACTTCCATCATTTTTGGATTCAGAATCGAGAAATTCTGGTTCCTTCCCTTTCGGACTCAGTGCTCGCAGAATTGTTTGAGCCTATGTACGGATTGGAATACCATTTGCTCTCCTTTATGAATCCAATCTTGACCTTTCAAAAAGAAAATTTCATCTCGTGTCGTTTCCAAGGATGCGATTTGCAACATTAGTGCCTAGCGGTGCTAGTACGCCCTTTCGGGTCTACTGTATTTGCGACCGACACATTTGTATCTCCAACCTTATATCATTCTACCTCGAGTGAGCCTTGCTTCTCGGTAATTCGAATTAAGGTCTACAATTGCTCCTAGCAGTCACTGGAACGCTCACCCTGAGCCTACCATGCTTGCATTTAGAACAATTGTACCCTCTATGGCTTTTTGCCTTCTTCATCTTGCTTGGGCTGGGCCATGTCCCCTCAAGCGATTTAGAAAGACAGAACCATAGTTATTCTCCATTTATGATCACCATATTCTTGTGATTACTAATGGATGTGGTCTTGTTGCATAAGTTTTCTAAACTAACAATGGTAGCTTCATTGACCATCACTTTTGATGAGAACAAGTACCAGCTCATGCTTCAAGACAAGCAAACAAGCACACTCATAAACGCCCTGCCAGCAACCGAAGCGTCATCTCCCTCGGCAACTCTCAAAGCACCAGGTCTACCTATACTCCCCGGACCATCGTCTTCGGGTCGCTGGGACCATTCCCACTCCCCGCAGAAGAAACTGTACCTGCCAAGAAACAGAAAATCGCCCAGCAACGTGTCACTAACATGGCACCAAGGGCAAACACAAAGAAGCCTGAAGCCCATGGCACTCCCGCGAAGCCTCAACCTACAAGAAACCAAGTCTTCCCCAAGACCTGGTCCCCGAGACCTTCACCAAAACAAAGGAGGTCCCGAACATTGTTGACACCAAAAAAGTCAATATGTCTCCTCAACATCAAGAAGCCTCTTGAAGTTGCATCCTACTAAAAAATAGGCAAGGCTACTTCAAGCATCATATTTTGTCAGAATCAAACAGAAACTGAGAGATCCTTCAAGACAGTTAAAAGAGGGGTACACCTGAGGTTTCGGGTCATTCCGACAACGTTTGGCCCAACTTCACTGCTCCAACAGCTAAACAGGCGCTCTCAGCGGCAACATCATCAAAGACACCAAAACTTTGATCAAAGCCTACGGATGACTCCAGAATGTCTCCAAAGGACTCCATGCCAAATCTCAAGTCAAACCGACGACGTTTGACCCTCCATCAATGCTCGAGCAGTAAAATCAAGCCTCCCGGCGGCGGGAACCACCGAAGCCATCACTCATCAAACAAAATACATGAGTGGCTTCAACATGCTTCCAAAAGGCTGCACGTCAAATTTCAGGTCATTCCGACAATGTTTGACCAGGTTTCGATGCTCCGAGAGAAAATCAAGCCTACCGGCGGCGGAGCAACCCGGGACCATGACATCCAAAACGGAGCCCATGGAACGTCTCAAAATGACTCCAATAGGCTCCCCGTCAAATTTCAGGTCAATCGGACATCGTTTGACCACATATCAAAGCTCGACATTTTCCCCGCAGCAAAATCAAGTGAAGCATCGATGGGACCCCAAACGGCTTCAAAACTCAAATAAAAGCCCATGGTTGGTCCTATCCACTGCTCAAGAAGCTTCACCTCAATTTTCAGGTCATTCTGACATCGTTTGACCTAGTTTCGACGCTTGACGGAAAATCGGCTACAAAGTCTTTGGCTTTCCCGAAAAATAGGAAACTTTGTGCTCCGATTTCGCAAAGGTTCTCGTTAAAATTTCTTCAAGAAAATCAAGTCAATAATTGAGGAAAAATGTCAAGAAAAATACAGAAGAAAAAAGGGACGAAAAAGATGAAAAAACGGCCGAAAACGATGCTCGGCGACCAAACGGGCCGAAGCCCCATGGTCGGCCGGCGACCCTGGAAATCCAGGTCGCCGGATTTTGTGCCGAAGTGTCCGTTTTCGATTCTTTTCGCATTTCGGGTGTTCTGGCCTCTGTGATTTTCTGAAAATCCAATGTTTGGTGCTTCAAAACCACTGATCTTCGTCGACATCTCGGATCCGCCGTCAAAAGCATGAAATCATCTCCGATCGCCTCAAGATCGCCAACCGGCTGAACAAGAAAGTGCACTTTCTGTCCGACCGATCGGGAAATCGAAAAGACAGATGTCACCGGCCCACCAACATCGATCAATGTCTGAAATTGCTTCGCAATCCAACATCAAATAATGCGTGGATCCACCCGTGATGATCGCAAGAAGAATCTCAAAAGGCGCAGCACGGCCCGCGACTCTTCACATGCCTTGGCAACCACTTAATGTCGTTAATTGACCCATTAAAGCAGTCATTAACTCATTATTTTGGATGGCCCAATCAGAACCAAGCATTTGGGAGTTACAAATCCAAGCAATCATGCCATTAAACCCATGAAACTCCCATCATCATGAAGCATAAAGGTGATTAAATGCCCACTACCTTCATCGGCCAATCACAAGCCTTGAAAAAGGAGTTACAAAATCGATTTGTAACTCCTCATCAATTCTTTCATCATGGCCATCAATGCCAATAAACACCTCATGGCTACCAAAGGCCTATAAAAGGAGGTCCATTCCAAGAAGAAAGCATGATGAAAAGAGATCCCAAGTGCAAGCTCTGAAAAACCAGAAAATCCAAGAGAGAGACGAAGTCCTGCTACTTTGCTCCCGGAAGCACCACAAGGTGATCAACGTCCCTTGGGGGGCCACCCCCCCCAAGGTCACCTCCTTCTCCAACATGGCCTAAACGCGGCTTTTCAGCCCGTTTACTTGGTTTTTCATTGGATATAGGACCTTCTCTTGGTCCTTGTCCTTTAAAAAACTGAGGTTAGGAGCCAAGCCAAAGAATCAAAGCATCACATGTTCTCATTTGAAGGACGATGGCGAAGCCCATACATGACTTGCGACCGTCGATCTCAACGTGTCCCCACAATCTCCTGAGAAGTTAGATCCCTTTTCTTCCTTTTCTATTGTAGTTTGTATTTCTTAAAGAGACAAAAAGAAATCACAATTCTTGTCTTTCATATTTGATGAGTTTTGTAAAAACGCCTTTCACGGCAAAATCGCCTTTCACGGCAAACAAACAAAAACGCCTCTTACGGCATTCTAAAAAACTTGTCTCTTTTCTTAATATTTATGCAATTTGAAAAGTTAGAAAAAAGGATTGATTTCCTTTCCACTTGCGAAGGTGAATCTCCGGATTATCACCATTCCAAATTCCAAGTAGAAAGTAAATCTGGCATACTCGAACAAAAATGTTGATGCCCGAGATTTTCCCTCCTCCGCCGAGACCCAGGTCAGCCCCCGGGGTGCGGAAGGAGAGGACGGAAGATTTCTTTCGGGTCCATCAAGTTGGCACACCCGGTGGGACACGTTGACTTGAGAACTTGATGCTTTGATCACTTGGCTCCTTTCTAGTTGGTGGCCTATGTTGCATTTTGCATCTAAAAAATATATGAGATAGGATTTCAATTGTTCGTTCTCGCTTCAAAAAAAAAAAAACAAAATCTGATCTCTTTTCTTAGATTCAACTTTGAGAAATTTTGATCCTTCCCTCTTCGAACTTGATAACTCACAGAAATGTTCGCAGCTATCATTCATATCAGGGATTGGGCCACCTTTTCTCTTTGATGAGTCCAATTGGGATTTAAAAAAAAAAAACACCTTCATGTCAAACTCTTTCAAAAAAAAAATGATCTCTCTTTCTCAAGATTCAACTTTGAGAAATTTTGATCCTTTCCTCTTTGAACTCGATAGCTCACAGAAATGTTCGCAACTATCGTTCATATCGGGGATTGGGCCATCTTTTCTCTTTGATGAGTCCAACTGGGATTTCAAAAAAAAAAAATTATAATTTCAAAAAAAATTTAGTTTTCTCTCTTTTGAATTCAAAGTTGAGAAACCTTGGTTCATTCCCTTCGAATTTAGCGCTCGCACAAATGTTGAGCCTTTGTTCGGATTGGAACATCATTCATTCTCTTTAATGAGTTTATTAGAACCCTTTCAAAAAAAAAAGGGATTTTTTAAAAAAAAAAAAAAAAAAACAAAAACACTAAGATTCCACCAGTTGCGTTCTTTGACCAAAGTGGATTTAAGAAAAGCCTTGTCCAGAGTGTGGAGACAGCTAGACTGTTCGAGGCAAGGGTCCTCCAAACGGGTTCATTAAGCAATCCTACCCTTACCTGGGGGCTGATCTATCTACTAAGGTTTCATAAGATCGAATTGGAAATCTATGTGCACCTTTCAAAAAAAAATTCTAAAAAAAAAAATCCTTGAAAAAAAAAAAACTTCTGTCACTTTGAATTCATAGTTGAGAAATTTGGTTCTTTACCTTTCAGATTTAGCGCTCGCAAAAATGTTGAGCCTTGTTCGGAAAGGAACACCATTTGCTCTCTTCAATGAATTCACTCTCGACTTTTCAAAAAAAAAATCTTTTTTTTTAAAAAAATAAAATAAAATAAAAAAAACTTTTGTCACTTTTGAATTCAGAGTTGAGAAATCTTGGTTCTTTCCCTTCCGGATTTAGCGCTCGCAGAAATGTTGAGCCTTGCTCGGAATGGAACACCATTTGCTCTCTTCGATGAATTCAACCTTGACCTTTCAAAAAAAAAACTTCCATCATTATTGGATTCACATCCGAGAAATTCTGGTTCCTTCCCTTCTGAATTTAGCACTCGCAGAAATGTTGAGCCTTTGTTCGGATTGGAATACCATTTGCTCTCCTTTATGAATCCAAATTTGACCTTTCAAAAAAAATCCCATCTCGTGTCCTTCCCAAGGATGCGATTTGCAACATTCGTGCCTAGCGGTGCTAGTACGCCCTTTCAGGTCTACTATATTCGCGACCGACACATTTGTATCTCCAACCTTATATCATTTTACCTCGCGTGAGCCTTGCTTCTCGGTAATTTGAATTAAGGTCTACAATTGCTTCTAGCAGTCACTGGAACGCTCACTCTGAGCCTACCATACTTGCATTTTAGAACAATTGTATCCTCTATGGTTTTTTGCCTTCTTCATCGTCCTTGGGTTGGGTCATGTCCCCTCAAGTGATTTGAAAAGACAAAACCATAGTTGTTCTCCATTTACAATCACCATATTCTTGTGATTACTAATGGATTTGGTCTTGTTTCAGAAGTTTTCCAAAACTAACAATGGCAGCTTCATTGACCATCACTTTCGATGAGAACAAGTACCAGCTTATGCTTCAAGATAAGCAAAACAAGCATAAGCGCCCTGCCAGTTGCCAAAGCGTCATCTCCCTCGACAACTCTCCAAACACTGGGTCAACTTCAACTCCCCGGACCATCGTCTTCGGATCGCTGGGACCATTCCCACTTCCCGCAGAAGACACTGTACCTGCTAAGAAGCAGAAAACCGCCCCGCAACATGTCACTAAAATGGCACCAAGGGTGAACACCAAGAAGCTTGAAGCCCGTGGCGTTCCCACGAAGCCTCAACCCACAAGAAACCAGGTTTACCCCAAAACTTGGTCCTCGAGATCTTCGCCAAAGCAACAGAGGTCCTGAACATCTGCAAAGCCAGCATACCTGTCCCCTCTCAAGGAGAATCAGTTCTACCCTCTCTTACATGAAAGAGGAGAAACCTACCCTCCACCCAAAAAATAAACAAAATCATCATAAGCCGGCTTGCTCCTACAAGCCCAAAATCAAATCCTGCATTGTTAGGCCTATGCAAAAACATGCTGAAGCCTGCACTCCCACGAGTCGACCCTTCATCTCAACAGGGGCCGAGCTCGCAAAATTCAAGTCTTCATTGCGACAAACAAAGGACCGCGTCCAGATTCTGTCCTTGCCAAGCTTCAAAGAAGACAAACTCGGCTGCTGCGCAAATGGGACTACATCCTTCATCGCCAGAGCCCAACCAGAGCTGACTGAAGCTCAAATTGCTCGTCGTATGCGTCGCCGCACTGCATATCGACAAAAGAGACTCGAGAAACAAAGAACCCAGCGTTCTACTCTCCACGTCTCAAACAAATGGGTCGAAAAAGAAAGACCCGACCAAATTGTTGCTATTCATATGGTTGGCAAAACCAGAAAACGCCGGAAGTCAGCAACCAAAATCAGTGTTAGACGTCCAGTGACTCGCAGCGTCTCTCGGACAAGAACACATCTGGAAGAATCTTCCACTCCTTCGAGCCAAGGACATCGGAGTAACCACTCCTCAGATTCGTCATCCAGAAGCATGAGCCCCAGCTCAGTCACCAGGACGATTTCTTCGTTCGAATCCCGAGGGATGAACGTCTTGGCTACAAGTTCTGAGCAGCCTCCACCGCATGATGACGTAACTGTACGCATCCAGCAGTTGGAGCAAGGACAACAGAGAATTGAGACTCTGATGGAAAATTTGATTCTCACTCTACAGCGTCCACCACCTAACAATGAAACCCCTCCGAATCATGAAGATTACGAGGGCAATGCAGAAAACAATGAGTCTCGCGCCCTTACTAGAAAGGACGTGGACGATATCCTTGCAAAAGCAAAAGAAGAGGATACATTGAAAGAACATGGGATCAAGCCACCCTACCCTCTATGGATGGACTCGGTTCTGTTCCCTGCAAAATTCAAACAACCTACTCTCCAGACATATACTGGGAAAGGTTCAGCTAGACAACATGTCATCCATTTCAAGATCCTAACGGGAGCTATTGCGGATCAAGATGCCCTCAAGATTCGCCTCTTTGCAAGTACCCTAAAAGGTACAGCCTTTGATTGGTACTCCACTCTGCCGGAGAACTCCATCCAGAACTGGGCTACGCTGGAGACACGCTTCCTGACCCACTTCCAAGGTGAGGATCATCCTGTTACTATGGCTCAACTCTGCAGCCTAAAACAGGGAGAGAATGAGTCAACATACGACTTCATTCACAAATGGAAGGCAATGGCGTACAAATGCTCAGATGTACTGCCACAAGCATCGCTGGTGGACATCTGCCGTAACAATATGAGAGCAAAAATCCGCTCCATGATTATCGGCAATAAATCAAAGAACCTGGGGGAACTCCTCGAAGCCTCCATGGAAGCTGAAATGGTGATCAAAGACCTCAACAGTCAGAAATCATCAAAGAAAGAGTCGCCTGCTGTTACAACCTCAAAACCAAAGAAAAAGGAGGTTCTCAATGTGCAGACTAAGTCAGCTCCTCAGCAACCAAAGAAACCTGAAAACAAAACTGCAGGTAAAAGGCCTGAACTCTCTGATGCCTTCAAAGAACGTGTAGAAAAGAAATATCCGTTCGATGAAGATGTTGAAGAAATCTTTGAGGCTCTCCTAGCAAATGGCAAACTCATTTTGCCAGAGCCCAAAAGACAGGGAGATGTTGGCAAAACTAATGATCCCCGATACTGTCCATACCATCAGATGATCTCACATCATCTCAATCAATGCTTCGTTATGAGAGAAAAGATCAATGAGATATGGAAAAACGGAGTCATAACCTTTGATAAAAACTATGGCCCCGCCTCTGTCAACATGGTGTCATGTCGGCAAACTTCAAAGTCACCGAAGGAGAAGATCACTACTTCATTCAAGGTAATAAAAATGGCTCAAGCGTCCCAAGAATTAGTTCCCTATCCAACACCAGATGGACAACCTATATGGGTGCATCCCGATCTCCTAGATGATGAAAATTGGGAGATCGTCAAAACAAAGCCGACTGCTCAGCAGTGAAGGCAAGCCAAGAGATAGCTCCGCAAGCTCAAACAGCAGCAGAAGTCTCAACCAAAACAAGAAGTCCTTGAAAGAGCAGAAACTTTTTCCACTGCTTCACTAAGGACAACGGAAGAATCTCTTCCCAAAACCTCCAAGGCGGTAAGAAAATTCACTCTTGATGATTTCATGCCACCTCTATACAAAAATGAAACTATGCAGGGGGCATCATACTCTTGCAACTCGGTAGTTGGATTCTCCATGAACGGATACGAGTCCAGTGACACTGCCAGTGATATCGATGAGTGGGAAGAATCCCTTGAAACAGGAGAATACCTCTCCGACGAGGAATGGATTCCCGACTCTCATCTTATGCTAGTAATCTGGTATAACCCATTACAGCCACAAGGATCTTGGTCTGATGATGAAGAAGACCAGGGCCCTGTTCAAGAAAATGCTGTCAATCCAGCACCAGCAAATGCTTCAGTGGAACCCAATATGGGCGAACCACAAGGGGCAAATGACGAAGAAGATTTGGCTCCCATGCCTGATCTTGAAGAATATGCAAGAATCTTGCAACATCTTGCCATAAAGCATGAGCAGGATCGCATCAATCTTCGTCATGATCCAGAGCCGGAAGTCCTTGAAAATCAACGGGAACTTTCTCCCTCAACTCCTGAAAATGGAGAAAACAGTTGGATCGATGATCCTCTTACATCCGAGGATGAGTCTGATTACCAACAGTCTACACTGGGGGCATCTCCTGTCAGGATAACCTGCAATGCAATAGCTCAGGACGACAGTGCCTCTGAAGCTTCCGAAGACACGTACTCCCCAACCGGTAACGTATCTTCCGGAGCTACATCCTCTCAGGTGACTTCCACTGAGATAACATCCTCTCAGCCCTCGTCTCCTGAAGCTGTGACATCAGAACTCAAGCCACTCCCGATTGATCATCTTGAAGAAACTTCTGCCAATGAAATCTTCTTCAATGAAAACTCAGTCAACTGGTCCCAGATACCCTATCTCACTGGCGATGTCTGGGCTAATAAAGAAAAGTTGCCAGCTACTGTTCAGGACTTGTTCCCGGAAATTGCTCCGTGCAACACAATCACTGAAGACGCCAATGCTGTTACAGATACGTCCTCAGCAAAGGATCAAACCCTTGATCCTGAGAACGATCTTCCAAAAAAAGACCCTTCTCTAGAGGCTCTTGAAGTTGGTAGAGGTACCCATTCTGGCCGGGATTACCACAAAAATTACAACCAACCTTCTTCTTCTTATGTAAATCCTTCGGGAAAGCAAGTTGTAAACGCCCCAAGTGGCAATAATAATGAAAATGCAGGCCCGAAGGAGGCTTTCAAGTATGACTTGATTGAGCACTTCAAACACATACCTGCACGTCTGCACATCCTTGACTTATTACGAATGTCTCCACAAACTCGTGATAGTCTCATTTCAGAATTACAAAGGCTGAATGCGGATGTCGACAAACATGCCCCACAAGTCCTACAAATTGAAATGGACTATAGGGTCAAAAAATCAAATACTCCCTCAAAGGGAGAAAAGAAGAAAACTGAGGGATCAAGCAATGAATGCCTCTCGGTACAAAAAGCAGCAAGTGCAACAATTGCCTTCGACAAGGATGACCTCCTCCTAGGCGAAATAAAGCACAACCGTCCCTTGTACTTTACGGGGTACGTCAAAGAAATGCCAGTACACAGAGTTCAGATCGATCCAGGTTCTGCACTCAACCTCATCTCTACTTCGGCACTCGAAGAGCTGGGCATCCCACCTAGCAAACTGAGTCACACGTCCGTATCCATCTTCGGATATGACGGCAGCGCTCAAAGGCCTATCGGCAAAATCAGGTTCAAACTGCAAATCGGTGATCTAATTTCTGAAGTCACTGTGTATGCAATAAGGACCCCTTCATGCTACAATATACTCCTTGGATGCCCCTGGATACATGAGAATGGTGTCGTCCCTTCAACTCTACATCAGTGCATCAAGTTCATTGGCGACGATGGCCTGATACATCGAGTATTTGCAGACAAAAAGCCCTTCAAAGGCAGAGATGTCCATTTTGCAGATGCTCAAATGTATAAAGATGGAAAAGAAGAACAGGAGGAAAAAACAATTCGCTTTGCCGACAGTCTCCAGAAAGATAAAGGCAAGGCTACTCAGCAATCATCGGAGGAAAACAAACCCTCCACCAAACTCGAAGTAAGAGGCCAAGCTCCCTTCGTCGTCTCCTTCAAATCTCTAAAGCCTTTGGTAATCATTACTAAAGCAAAGAAGACAAAATAAAAGACTGGGGGCAAGTTCACTGTCTCCTTTGTGTCTATTATGCATGACACAGACTCAGAGTCAAAGTCAGAAGATGACACAGCATCGAGCCAAGCTGGTACTCAGCAAGATCAGCCCGCTCTCACTCCATTGGAGACACCTGCAGACATAGAAGACCCTACGTCTGCTTCCTTTGTTATTCCGGCAACTTCGCCAGAAGAAAAAGTGATTTACTTCCACAGATCAGGAGCATCTCCACTGAACTCTCTGCTTGAACCTTTCCAAAATGAAGGTATGCCTCAGCTATCCCTGTATAGTCCAATGGCACAAGCTATCATGAAGAAAATGGGCTACGATGCTCAAAACCCGACCGGTTTGGGAGGTGGCCGTGGTATTCTTACACCATTGGAACCCACCCTGACCAAAAGTCAACCAGAAGATTGGAAAATCCACCTTCAAAAAGGGAAGTCTTCATATGGGTTGGGGTATAATCCTACCGCTCCTATGAGACAGTTGACACCATGGCTGTAAAGTCGCTTTACCGACCAAGCCTCAACATCTCATGAAGACATCAATATCCCTGGATATCTCTTTGAGGAGTTACTCGTCAAAAATCCTGAAAGCTCCTCCAATTGGTATAATTTCTCTGATAATAAAGAAGAATTGCCCGATGACACAGACGAGCGGTTCTCTATCCCAGAAGAATCATCGTCTCCAAAAGAAGTACCTTACTTCAACCCAATTCCAGCAATTGATTGGGACCATCTCATTGCAAGCTTTGAGAAGGATACTGATCAAGAAGATTCATAGACAGAAACAAAGCCTCAGTCTGAAAATGCCTCTGGCACTCCAGAAGGTCTTGTTGAGTTGGAAGCCTCCGAAAATATTGTGGAGGAACCACCTTCAAACCTTCCGACAGAAGACCCTGTTCAAAAGATAGACTTGGGAACACCTGATAACCCACGTCCTGTATTCATAAGCAAGAATATAAAGGATGATGAGTTACCCGAGTATATCTCTTTTTTTCGTGAGTTTGTTGATTGTTTTGCATGGTCTTATGCCGAAATGCCTGGCTTGGATCCCAAAGTAGCAGTCCACAAGCTCAACTTGCAAAAAGAAATCAAGCCTGTCAAACAAGGCCAAAGAAGATTCCGTCCCGATATGATGGACAAAATTGAACAAGAAGTTTAAAAACTCAAAAACGTTGGCTTCATCCGCAAGGAACAGCATCCTGAATGGTTGGCCAACATTGTCCCCATGACAAATAAAAATAGGCAGATAAGGGCCTGTATTGACTACAGAGACCTGAATAGTGCATGTCCTAAAGATGAATTCCCGCTCCCCATACTAGAGGTGATGACTGACAACACCTATGGGTTCGAGCGAATGACATTCATGGATGGATTCTCTGGCTATAATCAGATGAAGATGCATCCTGAAGACGAAAGGCATACGTCATTTCGCACACCATTCGGCGTGTATTGCTACACTGTTATGCCGTTTGGTCTGAAAAATGCAGGTGCAACATATCAAAGGGCTATGATGAAAATATTCCAAGATATGCAGCACAAGACGGTCGAATGCTATGTTGCCGACCTCGCCATAAAAAGAAGAAGAAAAGAAGACGTTCTCAATGATTTTCGAGAAGTCTTCCTCCGACTTCGCAAACACAAATTGCGGATGAATCCACTAAAGTGCTTCTTCGGTGTCTCATCGGGTAAGTTTCTTGGATTCATAGTACGGAAAGCTGGAATAGAACTTGACCCCACCAAAGTCAAGGCTATCCTGGAAATGCCATCTCCCAGAACCCTAAGAGAATTAAAAGGGCTTCAAGGAAGGCTGGCCTACATTCGACGGTTCATCTCCAATCTATCAGGGAAATGCCGTCCATTCTCTCGCCTGATGAAGAAAGGCGTGGACTTTGTCTGGGATGCTGAATGTGAAAGTGCATTTCAAGACATCAAAGCATACCTCATCAAACCTCCAGTACTGGCTGCCCCCACAACTGGAAACCATTTATCTTGTACACAAGAGCTCTCGACCACTCTTTGGGTGCTCTGCTCGCACAAGAAAATGATGACGGAAAAGAAGCTGCTCTCTATTACCTTAGCCGCATGATGGTAGGTGCAGAGCATCGTTATTCCCCAGCCGAAAAAGAATGCCTTGCAGTAATGTTCGCCGTACAAAAGCTGCGTCATTATCTACTGTCGAACACAGTCTACCTGATTTCGATGATCAACCTCGTAAAGGTCCTTGTCACAAAAGCAGGTTCTCTCAATGCCCGACTGGCAAAACGGTCCATCCTTCCATCACAGTTTGATATTAGGTATGTACCACAAAAAGCAATCAAAGGACAAGCTCTGGCAGATTTCCTCGCAGAGCATCCATTGTCTAAAGATTCTCCACTCAGGGATGATCTCCCAGACGAATTTGTCTACAATGTGGAAACTTCCTTATCAAATGCTTCCTGGGACATGTACTTTGATGGTGCAACCAGGACAAATGAAAAAGGAAAGCAAATATCGGGAATCGGCATCCTCTTTGTCAGTCCCGACAAATACATGATTCTACACGCCTTCTCGCTACTGGAACCATGTTCAAACAATGCAGCTGAGTACCAAGCCCGGATTGTTGGATTGGAACTCGCCCTCGAATCCGGCATCACCACGCTGGAAGCTTTTGGAGACTCTCAACTGGTCGTCAACCAGATGAATCAGAAATATGAAGTCAGGAAGCCTGATTTGCTACCTTACTACAATAAGGCGCAGTCGCTTCGACAAAAATTCAACATCTGTCACATCACCCATATCCTCAGAGGTGAAAACATCCGTGCAGATGCCCTGGCCGGACTTGCCGCATCCATGGCAATCCAAGAAGGGGAAAACATGCAAGTCACAGTGTGTCAAAGAAGGATTCTCCCTCCTCTCAACACACACCAAGCAGTTGCTGAATGCCACCAAGTGGTTGGAAGTCGGATATCCATCCTCAAACCTCCGATGGACGACTGGCGAGATCCGTTCATTGATTACATCATGTTCGGAATCCTACCTGAAGATCCAAAAGAGCGGGTAAGCATCCAAAGACGAGCCCCGAACTTTCATTTGGATATACCTTCAAAAGCACTTTACAGAAAATCCTTCAACGGAGTACTCCGACGCTGCTTATCACAACAAGAGGCTGAGGAAACTCTCGAAGAAGTACATGCTGGTCTTTGTGGACCCCATCAGGCTGGCCCTAAGCTCTACAACCAGATAAAAAGGCTTGGTTATTATTGGCCTACCATGGTAGCTGATGCAATGCAATTTGCCAAGCGCTGCCAAAAATGCCAGATTCACGGAGATTATGTCAACATGCCTCCAGAATGGCTACATCCAACAGCAATCTCATGGCCTTTCGAAGCCTGGGGAATGGACATCATAGGTCCTATTTCTCCCCCATCAAGCAAAGGTCATCGCTTCATCTTCGCCTCTACGGATTATTTCTCCAAGTGGTAAGAAGCATTTGCGCTCAGCAAAATGAAGACTTCACCAGTCCTTCAGTTCTTGCGCACCAACATTATTTGTCGCTTCAGCATACCTAAAAGATTCGTCCATGATAACGGACCGCAATTCCGGGATCACAGATTCTATAGGTTCTGCGACAAGTACAAAATCCAAAGTTGTCCTTCGACTCCATATAATCCAGCAGCGAACGGACTAGCAGAAGCCTTCAACAAGACACTCTGCAAAATTCTCAAGAAAATGGTCTCTAGTCACAAAAGAGACTGGGGCGACAAACTACTAGAAGCTTTGTGGGCCTATCGAACCACCGTTCAAGGACCAACCCATAGCACACCATTCTCTTTGGTCTATGGATGCGAAGCTGTTGTCCTTTTGGAAGTACAAATTCCTTCCTTAAGGGTATCTTTGCAAAATGACATGACGCAAGAAAGCAATGTCAAATTGAGACTCCAAGAGCTAGATAATCTCGATGAAAGACGACTCGAAGCTTTACAAAGCATTGAGTTGTACCAAGCACGCATGGCAGGATCTTTCGACAAAAAGGTCAGGCAACGCGCCTACAAAAAGGGTGACTTGGTTCTTGCAGTAAAAAGACCCATAGTCTTTGCCCACAAATCCAAAGGCAAATTCGAACCAAAATGGGAGGGACCCTTCGTCATCGACAAAGTCTTCTCCAACGGTGCATACGCTCTTCTAAACATGGAAGGAGACAGATGTATGCTACCCATCAACGGCAAGTTCTTGAAGCGGTACTACCCTTGAAGACTTCCTCAAACGGGTCAGAG
Source organism: Umbellularia californica (assembly GCA_028538565.1). Taxonomy (NCBI): domain Eukaryota; kingdom Viridiplantae; phylum Streptophyta; class Magnoliopsida; order Laurales; family Lauraceae; genus Umbellularia; species Umbellularia californica. The sequence continues at coordinate 60,750,384 of JAPQWN010000001.1, forward strand.
CAATATCTACACGTCTAAAGCGTATTTCCAAGGTACTTGCTCGTCAAACCCACCCCTTTTGAAATTTTCATCTTTATGTTGAAATTTCCAAAAAGAACTATCTCTCAAAACAATGCTTACTTTCATCGTTTCATTGTTCAAAAGAAAAATCAAATCCAAAAATCCAAGTTTAGGAGCCTCTTCCTAGACTTGACCAAAATTTCGATCCTTGAACCCAAAATTCATGGTTTGAAACAAAAATCGGGACTTAAGAATTTTCACCCTAGACCGCCTCGGCTTTTACAACCAAAATGGTTTTAAGTCAAAATTTATGACTTTCGTGTCTTTAAACAAAAATTTTGAAACCGCGGGGAAGCGACATTCAGTCGATACTCGCAAAACCCAAAAATCGGAAGGATGCGAACCCCATTCGATACTTCCAAAACCCAAATTTCAAAAATCGTGGAGAAGCAACAAGCCAGTTGATATCCACAACCCAAATTTCAAAAATCGTGGAGAAGCAACAAACCAGTTGATATCCACAACCAAAATTTCAAAAATCGTGGAGATGCAACATACCAGTTGCTATCCACAACCCAAATTTCAAATGGTTCGAGAAAACCTCAAATTTCAAAAATCGCGGAGAAACGACATCAAGTCAGTACCCGCAAAACCAAAAGTTTTGGGAAAAGCAGGGAAGCGACGCTTAGTCGATATTTGCACCCCAATTCGCGAGGAAGCGACATTCCATCGATACTCGCAAAACCTAACCCGCGAGGAAGTGACATTCCATCAATACTCGCAAAACCGAATGAGCAAAGAAGCGACATTCCATTGATACTTGCAAGACCATTCAGCGGGGAGGCGACATTTAGTCGATACTTGCATTTTGAAAACCAAAACTCGGCTATAAACGCCAAAATCCGGCTATAAATGCCAAAATTCGGCTATAAATGCCAAAAAAAAAAATTTTTCGGCTATAAACGGTAAAATCGGCTTTCATGCCAATAAAACAAAACTTGGTTTTCAAAAAAAAAAAAAACTCGGCTATAAACGCCAAAATCTGGCTATAAACGCCAAAACTCGGCTATAAACGCCAAATCCGGCTATAAATGCCAAAATTCGGATATAAATGCCAAAAACAAAATTTTACAGCTATAAACGCCAAAATCGGCTTTCATGCCATCTCAAAATCGGCTCTCATGCCACAAACAAAATTTTTGGCTCTCATGCCATCTCAAAATTCGGCTATAAAAGCCAAAATTCGGCTATAAATGCCAAAACAAAACAAAAAAAAATCGGCTATAAACGCCAAAATCTGGCTATAAATGCCAAAATTCGGCTATAAATGCCAAGACAAACAAAACAAAATTCGGCTTCTATGCCATTCTAAAATTTGGCTTTCACGCCATCCAAAAATTTTGGCTCCCATGCCGCAAAACAAATTCTGGCTCTTACGCCACAAAATTAGGCTTTCTCGCCATCCAAATTTAGGTTTTCAAACCATCAAAAAACAAGGCTTTCTGCCACAAAATTGGCTTTCATGCCCAAAACAACTCTTTGACAAAAGATTTTCACAAAATGACAACCTTTTGATCAAATTCCTAAAAAACATTCCCATCAACTTTTGCTCAAAATTGTTTTCATCAAAAAATGATTTAAGTGAAGGGGATACAAAATATAGTACCAAAAATGTTTATACATGGAGGTACCAAAAAAAAAGAAGAAGGAAAAAGAATTTGTTACAACTCAGGAGCTCAATCCTACATGGTCTTCAACCAAAGGTTCAACTCCTCAAGCAGACCCTTGGCCTTAACTTCCAAAGTTTTTAGGCCACGCTCCTTCAAAATGTCCCCATAAAACGCGGCCGAATGCCGTGACCCATCTGCAGCACGAGGAAGCTCTTCCCAGAGGACCTGCCACTGGTCATGCTCCTGAGTCTTCCTCCGGACATTACCTTCAGCTTCCTCAACCTGGCGAATGAGCGTCCCCTCTTTCTCCCAAGCCTGCTGAACGGCTGCATTGGAAGATCTAGCAGACCGACGAGGTGCGTCAGTAACAGGACCTTTACCTTTGTTCGTTCTAGAAGAACTACCTGCAAAAGATGGAAGAGAAAAGATCAATCAACATCAAAATGAAAGAATTCTGCTACAAAAAAAATTCTAGCAAAATTTTGACATGGTTCCGGGGCAATTCCAAAGAAAAGGAAAATACTCCGAAAACGACAGGAAGCCTGAAGATGAGCTCAACATCGCTGCGAGCTCATAGTCAGTGGAGAACTCTCAAAGAAGGCTTGAACTCAACATCGCTGCGAGAACAAGCCAATTTCATCAAACTTCCGCAAAATCTGGAAAAGAGCTCAACATTGCTGCAAGCTTCAGAATCCAAAAATTGTAAAACTTCCTCAAAATCCAGCAAGATCGAGAAAGAGCTCAACATCGCTGCGAGCTCAAAATCCCAACACTTGCAAAAGATTTTCAGGTATGCATCATCATACTTCCAAATCTATTTACCAAAACTCATGCATCAAATAATATCATCATGCATTAAATGTTAGGAAAACCTTGACCAAAGTTTGACCAATTCCAACCCAATTTGGTCAAAACCAATCAAACTTTGTCCAAGTCAAAAATCATGTTGGCTTGACCTAGAGACTCTAGCCTTCTATCTTGATGCATCAAACAAAAAAAAATGCATACATATTGAAATTGCATAGCCTCATTATCATAGTGAGCAAACAAGGAAAAAGAAAAAGAAATAGAGAAAAAAAATCTCAGCAAAAAAAAAATATTTTGGCCCACAGGCTGTGGCCCACTGCCACGTGGCAGTACGGTCAGGTCCGTACGGACCTGTCCGTATAGCCAGAAAAAAAAAAAACAACAGCAAAAAAAAAAAAGAAAGAAAGAAAAGAAGAGAAAAATGCTGAAAAAAAAAACAGAATCAGCGTGAAAAAAAAAAAAAAAAAAAAAACAGAAAGAAAGAAAAAAGAGTTCACGAAAAAAAAAAAAAGAGAAAACCATGAAAAGAAAAAAAAAAGAAAGAAAAAAAAAAGAAAGAAAGAAAAAAGAAAAACACGAAAAAAAAAGAAAAACGTGCATGAAAAGAAAAGAAAAGAAAAGAAAAAATGAAGAAGCTACTTCTACAATGGAGATTCTTGATGAGGAAGAAAACTTACTTGAAGCCATTGATGGAGAAGAAGAAGAAAAGCTTGGAGATCCTTGAAGAAAAGAAAGCACTTCTTGCCTTGGGGAGCACTCTTGAAGATTTCTTGCAAAAAGAAAGTAATGGAGCAAAAGCACCAACCCTCTTTGCTTTTATAGAAGAGAGCAAGCCAAAAGAGGAAACAAAGAGAAAGAAAGGAGGTGAGTGCTAAAATTTAGCTACTTTCCCAAAGAGAAAGATATTTTGAGAGAATCTTTCCACAAAAAGAAAACTTGAGAAATTCTCTCCAAGTAAAGATATTTTTAGATATTCTCTCCACAAAAGAGATATTTTTTGATATTCTTTACAAATATGACACTATATGAGATCTAGGCCATCTCCAAAGCCTAAGGTCCCATGGGTTAGCCCATATGAGCCAGGTTTGACCACCTAGGCACTAAAAGTGGCTTTTAGTCAAAATATTCCTCTTACCAAGAGCAAAAAAAAAAAAAAAAAAAGAAAAGAGCAAAAAAAAAAAAAAAAAGAGAGTCCCATGCCTCTTTTGAGTTGATGGGACCATTCAAAAAAAAAAAAAAAGAGAAAAAAAGGAAAGTCTCATGAGTTTCCAAAAACCAAACCATTCAACCTTATGAACCAAATTGAGCCAAAATCTTGAAATTGACATTTCACAAAACCAAAATCCGGTCCCCTAGCTCGCCACATACAGCTTGTTAGGTCACAAGACCAAAACCAAAATCAAAATCCAAAACCTACAAACCAAATCTGACCCCCAACCTGCCACACACAGCTTGTTGGGTCACAAGGTCGAAACCAAAATCAAACCCTGACCCCCTAACCTGCCACATACAGCTTGTTAGGTCACAAGGTCAAAAACCAAAATCCAAAACCCAAAATCCAAATACCCCATGTCATTTTCAAAACTTTGCCTTGAGATGGTACGTGATCCCTCTCACTACCATAAAATTCCCCCGGAAACTCAGAAGGCTATTTAAAAAAAAAAAAAAAAGCTCAAGAATCTTGGTCAAGTTGGAATCTCTCCTCCAAGTTTCTCTTCGAGGCACATTGACTCCAAAAAGCTACTCGTCGCTGTACCTCGAGGGGGCATTTGTTGACACCAAAAAAGTCAATATGTCTCCTCAACATCAAGAAGCCTCCTGAAGCTGCATCCTGCTAAAAAATAGGCAAGGCTACTTCAAGCATCAGATTTTGTCAGAATCAGACAGAAACTGAGAGATCCTTCAAGACAGCTAAAAGAGGGGTACACCTGAGGTTTCGGGTCATTCCGACAACGTTTGGCCCAACTTCACTGCTCCAACAGCTAAACAGGCGCTCCCGGCAGCAACATCATCAAAGACACCAAAACTTTGATCAAAGCCTACGGATGACTCCAGAATGTCTCCAAAGGGCTTCATGCCAAATTTCAAGTCAAACCGACGACGTTTGACCCTCCATCAATGCTCGAGCAGCAAAATCAAGCCTCCCGGCGGCGGGAACCACCGAAGCCATCACTCATCAAACAAAATACATGAGTGGCTTCAACATGCTTCCAAAAGGCAGCACGTCAAATTTCAGGTCATTCCGACAACGTTTGACCAGCTTTCGATGTTCCGAGAGAAAATCAAGCCTATCGGTGGCGGAGCAACCCGGGACCATGACATCCAAAACGGAGCCCATGGAACGTCTCAAAATGACTCCAATAGGCTCCCCGTCAAATTTCAGGTCAATCGGACATCGTTTGACCACATATCAAAGCTCGGCATTTTCCCCGCGGCAAAATCAAGTGAAGCATCGATGGGACCCCAAACGGCTTCAAAACTCAAATAAAAGCCCATGGTTGGTCCTATCCACTACTCAAGAAGCTTCACCTCAATTTTCAGGTCATTCCGACATTGTTTGACCTAGTTTCGACGCTTGACGGAAAATCGGCTACAAAGTCTTCGGCTTTCCCGAAAAATAGGAAACTTTGTGCTCCGATTTCGCAACGGTTCTCGTCAAAATTTCTTCAAGAAAATCAAGTCAATAATTGAGGAAAAATTTCAAGAAAAATACAGAAGAAAAAAGGGACGAAAAAGATGAAAAAACGGCCGAAAACGACGCTCGGCGACCAAACGGGCCGAAGCCCCATGGTCGCCGGCGACCCTGGGTGCATGGTCGCCCGGCGACCCTGGAAATCCGGGTCGCCGGATTTTGCGCTGAAGTGTCCATTTTCGATTCTTTTCGTGTTTCGGGTGTTCTGGCCTCTGTGATTTTCTGAAAATCCAATGTTTGGTGCTTCAAAACCACTGATCTTCGTCGACATCTCGGATCCGCCGTCAAAAGCATGAAATCATCACCGATCGCCTCAAGATCGCCAACCGGCTGAACAAGAAAGTGCACTTTTTGTCCGACCAATCGTGAAATCGACAAGACAGATGTCACGGGCCCACCAACATCGATCAATGTCTGAAATTGCATCGAAATCCGACATCAAATAATGCGTGGATCCACCCGTGATGATCGCAAGAAGAATCTCAAAAGGCGCAGCACGGCCCGCGACTCTTCACATGCCTTGGCAACCACTTAATGTCGTTAATTGACCCATTAAAGCAGTCATTAACTCATTATTTTGGACGGCCCAATCAGAACCAAGCATTTGGGAGTTACAAATCCAAGCAATCATGGCATTAAACCCATGAAACTCCCATCATCATGAAGCATAAAGGTGATTAAATGCCCACTACCTTCATCGGCCAATCACAAGCCTTGAACAAGGAGTTACAAAATTGATTTGTAACTCCTCATCAATTCTTTCATCATGGCCATCAATGCCAATAAACACCTCATGGCTACCAAAGGCCTATAAAAGGAGGTCCATTCCAAGAAGAAAGCATGATGAAAAGAGATCCCAAGTGCAAGCTCTGAAAAACCAGAAAATCCAAGAGAGAGAAGGAGTCCTGCTACTTTGCTCCCGGAAGCACCACAAGGTGATCAACGTCCCTTGGGGGGCCACCCCCTCAAGGTCACCTCCTTCTCCAACATGGCCTAAACGCGGCTTTTCAGCCCGTTTACTTGGTTTTTCATTGGATATAGGACCTTCTCTTGGTCCTTGTCCTTTAAAAAACTTAGGTTAGGAGCCAAGCCAAAGAATCAAAGCATCACATGTTCTCATTTGAAGGACGATGGCGAAGCCCATACATGACTTGCGACCGTCGATCTCAACGTGTCCCCACAATCTCCTGAGAAGTTAGATCCCTTTTCTTCCTTTTCTATTGTAGTTTGTATTTCTTAAAGAGACAAAAAGAAATCACAATTCTTGTCTTTCATATTTGATGAGCTTTGTAAAAATGCCTTTCACGGCAAAATCGCCTTTTACGGCAAACAAGCAAAAACGCCTCTTACGGCATTCTAAAAAACTTGTCTCTTTTCTTAATATTTATGCAATTTGAAAAGTTAGAAAAAAGGATTGATTTCCTTTCCACTTGCGAAGGTGAATCTTCGGATAATCACCATTCCAAATTCCAAGTAAAAAGTAAATCTGGCATACCCGTACAAAAATGTTGATGCCCGAGATTTTCCCTCCTCCGCCGAGACCCAGGTCAGCCCCCGGGGTGCGAAAGGAGAGGACGGAAGATTTCTTTCGGGTCCATCAAACATCTACAAAGCCAGCATACCTGGCCCCTCTCAAGGAGAACCGGTTCTACCCTCTCTCTTATATGAAAGAGGAGAAACCTACCCTCTGTCAAACAAGCATATCAACCCAACAGGAGCTGGCTTGCTCTTACAAGCCCAATATCAAATCATGCATCGTAAGGCCTCCGCAAAAACCCGTTGAAGCCTACACTCCTGTGAGTCAACCCTTCGTTTCAACAGGGGCCGAACTCGCGAAATTCAAAGCCTCACTGCGACAGGCAAAGGACCGCATCCAGATCCTGTCCATGCCTAGCTTCAAAGAAGTCAAGCTCAATTGTTGCTCACGGGGAACTACATCCTTCATCGCCAAAGCCCAGCCAGAGCTCACCGAAGCTCAATTTGCCCGTCGTATACGTCGCCACGCGGCATATCGACAAAAGAGACTAGAGAAGCAAAGAACCCAGCATTCTACCTTCCGGGACTCTAAAAAATAGATCAGAAAAGAAAGACCCGACCAAGTTGTTGCTGTCCATATGGTTGGTAAAACTAGAAGACGCCAGAAGTCAGCAACCAAAATTCATGTCAGACGTCCAGTGACTCGCAGCGTCTCCCGGATACGAAGACATCTGGAAGAATCCTCTACTCCTTTAAACCAAGAATATCGGAGTAACCCTTCCTCAAGCTCTTCTACCAAAAGAACAAGCCCTAGCTCAATCACCAAGATGATTTCTTCGTTCGAATCCCGAGGGATAAACGTCCTGGCTACAAACTCTGAGCCACCTCACAATCCACCTCCTGATGAGACTACCACACGGATCCAACAATTCCAATAAGGTCAACAGAGGATTGAAACTCTCATGGAAAATCTTTTTCTCACTTTTCAGCGTCAAGAAAATAATCAAGCTCTTCCGAGTCATCAAGATGATGAGGCTAATGTGGAAAACAATGAGTCACGCGCCCTTACCAAAAAGGACGTTGACGATATCCTCACCAAATCAAAAGAAGAGGATACACTGAAGGAACACGGGATCAAGCCACCCTATCCCCTATGGATGGACTCGGTTCCGTTCCCTGCCAGATTCAAGCAACCTACTCTCCAAACATATACGGTGAAAGGTTCAGCCAGACAACATGTCATCCACTTTAAGATCCTGACGGGAGCTATCGCGGATCAAGATGCCCTCAAGATCCGTCTCTTTACAAGTACCCTAAAAGGTACGGACTTTGATTGGTACTCCACTCTGCCGGAAGACTCCATCCAAAACTGGACATGCTGGAGACACGCTTCCTGACCTATTTCAAAGGTGAGGATCATCCTGTTACTATGGCTCAACTCTGTAGCCTAAAACAAAGAGAGAATGAGTCAACATACGACTTCATTGACAAGTGAAAGGCGATGGCGAACAAGTGCTCAGATGTACTGCCACAAGCGTCGCTAGTCGACATCTGCCGTAACAACATGAGATCAAGGATCCACTCCATGATCATCGGCAACAAATCAAAGAACCTAGGAGAGCTTCTAGAAGCATCTATTGAGGCTGAAACGGTGATCAAAGACCTCAACAGTTAGAAATCATAAAAGAAAGAGCCGACCGCCATTACAACCTCAAAATCAAAGAAAAAGGAGGTTCTTAATGTGCAAACCAAGTCAGCTCCTTAGCAGCCAAAGAAAGTTGAAAACAAAGCTGCGGGTAAAAGACCTGAACTCTCTGATGCCTTCAAAGAACGTATAGAAAAGAAATACCTGTTCGATGAAGATGTTGAAGAAATCTTTGAGGCTCTCTTACCAAATGGCAAACTCATTTTGCCTGAGTCCAAAAGACCGGGAGATGTTGGCAAAACTAATGATCCCCGGTATTGTCCATACCACCAGATGGTCTCGCATCCTCTCAATCAATGCTTTGTTGTGAGAGAGAAGATCAATGAGATATGGAAAAATGGAGTCATCACCTTTGACAAAAACTACGAGTCTGCCTCCGTTAATATGGTGTCATGTGAGCAAACTTCAAAGTCACCGAAGGAGAAGATCATTACTGCATTCAAGGTGATAAAAATGACCCAAACGTCCCAAGAGTTGGTTCCCTATCCAACAACAGATGGACAACCCATATGGGTGCATCCCGATCTCCTAGAAGATGAAAATTGGGAGATCGTCAAAACAAAGCCAGCCGCTCAACAGCGAAGGCAAGCCAAGAGACAACTCTGCAAGCTCAAACAGCAACAGAAGTCTCAACCAAAACAAGAAGTCCTTGAAAAAACAGAGACCTCTTCCACTGCTTCACTAGGGGCAACGGAAGAATTCCTTCGCAAGACTTCAAAGGCAGTAAAAAAATTCACCCTTGGTGATTTCATGCCACCTCATTACAAAAATGAAACTACGCAGGGGGCATCATACTCTTGCAACTCGGTAATTGGATTCTCCATGGATGGATATGAGTCCAGTGATACTGCCAGAGATCCCAATGAGTGGGAGGAATCCCTTGAAACAGGAGAATACCTCTCCGAAGAGGAATGGATTCCGAGTTTCATCTTATGCCAGTAATCTGGTATAACCCATTACAGCCACAAGGATCTTGGTCTGATGATGAAGAAGGCCAAGACGCTGGTCAAGGAAATGTTATTGATCCAGCACAAGCAAATGCTCTAGTGGAATCCAACATTGATGAACCACAAGGAGCAGATGACGAAGCAGATTTGGCTCCTATGCCTGATCTTAAAGAATATGCAAGAATCTTGCAACATCTTGCCATAGAGCGAGAGCAGGATCGCATCAATGACCTTCATCACAATCAAAATCCAGAACCAGAAGTCCCAGAAAATCAACAGGAACTTCCCCCTTCAACTCCTGAAAATGGAGAAAACTGCAGGATCGATGATCCTCTTGCATCTGAGGATGAATCCGACTCCCAACAGTCTATTCTGGGGGCATCTCATATCGGGATAACCTGCAATGTGATAACTCAGGATGATAGTGCCTCTGAAGCTTCATCCGCCGAAGACACGTACTCCTCAACTAGTAGTATATCTTCCGGAGCTACATCTTCTCAGGTGACTTCCACTGAGATATCATCTTCTCAGCCTTCGTCTCCTGAAACTGTGACATCGGAGCTCAAGCCTCTTCCGATTGATCATCTTGAAGAAGCTCCAGCCGATGAAGTCTTCTTCAAAGAAAATCCGGTCAACTGGTCCCAGATACCCGATCTCATAGACGATGTCTGGACCGATAAATTACTTAACAAAGAAGAGAAGTTGCTAGATGATGCTCAGGACTTGTTCCCAGAAAATGCTCCGTGCAATGCAATCACTGAAGACGGCAACACTGCTACAGAGACATCTTCAGCAAATGACAAGGGTCAACCTCTTGATTCCGAGAGTGGTCTTCCAAAAGAAGACCCTTCTCTAAAAGCTTTTGAAGTTGGTAGAGGTACCCACTCTGGCCGGGATTACCACAAAAATTACAACCAACCTTCTTCTTCTTATGTAAATCCTTCGGTAAAGCAAGCTGTAAACGCCCCAAGTGGCAACAATAATGAAAATGCAGGCCCGAGGGAGGCTTTCAAGTACGACTTGATTGAGCATTTCAAACACATACCTGCACAACTGCACATCCTTGACTTATTACGAATGTCTCCACAAACTCGTGATAGTCTCATTCCAGAACTACAAAGGCTAAATGCGGATGTCGACAAAAATACCCCACAAGTCCTACAAATTGAAATGGACTATAGGGTCAAAAAATCAAGTACTCCCTCAAAGGGAAAAAAGAAGAAAGCTAAGGGATCAAGAATTGAATGCCTCTCGGTTCAAAAAGCAGCAAGTGCAACAATTGCTTTCGATAAGGATGACCTCCTGCTTGGCGAGACAAAGCACAACTGACCCATATACTTCACGGGGTACGTCAAAGAGATGCCAGTACACAGAGTTCAGATCGACCCGGGTTCTACACTCAACCTCATCTCTACTTCCGCACTCGAAGAGCTGGACATCCCACCTAGCAAGCTGAGTCACACGTCTGTATCCATCTTCGGATATGACGGGAGCGCTCAAAGGCCTATCGGCAAAATCAAGTTCAAGTTGCAAATCGGTGATCTTATTTCTGAAGTCACTGTATATGCAATAAGGAACCCTTCATGCTACAATATCCTTCTTAGACGCCCCTGGATACACGAGAATAGTGTCGTCCCTTCAACTCTACATCAGTGCATCAAGTTCGTTGGCAACGACGGCTTGATACATCGAGTGTTTGCAGACAAAAAGACCTTCAAAGGCAGAGATGTCCATTTTGCGGATGCTCAGATGTATAAGATGGAAAAGAAGAACAGGAGGAAGAAACAACCCCCCTTGCCGAAAATCCCCAGAAAGATAAGGGCAAGGCTCCTCAGCAATCGTCGAAAGAAAACAAATCTTCCAGCAAATCCGAAGAGAGCAGTCATTCTCCCTTCGTCGTCTCCCTCAAATCTTCTTCAAAACCTTTGGTAATCATTACCAGAAGACAAAACAAAAGGCTGGGGGCAAGTTCGTTGTCTCCTTTGTGTCTATTATGCATGACACAGAGTTAGACTCAGAGACAGAAGAAAACACAGTGTCAAGCCAAGCTGATACTCAGCGAGTTCAGCCTGCTCTCACTCCATTAGAGACACCTGCTGATGTAAAAGATCCTACGTCTGCTTCCTTCGTCGTTCCCGCAACTTCAACAGAGAAAAAAACAATCTTCTTCCACAAATCGGGAGTCTCTCCATCAAATTCTCCACTTGAACCTTTCCAAAATGAAGGTATGCATTAACTATCCCTATATAGTCAAATGGCACAAGCTATCATAAAGAAAATGGGCTACGATGCTCAGAATCTGACCGGTTTGGGAGGTGGCCGTGGTATTCTCACACCATTGGAACCCACCCTGACCAAAAGTCAACTGGAAGATTGGAAACTCCACCCTCATAAAGACAAGTCTTCATACGGGTTAGAGTATGATCCTACCACTCCCATGAGACAGTTGACACAGGCTACAAAGTCGTTTTGCCGATAAATCCTCAACATCTCGTGTCTTTGAAGACATTGATCTCCCTGGATATTTCTTTGAAGAGTCACCCGTTGAGGATCCAGGAAGCTCCTCCAATTGGTATAATTTCTCTGACAATAAAGAGGAATTGTCCGATGACACAGACGCGCATTTTCTGACCCAGAAAAACCATCGTCTCCAAAAGAAGTATCCTACTTCGACCCAGTTTCAACAAGTGATTGGGATCATCTCATTGCAAGTCTTAAGAAGAGTATCGATCAAGAAGACCCATGGACAGAAACAGAGCCATGGTCTATAAATGCTTCAAAAGGTCTTGTTGAGTTGGAAGCCTCCGAAAATATTATGGAGGAACAACCTTCAAACCTTCCAACATAAGATCTTGTTCAAAAGATAGACTTGGGAACACCTGATAACCCACGTCCTGTATTCATAAGCAAGAATATAAAAGATGATGAGTTACCCGAGTATATCTCTTTTCTTTGTGAGTTCGTTGATTGTTTCGCATGGTTTTATGCTGAAATGCCCGGCTTAGACCCCAAAATAGCAGTCCACAAACTCAACTTGCAAAATAAATCGAGCCTGTCAAGCAAGGCCAAAGAAGATTCCGTCCAGACGTAATGGACAAAATTGAACAAGAAGTTCAGAAACTCAAAAGCGTTGGCTTCATCCGCGAGGAATAGCATCCTGATTGGTTGGCCAACATCATCCCCGTGACAAAGAAAAATGGGCAGATAAGGGTCTGTATCGACTACAGGGACCTAAATAATGCATGCCCTAAAGATGAATTCCCGCTCCCCATACCAGAGGTGGTGATTGACAACACCTGTGGGTTTGAGCGAATGACATTCATGGATGGATTCTCTGGCCACAATCAGATAAAGATGCATCCTGAAGATGAAAGACATACATCATTTCGGACTCTATTTGGCGTGTATTGCTACACTGACATGCCATTTGGTCTGAAAAATGCAGGTGCAACATATCAAAGGGCTATGATGAAAATATTCCAAGATATGCAACACAAGACGGTCGAATGTTATGTCGACGACTTCGCCATCAAAAGCAGAAGAAAAGAAAACCATCTCGACGATCTTCAAGAAGTCTTCCTCCGACTTCGCAAACACAAGTTGCGGATGAATCCACTAAAATGCTTCTTCGGTGTCTCATCGGGTAAGTTTCTCAGATTCATAGTTCGGAAAGCTGGAATAGAACTTGACCCCATCAAAGTCAAGGCTATCCTGGAAATGCCATCTCCAAGGACCCTAAGAGAACTAAAAGAGCTTCAAGAAAGATTGGCATACATCCGATGGTTAATCTCCAATCTGTCAAGGAAGTGTCGTCCATTCTCTCGCTTGATGAAGAAAGGTGTGGACTTTGTTTGGGATGCTGAATGTAAAGCCGCATTTCAAGACATCAAAACATATCTAACCAAACCTCCAGTGTTGGCTGCCCCCACAACTGGAAAACCATTCATTTTGTACACAAGAGCTCTTGACTACTCTTTGGGTGCTCTACTCGCACAAGAAAACGATGAGGGAAAAGAAGCTTCTCTATATTACCTTAACCGCATGTTGATAGGTGCAGAGCATCGCTACTCCCCAGTCGAAAAAGAATGCCTTGCTGTGATGTTTATCGTACAAAAGCTACGTCACTAACTGCTGTCCAACACAGTCTATCTAATTTCGAAGATCAACCTCTTAGAGGGTCCTAGTCACAAAAGCAGGTTCTCTCAATACCCTACTGGCAAAATGGTCCATCCTTCTATCACAGTTTGATATTAGGTATGTGCCACAAAAAGCAATCAATGGCCAAGCTCTAGCAGACTTTCTCGCAGAGCACCCATTGCCTAAAGATTCTCCACTCAGGAATGATATCCCAGACGAATCTGTCTACAATGTGGAAACTTCCTTATCAAATGCTTCCTAGGACATGTACTTTGACGACGCAACCAAGACAAATGAAAAAAGGAAAGCAGATATTGAGAATTGGCATCCTCTTTGTCAGCCCCGACAAATACATGATTCCACACGCTTTTTCGCTACTGGAACCATGTTCAAACATTGCAGCTGAGTACTAAGCTCTGATTGTAGGATTGGAACTTGCCCTCAAATCTGGTATCACCATGCTGGAAGCTTTTGGGGACTCTCAACTGATCGTCAACCAGATGAATCAGAAATTTGAGGTCAGGAAGCCCGATTTACTGCCTTACTACAACAAGGCGCAATCGCTTCGACAAAAGTTCAATATCTGCCACATCACCCACATCCTCAGAGGTGAAAATATCCGTGCAGATGCCCTGGCCGGACTCGCCGCATCTATGGCAATCCAAGAAGGGGAAAACATGCAAATTACAGTGTGTCAAAAAAGGATTCTCCCTCCTCTCAACACACACCGAGCAGTTGTTGAATGCCACCAAGTGGTTGGAAGTCGGATGTCCATCCTCAAACCTCCGATCGGTGACTAAAGGGATCCGTTCATTGATTATATTATGTTCGGAATCCTACCCGAAGATCCAAAAGAGCGGGTAAGCATTCAAAGACGTAACCCAAACTTTCATTTGGATATTCCTTCAAAAATACTTTACAAAAAATCCTTCAACGAAGTACTTCTACGCTGCTTGTCCCAACAAGAGGCTGAGGAAACTCTCAAAGAAGTACATGCTGGTCTCTGTGGAGCCCATCAGGCTGGTCCTAAGCTCTACGATCAGATAATTTCTCCAAGTGGTCAAAAGCATTTGCGCTCAGCGAAATGAAGACCTCATCAGGCCTTCAATTCTTACGCACCAACATTATTTGTCGCTGTGGCATACCAAAATTCCGGGGATCATAGATTCTACAGGTTCTACGACAAGTGCAAGATCCAAAGTTGTCCTTCGACTCCATATAATCCTACAGTGAATAGACTAGCAGAAGCCTTCAACAAGACACTCTGTGAAATTCTCAAGAAAATGGTCTCTAGTCACAAGAGACTGGGGCAACAAACTACCAGAAGCTTTGTGGGCCTATCGAACCACGGTTCGAGGACCAACCCATAGCACACCATTCTCCTTGGTCTATGGATGCGAGGTTGTTGTCCCTTTGGAAGTACAAATTCCTTCCTTAAGGATATCTCTGCAAAATGACATGACGCAAGAAAGCAATGTCAAATTGAGACTCCAAGAGCTGGATAATCTCGATGAGAGACGTCTCGAAGCTCTACAAAGCATTGAGTTGTACCAAGCATGCATGGCAGTATCTTTTGACAAAAAGGTCAAGCAACGCGCCTACAAAAAGGGTGACTTGGTTCTTGCGGTAAAAAGACCCATAGTCTTTGCCCACAATTCCAAAGGCAAATTCGAACCAAAATGGGAGGCGCCCTTCGTCATCGACAAAGTCTTCTCCAACGGTGCATACGCTCTTTTAAACATGGAAGGTGACAGATGTATACTGCCCATCAACGGCAAGTTCTTGAAGCGGTACTACCCTTGAAGACTTCCTCCAACGGGTCAGAACGATGCCTATACGGCCAAAGCCTATTCCCAGGTACTCGCTCGATAAACCCACCCCTTTTGAAATTTTCATCTTTATGTTGAAATTTCTTTTTAAAAAATGCTCAAAACAATGCTTACTTTTATCGTTTCATTGTTCAAAAAAATCATCAAATCCAAAAATCCAAGTTTAGGAGCCTCTTCCGAACTTGACCAAAATTTTCGATCCTTGAACCCAAAATTCATGGTTTGAAACAAAAAATCAGGACTCAGGAATTTCCACCCTAGTCCGCCCCGACTTGTACAACCAAAAAATGGTTTTAAGTCAAAATTTACGACCCTCGTGTCTTTAAACAAAAATGGTTTTTAGAAACCGCGGGCAAACGACACTCAGTCGATACTCACAAAACCCAAAAATCGGAAGGATGTGAACCACATTCGATATTTCCAAAACCTCAAAATCGGAAGGATGCTAACCCCATTCGATACTTCCAGAACCTCAAAATCGTAGGGAAGCGACACCTCGTCAATACTTGCAAAATTTTAAATTTCAAATTTCAAAAATTGTGGAGACGCAATATTCCATTTGATATCCACAACCCAAATTTCAAAAAAAAAAAAAAGAAAAAAAGAAAAAAAAACCTCAAATGTCAAAAATCGTACGGAAGCGACATTCAATCAATACCCGCAAAACCAAAACTTTTGAAAAAAGCAAGGAAGCGAAGCTTAGTCGATACTTACACCCCAATCCGCAAGGAGGCGACATTCCATCGATACTCACAAACCAAATGAGCAAGGAAGCGACATTCCATCGATACTTGCAAGACCATTCAGCAGGGAGGCGACCTTTGGTCAATACTTGCATTTTGAAAACCAAAAATCCGGCTCTCACAACAAAATCGGCTATAAAAGCCAAAAATCGGCTATAAACGCCAAAAATCAGCAATAAATGCCAAAAAAATCGGCTATAAATGCCAAATATCGGCTTTCATGCCAACAACACAAAACCAAGTTTTTGAAAAATCTGGCTCCCATGCCAAAAACAACAAACAAAATTCGGCTTTCATGCCACAAACAAAATTCGGTTTCCATACCACAAACAAATTTTGGCTTCCATGCCACAAACAAACAAAACCTGGCTTTCATGCCATTTCAAAATTTCGGCTTTCATGCCATCACAAAATTCGGCTTTCATGCCATCTCAAATTTTTGGCTCCCATGCCATAAACAAATTTTGGCTCCCATGCCGCAAACAAACTTTGGCTCTTACGCCACAAAATTCGGCTCCCATTCCATCCCAAAATTCAACTTTCAAGCCATCAAAAACCAGGCTTTCGCCACAAAATTTGGCCTTTATGCCCAAAACAACCCTTTGACAAAAGATTTTCACAAAATGACAACCTTTTGATCAAATTCCCAAACAGACATTCCCATTCAACTCTTGCTTAAATTTGTTTTCATAAAAAATAATTTAAGTGAAAGGAGGGAATACAAAAAAAATAGTACAAAAAATGTTTATACATAGAGGTACCAAAAAAAAAAAAGAAAAAGGAGTTTGTTACAACTCAGGAGCTCAGTCTAGCATGGTCTTCAACCAAAGATTCAACTCCTCAAGCAGACCCTTGGCCTTAGCTTCCAAAGTTTTTAGGCCACGCTTCTTCAAAACATTCCCATAAAATGCGGCCGAAAGGCGCGACCCATCTGCAGCACGAGGAAGTTCTTCTCAGAGAACCTGCCACTGTTCATATTCTTGAGTCTTCCTCTAGAACTTACTCTCAGTCTCCTCAACCTGGCGAATGAGAGCCCCCTTTCTAGCATGAGCTTCCACAATGACGGTCCATTTGGCAGCAGCTTCTTCCTCCAAAAGCTCAAGACGCTGCCTAACCTCGATAACCTCCTTATCAAGGCGGTTCAGGTCTTGTGATAGCTCGATGATGGCCAACTCGGTAATGTTCCTCTCCCGAACGAACTGCTTCCGAGTCCGCGAGATCTCAGTCAGCTCAGATTTGGCTTCGCTGGAAGGCTTCACAAACATCTCATTAAAGAAGTCACCATCTGGGAAACTCTTGGTCTCAGTCCACTTGTTGCCCAACGCAATAACTTCATCAACAAAAGCCTTGGCACTTGCAATGTCCAGACCAACTTCTTCACTGTCAGCAAGAATGTCCTGCACATTCTTGATCATGCCAAAACCAGCATCCAAGTGACCTGAAGAGAGAATCTCGACCCATGAGCTCAAAACACTCTTCAACAACTTCTTAGCATACTGAAGGTGCGGCCCAGATGAGGATTCGCCATGCTCCGGCGCCCGACTACCCATATCATGCCCCGTTGGAGGAGTAATCAATAAGCTCTTTCCAATTGAAAAAGCTGACTCATCATAAGGTTTCACACCTGCCGCGTTGAAACTAGTAGAAGAAGCCCCTACTTCTGGATCGGCCACAGGTATCTCCTATTCTGGCCCTGAGGAAGACGGAGGAAATTCTTCTGCTGCTTCACAATCTGTCAATAAAAGACAAAAAGGTATGAATATGATCTTGTCAAAAATCAAAATCGAGATTATTACTACAAAATACCTTCTTCGACTACTGGTGGAGTACTTTCTGCTTCCATGAGCTCATCCGAAGCATCGTCTAAGGTTGCATCCATAGATGGCTCGAAGTCGTCAGAATCCTCTGGCAAGTCAGCTAACAAGAAGACAAAGCAACAAGTTAGCAAATGACGGCACAAACAAAAAAGGAGGAAAACAAAAGAAGTCATACCAGGTGAAGGTTCTGGAACCACTCTAGAGTCCCTTGGCTATTCTTCAGATGCCGCAAATGGGTCCGTCATCGCCTCATCGACCGGAACCTCAGGCATCACCAAATCACTATCCTCTGCCAAAAGAAAGAAAGTAACGGATCAAAACAAAAATCTTTCATAAGAGAAAAGAAGCGTAAACAGAAAGAAGGAGAGAATCATACCATCATCAGTGGTCTCTTCTTCTCGACTCCTATTTTCCGGAGGCTCATCTCATCACGATTGAGGCAATCCACTCTTCCAAGTTCTTCTCAGCAAACTGGACCATCTCCCAGGCCTGCTGAACGGCCGCATTAGAAGACCTGGCAGACCGACGAGGTACGTCAGTAACAGGCCCATTACCCTTGTTCGTCCTGGAAGAACTACCTGCAAAGAATGGAAAAGAAAAGAACAATCATCAAAATGACAAAATTTTGCTGAAAAAAAAATTCTAGCGAAATCTTGGCATGATTTCAGGGCAATTCCGAAGAAAACGGAAACACCCCGAAAAAGATAGGAAGCCTGAAGATGAGCTCAACATCGCTGCAAGCTCATCGTTAGTGGAAGATTCTCAAAGAAGGTTTGAACTCAAACATTACTGCGAGATTAGGCCAGTCTTATCAAATCTCCGCAAAATTGGAAAAGGGCTCAACATTGCTGCGAGCTCCAAACTCCAAAACTTGCAAAGCTCCTCAAAATCCCGCAAGGCTAAGGAATGGCTCAACATCACTGCGAGCTCCAAGTCCCAATACTTGCAAAAGATTTCCAGGTATGCATCATCATGTTTCCAAGTCAATTTACTAAAAATCATGCATCAAAGAAAACCATCATGCATTTGATGGTAGGAAAACCTTGACCAAAGTTTGACCAATTCCAACCCAACTTGGTCAAAATCAATCAAACTTTGTCCAAGTCAAAAATTATGTTGGCTTAACCTAGAGACTCTAGCCTTCTATCTTGATGCATCAAAAAAAAAATGCATGAACATCTTGAAATTGCATATCCTCATTATCATGGTGTGAGCAAAGAAAAAAAAGAAAAGAAAGAGAAAAGAGAGAAAACCTCTTCCATAAAAAAAAATATTTTGCGCCGCCCCACAGGCCGTGGCCCATGGCCACGTGGCTGTATGGCACAAAAGAAAAAAAAAAGAAGAAAAAAAAGAGAAGAAAAACCGTGAAAAAAAAAAGAAGAAAAACAACAAGAAAAAAGAAAAAAAAGAGATGAAACACGAAAAAAAAAAAGAAGAAAAAAAAAACGTGCTTAAAAAAAACAGAGAGAGAAAAAGAAAAAGAAAAGAAAAGGCAAAGAAAAGAAAGAAGAACTTTTTTTACCATCTACATGGAGTTTCTTGGAAACTTACTTGAAGCCATTGATAGAGAAGAAGAAAAAGCTTGAAAATCTTTGAAGAAGAAGAAGAGCTCTTGATCTTGAAGCACTCTTGAAGGTTCTTGCAAAAAGGAAACAATGGAGCAAGAGATCCAACCTACCCTTGCTTTTATAAAAGAGAGCAAACCAAAAGAGGAAACAAGGAGAAAAGAAATGAGGTAAGTGCTAAAACTTAGTAACTTTCCTAAAAGAAAGATACTTTGAGAAAATCTCTCCCAAAAACAAGGAAACTTGAGAGATTCTCTCCAAGTAAAGATATTTTTAGATATTCTCTACCCACAAGAAATATTTTTAGATATTCTCTACAAAATGACACCATATGAGATCTAAGCCATCTTCAAAGCTTAAGGTCCCATAGGTTAGCCCACATGAGCCAGGCTTCACCACCTAGATACTAAAAGTGGCTTTTAGTCAAAAAAAATCCCTCTTACCAAGAGCATACAAAAAATGGTGACATGCCTCTTTTGAGTTGATTGGACCATTCAAAAAAAAAAACAAAAGAGCCTCATGAGTTTTCAAAAAACCAAACCATCCAACCTCATGAACCAAATTAAGCCAAAATCTTGAAATCGACATTCCACAGAAAATCAAACCATGGTCCCCTAGCTCGCCACATACAGCTTGTTAGGTCACAAGACCAAAACCAAAAACCAAAAACCAAATCTGGCCCCCCAACTTGCCATATACAGCTTGTTGGGTCACAAGGTCAAACTCAAAAATCAAACCCCGACCCCCTAACCTGCCACATATAGCTTGTTAGGTCACAACGTCCAAAATCAAAAAAGCCTTTCTTAACCGCCTAATGTGCCACATAAAGCCTTTAGGTTCACAAGGTCAAAAGGGAAAATCCAAAACCCAAAAATCCAAATTCCCCATGTCATTTTCAGCCTTGAGATGGTACGTGATCCCTCTCACTACCATAAAATTCCCCCGGAAACTCAAAAGGCTATTCAAAACAAAAAAGAAAAAAAAAAAAAGAAATGCTCAAGACTCTTGGTCAAGTAAGAAGCTCTCCTTCAAGTTTCTCTTTGAGCCACATCTACTCCAAAAGCTACTCGCCACTGTACCTCGAGGGGGCATTTGTTGACACCAAAAAAGTCACTTTGCCTCTTCAACATCAAGAAGCCACATGAAACTGCATCCTACTACAAACAGGCAATGCTACTTCAAGCATTAGATCTTGTCAGAATCAAACAAAAAATGCAAGATCCTTCAAAACAGCCAAAGGAGGGGTACACATGAAGTTTCAGGTCATTCCAACATCATTTAGCCTAACTTCACTCCTCCAACAGCTAAACAGGCGCTCCCGGCAGCGACAGTGTCAAAGACATCAAAACTTCGATCAAAGCCTACGAATGGTTCCAAAATACCTCCATAAGGCTCCTTGTCAAATTTCAAGTCAAACCGACAACGTTTGACACTCCATCAACCCCCGAGCAGCAAAATCAAGCCTCTCGGCGGCGGGAACTACCGAGGCCATCACTCATCAAAAAGAGCACATGAGTGGCTTCAACATGCTCCCAAAGGGCTACACATCGAATTTCAGGTCATTCCGACAACGTTTGACCAGACTTCGATGCTCCGAAACAAAATCAAGCCTCCCGGAGGCGGAGCACCCCGGGATCATGACATCCAAATCGGAGCTAATGGATCATCTCAAAATGACTCCAATAGGCTCCCTGTCAAATTTCAGGACAATCGGACATCGGTTGACCGTACATCAAAGCGCGACATCTTCTTCGCGACAAAATCAAGTTTAGCATTTAGTCAACCGATGTCGCGCTTTGATGTACGGTCAACCGATGTCCGATTGTTCTGAAATTTGATAGGGAGCCTATTAGAGTCATTTTGAGACGATCCATTAGCTCCGATTTGGATGTCATGATCCCGGGGTGCTCTGCCGCCGGGAGGCTTGATTTTGTTTCGGAGCATCGAAGCTTGGTCAAATGTTGTCGGAATGACCTGAAATTTGACGTGTGGCCCTTTGGGAGCATGTTGAAGCCACTCATGTGCTCTTTTCGATGAGTGTTGGCCTCGGTGGTTCTCGCCGCCGAGAGGCTTGATTTTGCTGCTCGAGGGTTGATGGAGGGTCAAACGTTGTCGGTTTGACTTGAAATTTGACAAGAAGCCTTTCGGGGGTATTTTGGAACCATCCGTAGGCTTTGATCGAAGTTTTAATGTCTTCGACACTGTCGCCGCTAGGAGCGCTTATTTAACTATCGGAGGAGTGAAGTTAGGCCAAGTGATGTCGGAATGGCCTGAAACTTCATGTGTACTCCTCTTTTGGCTGTTTTGAAGGATCTTGCAGTTTTTATTTGATTCTAACAAGATCTAATGCTTGAAGTAGCATTGCTTGTTTGTAGTAGGATGTGACTTCATGTGGCTTCTTGATGCTGAGGAGGCAAAGTGATTTTCTTTTGTGTCAACAAATGCCCCCTCGAGGTAACGCGACGAGTATCTTTTGGAGTCGATGTGCCTCGAAGAGAAACTTGAAGGAGAGCTTCTGACTTGACCAAGAGTCTTGAGCTCTTTTTTTTTTTAAAGCCTTTTGAGTTTCCGAGGGAATTTTATGGTAGTGAGAGGGATCACGTACCATCTCAAGGCAAAGTTTTGAAAATGACATAAGATATTTGGATTTTTAGGTTTTTGGATTTTTCTCTTTTGACCTTGTGAACCTAAAGGCTTTATGTGGCACAATAGGCGGTCAAGAAAGGCTTTTTGGTTATTGACCTTGTGACCTAACAAGCTGTATGTGGCAGTTTAAGGGGTCAGAGTTTGATTTTTTATTTTGACCTTGTGACCCAACAAGCTGTATGTGGCAAGTTGGGGTGATTTGGTTTTGACCTTGTGACCTAACAAGCTGTATGTGGCGAGCTAAGGGATCAGGATTTGGTTTTTGGTTTTGGCCTTGTGACCCAACAAGCTGTATGTGGCGAGCTAGGTGACCAGGGTTTGCTTTTTTGTGGAATATCAATTTCAAGATTTTGGCTTAATTTGGTTCATGAGGTTGGATGGTTTGGTTTTTTGGAAACTCATGAGGCTTTCTTCTCTTTATTTATTTATTTTTTTTAATTGTCCAATCAACTCAAAAAAGGCATGGAACCATTTTTGTATGCTCTTGGTAAGAGAGATTTTTTTTTTTACTAAAAGCTACTTTTAGTGCCTAGGTGGTCAAACCTGGCTCATATGGGCTAACCTATGGGACCTTAAGCTTTGAAGATTGCTTTGATTTCATATGGTGTCATTTTTGTAGGGAATATCTAAAAATATATCGTTTGGGTAGAGAATATCTAAAAATATCCTTACTTGGAGAGAATCTCTCAAGTTTCCTTGTTTTTGGGAGAGATTTTTTTAAAGTATCTTTCTTTTGGGAAAGTTGCTAGTTTTTAGCACTTACCTCCTTTCATTTTCTCCTTGTTTCCTCTTTTGGTTTACTCTCTTCTATAAAAGCAAGGGAAGGTTGATTCTTTTGCTCCATTGCTTTCTTTTTGCAAGAATCTTCAAGAGTGCTCCAATATCAAGAACTTCTATTCTTCTTCAAGGATTTTCAAGCTTTTTCTTATTCTTCTCAATCAATGGCTTCAAGTAAGTTTCCTTTCTTCACAAGAAAGCTCCATTGTAGAAGTAGGAAAAGTTTCTTTTCTTTTCTTTTCTTTTCTTTTTCTTCTCTTTTTTATTCTTTTTTTTTTTTTTGTTAAGCATGTTTTTTTTTCGTGCTTCTTCTTTTTTTTCTCTTTCTCTTCTTTTTTTTCTTTCTTTTCTTCTTCTTTTCTTTTTGCTCACGGTTTTTCTATTTTTTTTCTTCTTTTTTCTTCACGGTGTTCCTTTTTGTTTTCAACGTTTTTTTTTTCTCTCTTTTTTTTTTCTTTTGTACGGATCTAGCTGTACGGCCACGTGGCCATGGGCCACAGCTTGTGGGCCAGCCCAGAATTTTTTTTTTGAAGTGATTTTTCTCTTTTCCTTTTTTTTGTTCATCATGATAATGAAGTTATGCAATTTCAAGATGTTCATGCATTTTTTGTTTGATGCATCAAGATAAAAGGCTAGAGTCTCTAGGTCAAGCCAACATAATTTTTGACTTGGACAAAGTTTGATTGGCTTTGACTAAGTTGGGTTGGAATTGGCCGAACTTTGGTTAAGGTTTTCCTAGCATCTAATGCATGATGGTTTTCTTTTTTTTTTTAATGCATGATTTTTAGTAAATTTATTTGGAAGCATGATGATGTATACCTGGAAATCTTTTGCAAGTATTGGGATTTGAAGCTCACAGCAATGTTGAGCCCTTTCCTAGTCTTGCGGGATTTTGAGGAGCTTTACAAGTTTTGGAGTTTGAAGATCACCGCAATGTTGAGCCCTTTTCCAATTTTGCGGAAATTTGATAAGACTGGCTTGATCTCGCAGCAATGTTTAAGTTCAAACCTTCTTTGAGAATCTTCCACTGACTATGAGCTTGCAGCGGTGTTGAGCTCATCTTCAGGCTTCTTATCTTTTTCGGGGTGTTTCCCTTTTCTTCAAAATTGCCCCGTAACCATGTCAAAATTTCGCTAGAATTGTTTTTAGCAAAATTTTGTCATTTTGGTGATTGATTTTTGTTTTTTCTTTCCATCCTCTGCAGGTAGTTCTTCTAGAATAAACAAGGGTAAGGGGCCTGTTGCTAATGCACCTCGTCAGTCTGTCAGATCTTCTAATGCGGCCGTTCAGCACGCCTGGGAGAAGGTCCAGTTTGTTGAGAAGAATTTGGAAGGGTGTGATTCCCTCAACCGTGATGAGATGAGATAGCGATTGATCGCTCTAAAGGATGAGGAATTCTCAAGATTGCGGTAAGCAGCCGTCCTTGGGTTACGGATGATTAGAGCGTTGTGTCCAAGTCTACCTTTTTCTTTGGTGATGCAGTCCCTGGCGACTTGACATACCAAAGGAGATGTTTTCAGTTCTCTTACACGGCAGATGGTGAGGAGAGAACTATTTCTACCCAGTCGACTTTCGATCGAACCATCTCGATCATGAACCTTTCTCCCACATGCCCTAAGAGGGAAGATCTTCCGAGTTGGGTGAAGAGGACTAATGCGATCAAGATCGGGGTTTTTGTTGGCGGCCCTTCTGGTTATGCAGAGAAGTCGCCTATCCATATGGACATTTTGATGCCATCCAGTGGCTACCAAGGTTCTGATCATCTATCGGTTGATTTGAGACCGGTGGGCCTTGGCATTTTTCGGGGTGACAGCAGTAATTGGGTGAACCTTTTTGACTTCGTGGCCGTTTCAGTGCTGACTCAAGCTGGGAATCATAGACTGATCACACCCTAAAGGTTGGTGGGGCCATCCTGCGGGAAGCCGAGATTTTTGACGCGATGCGCGCTTTTCGGCAAATCGTGGTTTTCACTGATGATGCTTTCATGGCCATGCTGGAGTCATTCCTTCCAAAAACCAACACCTTTATTGTTACGAACGGTGAGATTGGTTTTTCTTTGAAGGAATTGAGATCACCGGGCTACCTATCCTTGGCAAACTCTATGAGGAGTTCATGCCTATTAACAACATCCTTGAGGAGCAGTCTGAGGAGTTCAGACTTTTGTACTTTCAGCTCGTAGCCTTCTATGATTTTTTTAAGGAGAAGGAGGGCTCGAAAGTCAGGTCCAGTAGTTGGAAGAATTGTAGCTCCAAGTTTTTTGACAATAGGGAGTCTTCTGATAGCATGGCCCAGAATGCTAGGGCTAAAAATCTAGGTTTGAAGAAGATCTCCGCCATGCGAAAAGACTTGAAGAAATTCTTCGCAAGCACAGACGCCATTTATACTGACATTACATTGCGGAGAGATCTCGCTATTTACCTCACTTATTGGCTGGGTGAGGCTGTTTTTGCTGGAGGAGATGGAACGCACATCAGGCCGCATTGTATTTTTCCGGCTTATCAGATAGCATTCGGAGAGCGGCTGGCTTTGGTACCTGCTCTTTACTCCTATTTGTGTACCGAACCGTAGGCTGCTGCTTTTCTAGGCTTGGGCTCCCTATGAACAGGGTATTTGCGGCCCATATTTTATATTCGTGGTATGTATACCCACTACCTCAAAATGGGTTAAAAACGGCAGTTTTTATTGGATTTAACAACACCTAAAAACTATCGCTCATAACGACGTTTACCCCCGCCGTTTCTAAAAGATCGACAGTCTGCTTAGTGTCGGTATACCATTTTAAAAATCGATATACAGGTACCGTCATTGTTATACATAAACCCGCCCGACACTACCCAAAAACCCCTTTCATTTCATTTTCGCGCCATAGGTCTTTCGCACCCTTAATATCTCTTGCGCCCAAGGTCTTTCGCGCCCTTAATATCTCTTGCGCCCGGCATCCCACAACTCCATCAACCTTCCCCACTACACTTTCTCCTTCACTGCCTTCGACGCTGTCTAGGTATGTTTCGTTGTCCTCTTTTCACTTTTTTTTCCTAGATCATGGCTCTTTTCATTCTTGATTTGTTTTCTCTTCTTCTTCTTTTTGGATTTTAGGGTCTCACGATTGCTGTTGTTGTTTCTATTTTTTTTTTTTTTATATCTTCAATGTATTTCTAGGGCAAGTAAATGATCGATCATTTCTTTTTGTTTAAGAGAAATGATGGATAGAAGGAGTAAATGCATTTGCATGTTACTGTATGTCTTTGGAGGAATCCTAATTATTTATATGATTTTGTTTTTTCTCCTTTCTGGGAATTGGGTGGTTAGTTTTTCCCCTGTTTTGGCTTTGTTTTTGCTCTGTGTTGGATCAGAGTAAATGGGAAGCATAAGAAAAGACCCATTCAGAGGAATGCTATGATGATTGAATAGATTTCTTTTTAGTACCAAAACTCTTGGGTTTTGTTCATCTTCATTAACCACTCTATATTTGATTTTTCTTTTCTCTTACTATGTCTCTTATGGGCTTGTTAGGCTGTTGGTTAAAATGGAAACGTTGCTCCTCCAAAGATCATATTCTTCAAAAGACCTCTTGATTCTCACCCAAATCAGGTATCCAGCCACCTCTTATCTTCTTCATTGATTAAGGTAAATAAACTGCTATTTTGGGGGTTTGTGCCTAAGGTTTAGATGTGATTGAATTACAAGCCACAAGGTTTTTTTTTTTTATAAATAGAATTCACATTGAATGGATGGTCTTATTGTCTGATTGACAGCCATTTCATGATGAAAAGAAATACTTAACAATCAAAATTCATATTATTGTTCATCCGACTTGAATGTTTCAGATCTTTGGAAGGTGGACTTACAACATGTATCCATTTGATTCAGCCCACTTGATACCTCATGTTTATATTTGATGTGATTTTTTTTTTCAATCTCTTATTGGGGTTTGAATGGAAGACTAATGGGTTCATGTGATCATATCTATATGAGCAAAGAAAACCCCGTTGAAGAGGATTTGTGCCTCCTTCTATGTGAGTTTATGTTTGTCCTTCCTTCTTGAATGGTTCAGATCTTTGAAAGCTAGCCATAGATGGATTGGATATGTCTTTGATGATAGTGATGATGCTTTGGTTGTTAACATTTTTTTTTTTTTCTCTTTCTGGGTTAGGCTTGGTTGGGCTGAATTGATTTTAAAGAATCTAAATCTATTTGAATTTGCTTACTCTGTGTAAAACATGATATTCATGGTAGCTTTGATTTATTCATTTTTATTTTTTTCAATTTTTTAAGACTGGATTACTAGATGCATTGGTAACCTCAGTAAATTGTATTGGAGAGAAAAACTTAAGGGGTCAATCTAGGCATTTCTTCTGTTCCAAGCAGATAGGTTGTACCATGCCATTCTACCTGGAGTATTTGAATGTAGATATGGAAAAAAATATCAATGACTCAAGCTCTGCAGAATATATATGCATGTGGTGATTTAAATACATTTAATATGGTATCTTAGGCAAGATATATTGATTGGGTTGTTTGTGGTGTATATATGTGCGTATGTATGACGCTAAATCTAAAATGGCTTGTCTTGTGAATAGTGCTTCTTATCATGCAAATGCTGGTTTAAACTTCAAAAATGGGTTTCTCATAATATAAACCTATCCTAATTTCCAGGGCTATATCTAATTAAGCTTGGAGACAAGGGTAGTTGATAGTCGATTGTTCATTATGAAAATCTATATCACATCATGGGATGAAAGATGAAAAAACATTTTTTTGCAGAAAAATGTCTCACTTTTCCATACAATATCCACAAATAAGTGATTTTAGTCATGTCATCTCAATGTAACTTACCACATTTAATGTTTCTTTAACATGGATACCTACGCTTGTGGTCGTTACATCCAATTTTGCATATCCTGTCTGTAAACCACAAATGTAATATTTTAATGCTAATTTGAGAAAAATTATCAAGTGGGTTGCATTTGAGTAACTTTATTAGGTACTACTGTTACTGTTATTTGGACTGTAAAATGGCTTTCTATTACTTGGTGATGAAGCTATTTTGTGCATTTACTGTCAAAACTTGGAGATTTGATTCACTACAATAATGAGATTGTCTTTTAGAATTATATATGAACTCTACATTTAGGTATAATTTGTTGATTATATCCATTGTAATTTTAATTTTTTGTTTTGAGAGGACATTGTTCTTAATGACTTAAACTTGATTTCCCTTACCAAGACCAAATCACTTAGTGGTCATGTGGGGATTGAGTCATATATTCATATTTAACCATTTTATGTGCCTTGCTACATGTATTTAACTTTTCAGAACATGGCCCCAAGTAAAGTATGGATGACAGCACCAAGGCTTTCTGTTGAATACTTAGAAGGCATTGAGTCATTCTTTGAGTTTGTAAGAGCTAATAAACATATATTAGGAGGTGCTGATTGGTACTGCTACCCTTGTGTCAAATGTCGAAATCTGATAGGAGGGAAAAAGACTTTAAGAGATATCCGTACACATTTAATATGTGACGGTATCGATACGACTTACACGACATGGTTCCACCATGGAGAAATGAATCCTTATAGTCTTGTAAATGAAGGAAATAGTAGCGGTAATGAAGTTGTGTTGCCAAGAATGGTCGATATGGTGAATGACGTATTTGGGCATATGCAAGACAATGACAAGGTTGAAGCTCAAGTGGGGGGTAATACATCTACAGATTGTGACGAAGCTAATGATGAAGGATTTTCTCAAGTTCAAAATGATTCACCAGAGAATATTCGATACAAGAAGTTTATGGATGATGCGATAAAACCACTATATCCCTCATGTCACATTGAACATACGAAGTTGTCGGTGACGATTGATTTGTTGAGCATGAAGGCTAGACATAAGTTGTCTAATGAGTGTTTAACTGAGTTGTTGCAATTGTTCAAAAATATTTTACCTCGCGAGAACACCTTACCTGATAACACCTACACTGCGAAGAAGATGATCAATTCTTTACGTATGGAGTGTAAAATTATCCATGCATGCAAAAACGATTGCATACTTTATTGGAAAGAGCATGAAAATAGGGATGATTGTCCTACTTGTGGTGCAAGCAGGTGGAAACCAAAGAATATATCAAAACCAAGAAGTAAACCTAAGCCGTGGAAGAAGTTAAGATATTTTCCATTAACACCACGATTGCAAAGAATGTACAGTGTACCCTAGATTGCTGAGAGTATGACATGGCATGCAAATGCAAGCTTAGTACCAAACGAATCAATTATGCGTCATCCAATTGATTCCTCATGTTGGAAACAAGTAAATCGTAAATGGACTAACTTTGCATTAGAGGTGCGTAATGTTCGTTTGGGACTTGCAACGGATGGATTCAATCCTTTTGGGAACAATAATAACTCATATAGTTGCTAGCCTGTTATGATTGTTCCGTACAATCTCCCTCCATCCTTGTGCATGCGTAAAGAATTTATTATGTTAACATTATTGATTCCCAGGAAGAAGGGTCCAGGACATGACATTGATGTATACTTGCAGCCCTTGGTGGATGAGTTGAATGAATTGTGGTCCGCTGGAGTCATAACATATGACTCTTATAGTAAAAGTAGGTTTTCAATGAAAGCAATTTTATTATGGGCTATACATGATTTTCCAGCATATGGCCATTTGTCGGGGTGTAGGACTGCGGGAAAGTATGCTTGTCCTGTGTGTGGCGAGGGGACTGATTCAGTGCGGCTAAAATATGGAAAGAAGTTTGCTTACATGGGGCACAGAAAACACCTAAAAGATATGAAGCATCCATTTAGGAGCAAAAAATCACAATTTAATGGGAAAGAAGAATATGAAAAGCCCCCCAAGCGTTTGAGTGGTAGCGGGGTATTAAGAAAAATGGAAACTATTAAGACTACTTTTGGAAAGATAGTAGGAAAGAAAAGGAAGAGAAGTATGGATGGCAATGAGCTCACCGCATGGTCAAAGAGATCAATTCTTTTTGAGTTGCCTTATTGGAAGGTGTGCTATAAATATATTCTTACTATTTAAGTGATACTATATAATGAACTTTCATGCTAACATTAATATATAATTTTGTAGGATTTGCCCATTCGCCGTAATCTGGATGTGATGCATGTAGAGAAAAACGTGGCAGAAAATCTAATTGCAACAATCATGAACATAAAGGATAAGACTAAGGATGATCTTAAAGCCCGCAAAGACCTGAAAGATATGCGAATTAAGAAAAAACTGTGGCCTATGGAAAATAATGGAAAATTGACTTACCCGGACGCTCCTTACACTTTATCCCGACATGAGAAAGATTTGATATGTAAAACCTTATTTCATTTGAAGGTTCCCATTGGGTATAGTGATGACTGGAAGCATAAGGTGAGCTTAGAGGGCAGAGAACTCAAAAACCTCAAGTCACATGATTATCACATTCTCATGCAAAAATTACTACCGGTGCTATTAATGCATGCATTTGAGTCACATAAGCCACTACGTACTGCTATTCGAAATCTATCAATAGTCTTTAATGTCTTATGTTCAAAGGTTATCAATCGTGAAGAACTTCGAAGATGAAAGAAAGCATTGTAGAAACTCTATGTGTCTTTGAAATGTACTTCCCACCTTCAATTTTTGTTTCCATGACGCACCTTGTTGTTCATTTGGCGGAAGAGGCACAACTTTGTAGACCTGTTAGATATCGATGGATGTATCCTTTTGAACGGTATGAGAATGTTCTAGTTAATTTTAATATGTTCTTTTTAATCCTTACTTTGTGTCGAAATCTAATTTAGATATCTTGTATTAGGAAGATGAAGACATTTAAATGGTATGTGGTCAATCAGACATATCCAGAGGGTTCTATTGCAGAATGCTTCCTTATGGAGGAGTCTATGTTGTACGCCATGAATTACATGCCTGGCGGGGAAAAAAAAGCCATAAGCAAGGACGGGGGCTATGGATGGATGAGCATGGTACATCCGCCTACCCTATCGATAAGAAGGGGAAGGTCTATATTCTTCAAAATTTACAGTAGAACAAGCACGCAAGTGGGTATTGTTTCATTCTATTGAGAATGCCGAATGGGAGAGGTAAGCATAATTTGGATCATATCCTATGTACTCCTCTTTTTGTCCTATAGTGAAATCACATTGTACAAAATGAATACAGGAATTATGCTGTATACCTTCAAAGCCACATTTCTAATGCTGGACATTGTAGAAGAAATATACAAACTGAAAAGGCATTGGATTACATTCCTTGGCTTAGAAAACAGTTAGAAAATGAAGAAAACTGCATCATCAAAAGACTTGTTGATGGACCAAGCTTTGAAGCCATCTCATATACTGCATATGCGATAAATGGTTATGTTTTTTATACAGCAGATGCAGAAATGAATAAAACAACGTAAAACAGCGGAGTTTCGCTGAAGGCATTAACTGGTTTCAGGTCAAGTTCCAAGGACAAAAATCTTGTGCATGAAGAAGCCACCTACTACGGCATCATCAAACAAATTCTAGAATTGGATTATTATGACTTCAAACATGTAGTATTCTATTGTGATTGGGTGCGTACAGAAGATGCTCATGGATGTAGAGTTGATCCGGAAAAAAACTTGATATATGTCAATCTGAGGAGGTTAAAAAGAAAAGTAAAAGAAGATGAGCCATTTATTCTTGCTTCACAAGCAACTCAAGTCTTCTATTGCAAAGATCATAGTAGACCTATGGACGAATGGCATGTTGTCTTAGATGTTCCAAAGAGGTTAACTGAAGATGTGGATTCTTTTGAAGATCCCTTAGTATTTGAGCCAAGAATGAATGAAAATGTCATAACAGAAGCTTTACGAGATGATGTCATTAGTGATAATGATTAACCATGTATGGCTTTTAATATGCATATTCATTCTTTGTTGTTTTTTTTTTCTTTCACTCATTCCTTTTTTAACACAAATGATTGTCTTATAATGCTTATGGAAAATTTTAAATCTAATACCTTTTGTTGCAATTACTATGTCAAATGAAATGGCATCGTCGGCATCGGCATCTACATCGACTGTTCATGGATCTTCCATTGAGAGTATGTATCATGAGTGGAATCATCTTTACCCATGAACCTTAATATTCCTTATATTCATTAATGATATTTGTAATAGTGGGTCGCACCAAGTTGACATTCACACCAGCTGGCCAGCCTATAGGGCCAAATGCTGCGGCCTTTTCCAGTTCCACAAGTCAGATTGTGAGGACCCATGTGCCACCGACCTACAACAGTTGGAAAGCTGTGCCTAATCAACTTAAGGAGAATGTATGGCAGCATGTCCTTGTAAGTGCTTGTGCATTTTTAGATGTAATTTCTAATGTATTTTGGATTTGTTCATCTACATAATATATATGACTTTTTATCATCATGTAAATGATGTCCTGTTCAGACACTTTATGATGTTCCTCAATGCCATCGTCCATGTGTCCTTAAGAGAGCAAATGCGGTGTGGAGGGATTGGAAGTGCCACCACCAACGCGAAGTATATGATAAATATAACACTGATGTGGAGAGAAAGAATGTGTTACCCGAATACGTGAAAAAAGAGGATTGGGAGGCTTTTGTGGATGCAGAAGGAAAATATGAGGCACAATTAAGGAGGAAGAAAGGAAAGACAGCAAGGGCATCATTGAAGAGTCCGCATACTTCTGGTAGAAAAGGGCAAGCAAGGGTTGCAGATGAGTTGGTAAGTATGATTCTTGCAAGCCATTTTAGTTCCCTACTTAATTTATTATGTAATGCCAATGTTTCCTTCTAACATTTTCAGCGGAAACAACATCCTGAAAGGGAGGTTACCCAGTGTGAGATCTTTATCAAGACACATTATAAGAAGGATGGCACTCCTTCAAGTCACCATGCGGTAAGAAGTCAAGCCATTTATTTGAGATTCATATTTCTGATTACTGAATTGTGATTTTGTTGCTCAAAACAATCTTCAACTTAGCTTACGAACTAGAGGCCTTTTAGGTTGGGGAAAATCACCTGAATCAAAAATTGGGGTTCATTGCACTCTAGAATCGAAATGGGTTCATATGTTTTAAGAAATCTGAGAACACATTGAACAAGTTGACCCCATCATCACCCTGAACAAACTTATCTGTCCATATATAGTGCAGAAAATGAATGTTTTTTTTCCATCATTTGTTTGCAGGATCTTAAGTTGGGCCGATCTAATCAACGTAACAAAATTTGGGTCCTTGCTGAGATAAAATGTTTATGATGTTGACATATATTTAGATTCTTGTTGTGCCAAAGAACATTCAAAAGAGAGAAATATCAATGGAAGACTAACTTTAACCATCCATGTAGCTATAGGCATTCTCTCTTGTTTCTGTGTCATTCTTTCTCCAAGGAAATTTGTAGAGACCAATGTTTACATCTATAAGAAAAATGCTACTATAAATTACATGCAAATCCCCTTTGGATGTTCCAAGTGATTAGAGCAAATCAGAATCCCTCATATGTAGGTCTATTAACAGGTCAATCGGATGGGCCTGACACTACACTATATCAAAAAGAAGCCTGAGTATAGGACCAAGTTAGAAATATAATTAATGTTCAAGGCCTGTAATCAGGTGCACATCCAGGTATGAATCAGATTTGGAACCCACCTATTAGTTTGAGTTGGTAATCTAACGTTTGATTAAACACAATCAATGTGTATGGTGAATCGAATATGGTACAACAGGCAGTGGCAAGTTCTTTATCATAGATTAAGATTAACCCAGCCTGATTAAAAAATAAAAGGGATTCAGGATTGGCAGACTCATTGAGTTATAATCAATGTGTTGTGCAGTTTCTAGGCAGACTCATGCTAGCCTCTTGCCTCACATGACTGTGTAGGGACTCATCCACCATGAACATGGAACGAGATCATTTATATCCTAACTACATGCCATCCATTTGTCATGCTAATTATGATATTGTAATTTCCTAACATGTTTTATTTAACAACTTATTTTATAGGAAACGAGTCGTAGAATGTGTGAAAGGGACCCCTCTATTGTAAGTCAAGATATTGACACTGACAGGGTTGCAATGGTATGTGGATCATCTTATGCTTATATTTAGATATCAATTTGGTTTTCATATTTAGCAATGAATATATGTCATGAGCAGATATTGACCTTTTATATTTTTTCCATAGGTTTTTGGTCAAGATGATCGTGGACGTGTCAGGGGCTTAGGGTTGGGTGTCTCAAGATCTATCGTGCATCATTCAAATCCTTATAAGAGAGCCTATGAAGAAGAGCATAAATTGCATGTGGCCCTCGAGACTGAGGTGGATGGGTTGAAATCACGGATGGCGAACATGGAGAAGATTGTTGCTTCCCTTTCTCAGAGTGGGACGCAAATGCGGTCTTCGACCGAACAATGAAGTTCTCAAGTAAAACACATCATTACATATAAGATATAGATTTCTAAACTTATTTAAATTATTGAATAATATAGATTACTCACATCAAGTGCTTTTTAATCATAATGTAGGTGAGGCCACCATCCACACATCAAGAGTCACAGTCAAACTCGAGAACCAGAATTTACAAGTTGATGCATTATAGGAAGAACACAATTGTTGCCTATGGAAGTTTGATGGGGGTGTCACCGGATAATTCAGATTACTATAAAATTGTTCTAGATGAGATTGTGGACGGTGATATTGAATTAATGGACGGAGTGAGAAAGATGGAAGATCTCGTGCCTGGAGATATGTTTGTTTGGCCTACATTTAGGACCTTTCCGAGCTAGTTTTGCTCAACTCTAGTATTTATTTCAATGTTATTAGATGGACAGATAGTTGTATGGACTTTTTTTTTTTGTCTGACATTTTGAATTTTGGGTTTTGGATGGATATTCTATTCTGGTGTTGTTATGAATGAATGTTGAGAGTGAATGAATGTTGAGTCTTTCAATGGATATGTTTTTAGATGGGTGTTAATTTGAATGATTAATGGATGTTTGAAACATTAATGCTTGTAGATTAGCATTTGAATGAATATGAATGTATGTTGTACATGTATGGAGTGATCATTATATGATTTTAACAGGTTAGAAAAATTGTAATTCTCATATTTTATCATTATTTTTTTTTCTTGAAAATAAATTGACGACAGCTTAGAACTGTCGTTTTATATCAATACTTACCCCGTCGAACTTCCCTTTTAACAACAGTTTTGATTTGTCGTTTATTTCAAATTTAGTGACATACCAAAACTGTCGTTTATTTTACGATTATCGACAGTTTTAAACTATCGCTTTAAAAAAACGACTATGAAATAAACGACAGACCCAACGACGCACGGATGTGTCGTTTTTCTTTAAAAACGACAGTTTTGAGCTGCCCTTTTTTGGTCCATTTGAGGTAGTGACCACTGTCCTAGCTTCCATCAGTTGGGAGTTGCGCAAGATGAAGACCCTTTCATGATTAGATTGGCTAGAGGAGTAGCCATTTCTGAATCTTTTTTGTATGCCCATTTGAGAATCTGATGGTTCAGGGACGTCGAGATTGGGCATTCTTCAGTGAAGCTTTCTCCGGGTCTGAGGAAGAAGGCTTTTGATTTTGGTGTCTCTCGTGATTCCACCAGGGCAGGGTCGGGGAGACACTATGCTTTGACAAATGCAAAAAAGAGATGGTTTTTCAACATACGGGTTGGTACGATGGTGTACCTTAGACATCTTTTCGTTGATATCCAGCCGTATGTCCTTTCGCGTTTTGCGCTGCAGCTTGGCTTCTCCCAAGGCGTTGTTGGAGCGCCTTCAAGCATGGTGAAGCGTTTTGGAGGTTTGCGGGACGGGAGGAATACATGGGCTTCTTACAGTGCGGAGGACACTATCGCCATGATTTCCTATCTTGAGTTGCCCACTTTCCGGACTGTTGGATTCACGAAATGGTTCGTGGAGAGCTTTTCAATGTACCGGGGACTTTCCAAGAAGGAGCTCGATGTCAAGCAATCTCCTGGGAAGGATCTTGGTAGATCAGATTGTGTCTGACAAGAGGAAGTTTTGGCTTTCCTTTCTGGAGAGAAGCATAAGATAGGCTTTCTTGATGAACGGGACGTCATCAGATCAGGAGTTGTACAAGAAGTTCCTGGTGAGGTCTTGAAACAGCTGGATGAGGAGGAGCCGAGATCAACGCTTGGATGCAAGCAGAGCACACAAAGGCTTCCATGGAGTCTACTGGGAAAAGCAGACCATCCGGTGAGGACTCTAGTGAGAGACCTGATTTTGATAGTGGGGCAGGTTCTTCGAGCAGACCGTCCCATAGAAGTAAGAGGAAGAGAGGACAACGCCGTAATATGAGACGGCATGAAAGTCCTCCTGATCTGGAAGTTCCTCTCACCATTGTTGAGAAGGTGTCTGGGGATGCTGACGAACCTCCAGAGAAGAGGAGCCGAGAAGAGGAGACCACTAATGATGGTATGATTCTCTCTTTCTTTCACCGCTTCTTTCGTTTATGAGAGATTTTTTTTTGTTTTGGTCTGTTGCTTTATTTTCTTTTGGCAGAGGACGGTGATTTGGTGATGCCCGAGGTTCCGGCAGATGAGGCGATGACAGATCCGGTCATGGCATCTGAGGAATAGCCAAGGGACTCTGGAGTGATTCCAAAACCTTCACCTGGTATGATTTCTTTTGCTTGTTCCTCCTTTTTTGTTTGTACTGTCATTTGCTAACATGTTGTTTGGCTTTCTTGTTAGCTGACTTGCCAGAGGATTCAGACAACTTTAAGCCATCCATTGATGCAATCTTTTATGATGCTTCGGATGAGCTCATGGAAGCAGAAAGTACTCCGCCGGTCGTCGAAGAAGGTATTTTGTAATAATAATCTCGATATTGATTTTTGACAAGATCATATTCATACATTTATGTCTTTTATTCACAGATTGTGAAGCAACAGGAGAAGTTCCTCCGTCTTACTTATGGCCAGAACAGGAGGTACCTGCAGCCGATCCAAAAGTAGGGACTTCTTCTACTAGTTTCAACGCGGCAGTTGTGAAACCTTATGATAAATTAGCTTCTTCAATTGGAAAGAACTTATTGATTACTCCTCCAACGGGGCATGACATGGGTAGTCGGGTACCGGAGCATGGCGAATCCTCATCTGGGCCGCATCTTCAGTATGCAAAGAAGGTGTTAAAGAGCGTTTTGAGCTCATGGGTCGAGACTCTCTTTAGGTCACTTGGAAGCTGGTTTTGGCATGATCAAGCATGTGCAGGACATTCTTGCTGATAGCGAATAAGTCGGTCTAGACATTGCAAGTGCCAAGGCTTTTGTTGATGAAGTCATTGCTTTGGGCAACAAGTGGATTGAGACCAAGAGTTTCCTAGATGGTGACTTCTTTAATGAGATGTTTGTGAAGCCTTCCGGCGAGGCCAAATTTGAGCTGAATGAGATCTCGCAGACTCAGAAGCAGTTCGTTCGGGAGAGGAACGTTACTGAGTTGGCCATCATCGAGCTAACACAAGACCTGAACCGCCTTGATAAGGAGGTTGTCGAGGCTAGGCAGCGTCTTGAGCTTTTGGAGGAAGAAGCTGCTGCCAAATGGACTGCCATCGTGGAAGCTCGTGCTAGGGAGGGGACTCTCATTCGCCAAGTTAAGGAGGCTGACAGCAATCTCTAGAGGAAGACTCAGGAATGTGAGCAATGGCAGATTCTCTAGGAAGAACTTCCTCGTGCTACAGATGGGTCACGGCATTCTGCCGCATTTTATGGAAATGTTTTGAAGAAGCGTGGCCTGAAAGCTTTGGAGGGTAAGGCCAAGAGTCTGCTTGAGGAGTTGAATCTTTGGTTGAAGACTATATTAGACTGAGCTCCTGAGTTGTAACAAACTCCTTTTCTTCTTTTTTTTGGTACTTGCATGTATAAACATTTTTGGTACTATATTTTTTTTGTATTCCTTCCTTTCACTTAAATTATTTTTTGATGAAAACAAATTTAAGCAAGAGCTAAATGGGAATGTTTGTTTGAGAATTTGATCAAAAGGTTGTCATTTTGTGAAAATCTTTTGTCAAAGGGTTGTTTTGGGCATAAAAGCCAAATTTTGTGGCGAAAGACTGGTTTTTTATGGCTTGAAAGCCAAATTTTGGGATGGCATGGAAGCCGAATTTTGTGGCGTAAGAGCCAAAATTTGTTTATGGCATGGGAGCCAAAATTTGTTTGTGGCATAGAAGCCGAAGTTTTTGAGATGGCAAGAAAGCCGAAATTTTGGAGATGGC
This sequence comes from Umbellularia californica, assembly GCA_028538565.1. NCBI lineage: Eukaryota > Viridiplantae > Streptophyta > Magnoliopsida > Laurales > Lauraceae > Umbellularia > Umbellularia californica. The sequence continues at coordinate 60,788,453 of JAPQWN010000001.1, forward strand.
ATGAAAGCCGAAGTTTTGAGATGGCATGAAAGCCGAAATTTTGAGATGGCATGAAAACCGATTTTGTTTGTGGCATGGAAGCCAAATTTTTTAAAACCAAGTTTCATTTTGTTGGCATGAAAGCCAATTTTTGATTTTTTTTTTTTTTTTTTGGAGTGAAAGCCGGGTTTTAACATTTATAGCCGATTTTGTGGCATTGATAGCCGAGTTTGGCGTTTAAAGCCGATTTTGTGGAATTGATAGTCGGGTTTGGCGTTTATAGCCGATTTTTTGTTTTCAAAATGCAGGTATCGACCAAAGGTCGCCTCCCTGCTGAATGGTCTTGCAAGTATCGATAGAATGTCGCTTCCTTGCTCATTCGGTTGCATGTATCGATGGAATGTCGCCTCCTCGCGGATTGGGGAGTATGATATGACATTGAAAAAGGAATTGTCCTGATTTTCTGTCTAAGAAAAAGACCTCAGGTATGATTAAATCACTTATTTTTTAAGTTAGTTTTGCAACTAGTACTTCAGAATCTTGGTGTGTTGACTCTGGTGCAACTAAACACATTTGTAATTCATTTCAGGGTTTTGGGAAACCAGGAGGCTTAGTGGCGGCAAAATCATTGTTAACCTAGGATCGGATGCTAAGGCAGAAGAGATGTTAGTGGAAGTAGTTACTTTATTGCTTTTAGATATTAAGTTGATTTTGTCAGATACATTATATGTATTTTCTTTACGGCAGAATTTAATTTCAGTTTCTAATTCGGTGAATAAGAGTTATTCTATTACTTTTAGTACTGAAGTTGTCATAAAGAGGAATGGTACTTTTATATGTTCTGGCAAGGTAATCAATGGACTTTATTTGATAACTCCCACAATGTATGAGATACATGACACCAAAATAATCAATAAGCCATCATTAAAGAGGACGCCACCATCATCTAATCCAACAAAACTTTGGCACCTGAGGCTAGGTCATATTAATGTAAACAGGATTGACAAGCTAGTGAAAGATGGTATCTTGCTTTCATTGGTGGTAGAACTAATGCCTGTCTGCGAGTCCTGTCTGGAAGGCAAAATGACCAAAAGACCATTTTCATCTAGGGGCAATAGGGCCAAAGATTCATTGGAATTAGTGCATACTGATGAGTGTGGACTCATAAATGTCAGAGCCAGAGGAGGATATGAGTACTTCATCACTTTCACAGATGATTACTCGAGGTATGGATACATACACCTTATGCACCGCAAGTCCGAGGCTTTTGAAAAGTTTAAAGAGTTTCGAGCAGAAGCAAAAAGGCAATTAGGTAAAAGTATCAAGACTCTTTGATAAGATCGATGAGGGGAATATCTCTCTACTGAATTTATGGGTTACTTATCAGAGAATGGGATTCTATCCTAGTTGTCTGCTCCTGCTATGCCTCAACAGAATGGAGTGGCAGAAAGAATGAACCAGACTCTTTTAGATATGATCAGGCCTATGTTTTGTTTCTCAGGGTTACCTATATCCTTTTGGAGATATGCCTTGGATACTGCAATGTACATACTAAACCTCGTACCATCTAAGTCTGTAGCTAAGAATCCCCAAGAGTTGTAGTCCGGGCGAAAGCCTAGTCTACAACATTTACATATTTGGGGTTGTCTGGCACATGTGCTGGAGGTTAAAACAGATAAGTTGAAATTGAAGTCGGAAGTATGCACTTTTGTAGGATATCCTAAAGGAACTAAAGGTTGGTGTAGACACCTCAGTTGGCCCCTACGATAGCCTTAAACACTTGTTATATATAGCGGTGCTCCCATTTCACCCATGATCGAATGATTAATGGCATAATTCAGATTAATTAACGACGATGAAGACGCTTGTTGATAGTTTGACTTAGTTCGACAATTTCTAGAAATTCGTAAGAGAGAAGAGCCAAATTGCATCAAGATCTCGAGTCCAATTCACGACTTACACAAGGAGCGGACCATGACACCAATTATACGAACTCCGGACAACTTAAGACATGCTTAGGCCAATTCCTACAAGGATTACGCTTAGCTTGCCTAAATGTCACCTAGTTAGCCTAATTTAAGAAGCCAGATCCATTGATCTAGAGGTCCCCTTTTCTTTCCTAGCCCCTTAATCATCAGGACAGTTGGACCCTTGGATTCTTCACTTCGAAAGCTTTCAAACGATATGTAGAACGTCCAAATCTGATAAGTGGATCAAAAGTTATGAGTGTTTGACGTTTGCCTTCGACAAAGTGATGAGAATCACCCTACTGAATTCCACATGGGAGCCAGCCATGTGGTGCCCACCCCATCTAAACCAACCTAGGTGCCAGTCATGTGGCACTTGTTGACACCAAAAAAATCACTTTGCCTCCTCAACATCAAGAAGCTACATGAAGCCGCATCCTACTACAAACAGGCAATGCTACTTCAAGCATCAGATCTTGTCAGAATCAAACAAAAACTGCAAGATCCTTCAAAACAGCCAAAAGAGGAGTACACATGAAGTTTTAGGCCATTCCGACATCATTTGGCCTAACTTCACTCCTCCGACAGCTAAACAGGGGCTCCTTGTGGCGACAGTGTCGAAGACATCAAAACTTCGATCAGAGCCTACGGATGGTTCCAAAATACCCCTGAAAGGCTCCATGTCAAATTTCAAGTCAAATCGACAACGTTTGACCCTCCATCAACCCTCGAGCAGTAAAATCAAGCCGAATTTCAGGTGGCGAGAACAACTGAGGCCATCACTCATTAAAAAGAGCACATGAGTGGCTTCAACATGCTCCCAAAGGGCTACACGCCGAATTTCAGGTCATTCCGACAACGTTTGACCAGACTTCGATGCTCCGAAACAAAATCAAGCCTCCCTACGGCGAAGCACCCTGGGATCATGACATCCAAATTAGAGCTAATGGATCATCTCAAAATGACTCCAACAGGCTCCCTGTCAAATTTCAGGACAATCGGACATCGGTTGACCGTACATCAAAGCGCAACATCTTCTTCGCGACAAAATCAAGTCTAGCAATAACGAGACCCCAAATAGCTTCAAAACTCAAACAAAAACCCATGGTTGGTCCTATCCACTGCTTAGGAGGTTTCATCTCAAATTTCAGGTCATTCCGACATCGTTTGACCTAGTTTCAACTCTTGACGGAAAATCGGCTACAAAGTCATCGGCTTTTCCAAAAAATAAGAAACTTTGTGCTCCGGTTTGCGCAGCTTCTCGTCAAGTTTTCTTCAGGAAAATCAAGTCAATAAATGAGGAAAAATTTCAAGAAAAATACAGGAGAAAAAAGGAACAAAAAAGACCAAGAAACGGCCGAAAAACGGCGACCAAAAGGGGAAAACCCCCCATGGTCGCCGACGACCCTAGAAATATGGGTCGCCGGATTTCCACCAGGTGGCCCGTTTTCTTATCTTTTTCGCGTTTCGGGAGTTCCAGCCCCTGTGATTTTTCGAAAATCCAATTCTTGATGCTTGAAAACAACTGATCTTCATCAACATCTCGGATCCGCCGTCAAGAACATAAAATCATCATTGATCGCTCCAAGATCGCCAACCGACTGACCAAGAAAATACACTTTCTGTCCGACCGATCCAGAAATCAACAAGACAGATGTCACCGACCCACTGGCATAAATCAATGTCTGAAATTGCATCACCATCCAACATCAAACAACATGTGGATCCATCGGCGATTGTCACAAGAGGAATTCCAAAAGACGCGGCACGGCCCGTGACTCTTCAAATGCCCTGGCGACCACTTAATGATGTTAATTGACCCGTTTTATGACAACTTAATGCGGTCATTAACCCATTATTTTGGACGACCCAATCAAAATCAAGCAAATGGGAGTTACAAGTCCAAGCAATCATGGCATTAAAGCCATGAAACTCCCCTTATCATGGAGATTAAAGGCGATTAAATGCCCATCATTCTCCATCGGCCAATCACAAGCCAAGAAAACGCAGTTACAAATTTAAAGAATAAAAACTTGTAACTCCTCCCATTATAGAGCATCAATGCCATCAATCCTCTCATCATGGCCATTAATGCCCATAAACCACCTCATGGCTACCAAGAGCCTATAAAAGGAGGTCAATTCCAAAGAGAAAGACAACTTTTTTCACTTGCAAACTGTCACGCCCCCAAAACCGGGATCCGATCTCGGGGACGCGAGTTTGGGGAATTTGTATTTCCCCTCCCAGGATCCGCTTGTGTGAGGATGACAAAATTCACAACACATCAAAATATTTCGCTGAAGCTCTACAAGACGTTACGACCCAGAATCCGTATCCATCGGGTTCCGTGTCGTACTCGATCTGTCAGCATAAGATTATCATAAACATATTTAAACTCAGACGGGAACAATTCATAATATCAAAATATACAGAGCTGACAGTAACAGGCTAGTCATTACCCAAACATATTCAATTTACAAATTAACGAGTGCATTAATTACAACTCCCAGGAAAAAGGCTAACCAAAGCCATACAAAAGATAGTAAGCTAGAACAAATACTACCCAAGGATGTAACGTAACTCCGAAGTCAAGCATGACGTCTACATGACATCGCTGACACAACAAGCCTGCGAAACTCGTGGCTCAACAGCCCTCTGCACACGAACTAGCTCAAACAAGGACCTGCTATCTAGAGCACCAAAGCAGAAGAATATCAGACACGACGGTCTGGCAGGTGATCAATATAGGCAAGAGCATAAACAAAATAAAGTTTAAAGGAAACAATAACTAAAAACACTTTATTGAACTTGAACAGATTTACAAGATTTAAAAACAATGCATGAACAAAATACTTATCGAGAAATCTCTAGTGCATGAATAATATACGAAACAAGGCATGAATACATATAATATCATGATTAGTAAATCCACACGAGCCCATCCTTTCTCCATCATACACGATGACAAGAGCAAGCACGCACGACAAGCATGACACGCAAGACACGATCCCACATATACGGGGAATTTCCGGCCGCGGAACCGGAACACGAACACGCACGATGTGTCATTCAAGACACGACTAGTCTGCAGACAGTCCACATGTTTAAGAACCCCCAAGTAGTGGATCAAGCTAAAAGGGCAGTCCAAGCTCAGTAGTATTCACTTATATCATGAATGCACAAAACACGGCGATACATGTTCGAGAACACGATAAAACAAGAGGGAAATCATTTAACAAGCACGACACGACGAGACTAGCAAAATAGCATAATATAAATGCTTATCAAACTTAAGAAATAATTCCCTTTTTCTTATTCTTGAAACACGTCTTAAAACGAGCTTATTCTTGAAATTCAAACGAATGCACGATGATGCACGAAGTATCAAAACAAGAGTCTTGGTTCTTGAAACAAATCTTCAAACAAACTTGTACTTGAAATTCAAGGTGAGTACACGATGATGCACGTAACATCAAAACAGAAGTTCAAACATGAAATCTATCAAGTTTAGGCTAAAGACCATTCATTGACCCTTGTGGAGTTGAAACCCAAATGTCGGAGTTTTAACAAGATTTGGTGCCCCAAAAGTTATAGTACATTTTGGAATTCCAAGTGCACAAGGTCAATAAAAAGGTCTAAAACCTAGTCTAGTTTTCATTCCCGCAAAAATCCTTCAAAAACAGTACTTTTTGTAACTGTCGGCCTGGTTTAAGCATCTCTACCAGTAGAACTACCGGTTTAAGCACTTCTCCGGTAGAACTACCGGTTTAAGCGTCTCTACCGGTAGAACTTCCGGTTGAAGCACTTCTACCGGTAGAACTAAGGGTTCTCAATTTTCCTCAACTCTCTGCCAAAATTCGAGCCACTTCTACTGGTAGAACTTATGAAGTTCAATTTTTTTCCACTTCTCTCCACATTTTCACCACCTGCACTCCCCAAGCCTACATGCTTTCCAAGGGATGATTTCCACACAAAAATCCACTCCCATTTCAAACAAAACTTCAAAAATCACAAACCCATTTACATGCAAATCATGTATTACTAACTTGTAAAGTATTCCATTCATTCTATAAAGAAGACATCAAGACATTTTCAAGTGTAAAATCATAAAAACTAACAAGATCAAACATAATTCTAAGAGCTTGCAAAATCATGTTGACACCAAAACAGTCACTATGTCTCCTCAACATCAAAAAGCCTCCTGAAGCTGCATCCTGCTACAAAACAGGCAAGGCTACTTCAAGCATCGGATTTTGTCAGAATCAGACAGAAACTGAAAGATCCTTCAAGACAGCTAAAAGAGGGGTACACCTGAGGTTTCGGGCCATTCCGACATCGTTTGGCCTAACTTCACTGCTCCGATAGCTAAACAAGCGCTCCCGGCGGCGACATCATCAAAGACACCAAAACTTTGATCAGGGCCTACGGATGACTCCAGAATGTCTTCAAAGGGCTCCATGCCAAATTTCAAGTCAAACCGACAATGTTTGACCCTCCATCAACGCTCGAGCAGCAAAATCAAGCCTCCCGACGGCGGGAACCACAAAAGCCATCACTCATCAAACAAAGTACATGAGTGGCTTCAACATTCCTCCAAAAGGCTGCACGTCGAATTTCAGGTCACTCCGACAACGTTTGGCCAGGTTTCGATGCTCCGAGAGAAAATCAAGCCTACCGGCGGCGGAGCAACCCGGGACCATGACATCCAAAACGGAGCTGATAGAACGTCTCAAAATGACTTCAATAGGCTCCCCGTCAAATTTCAGGTCAATCGGACATCGTTTGACCACATGTCAAAGCTCGGCATTTTCCCCACAGCAAAATCAAGTCAAGCATCGATGGGACCCCAAACGGCTTCAAAACTCAAATAAAAGCTCATGGTTGGTCCTATCCACTGCTCAAGAAGCTTCACCTCAATTTTCAGGTCATTCCGACATCGTTTGACCTAGTTTCGACTCTTGACGGAAAATCGGCTACAAAGTCTTCGGCTTTCCCGAAAAATGGGAAACTTTGTGCTCCGATTTCGCGCGGGTTCTCATCAAGATTTCTCCAAGAAAATCAAGTCAATAATTGAGGAAAGATTTCAAGAAAAATACAGAAGAAAGAAGGAACGAAAAAGATGGAAAAACGGCCGAAAACGACGCTCGGCGACCAAACGGGCCAAAGCCCTATGGTCGCCGGCGACCTTGGCCCAAGGTCGCTGACGACCCTGCAAATCCGGGTCGCCGAATTTTGCACCAAAACGTCCGTTTTTCGATTCTTTTCGCGTTTCGGGTGTTCCTGCCTCTGTGATTTTCTGAAAATATAATGTTTGATGCTTGAAAACGACTGATCTTCGTCGACATCTCGGATCCGCAGTCAGAAGCATGAAATAATCACCGATTGCTCCAAGATCGCCAACCGGCTGACAAGAAAGTACACTTTCTGTCCGACCGATCGAGAAATGACAAGACATATGTCACCGGCCCACCAACATCAACCAATGTCTGAAATTGCATCGCAATCCGACATCAAACAATGTGTGGATCCACCTGTGATGATCGCAAAAAGAATCTCAAAAGAAGCGGCGCGGCCCGCGACTCTTCACATGCCTTGGCGACCACTTAATGTCGTTAATTGACCCATTTATGACAACTTAATGCGGTCATTAACTCATTATTTTGGACGGCCCAATCAGATTCAAGCATTTGGGAGTTACAAATCCAAGCAATCATGGCATTTAACCCATGAAACTCCCATCATCATGAAGCTTAAAGGGAATTAAAAGCCCACTACCTTCATCGGCCAATCACAAGCCATGAAAAAGGAGTTACAAAATCAACTTGTAACTCCTCATCAATTCTTTCATCATGGCCATCAATGCCAATAAACACCTCATGGCTACCAAAAGCCTATAAAAGGAGGTCCATTCCAAGAGAAAGAGAAAATAAAATAGATCCCAAGTGCAAGTTCTGAAAATCCAGAAAATCCAAGAGAGAGACGAAGTCCTGCTGCTTTGCTCTCGGAAGCACCACAAGGTGATCAACGTCCCTTGGGGGAGGCCATCCCCCAAGGTTCCCTCCTTCTCCAACATGGCCTAAACGCGGTTTTTTTTCAGCCCGTTTACTTGGTTTTTCATTGGATATAGGACCTCCTCTTGGTCCTTGTCCTTTAAAAAACCGAGGTTAGGAGTCAAGCCAAAGAATCAAAGCTTCAACCGTTCTCATTTGAAGGACGATGGCGAAGTCCATACATGACTTGCGATCGTCGATCTCAACGTGTCCCCACAATCTCCTGAGAAGTTAGATCCATTTTCTTACTTTTCTATTGTAGTTTGTATTTCTTAAAGAGACAAAAAGAAATCACAATTCTTGTCTTTCATATTTGATGAGTTTTGTAAAATCGTCTTTCACGGCAAAATCGTCTTTCACGACAAACAAACAAAAAAAATGCCTCCTACGGCATTCTCAAAAACAAACTTGTCTCTTTTCTTAATATTTATGCAATTTGAAAAGTTAGAAAAAAGGATTGATTTCCTTTCCACTTGTGAAGGTGAATCTCCGGATTATCACCATTCCAAATTCCAAATAGAAAGTAAATCTGGCATACCCATACAAAAAATGTTGATACCCGCGATCTCTCCCTCCTCCGCTGAGACCTAGGTCAGCCCCCAGGGTGCTGAAGGAGAGGACGGAAGATTCCCGAGGGTCCATCAAGTTGGCACACCCGGTGGGACACATTGACTTGAGAACGTGATGCTTTGATCCCTTGGCTCCTTTCTAGTTGGTGGCCTATGTTGCATTTTGCATCTAAAAAAAAACATGGGATGGGATTTCAATTGTTCTTTCTCACTTCAAAAAAAAAAAAAAAAACAAATCTGATCTCCTTTTCTTAAAAACTCAACTTTGAGAAATTTTGATCTTTCCCCTCTTCGAACTTGATAGCTCACAGAAATGTTCGCAGCTATCGTTCATATCGGGGATTGGGCCATCTTTTCTCTTTGATGAGTCCAATTGGGATTTCAAGAAAAAAAAAAACACCTTCATTTCAAATTCAAAAAATAAATGATCTCTCTTTCTCAAGATTCAACTTTGAGAAATTTTGATCCTCTCCTCTTTGAACTTGATAGCTCACAGAAATGTTCGCAGCTATCGTTCATATCGGGGATTGGGCCATCTTTTCTCTTTAATGAGTCCAATTGGGATTTCAAAAAAAATTTATAATTTAAAAAAAAATCAGTTTTCTTTCTTTTGGGCTCAAAATTGAGAAATCTTGGTTCTTTCCCTTTCGGATTTAACGCTCGCAGAAATGTTGAGTTGTGGTTCGGATTGGAACACCACTTGTTCTCTTCGATGAGTTCATTAGAAATCTTTCAAAACAAAAAAAAAAAAAAAAAAAAACACTAAGGTTGCATCAATTGCGCTCTTTGACTAAAGTGGATTCAAGAAAAGCGTTGTCCAGAGTGTGGAGATAGCTAGACTGTTCGAGGCAAGGTTCCTCCAAACGGGTTCATTAAGTAATCCTACCCTTACCTAGGGGCTAATCTATCTACTAAGGTTTCATAAGATTGAATTGGAAACCTATGTGCATTTTTCAAAAAAAAAAAGAAAGAAAAAACTCCCGTCATTTTTTAGTTCAGAATCGAGAAATCTTGGTTCTTTCCCTTTCGGATTTAACGCTCGCATAAATCTTGAGTTGTGGTTCGGATTGGAATACCATTTGCTCTCTTTGATGAATTTAATCTTGACCTTTCAAAAAAAGAAAAAAAAAAAAAAAACTTCCGTCAATACTGGGTTCACATTTGAGAAATTCTGGTCCCTTTCTCTTTCGGATTTAACGCTCGCAGAAATGTTGAGTTGTGGTTCGGATTGGAATACCAGTTGCTCTCCTTTATGAACCCAAATTTGACCTTTTAAAAAAAAAAAAAACCCATCTCGTGTCCTTCCCAAGGATGCGATTTGTAACATTTGTGCCTAGCGGTGCTAGTACGCCCTTTCGGGTCTACTGTATTCGCGACCGACACATTTGTATCTCCACCCTTATATCATTTTACCTCGAGTGAGCCTTGCTTCTCGGTAATTTGAATTAAGGTCTACAATTGCTTCTAGCAGTCACTGGAACGCTCACTCTGAGCCTACCATACTTGCATTTTAGAACAATTGTATCCTCTATGGCTTTTTGCCTTCTTCATCGTCATTGGGTCAGGCCATGTCTCCTCAAGTGATTTGAAAAGACAAAACCATAGTTGTTCTCCATTTATGATCACCATATTCTTGTGATTACTAATGGATTTGGTCTTGTTTCAGAAGTTTTCCAAAACTAACAATGGCAGCTTCATTAACCATCACTTTCGATGAGAACAAGTACCAGTTTATGCTTCAAGACAAGCAAAACAAGCATAAGTGCCCTACCAGTTGCCGAAGCGTCATCTCCCTCGACAACTCTCCAAACACCGGGTCAACTTCAACTCCCCGGACCATCGTCTTCGGGTCGCTGGGACGATTCCCACTCCTTGCAGAAGACACTGTACCTGCCAAGAATCAGAAAACCGCCCCGCAACGTGTCACTAACATGGTACCAAGGGCGAACAACAAGAAGCCTGAAGCCCGTGGCGCTCCCACGAAGCATCAACACATAAGGAACCAGGTTTACCTCAAAACCTGGTCCCCGAGATCTTCACCAAAGCAACGGAGGTCCCGAACATCTGCAAAGCCAGCATACCTGACCCCTCTCAAGGAGAATCGGTTCTACCCTCTCTCTTACATGAAAGAGGAGAAACCTACCCTCCACCCAAACAAACAAACAAAATCATCATGAGCCGGCTTGCTCCTACAAGCCCAAAATCAAATCCTGCATTGTTAGGCCTACGCAAAAACATGCTGAAGCCTGCACTCCTGCGAGTCGACCCTTCATCTCAACAGGGGCCGAGCTCGGAAAATTCAAATCTTCACTGCGACAGATAAAAGACCGCGTCCAGATTCTGTCCTTGCTAAGCTTCAAAGAAGACAAACTCGGCTGCTGCTTACGAGGGACTACATCCTTCATCGCCAGAGCCCAGCCAGAGCTGACTGAAGCTCAAATTGCTCATCGCATGCGTCACCGTGCAGCATATCGACAAAAGAGACTTGAGAAACAAAGAATCCAGCGTTCTAATCTCCATGTCTCAAACAAATGGGTCGAAAAAGAAAGACCCGACCAATTCGTTGTTGTTCATAGGGTTGGCAAAACCAGAAAGCGCCAGAAGTCAGCAACCAAAATTAGTGTTAGACGTCCGGTGACTCGCAGCGTCTCCCGGACACGAACACATCTAGAAGAATCCTCCACTCCTCCAAGCCAAGGACATCGGAGTAACCACTCCTCAGATTCTTCATCCAGAAGAATGAACCCCAGCTCATTCACCAGGACGATTTCTTCGTTCGAATCCCAAGGGATGAACGTCTTGGCTACAAGTTCTGAGCAGCCTCCACCGCATGATGACGTAATCACACGCATTCAGCAGTTGGAGCAAGGACAATAGAGAATTGAGGCTCTGATTGAAAACCTTATTCTCATTCTACAGCATCCACCACCTAACAACCAAACTCCTCCGAATCATGAAGATGACGAGGACAATGCAGAAAACAATGAGTCTCGCGCCCTTACAAAAAAGGACGTGGACGATATGCTCGCAAAAGCAAAAGAAGAGGATACATTGAAGGAACATGGGATCAAGCCACCCTACCCTTTATGGATGGACTCGGTTCCGTTCCCTGCAAAATTCAAGCAACCTACTCTCCAGACATATACGAGGAAAGCTTCGGCCAGACAGCATGTCATCCATTTCAAGATCCTGACGGGAGCCATTGCGAATCAAGATGCCCTCAAGATTCGCCTCTTTGCAAGTACCCTAAAAGGTACAGCCTTTGATTAGTACTCCACTCTGCCGGAGAACTCCATCCAGAACTGGGCTATGCTAGAGACACGCTTCCTGACTCACTTCCAAGGTGAGGATCATCCGGTTACTATGGCTCAACTTTGCAGCTTAAAACAGGGAGAGAATGAGTCAACATACGACTTCATTCACAAATGGAAGGCAATGGCGTACAAATGCTCAGATGTATTGCCACAAGCGTTGCTAGTCGACATCTGCCGTAACAATATGAGAGCAAAAATTCGCTCCATGATCATCGGCAACAAATCAAAGAACCCGGGAGAGCTCCTCGAAGCTTCCATGGAAGCTGAAATGGTGATCAAAGACCTCAACAGTCAGAAATCATCAAAGAAAGAGCCGACTGCTGTTACAACCTCAAAACCAAAGAAAAAGGAGGTTCTCAAAGTGCAGACCAAATCAGCTCCTCAGCAGTCAAAGAAACCTGAAAACAAAACTGCAGGTAAAAGACCTGAACTCTCTGATCCCTTCAAAGAACGTGTAGAAAAGAAATATCCGTTCGATGAAGATGTTGAAGAAATCTTTGAGGCTCTCCTAGCAAATGGCAAACTCATTTTGCCAGAGCCCAAAAGACCGGGAGATGTTGGCAAAACCAATGATCCCCGATACTGTCCATACCATCAGATGATCTCACATCCTCTCAATCAATGCTTCGTTGTGAGAGAGAAGATCAATGAGATGTGGAAAAACGGAGTCATAACCTTCGATAAAAACTATGGCCCCGCCTCTGTCAACATGGTGTCATGTCGGCAAGCTTCAAAGTCACCGAAGGAGAAAATCACTACTTCATTCAAGGTGATAAAAATGGCTCAAGCGTCCCAAGAATTGGTTCCCTATCCAACATCAAATGGACAACCTATATGGGTGCATCCCGATCTCCTAGATGATGAAAATTGGGAGATCGTCAAAACAAAGCCGACTGCTCAGCAGCGAAGGCAAGCCAAGAGACAACTCCGCAAGCTCAAACAGCAGCAAAAGTCTCAACCAAAACAAGAAGTCCTTGAAAAAGTAGAAACTTCTTCCACTGCTTCACTAGGGACGACGGAAGAATCTCTTCCCAAAACTTCAAAGGCGAATTACAAAGGCTGAATGCGGATGTCGACAAACACGCCCCACAAGTCCTACAAATTGAAATGGACTACAGGGTTAAAAAATCAAATACTCCCCCAAACGGAGAAAAGAAGAACACTGAGGGATCAAGCATGCCTCTCGGTACAAAAAGCAGCAAGTGCAACAATTGCCTTCGACAAGGATGACCTCCTGTTAGGCGAGACAAAGCACAACCGACCCTTGTACTTTACGGGGTACGTCAAAGAAATGCCAGTACACAGAGTTCAGATTGATCCAGGTTCTGCACTCAATCTCATTTCTACTTCGGCACTCGAAGAGCTGGGCATCCCACCTAGCAAACTGAGTCACACGTCTATATCCATCTTCGGATATGACGGCAACGTTCAAAGGCCTATCGGCAAAATCAGGTTCAAATTGTAAATCGGTGATCTTATTTCTGAAGTCACTGTGTATGCAATAAGGACCCCTTCATGTTACAATATACTCCTTGGACGCCCCTAGATACATGAGAATGGTGTCGTCCCTTCAACTCTACATCAATGCATCAAGTTCGTTGGCAACGATGGCTTGATACATCGAGTGTTTGCAGACAAAAAGCCCTTCAAAGGCAGAGATGTCCATTTTGCAGATGCTCAAATGTATAAAGATGGAAAAGAAGAACAGGAGGAAAAAACAATTCACTTTGCGACAATCTCCAGAAAGATAAAGGCAAGGCTCCTCGGCAATCACCGGAGGTAAACAAACCCTCCACCAAACTCGATGTAAGCGGTCAAGCTCCCTTCGTCGTCTCCTTCAAATCTCCAAAGCCTTTGGTAATCACTACCAAAGTAAAAAAGACAAAACAAAAGGCTGGGGGCAAGTTCACTGTCTACTTTGTGTCTATTTTGCATGACACAGACTCGGAGTCAGAGTCAGAAGATGACACAGTATCAAGCCAAGCTGATACTCAGCAAGATCAGCCCCCTCTCAATCCATTGGAGACAGTTGCTGACATAGAAGACCCTACGTCGGCTTCCTTTGTTATTCCGGCAACTTTGACAAAAGAAAAGGCAATCTTCTTCCATGGATCGGGAGCATCTCCACTGAACTCTCTGCTTGAACCTTTCCAAAACGAAGGTATGCTTCAGCTATCCCTGTATAGTCCAATGGCACAAGCTATCATGAAGAAAATGGGCTACGACGCTCAAAATCCGACTGGTTTGGGAGGTGGCCGTAGTATTCTCACACCATTGGAACCCACCCTGACCAAAAGTCAACCAGAAGATTGGAAAATCCACCTTCATAAAGGCAAGTCTTCATATGGGTTGGGGTATGATCCTACCTCTCCTATGAGATAATTGATACCATGGCTGCAAAGTCGCTTTGCCGACCAAGCCTCAACATCTCATGAAGAAATTGATATCCCTGGATATCTCTTTGAGGAGTCACTCGTCAAGGGTCCAGAAAGCTCCTCCAATTGGTATAATTTCTCTGATGATAATGAGGAATTGCTCGATGACATAGACACACGGTTCGCTGACCCAGAAGAACCATCGTCTCCAAAAGAAGTACCCTACTTCAACCCAATTCCAGCAAATGATTGGGACCATCTCATTGTGAGCCTTGAGAAGGGGACACTGATCAAGAAGATCCATGAACAGAAACAGAGCCTCAGTCTGAAAATTTCTCTGGCACTCCAGAAGGTCTTGTTGAGTTGGAAGCCTCCGAAAATACTATGGAGGAACCACCTTCAAACATTCCGACAGAAGACCCTGTTCAAAAGATAAACTTGGGAACACCTGATAACCCACGTCCTGTATTCATAAGCAAGAATATAAAGGATGGTGAGTTACCCGAGTATATCTCTTTTCTTCGCGAGTTTGTTGATTGCTTTGTATGGTCTTTTGCTGAAATGCCTGGCTTAGATCCCAAAGTAGCAGTCCACAAGCTCAACTTGCAAAAAGAAATCAAGCCTGTCAAACAAGGCCAAAGAAGATTCCGTCCCGACGTGATGGACAAAATTGAACAAGAAGTTCAGAAACTCAAAAACGTCGGCTTCATCCGCGAAGAACAGCATCCTGAATGATTAGCCAACATCGTCCCCGTGACAAAGAAAAATGGGCAGATAAGTGTCTGTATCGACTACAGAGACCTGAATAATGCATGTCCTAAAGATGAATTCCCGCTTCCCATACCAGAGGTGATGATTGACAACACCTACGGGTTCGAGCGAATGACATTCATGGATGGATTCTCTGTCTACAATCAGATAAAGATGCATCCTGAAGATGAAAGGCACACGTCATTTCGCACACCATTTGGCGTGTATTGCTACACTGTCATGCCATTTGGTCTGAAAAATGCAGGTGCAACATATCAGAGGGCTATGATGAAAATATTCCAAGATATACAGCACAAGACGGCCGAATGCTATGTTGACGACCTCGCCATCAAAAGCAAAAGAAAAGAAGACCATCTCGACGATCTTCGAGAAATCTTCCTCCGACTTCGGAAACACAAATTGCGGATGAATCCACTAAAGTTCTTCTTCGGTGTCTCATCGGGTAGGTTTTTCGGATTCATAGTACGGAAAGCTGGAATAGAACTTGACCCCACCAAAGTCAAGGCTATCCAGGAAATGCCATCTCCAAGAACCCTAAGAGAATTAAAAGGGCTTCAAGGAAGGTTGGCGTACATTCGACGGTTCATCTCCAATCAATCAGGGAAGTGTCGTCCATTCTCTCGCTTGATGAAGAAAGGCGTAGACTTTGTCTGGGATGCAGAATGTGAAAATACATTTCAAGACATCAAAGCATACCTCACCAAACCTCCAGTACTGGCTGCCCCCACAACTGGAAAACCATTTATCTTGTACACAAGAGCTCTCGACCACTCTTTGGGTGCTCTGCTCGCACAAGAAAACGACGATGGAAAAGAAGCTGCTCTATATTACCTTAGCGGCATGTTGGTAGGTACAGAGCATCGCTACTCCCCAGTCAAAAAAGAATGCCTTGTAGTGATGTTCGCCATACAAAAGCTACGTCATTATCTGCTGTCGAACACAGTCTACTTGATTTCGAGGATCAACCTCTTAAAAAGCAGGTTCTCTCAATGCCCGACTGGCAAAATGGTCCATTCTTCTATCACAGTTTGATATTAAGTATGTACCACAAAAATCAATCAAAGGCCAACCTCTAGCAGACTTCCTCGCAGAGCATCCATTGCCTAAAGATTCTCCACTCAGGGATGATCTCCCAGACGAATTTCTCTACAACGTGGAAACTTCCTTATCAAATGCTTCCTGAGACATGTACTTTGACGGTGCAACCAGGACAAATGAAAAAGGAAAGCAAAATATCGGGAATCGGCATCCTCTTTGTCAACCCCGATAAATACATAATTCCACACGCCTTTTCGCTACTGGAACCATGTTCAAACAATGCAGCTGAGTACCAAGCCCTGATTGTAGGATTGGAACTCGCCCTCAAATCCGGCATCACCATGTTGGAAGCTTTTGGGGACTCTCAACTGATCGTCAACCAGATGAATCAGAAATATGAAGTCAGGAAGCCTGATTTGCTACCTTACTACAATAAGGCGCAGTCACTTCGACAAAAATTCAACATCTGTCATATCACCCACATCCTCAGAGGTGAAAACATCCGTGCAGATGCCCTGGCTGGACTCACCGCATCCATGGCAATCCAAGAAGGGGAAAACATGCAAGTCACAGTGTGTCAAAGAAGGATTCTCCCTCCTCTCAACACACACCAAGCAATTGCTGAATGCCACCAAGTGGTCGGAAGTCGGATGTCCATCCTCAAACCTCCGATTGGCGACTGGAGAGATCCGTTCATTGATTACATCATGTTCGGAATCCTACCTAAAGATCCAAAAGATCGGGTAAGCATCCAAAGACGAGCCCCGAACTTTCATTTGGATATATACCTTCAAAAGCACTTTACAGAAAATCCTTCAATGGAGTACTCTTACGCTGCTTGTCACAACAAGAGGCTAAGGAAACTCTCCAAGAAGTACATGCTGGTCTTTGTGGAGCCCATCAGGCTGGTCATAAGCTCTACAACCAGATAAAAAGGCTAGGTTATTATTGGCCTACCATGATAGCTGATGCAATACAATTTGCCAAGCACTACCAAAAATGCCAGATTCACGGAGATTATATCCACATGCCTCCAAAATGGCTACATCCAACAGCAATCTCGTGGCCTTTCGAAGCCTGGGGTATGAACATCATAGGTCCTATCTCTCCCCCATCAAGCAAGGGTCATCGCTTCATCTTCGCCGCTACGGATTATTTCTCCAAGTGGTCAGAAGCATTTGCGCTCAGCGAAATGAAGACCTCATCAGTCCTTCAATTCTTGCACACCAACATTATTTGTCACTTCGTCATACCTAAAAGATTCATCCATGATAACGGACCACAATTCCGGGATCACAAATTCTACAGGTTCTACGACAAGTACAAAATCCAAAGTTGTCATTCGACTCCATATAATCCAGCAGCGAACGGACTAGCAAAAGCCGTCAACAAGACACTCTGCAAAATTCTCAAGAAAGTGGTTTCTAGTCATAAAAGAGACTAGGGCGACAAACTACTAGAAGCTTTGTGGGCCTATCGAACCACCGTTCGAGGACCAACCCATAGCACACCATTCTCCTTGGTCTATGGATGAAAAGCTGTTAACCTTTTGGAAGTACAAATTCCTTCTTTAAGGGTATCTTTGCAAAATGACATGACGCAAGAAAGCAATGTCAAATTGAGACTCCAAGAGCTGGATAATCTTGATGAAAGACGACTCGAAGCTCTACAAAGCATTGAGTTGTACCAAGCACGCATGGAAGGATCTTTCGACAAGAAGGTCAGGCAACGCGCCTACAAAAAGGGTGACTTGGTTCTTGCAGTAAAAAGACCCATAGTCTTTGCCCACAAATCCAAAGGCAAATTGGAACCAAAATGGGAGGGACCCTTCGTCATCGACAAAGTCTTCTCCAATGGTGCATACGCTCTTCTAAACATAGAAGGGGACAGATGTATGCTGCCCATCAATGGCAAGTTCTTGAAATGGTACTACCCTTGAAGAGTTCCTCAAACGGGTCAGAGCGATATCTACACGGCCAAAGCCTATTTCCAAGGTACTTGCTCGTCAAACCCACCCCTTTTGAAATTTTCATCTTTATGTTAAAGTTTCCAAAAAAAAAACTCTCTAAAAACAATGCTTACTTTCATCATTTCATTGTTCAAAAAAAAAATCAAAATCCAAAAAATCCAAGTTTAGGAGCCTCTTCCCAGACTTGACCAAAATTTTCGATCCTTGAACCCAAAAATTCATGGTTTGAAACAAAAACCAGGACTCAGGAACTTTCACCCTAGTTCGCCCCATCTTTTACAACCAAAATGGTTTTAAGTCAAAATTTATGACCCTTGTGTCTTTAAACAAAAAAATGGTTTTTTAGAAACCGCGGGGAAGTGACACTTAGTTGATACTCGCAAAAAACCAAAAAAACGGAAGGATGCGAACCCCATTCGATACTTCCAAAATCCTAAAAAAACCACAAGGAAGCGAACCCCATTCGATACTTGCAAAACCTCAGATCGTGGAGAAGCAACATACCAGTTGATATCCACAACCCAAATTTCAAAAATCGTAGAGAAGCAACAAACCAGTTGATATCCACAGCCCAAATTTCAAAAATCGTGGAGAAGCAATATTCCAATTGATATCCACAACCCAAATTTCAAAAATCATGGAGAAGCAACATACCAGTTGATATCCACAACCTAAAATTTCAAATGGTTCGAGAAAACCTCAAATTTCAAAAATCGCGGGGAAACGACATCAAGTCAGTACTCGCAAAACCAAAAGTTTTAGGAAAAGCAGGGAAGCGACGCTTAGTCGATATTTGCACCCCAATCCGCGAGGAAGCGACATTCCATCGATACCCGCAAACACAGCCCGCGAGGAAGTGACATTCCATCAATACTCGCAAACCGAATGAGCAAGGAAGCAACATTCCATCGATATTTGCAAGACCATTCAGCGGGGTGGCGATATTTAGTCGATACCTGCATTTTGAAAACCAAATCCGGCTATAAACGCCAAAAAGCGGCTATAAACGCCAAAATCCGGCTATAAACGCCAAATTCGGCTATAAATGCCAAAACAAAAAAAATCCGGCTATAAATGCCAAAACAAAAAAAATTCGGCTATAAACGCCAAAATCGACTTTCATGCCAACAAAACAAAAACTTGGTTTTCAAAAATCTGGCTTCCATGCCAAAACAAAACAAACAACAAAGAAAGCAAAATTCGGCTATAAACGCCAAAATCCGGCTATAAATGCCAAAAAGCGGCTATAAACGCCAAATTCGGCTATAAATGCCAAAACAAAAAAAAATCGGCTATAAACGCCAAAATCGGCTTAATGCCAACAAAACAAAACTTGGTTTTCAAAAAAATCTGGCTCCTATTCCAAAACAAAACAAAAAAAAAAACTTTGGCTTCCATGCCATCTTAAAATTCGGCTCCAATGCCATTCCAAAAATCAGCTTTCACGCCATCCAAAAACCATGGCTCTCATGCCACAAACAAAATTTTGGCTTTCATGCCACAAACAAAAACTTTTACTTTCATGCTACAAACATTAAAAAAAAAAAAAAAAAAAAAAAAAAAAAAAAAAAAAAAAAAAAAACTTTGGCTTTCATCCAAAAACTTTGGCTCTCATGCCACAAACAAAAACTTTGACTCTCATGCTACAAACAAATTTGGCTTTCATGCCACAAAATAAAATTCAGCTTCCATGCCATTCCAAAATTCGGCTTTCATACCATCTCAAAAATTCCGGCTCTAATGCCATCGCAAAATTTTTGGCTCCCATGCCGCAAAATAAATTCTGGCTCTTACGCCACAAAATTAGGCTTCCATGCCATCTAAAATTTGGTTTTAAAACCATCAAAACCCAGGCTTTTTGCCACAAAAAAGTTTTGGCTTTCATGCCTAAAAGCAACTCTTTGACAAAAGATTTTCACAAAATGACAACCTTTTGATCAAATTCTCAAACAAACAATCCCATCAACTTTTACTCAAATGTGTTTCCATTAAAAAATGATTTAAGTGAATAGAAGGGGATACAAAAATATAGTACCAAAATTGTTTATACGTGGAGGTACTAAAAAAAAGAAGAAGAAAAAAGAGTTTGTTATAACTCAGGAGCTCAATCTAGCATGGTCTTCAACCAAATCAACTCCTCAAGCAGACCCTTGGCCTTAACCCCAAAGTTTTTAGGCCACGTTTCTTCAGAATGTCCCCATAAAACGCGGCCGAATGCCGTGACCCATCTGCAACACAAGGAAGTTCTTCCCGGAAGACTTGCCACTGCTCATGCTCCTGAGTCTTCCTCCGGACATTACCTTCAGCTTCCTCAACCTGGCGAATCAGGGTCCCTTCTTTGTCACGAGCCTCCACAATGGCAGTCCATTTGGCAGCGGCTTCTTCCTCCAAAAGCTCAAGACGCTTCCTAGCCTCGACAACCTCCTTATCAAGGCGGTCTAAGTCTTGCTTTAGCCCCATAATGGATAACTCGGTAACGTTCTTCTCCCGAACGATCTGCCTCTGAGTCTTCGTGACCTCAGTCAGGTCAGCTTTGACTTTGCTGGATGGCTTTATGAACATCTCATCAAAGAGGTCACCATCAGGGAAACTATTGGTCTCAGTCCATTTGTTCCCTAAGGCGATGACCTCCTCAACAAAATCTTTGGCGCTTGCGATGTCCAGACCGACTTATTTGCTATCAGCAAGGATGTCTTGCACGTGCTTGATCATGCCAAAACCAGCTTCCAAATGACCTGAAGAGAGAGTCTCAACCCATGAGCTCAAGACAATCTTCAACACCTTCCTTGCATATTGAAGGTGCGGTGCAGATGAGTATTCGCCATGCTCTGTTGCCCGACTACCCATGTCATGTTCCATTGGAAGAGTAATCAATAAACTCTTTCCAACTGAAGAAGCTGACTCATTAAAGGAAGCAGAAGCCCCCACTCCTGGATCAGCAGCAGGTACCCCCTGTTCTGGCTCTGAGGAAGACGGAGGAACCTCTCCTGTTGCTCCACAATCTGCCGAGGAAAGGACAAAAGGTATGAATATAATCTCGTCAAAAAAAAATATATCAAGATTATTATTGCAAAAATACCTGCTTCGACGATTGGCGGAGTACTCTCTGCCTCTCTGAGCTCATCCGAAGCATTGTCAAAAGTTGCATCCATGGATGGCTCGAAATCGTCAGAATCCTCTGGCAAGTCAAGAAAACAAAAGCTACATGTTAGCAAATGACAGCACAAACAAAAAGAAGAAAAAAAAAAGAAGCCAAAACAATCATACTAGGTGAAGGTTCTGGAACCACTCCAGAGTCCCTGGGCTCTTCCTCAGATGCCACGACTGGATCCATCATTGCCTCATCGGCCGAAACCTCGGGCATCACCAGGTCATCATCCTCTGCCAAAAGGAAGAAAGCAGCGGATAAACAACAAAAAAACTCTTACAAGAGAAAGGCAAAAACAAAAGAAAGAAAGCGGATCATACCAGTTGTCTCCTCTTCTCTACTTCTTTTCTCCGGAGGCACGTCAGCATCCTCAGACACCTCCTTAACAATGGTGAGAAGAACTTCAATATCAGAAGGACCATCTCCCAAGCCTGCTGAACAGCCGCATTGGAAGATCTAGTAGACCGATGAGGTGCGTCAGTAACATGAACTTTACCCTTGTTCGTTCTAGAAGAACTACCAGCACAAGACGGAAGAGAAAAGATCAATCAACATCAAAATGACAGAATTCTGCTACAAAAATTCTAGCAAAATCTTGACATGGTTCCGGGGCAATTCCAAAGAAAAGGAAAATACTCCGAAAAAGACAGGAAGCCTGAAGATGAGCTCAACATCGCTGCGAGCTCCTAGTCAGTGGAGAATTCTCAAAGAAGGTTCGAACTCAACATCGCTGTGAGAACGAGCCAACCTCATCAAACTTCCGCAAAATCTGGAAAAAAAGCTCAACATTGCTGCTAGCTTCAAAATCCAAAAATTGCAAACTTCCTCAAAATCCAGTAAGACCAAGAAAGAGCTCAACATCGCTGCGAGCTCAAAATCCCGATACTTGCAAAAAATTTTCAGGTATGCATCATCATACTTCCAAATCCATTTACAAAATCATGCATCAAAGAATATCATCATGCATTAGATGCTAGGAAAACCTTGACCAAAGTTTGACCAATTCCAACCCAATTTGGTCAAAACAAATCAAACTTTGTCCAAGTCAAAAATCATATTGGCTTGACCTAGAGACTCTAGCCTTCTATCTTGATGCATCAAAAAAAAAATGCATACATATTGAAATTGCATAGCCTCATTATCATGGTGAGCAAACAAGGAAAAAGAAAAAGAAAGAGAGAGAGAAAAAAAAATCTCAGCAAAAAAAAAAAAAAAAACAAAAAAATGCTGACAAAAAAAAAACCATCAGCGTGAAAAAAAAAAGGGAAAAATCGCTGACAAAAAAAAAAAAGAAGTCGGCGTGTGGAAAAAAAAATATATATATACACGGTAAAAAAAAAAGGGAAAACCGTGAAAAGAAGAAAAAAAAATAAGAAAAAGCACGAAATAAAAAAAAAGAGGAAAACGTGCTTGAAAAAAAAAAGAAAAGAAAAAGAAGAAGAGAAGAAAAAAAAATGAAGAAGCTACTTCTACAATAGAGATTCTTGTGAAGGAAGAAAACTTACTTGAAGCCATTGATGGAGAAGAAGAAGAAAAGATTGGAGCCCTTGGAGCAAAAGCACTTCTTATCTTGGAGATCACTCTTGAAGATTTCTTGCAAAAAGAAAGCAATTGAGCAAAAGAAACAACCCTCTTGCTTTTATAGAAGAGAGCAAGCCCAAAGAGGAAACAAGGAGAAAGAAAAGAGGTAAGTACTAAAATTTAGCTACTTTCCCAAAAAGAGAGATATTTTGAGAAAATCTTTCCACAAAAAGGAAACTTGAGAAATTCTCTCCAAGTAAGGATATTTTTAAATATTCTCTACACCAAAGAGATATTTTTAGATATTCTCTACAAATATGACACCATGTGAGATCTAGGCCATCTTCAAAGCTTAAAGTCCCATGGGTTAGCCCATATGAGCCAGGTTTGACCACCTAGGTACTAAAAGTGGCTTTTAGTCAAAATATTCCTCTTACCAAGAGCAAAAAAAAAACAAAAAAGAGAAAAGAAAGCCTCATGAGTTTCCAAAACCAAACCATCCAACCTCATGAACTAAATTGAGCCAAAATCTTGAAATTGACATTTCACAAAACCAGACTCCGGTCCCCTAGCTCACCACATACAGCTTGTTAGGTCACAAGACCAAAACCAAAATCAAAATCCAAAACAAACCAAAACCAAAAAACCCAAATCTGACCTCCCAACCTGCCACATACAGCTTGTTGGGTCACAAGGTCAAAATCAAAATCAAACCCCGACCCCCTAACCTGCCACATACAGCTTGTTAGGACACAAGGTCAAAAACCAAAATCCAAACACCCCATGTCATTTTCAAAAACTTTGCCTTGAGATGGTACGTGATCCCTCTCACAACCATAAAATTCCCCCAGAAACTCAGAAGGCTATTCAAAAAAAAAAAAAAATGCTCAAGACTCTTGGTCAAGTTGGAATCTCTCCTCCAAGTTTCTCTTCGAGGCACATCGACTCCAAAAAGCTACTCGTCGCTGTACCTCGAGGGGGCATTTGTTGACACCAAAAAAGTCACTATGTCTCCTCAACATCAAAAAGCCTCCTGAAGCTGCATCCTGCTACAAAACAGGCAAGGCTACTTCAAGCATCAGATTTTGTAAGAATCAAACAGAAACTGAAAGATCCTTTAAGACAGCCAAAAGAGGGGTACACCTGAGGTTTCGGGCCATTCCGACATCATTTGGCCTAACTTCACTGCTCCGATAGCTAAACAAGCGCTCCCGGCAGCGACATCATCAAAGACACCAAAACTTCGATCAGAGCCTACGGATGACTCAAGAATGTCTTCAAAGGGCACCATACCAAATTACAAGTCAAACCGACAATGTTTAACCCTCCATCAACGCTCGAGCAGTAAAATCAAGCCTCCCGGCGGCGGGAACCACAGAAGTCATCACTCATCAAACAAAGTACATGAGTGGCTTCAACATGCCTCCAAAAGGCTGCACGTCGAATTTCAGGTCACTCCGACAACGTTTGGCCAGGTTTCGATGCTCCGAGAGAAAATCAAGCCTACCGGCGGCGGAGCAACCCGGGACCATAACATCCAAAATGGAGCTGATGGAACGTCTCAAAATGACTCCAATAGGCTCCCCGTCAAATTTCAGGTCAATAGGACATCGTTTGACCACATGTCAAAGCTCGGCATTTCCCCCGCAGCAAAATCAAGTCAAGCATCGATGGGACCCCAAACGGCTTCAAAACTCAAATAAAAGCTCATGGTTGGTCCTATCCACTGCTCAAGAAGCTTCACCTCAATTTTCAGGTCATTCCGACATCGTTTGACCTAGTTTCGACTCTTGACGGAAAATCGGCTACAAAGTCTTCGGCTTTCCTGAAAAATGGGAAACTTTGTGCTCCGATTTCACGCGGGTTCTCATCAAGATTTCTCCAAGAAAATCAAGTCAATAATTGAAGAAAGATTTCAAGAAAAATACAGAAGAAAGAAGGAAAGAAAAAGACGGAAAAACGGCCGAAAATGACACTCGGCGACCAAACGGGCCAAAGCCCTATGGTCGCCGGCGACCCTGCAAATCCGGGTCGCCGGATTTTGCACCAAAACGTCCGTTTTTCGATTCTTTTCGCTTTTCGGGTGTTCCTGCCTCTGTGATTTTCTGAAAATACAATGTTTGATGCTTGAAAACGACTGATCTTCGTCGACATCTAGGATCCGCCATCAAAAGCATGAAATCATCACCGATCGCTCCAAGATCGCCAACTGGCTGACCAAGAAAGTACACTTTCTGTCCGACCGATCTTGAAATCGACAAGACAGATGTCACCGGCCCACCAACATCAACCAATGTCTGAAATTGCATCACAATCTGACATCAAACAATGCGTGGATCCACATGTGATGATCGCAAGAAGAATCTCAAAAGACGCGGCGTGGCCCGCGACTCTTCACATGCCTTGGCGACCACTTAATGACATTAATTGACCCGTTTATGACAACTTAATGCGGTCATTAACTCATTATTTTGGACGGCCCAATCAGATTCAAGCATTTGGGAGTTACAAATCCAAGCAATCATGGCATTTAACCCATGAAACTCCCATCATCATGAAGCTTAAATGGAATTAAAAAACCTCTACCTTCATCGGCCAATCACAAGCCATGAAAAAGGAGTTACAAAATCAACTTGTAACTCCTCATCAATTCTTTCATCATGGCCATCAATGCCAATAAACACCTCATGGCTATCAAAAGCCTATAAAAGGAGGTCCATTCCAAGAGAAAAAGAAAATAAAATAGATCCCAAGTGCAAGTTCTGAAAATCCAGAAAATCCAAGAGAGAGACGAAGTCCTGCTGCTTTGCTCCCGGAAGCACCACAAGGTGATCAACGTCCCTTGGGGGGGGCCATCCCCCAAGGTTCCCTCCTTCTCCAACATGGCCTAAACGCGGTTTTTTTTCAGCCCGTTTACTTGGTTTTTCATTGGATATAGGACCTCCTCTTGGTCCTTGTCCTTTAAAAAACCGAGGTTAGGAGCCAAGCCAAAGAATCAAAGCATCAACCGTTCTTATTTGAAGGACGATGGCGAAGTCCATACATGACTTGCGACCGTCGATCTCAACGTGTCCCCACAATCTCCTGAGAAGTTAGATCCCTTTTCTTACTTTTCTATTGTAGTTTGTATTTCTTAAAGAGACAAAAAGAAATCACAATTCTTGTCTTTCATATTTGATGAGTTTTGTAAAATCGCCTTTCACGGCAAACAAACAAAAAAAAACGCCTCCTACGGCATTCTCAAAAACAAACTTGTCTCTTTTCTTAATATTTATGCAATTTGAAAAGTTAGAAAAAAGGATTGATTTCCTTTCCACTTGTGAAGGTGAATCTCCGAATTATCACCATTCCAAATTCCAAGTAGAAAGTAAATCTGGCATAGCCGTACAAAAAATGTTGATACCCGCGATTCTCCCTCCTCCGCCGAGACCCAGGTCAGCCCCCGGGGTGCGGAGGGAGAGGACGGAAGATTCCTGAGGGTCCATCAAATCATGGCTAACAAGACAAATGAAGAAGCCAAAACTCATGACTTGAAAGAATATGACATAACTTGCATTATGAAATTAACATAGAAAACATGTCTTAATGAAATATTGAAACCATAATGAAACATAAAGTAATAAACATGAGAGATCCTATAAAGATCACTTGTCTCAATCCAATGCCAAGGAAAACTCCACAAAAACTCAACCAAAGAGAAGATCCATGAAATCTATACACAAGCCCTAAAATAGAACACATAAAAATCACATTTTTGGTCATCACAAACCCCCATTTCGAAAATGGGTTTGAAAACATGGAAAACAAGTTCTAAATGAACTAAAAGAACATAAATGAAAAGATGGTTCCAAGCTCTAACCTTGAGCTAGCTGAACAAGATGAAGAGAGGTTGAAGATAATGAATAGTGAAATGGTTTGGCTCCAAAAAAACACTCCAAACGAAGCTTGAGAAGAGAGGAAGAGAATGGCGGCGTCGGATTGGGGATTGGAGCTCTTATGCTAGATGATTCAAGGGAAGAAAGACCAAAGAGGAAGCTTTTCTCTTCTCCACTCTAGGTCAAACACAGTTGCAAGGAAATGATGAAGAAAGGATTGAGGAGAGAGAATAGGAGGGTATATATAGTGTCTGGAAGGTGGGTCCCAATGCAGTAGAACTTGAAACGATTAAAACATGGTCTTGTGGAGCCCGGATGAAATCGATGAAGAAGAACAAAACGATCGTCGAAAAATCTAGTTTTAAAAAGTATATTTTCCCTAAATTTCTGGAATTTTCAAAATTTATGGACAGATTTAGTGAAAATTGTCATTTTTGCCCTTTTTCTCGAAAAACGTGATTTCTGAGCCTCAAATCCAATTGGATAAAACATGAAAGTTGTTTATAACAATAAAATGAGTCAAAAGGAATAAAATTTGGAATTTTTAGAAACCAAGAATAAATTCTCATAAAAATACAATTTATAAGGGTTGGGTCAAAACAAAGTCAACGGTCTTTTAAAATTCTCCAAAGTTATGAAAAATCTATTCAAACTCAAAAACAAAGTCAAATCAACTCTAATCTTGTTTAAAAATCTAAATCATGATTAAAACAATGCTAAACCCGAAAATTGAGGGTCGGGGTCTTACACAAACTTTACACTTGCACATACACACATCCGGAGTCTGGAAAATCCCAGAGAAATTCCGACGAAGTCCTGCTGCTTTGCTGCAAGATACACCACAAGGTGATCAAAGTCCCTTAGGGGCCACCCCCCAAGGTCCCCTTCTTCTACAACATGGCCTAAACGCGGCTTTTCAACCCGTTTACTTGGTTTTTTATGGGATATAGGACCTCCCCTTGGTCTTTATCCTCTAAAAAATTGAGGTTGGAGCCAAGTCAAAGAATCGAAGAATTGAGTATTCTCATTTGAAGGACGGTGGCGAAGTCCATACATGACTTGTGACCGTCGATCTAAACGTGTCCCCACAATCTCCTGAGAAGTTAGATCCATTTTCTTCCTTTTCTATTGTAATTTGTGTTTTTTAAAGAGACAAAAAAAATCACAACTCTTGTCTTTCATTTTTGATGAGATTTGTAAATCGACTTTCACGGCAAAATCGCCTTTCAGGCACCAAATCGCCTTTCACAACAAACAAACCAAAAAATCGCCTCCTATGGCATTCAAAAACATCTTGTCTCTTTTCTTAAATATTTATGCAATTTGAAAAGTTAAAAAGAATGATTGATTTCCTTTCTACTTGTGAAGGTGAATCTCCGGATCATCACCATTCTAAATTCCAAGTAGAATAGAAAATCTGGCATACCCGTACAAAAATGTTGATGCCCACTTTTCCTCCTCCGTGGGACCCCGGCAGCCCCCGAGGTGGATGGAGAGGACGAAAGGACCGGGTCCATCAAGTTGGCACACCCAGTGGGACACATTCACTTGAGAACATGATGCTTCGATCCCTTGGCTCCTTTCTAGTTGGTGGCCTATGTTGTATCTTGCATCTAAAAAAAAAAACATGAGATGGGATTTCATTAATTCTTTCTCATTTAAAAAAAATCTCATTTCAAACTCTTTCAAAAAAATATATGATTTCTCTTTCTTGGATTCAATTTTGAGAAACTTTGATCATCGCTTCTTCGAATTTGATAGCTCAAAGAAATGTTTGCAACTATTGTTCATATCGGAGATTGGGCCATCTTTTCTCTTTGATGAGTCCGATAGGGGTTGTCAAAAAAAATATATCTTATTTCAAAAAAAAATCATTTTTCTCTCTTTTGGGGGTTCATTAAGTAATCATACCCTTACCTGGGGGGCTGATCTATCTACTAAGGTTTCATAAGGTTAAATTGGAAATCTATGTGCACCTTTCAAAAAAAAACCCTTTCAAAAAAAATCTTCAAAAAAGAAAAAAAACTTTAAAAAAATCTTCAAAAAAAAAACTTCGATCACTTTTGAGTTCAAAATTGAGAAATCTTGTTTCTTTCCCTTTCGAATTCAGCGCTCGCAGAAATGTTGAGAGTTTGTTCGAATCAGAACACCATTTGATCTCTTTGATGAATTCAATCTTGACCTTTCAAAAAAAAAACTTCCGTCACTTTTGAGTTCAGAATTGAGAAATCTTGGTTCTTTTCCTTTCGAATTCAGTGCTCGCAGAAATGTTGAGCCTTTGTTCGGATTGGAACACCATTTGCTCTCTTTGATAAACTCAATCTTGACCCTAAAAAAAAAAAAACTTCCGTCATTATTGGATTCACATCCGAGAAATTCTGGTTCCTTCCCTTTTGGACTTAGCACTCACAGAAATGTTTGAGCCTATGCTCGGATTGGAATACCATCTGCTCTCTTTTATGAACCCAATTTTGACCTTTAAAAAAAGAAATCCCATCTCGTGTCCTTTCTAAGGATGCGATTTGCAACATTTGTGCCTAGCGGTGCTAGTACGCCCTTTCAGATCTACTGTATTTGCGACCAACACATTTGTATCTACAACCTTATATCATTTTACCTTGAGTGAGCCTTGCTTCTCGGTAATTTGAATTAAGGTCTACACTTGCTTCTAGCAGTCACTGGAACGCTCACTCTGAGCCTACCATACTTGCATTTTAGAACAATTGTACCCTCTATGGCTTTTTGCCTTCTTCATCTTGCTTGGGCTGGGCAATGTCCCCTCGAGTGATTTGAAAAGACAAAACCATAGTTGTCCTCCATTTATGATCACCATATTCTTGTGATTACTAACGGATGTGGTCTTATTTCAGAAGTTTTCAAAAACTAACAATGGCAGCTTCATTGACCATCACTTTTGATGAGAACAAGTACCAGCTTATGCTTCAAAACAAGAAAAACAAGCGCACTCATAAGCGCCCTGCCAGTTGCCGAAGCATCATCTCCTTCGATAACTCTCAAAACACCGAGTCAACCTCAACTCCTCGAACCATCATCTTCGGGTCGCTGGGACCATTCCCACTCCCCGGAGAAAAAACTATACCTGCCAAAAAGCAGAAAATCGCCCCGCAACGTGTCACTAACATGGCACCAAGGGCGAAAGCAGAGAAGCCTGAAGCCCATGGCACTCCTACGAAGCCTCAACCTACAAGAAACCAGGTTTGCCCCAAAACCTGGTCCCCAAGACCTTCACCAAAGCAACCGAGGTCACAAACATCTACAAAGCCAGCATACGTGGCCCCTCTCAAGGAAAACCGGTTCTACCCTCTCTCTTACCTGAAAAAAGGAGAAACCTACCCTCTGTCAAAAGAATAAACAAATCCAGCATGAGCCGGCTTGCTCCTACAAGCCCAAAATCAAATCCTGCGAGTCAACCATTCATCTCAACAGGGGCCAAACTCGCAAAATTCAAAGCCTCACTGCGACAGGCTAAGGACTGCGTTCGGATCCTATCCAAGCCCAGCTTCAAAGAAGACTAGCTCGGTTACTGTGCACGAGGGACTACATCCTTCATTGCCAGAGCTGACCGAAGCTCAAATTGCCCGTCGTATGCGTCGTCGCACGGCATATCGACAAAAGAGACTAGAGAAGCAAAAAACCCAGCATTCTACCCTCCATGTCTCTAACAAATGAGTCGAAAAAGAAAGACCCGACCAAGTCGTTGCTATCCATATGGTTGGCAAAACCAGAAGACGCCGGAAGTAAGCAACCAAAATTCGTGTCAGACGTCCGGTGACTCGCAGCGTCTCCCGAGCACGAACACATATGGAAGAATCCTCCACTCCTTCAAGCCAAGGACACCGGAGTAACCACTCCTCGAACTCTTCATTCAAAAGATTCAGCCCCAACTCAGTCAACGGGACGATTTCTTCATTTGAATGCCAAGGGATGAACGTTCTGGCTACAAGTTCTCAGCAGCCTCCACCGCAGGATGACGTAACCGCACTCATCCAGCAATTGGAGCAAGGGTAACAGAGAATTGAGGCTCTGATGGAAAACCTCCTTCTCACTTTACAGCGTCCACCTAACAATGAAACCCCTCCAAATCATCAAGATGACGAGGCCAATGCAAAAAATAATGAGTCACGCGCCCTTACCAAAAAGGACGTTGACGATATCCTCGCAAAAGCAAAAGAAGAGGATACATTGAAGGAACATGAGATCAAGCCACCCTATCCCCTATGGATGGACTCGGTTCCGTTTCCTGCAAAATTCAAACAACCTACTCTCCAAACATATACGGGGAAAGGTTCAGCCAGACAGCATGTCATCCACTTCAAGATCCTGACGGGAGTTATTGCAGATCAAGATGCCCTCAAGATCCGTCTCTTTGCAAGTACCCTAAAAGGTACGGCCTTTGATTGGTGCTCCACTCTTCCGGAGAATTCCATCCAAAACTGGGCCATGCTGGAGACACGCTTCCTGACCCACTCCAATGTGAGGATCATCATGTTACTATGGCTCAGCTCTGCAGCCTAAAACAGGGAGAGAATGAGTCAACATATGACTTCATTCATAAATGGAAGGCAATGACGTACAAATGCTCAGATGTACTACCACAAGCGTCGCTAGTCAACATCTGCCGTAACAACATGAGAGCAAGAATCCTCTCCATGATATCGGCAACAAATCAAAGAACCTGGGAGAACTCCTAGAAGCTTCCATGGAGGCTGAAATGGTGATCAAAGACCTCAACAGTCAGAAATCATCAAAGAAAGAGCCAACTGCCATTACGACCTCGAAACCAAAGAAAAAGGAGGTTCTCAATGTGCAGACCAAATCAGCCCCTCAGCAGCCAAAGAAACCTGAAAACAAAACTGCAGGTAAAAGACCTGAACTCTCTGATCCCTTCAAAGAACGTGTAGAAAAGAAACATCCGTTCGATGAAGATGTTGAAGAAATCTTTGAGGCTCTCCTAGCAAATGGCAAACTCATTTTGCCAGAGCCCAAAAGACCGGGAGATGTTGGCAAAACCAACGATCCCCGATATTGCCCATACCACCAGATGATCTCGCATCCTCTCAATCAATGCTTTGTTGTGAGAGAGAAGATCAACGAGATGTGGAAAAACGGAGTCATTACCTTTGATAAAAACTACGGCTCCGCCTCTGTCAACATGGTGTCATGTGGGCAAACTTCAAATTCATCGAGGGAGAAGATCACTACTTCATTCAAGGTGATAAAAATGGCTCAAGCGTCCCAAGAGTTGGTTCCCTATCCAACACCAGATGGACAACCCATATGGGTGCATCCCGATCTCCTAGAAGATGAAAATTAGGAGATCGTCAAAACAAAGCCGACCGCTCAGCAGCGAAGGCAAGCCAAGAGACAACTCTGCAAGCTCGAACAGCAGCAGAAGTCTCAACCAAAACAAGAAGTCCTTGAAAGGCGAAAACCTCTTCCACTGCTTCACTAGGGGCAACGGAAGAATCCCTTCCCAAAGCTCAAAGGTAGTAAGAAAATTCACCCTTGATGATTTCATGCCACCTCAATACAAAAATGAAACTACGCAGGGGGCATCATACTCTTGCAACTCGGTAGTTGGATTCTCCATGGATGGATACGAGTCCAGAGATACTGCCAGTGATACCGATGAGTGGGAAGAATCCCTTGAAATAGGAGAATACCTCTCCGATGAGGAATGGATTCCCGAGTCTCATCTTATGCCAGTAATCTGGTATAACCCATTACAGCTACAAAGATCCTGGTCCGATGATGATGAAGACCAAGAGGCTGTTCAAGAAAATGTTGTCAATCCAGCACCAGCCAATGCTCTAGTGGAACCCAATATTGATGAATCATAAGGAGTAGATGACGAAGAAGATTTGGCTCGTATGCCTTATCTTAAAGAATATGCAAGAATTTTGCAACATCTTGCCATAGAGCAGGAACAGGATCGCTTCAACAATCTTCGTCATGATCCAAAACCAGAAGTCCCTGAAAATCAACGGGAACTTTCTCCCTCAACTCCTGAAAACGGGGAAAACTATTGGATCCATGATCCTCTTACATCCGAGGATAAGTCTGATTCCCAACAGTCTACACTAGGGGCATCTCCTATCGAGATGACATGTAATGCGATTGCTCAAGATGATAGTGCCTCTGAAGATTCCGAGGACACGTACTCCCCGACTGGTAGTATATCTTCCGGAGCTACATCTTCTCAGGTGACTTCCACTGAGATAGCATATTCTCAGCCTTCGTCTCCTGAAACTGTGACATCGGAACTCAAGCCTCTTCCGATTGATCATCTTGGAGAAGCTCCTGCCAATGAAATCTTCTTCAATGAAAACCCGGTCGATTGGTCCCAAATACCAAATCTCATAGACGATGTCTGGACCGATACATCACTCAACAAAGAAGAAAAGTTGCCGGATGTTGTTCAGGACTTGTTCCCGGAAAATGCTCCATGCAACGCAATCACTGAAGACGGCAATGCTGTTATAGAGACGCCTTCAGCAAATGACAAGGATCAACCCCTCGATCCTGAGAGTGATCTTCCAAAAGAGGACCCTTCTTTAGAAGCTCTTGAAGTTAGTAGAGGTACCCGCTCTGGTCGGGATTACCACAAAAATTACAACCAACCTTCTTCTTCTTATGTAAATCCTTCGGGGAAAGCAAGTTGTAAACGCCCCAAGTGGCAACAATAATGAAAATCCAGGCCCGAGGGAGGCCTTCAAGTACGACTTCATTGAGCACTTTAAGCACATACCTACACGACTGCACATCCTTGACTTATTACGAATGTCTCCACAAGCTCGTGATAGTCTTATTTCGGAATTACAAAAGCTGAATGCGGATATTGACAAACATGCCCCACAAGTCCTACAAATTGAAATGAACTATAGGGTCAAAAAATCAAGTACTCCCTCAAAGGGAGAAAAGAACAAAATTGAGGGATCAAGCAATGAATGTCTCTCGGTTCAAAAAGCAGTAAATGCAACAATCGCCTTTGACGAGGATAACCTCCTGCTAGGCGAGACAAAGCACAACCGACCCTTGTACTTCACGGGGTACGTCAGAGAGATGCCAGTACACAGAGTCCAGATCGACCCAGGTTCTGCACTCAACCTCATCTCCACTTCGGCACTCGAAGAGCTAGGCATCCCACCTAGCAAGCTGAGTCACACGTCCATCTTCGGGTATGACGGGAGCACTCAAAGCCTATCAGCAAAATCAGGTTCAAATTTCAAATCGGTGATCTTATTTCTGAAGTCACTGTATATGCAATAAGGACCCCTTCATGCTACAATATCCTTCTTGGTCACCCCTGGATACATGAGAATGGTGTCGTCCCTTCAACTCTACATCAGTACATCAAGTTCGTTGGCAACAACAGCTTGATACATCGAGTGTTTGTAGACAAGAAGCCCTTCAAAGGTAAGGATGTCCATTTTTACAAACGCTCAAATGTATAAAGATGGAAAAGAAGAATAGAAGGAAGAAGCAGCACACTTTGCCAAAAATCTCTAGAAAGATACGGGCAAGGCTCCTCAGCAATCGTCGGAAGTAAACAAACCTTCCACCAAACTCAAAGTAAGAAGTCAAGCTCTCTTCGTGATCCCTCTCGAGACATCAAAACCTTTGGTAATCAACACTAAAGCAAAGAAGATAAAACAAAAGGCTAGGGGCAAGTTCACTGTCTCCTTTGTGTCTATTATGCATGACACAGATTCAGACTTAGAGCCAGAAGACGACACAGCGTCAAGCTAAGCTGATACTCAGCGAGATCGGCATGTTCTCACTCCATTGGAGACACCTGCTGACATAGAAGATCCTACGTCTGCTTCCTTTGTTATTCTGGCGACTTCACCAAAAGAAAAAAAACAATCTTCTTCCACAGATTGGGAGTTTCTCCGCCAAATCATCCGCTTGAACCTTTCCAAAATGAAGGTATGCCCCAGCAATCTCTGTATAGTCCAATGGCACAAGCTATCATGAAGAAAATGGGCTACGACGCTCAGAATCCGACCGGTTTGGGAGGTGGCCGTGGTATCCTCACACCATTGAAACCCACCATAACCAAAAGTCAACCGGAAGATTGGAAACTCCACCCTCATAAAGGCAAGTCTTTATACGGGTTGGGGTATGATCCTACCACTCCCATGAGACAATTGATACAAAGGCTGCAAAGTCGTTTTGCTGACCAAGCCTCAACATCTAGTGTCCATGAAGATATTGATCTCCCTGGATATCTCTTTGAGGAGTCACCCGTCAAGGATCCAGGAAGTTCTTCCAGTTGGTATAATTTCTCTTATGATGAAGAGGAGTTGTCCGATGAAACAGACGCTCGGTTCTCTGACCCAGAAGAACCATCGTCTCCAAAAGAAGTGCCCTACTTCAACCCAGTTCCAACAAGTGATTGGGACCATCTCATTACAAGTCTTGAGAAGAGTACCGATCAAGAAGATCCATGGACAAAAACAGAGCCTCGGTCTGTAAATGCCTCCGGAACTCCAGAAGGACTTGTTGAGTTGGAAGCCTCCGAAAATATTGTGGAGGAACCACCTTCAAACCTTCCAACAGAAGATCCTGTTCAAAAGATAGACTTGGGAATACCTGATAACCCACGTCCTGTATTCGTAAGCAAGAATATAAAGGATGATGAGTTACCCGAGTATATCTCTTTTTTTCGTGAGTTCGTCGACTATTTTGTATGGTCTTATGCTAAAATGCCTGGCTTAGACCCCAAAGTAGCAGTCCACAAACTCAACTTGCAAAAAGAAATCAAGCCTATCAAACAAGGCCAAAGAAGACTCCGTCCTGATGTGATGGATAAAATTGAACAAGAAGTTCAGAAACTCAAAAACGTTGGCTTCATCCGCGAGGAACAGCATCTGAATGGTTGGCCAACATCGTCCCCGTGACAAAGAAAAATGGGCAAATAAGGGTCTATATCGACTATAGAGATCTGAATAATGCATGCCCTAAAGATGAATTCCCGCTCCCCATACCAGAGGTGATGATTGACAACACCTGTGGGTTGGAGCGAAACAAACTCAACTTGCAAAAAGAAATCAAGCCTATCAAACAAGGCCAAAGAAGATTCCGTCCTGACGTGATGGATAAAATTGAACAAGAAGTTCAGAAACTCAAAAACGTTGGCTTCATCCGTGAGGAACAGCATCCTGAATGGTTGGCCAACATCGTCCCCGTGACAAAGAAAAATGGGCAAATAAGGGTCTATTCGACTACAGGGACCTGAATAATGCATGCCCTAAAGATGAATTCCCGCTCCCCATACCAGAGGTGATGATTGACAACACCTGTGGGTTTGAGCGAATAACATTCATGGATGGATTCTCTAGCTACAATCAGATAAAGATGTATCCCGAAGATGAAAGACATACATCGTTTCGGACTCCATTTGGCGTGTATTGCTACACTGTCATGCCATTTGGTCTAAAAAAATGCAGGTACAACATATCGACGGCTATGATGAAAATATTCCAAGATATACAGCACAAAACGGTCGAATGCTATGTTGACGACCTCGCCATCAAAAGCAGAAGAAAAGAAGACCATCTCGACGATCTTCGAGAAGTCTTCCTCCGACTTCGCAAACACAAATTGCAGATGAATCCACTAAAATGCTTCTTCGGTGTCTCATCGGGTAAGTTTCTCGGATTCAAAGTACGGAAAGGTGGAATAGAACTTGACCCTACCAAAGTCAAGGCTATCCTGGAAATGCCATCTCCAAGGACCCTAAGAGAATTAAAAGGGCTTCAAGGACGATTGGCGTACATTCAACGGTTCATCTCTAATCTGTCAGGGAAATGCCGTCCATTTTCTTGCTTGATGAAGAAAGGTGTGGACTTTGTCTGGGATGCTGAATGTGAAGCCGCATTTCAAGACATCAAAACATACCTGACCAAACCTCCAGTGTTGGCCGCCCCCACAACTGGAAAACCATTCATCTTGTACACAAGAGCTCTCGACTACTCTTTGGGTGCTCTACTCGCACAAGAAAATAGCGAGGGAAAAGAAGCTGCTCTATATTACCTTAGCCGTATGTTGGTAGGTGCAGAGCATCGCTACTCCTTAGTCGAAAAAGAATGCCTTGCGGTGATGTTTGCCGTACAAAAGCTGCGTCACTACCTGCTGTCCAAGACAATATACCTGGACCTCTTAAAGGTCCTTGTCACAAAAGCAGGTTCTCTCAATGCATGACTGGCGAAATGGTCCATTCTTCTATCACAATTTGATATTAGGTATGTACCACAAAAAGCAATCAAAGGCCTAGCAGACTTTCTCGCAGAGCACCCATTGCCTAAAGATTCTCCACTCAGGGATGATCTCCCATACGAATTTGTCTACAACGTGGAAACTTCCTTAACAAATGCCTCCTGGGACATGTACTTTGACGGCGCAACCAGGACAAATAAAAAAGGAAAGCAGATATCAGGAATTGGCATCCTCTTTGTCAGCCCCGACAAATACATGATTCCACATGCTTTCTCGCTACTGGAACCATGTTCAAACAACGCAACTGAGTACCAAGCCCTGATTATAGGATTGGAACTCGCCCTCAAATCCAGCATCACCATGCTGGAAGCTTTTGGGGACACTCAACTGATCGTCAACCAGATGAATCAAAAATTTGAAGTCAGGAAGCCCGATTTGCTGCCGTACTACAACAAGGTGCAGTCACTTCGACAAAAATTCAACATCTGTCAAATCACCCACATCCTCAGAGGTGAAAACATCCGCACAGATGCCCTGGCCGGACTCGCCGCATCCATGGCAATCCAAGAAGGGGAAAACATGCAAGTCACAGTGTGTCAAAGAAGGATTCTCCCTCCTCTCAACACACACCAAGCAGTTGTCGAATGCCACCGAGTGGTTGGAAGTCGGATGTCCATCCTAAAACCTCCGATCGGCGACTGGAGGGATCCGTTCATTGATTACATCATGTTCGGATCCTACCTGAAGATCCAAAAGAGCGGGTACGCAATCAAAGACGAGCCCCAAACTTTCATTTAGATATTCCTTCGAAAGCACTTTACAGAAAATCCTTCAACGGAGTACTTCTACACTGCTTGTCACAATAAGAGGCTGAGGAAACTCTCAAAGAAGTGCATGCTGGTCTTTGTGGAGCCCATCAGGCTGGTCCTAAGCTCTATGATCAGATAAAAAGGCTAGGTTATTATTGGCCTAACATGGTAGCTGATGCAATGCGATTTGCTAAGCACTAGCAACAATGCCAAATTCATGGAGATTATGCCTCCGGAATAACTACATCCTACAACAATCTCATGGCCTTTCGAAGCCTGGGGTATGGACATCATAGGTCCTATCTCTCCCCCATCAAGCAAAGGTCAACGCTTCATCTTCGCTGCTACAGATTATTTCTCCAAGTGGTCAGAAGCATTTGCGCTTAGCGAAATGAAGACCTCATCAGTCCTTTAATTATTGCTCACCAACATTATTTGTCACTTCGGCATACCTAAAAGATTCGTAAATGATAACGGACCACAATTCCGGGATCACAGATTCTACAGGTTCTACGACAAGTACAAAATCCAAAGCTGTCCTTCGACTCCATATAATCCGGCAGCGAACGGACTAGCAAAAGCCTACAATAAGACACTCTACAAAATTCTCAAGAAAATGGTCTCTAGTCACAAAAGAGACTGGGGCGACAAACTACCAGAAGCTTTGTGGGCCTATCGAACCACCGTTCGAGGACCAACCCATAGCACACCATTCTCCTTGGTCTATGGATGAGAAGCTGTTATCCCTTTGGAAGTACAAATTCCTTCCTTAAGGGTATCTCTGCAAAATGACATGACGCAAGAAAGCAATGTCAAATTGAGACTCCAAGAGCTGGATAATCTCGATGAGAGACGGCTCGAAGTTCTACAAAGCATTGAGCTATACCAAGCACTCATGGCAGGATCTTTCGACAAGAAAGTCAAGTAACGTGCCTATAAAAAGGGCGACTTGGTTCTTGCAGTAAGAAGACCCATAGTCTTTGCCCACAATTCCAAAGGCAAATTCGAACCAAAATGGGAGGGACCCTTCGTCATCGACAAAGTCTTCTCCAACGGCACATATGCACTTCTAAACATGGAAGGAGACAGATGTATGCTGCCCATCAACGGCAAGTTCTTGAAGCGGTACTACCCTTAAAGACTTCCTCAAACAGGTCAGAGCGATACCTACACGGCCAAAACCTATTCCCAGGTACTTGCTCGTCAAACCCACCCCTTTTGAAATTTTAATCTTTATGTTGAAATTTCTAAAAATAAAAAAACTTTCAAAACAATGCTTACTTTCATCGTTTCATTGTTCAGAAAAAACTCAAATCAAATCCAAAAAACCAAGTTTAAGAGCCTCTTCCTGAACTTGACCAAAGTTTTCGATCCTTGAAACCAAAATTCATGGTTTGAAACAAAAATCAGGACTTAGAAAT